>CM062279.1:0-600000 GCA_031216635.1 Dissostichus eleginoides
TCACTGAAAAAAATATTTGCTGCTGGACAGGCATATGTTGCATTAAGTCGTGTTACAAATTTATCAGGCTTAATCATTCAAGATTTTAAACCTAATGCCGTCTATTGTAAAACAAATGTTACGCAAGCAATTCAGTGCATGCCTCAGTTTCTACGTGAAGATAGGATCCACCCCAAATTGCACACAGACAATTTTACTGTGTTTTTGACAAATGTGCAAAGTTTGACACGTCATGTGGAAGATTTGACCCTTTGTACACAGCATTTGCAGCCTAACTGTATTGCTGTTACAGAGACATGGCTGCCTGCCGTGTCATCATTTGACGACATTAACATCAGCGGTTATACATTTGCTAGTTGTTCTCGAAGTGCATCTTACAGCAGCGAGAACCCAGCATTGGTTGCTCTGCAAGACCAACAACATGGTGGTGTTGGCATATATAGTGCAAACAGTATTGAATTTAGTATTGTTCAAGTGCCAGATGTAAATTTAGAATGTATAGTGTACAACTGTTTGTCTCACAACATATTAATTGCGGTAATTTATAGACCACCATCATATCCCATGTCTTTGTTTAAAGAACATTTAGGCAAATTACTAGATTTGTTAGATCTATTAGGTGACACAATTGCTGTGATGGGTGATTTCAACGATGACATTTTAAAAACATCAACAATTTGCAAATTTGTAACAGACAAAGGGTATGTGCAGCAAGTCACACAACCCACTACCGAAAAGGGCACATTAATTGACCATGTATATGTGAAAACAACACAGTATGATGTAGAATCAACTGTGTTGCCCACCTATTTCAGTGATCATGAGGGGATTCTGTGTTCTTTTGCACAACTGCTGAGGTAGAGTAACTTCAGACGTCAAGCAAATGTAGGTATCAATTCTGTGTTTTTTCTTCACCTTGTGTTTCATCGTGCCAAATTATGCGCTTCTACAGTCTGTGGATATATTTTATCAGTATTTTTTTCAATCAAACATCCCCCCCTGGTTTAATTTGGTATGTTTTTAGGTATCATCCCCCCCTGGTTTAATTTGGTATTTGTTTAGGTATCATCCCTCAAGTTCATCATCTTCAAAGCCCCTTCCTCATTCAAAGTTATCCTCATCTATCGGCCCCCTAAACCACATCCCTCCTTCCTCTCACTTAACTCCTCAAAAGTAGCTTCATCCTCCCTACTTTTGGACCTTAACATGACTATCGAGTCACCCACCTGCGAGCTGTCATTCAAATTCTCTACTCTAATAGACAATTTTACTGTCACCCAACACTTCACCTTCCCGACCCATGCCAAAAGACACATCCTCGACCTTGTCTTCCCTAAAAACCTCCCAGTACCTTGGCGTAATGTTTGGCCCCACCCTGTCCCTCGATCCTATCATCTAGTAAGTAATGAAAACCAAATTTTACCAGCTCTGCAAAGATCTGACCCTCTCCCTGAAATTGAAACAGTCTCATAGTTAGAAATAATTTATATATTTATTCTGTAATTCATTTTTAATTAGTCTTAAGTATGTGGGACCTGGTAGTTCATTTTTAGCGGCTTTATCTCTCACACACACACACACACAATAAAACGAATAGAAACAATAAAAATACAGAAAATAGGAATAAAAAGTCAATTAAGTTAAAAGTTATATTAAAAAGGTAGGTCTTCAGTTCTTAAAAGTATGAACACTCTCTGCTGGTCTAGTTGGGAGGGCACATTGGGGAGGGCGAAGTTCATTTTTATTGTGTTCAATATGTTCATCATTATTGTGTTCAATATGTTCAAAATAAGGTTTCTTTTTCCTGCATTACAACAGCATTTTTAATAACCAAATTATTGGCAAACATTAGGGCATATTTAGCAGATATTCCATACTGCACTAATAACATTTATCCACACATAGGGAAACAGATTTTGTAAAATTATGCATCAATATTAAATGATGTCACTCATATGCTGTTGCTAATGCAGGTTTTGCTTTGCCTTCAATGTAGCCTAGAAAAGCAAAAGGCACTGGTAATTGGTACTCCCAGTTTACTGGGATGGGGTTCGATTCCCTGCGGTGTCCTGCAGTTTTCTTTGGCATGTACATTAAAGATCATATTATTTACTACTATAATAATGATAATTATCAAAGTATTATTAGTATCTCATACAACTGACACAAGCTTCCAAAAAACTCTGAAAACTGTCAAGAAATATCAATAAAATAAGTATAAAATATGAATAACATGCAATTCAGTTATAAGCTATATTAAAAAGTTGGGTCTTGGGTCTGCTCTAAAAAGTATGAAACTTTGTGCTGGTATAGTTGGGAGGGCACAATGGGGAGGGTGAAGTTCATTTTTATTGTGTTAAATATGTTGTTAATAAAAAAATAAGGTTTGTATTTCCTGCATTACAACAGCATTTCAAATTTAAAAATGTTTTATTGGCAAACATGAGGGCATATTTAGCAGCTAATCCATACTGCAGTAATAAAATAGTTATGGAGTTATAGGGAAATCAATTTTGGGAAATTGTAGTGGTAGTATTTACCATAATGTGAAGTATGTGGCCATTCGGATTGTTTTCCTTTGAGATATGAGAAAACCGTGTTTCATGGCGAGCATTGTGTTGCCATGGCAACGACATTTGAGGAAATCTCAAAACTGACACATACGTGTCTTGGGGGCTGTACCGTTAGCACACATGTGAAGTTTGAACACTTTTTGACCGTTTACACAGGAGTTATAGCAATATTGTGCTTAAACGAGGGATGCGTTACCATGGCAACAGCTTTTGAGGAAAACTCACTATTGTCATATTGAGGTGTTGAGGGCCGGACCATCAACTGTCATCTGAAGTGTGGTGCGGTTTGGACGATTTTCCATGGAATTAAGAGAACATTGTGTTTTATGGCGAGGGATGCGTTGCCATGACAACGGCATATGATGACATCCCCTAATTGACATAGAGCTGTTGAGGGCCTGACCATTAATGATAGTCTGAAGTCTGGTGCCGTTTGGACGATTTTCCATGGAGTTATGACAATGCCGGGTATTTTGGCGAGGGATGCGTTGCCATGGCAACAGCTTTTGAGGAAAACTCACTATTGTCACATTGAGGTGTTGAGGGCCGGACCATTAACTGTCATCTGAAGTCTGGTGCCGTTTGGAGGATTTTCCATTGAATTACGACAACATTGTGTTTTATGGCGAGGGATGCGTTGCCATGGAAACGGCATATGATGACATCCCATAATGGACTTAGAGCTGTTGAGGGCCGGACTATTAGCCATCATCTGAAGTGTGGTGCATTTTGGACCATTTTCATAGGAGTAACAGCGACACCGTGTTTCATGGCGAGGGATCTGTCGCCATGGAAACGGCATATGATAACACCCCATAATGGACGTAGAGCTGTTCAGGGCCTGACCATCACCCATCATATGAAGTCTGGTGCCGTTTGGACGATTTTCCATTGAGTTAACACAACATCGTGTTTTTTGGCGAGGGATTCGTTGCCATGGAAACGGCATACGATGAGATCTCAGATTTCATGTAGAGCTGTTGAGGCATGAACCGGTGATATAAAAGTGAAGATTGGGGCACGATGGGACCATGTCCATTGGAGTTACAGCGACACCGTGTTTTATGGCGAGGGATGCGTTGCCATGGAAACGGCATATGATGACATCCCATAATGGACTTAGAGCTGTTGAGGGCCGGACCATTAATGATAGTCTGAAGTCTGGTGCCGTTTGGACGATTTTCCATTGAGTTAACACAACACCGGGTTTTATGGCGAGGGATCTGTCGCCATGGAAACGGCATATGATGACATCCCATAATTGAATAGAGCTGTTCAGGGCCGGACCATTAGCCATCATCTGAAGTCTGGTGCCGTTTGGACGATTTTCCATTGAATTACAACAACATCGTGTTTTTTGGCGAGGGATTCGTTGCCATGGAAACGGCATACGATGAGATCTCAGATTTCACGTAGAGCTGTTGAGGCATGGACCAGTGATGTACAAGTGAAGATTGGGGGACGATGGAACCGTGTCCATTGGACTTACAGCGACACCGTGTTTTTTGGCGAGGGATGCGTTGCTATGGCAACGCATATGATGACACCCCATAATTGACATAGAGCTGTTGAGGCATGGACCGGTGATATACAAGTGAAGATTGGGGGACGATGGGACCGTGTCCATTGGAGTTACAGCGACACCGTGTTTTATGGCGAGGGATGCGTTGCCATGGTAACGCCATATTAAGTAACATGGGATTTGATGTAGAGCTGTTCAGGGCCGCAGTGTTAACCATCACGTGAAGTTTGGTGGCGTTCTGAGCATGTCAGTTTGAGTTATGACATCATCGTGTTCCATGTTGAGGGATGGCCTAGCATCGAGCGAACGCGAACTTTGGCGCCAAATCACGGCTACGCCGTGCGAAAGAAAAAAATTTCCGTGATAACTTTAGATCGCCCATTTGTGGAGACGCTACCCGACGAATTTGGAGTCGTACAGATAAAGTCCCTAGGAGGAGTTCGTTAAAGTGCGGAGGACGAAAAACGCGATAAATCGCGTTTTTCCAACGCGAAATTCAAAATGACCGACTTCCTGTACGTTATTTTATACCCCTCCAAGAGGCTTTTTTGCTCGTCTCCGCACCCTAGATATGCGTAGTGAGTTTCGTTCATTTACGTGAAAGTTAAAGTGGGGGGAGTTAACGTTAAAAACGGAAGTGGGCGTGGCTTAAGCAATTTTTGACGCAAAGTTCCGGAACCAATTACACATCGCAATTTTCACCACTTCTGATGCGCGTGCGAAATTTGGTGAGTTTTCACATATGTTGCGGGGGTCAAAAGTGCGCGCAATGTATTAAAATAATAATCAGAATAATAATTAAAGCTGCAAGCAGCGTTGATCGGGTCTTCGACGCCGACGCTCCGCAGGCTGTTGTCTGCACGTCGACGTGTCGCGAAAGGTGTCTCGAGGACTCGGCCGTAGGCATACGTGGGAAGTTTCAGGCCGATCGGACGACGTACATAGGAGTTACAGCAGTATCACAAACATTGTGTTTGATGGCGAGTGATCTGTCGCCACGGCAACGGAATTTGATGACACCCCATAATACGCCTAGATGTGTTGAGGGCCGGACCAGTAGCCATCATCTGAAGTCTGGTGCCGTTTGGACGATTTTCCATTGAGTTAACACAACATCGTGTTTTTTGGCGAGGGATGCGTTGCCATGGCAACGGCATATGATGACACCCCATAATTGACATCGAGCTGTTGAGGGCCGGACCATTAATGATAGTCTGAAGTGTGGTGCCGTTTGGACGATTTTCCATTGAGTTAACACAACATCGTGTTTTTTGGCGAGGGATGCGTTGCCATGGAAACGGCATATGATGACATCCCATAATGGACTTAGAGCTGTTGAGGGCCTGACCATTAGCCATCATCTGAAGTGTGGTGCCGTTTGGACGAATTTCCATTGAATTAACACAACACCGTGTTTTTTGGCGAGGGATGCGTTGCCATGGCAACGGCATATGATGACACCCCATAATTGACATAGAGCTGTTGAGGCATGGACCGGTGACATACAAGTGAAGATTGGGGGACGATGGGACTGTGTCCATTGGACTTACAGCGACACCGTGTTTTATGGCGAGGGATGCGTTACCATGGAAACGGCATATGATGACATCCCATAATTGGCATAGAGCTGTTCAGGGCCGGACCATTAGCCATCAGCTGAAGTCTGGTGCCGTTTGGACGATTTTCCGTTGAGTTACGACAACAGCGGGTTTTATGGCGAGGGATGCGTTGCCATGGCAACAGCTTTTGAGGAAAACTCACTATTGTCATATTGAGGTGTTGAGGGCCGGACCATTAACTGTCTTCTGAAGTCTGGTGCCGTTTGGACAATTTTCCATTGAGTTAAGACAACATTGTGTTTTATGGCGAGGGATGCGTTGCCATGGCAACGGCATATGGTGACACCCCATAATTGACATAGAGCTCTTGAGGGCCGGACCATTAATGATAGTCTGAAGTCTGGTGCCGTTTGGACGATTTTCCGTTGAGTTACGACAACAGCGGGTTTTATGGCGAGGGATGCGTTGCCATGGCAACAGCTTTTGAGGAAAACTCACTATTGTCATATTGAGGTGTTGAGGGCCGGACCATTAACTGTCATCTGAAGTCTGGTGCCGTTTGGACAATTTTCCATTGAGTTAAGACAACGTTTTGTTTTATGGCGAGGGATGCGTTGCCATGGCAACGGCATATGGTGGCACCCAATAATTGACATAGAGCTGTTGAGGGCCGGACCATTAATGATAGTCTGAAGTCTGGTGCCGTTTGGACGATTTTCCGTTGAGTTACGGCAACAGCGGGTTTTATGGCGAGGGATGCGTTGCCATGGAAACGGCATATGATGACATCCCATAATTGGCGTAGAGCTGTTGAGGGCCGGACCAGTAGCCATCAGCTAAAGTGTGGTGCTGTTTGGACCATTTTCCATTGAGTTAACACAACATCGTGTTTTTTGGCGAGGGATGCGTTGCCATGGCAACGGCATATGATGACACCCCATAATTGACATAGAGCTGTTGAGGCATGGACCGGTGATATACAAGTGAAGATTGGGGGACGATGGGACCGTGTCCATTGGACTTACAGCGACACCGTGTTTTATGGCGAGGGATGCGTTGCCATGGTAACGTCACATTAAGTAACATGGGATTTTACGTAGAGCTGTTCAGGGCCGCAGTGTTAACCATCATGTGAAGTTTGGTGGCGTTCTGAGCATGTCAGTTTGAGTTATGACATCATCGTGTTCCATGGCGAGGGATGGCCTAGCATCGAGCGAACGCGAACTTTGGCGCCAAATCACGGCTACGCCGTGCGAAAGAAAAACATTTCCGTGATAACTTTAGATCGCCCATTTGTCGAGACGCTACCCGACGAATTTGGAGTAGTACAGATAAAGTCCCTAGGAGGAGTTAGTTAAAGTGCGGAGGACGAAAAACGCGATAAATCGCGTTTTTCCAACGCCAAATGATGGTGAGGGATCCGTTGCCATGGTAACGCCACATTAAGTAACATCGGATTTTACGTAGAGCTGTTCAGGGCCGCAGTGTTAACCATCATGTGAAGTTTGGTGGCGTTCTGAGCATGTCAGTTTGAGTTATGACATCATCGTGTTCCATGGCGAGGGATGGCCTGGCATCGAGCGAACGCGAACTTTGGCGCCAAATCACGGCTACGCCGTGCAAAAGAAAAAAAATTCCGTGATAACTTTAGATCGCCCATTTGTCGAGACGCTACCCGACGAATTTGGAGTCGTACGGATAAAGTCCCTAGGAGGAGTTCGTTAAAGTGCGGAGGAGGAAAAACGCGATAAATCGCGTTTTTCCAACGCCAAATTCAAAATGGCCGACTTCCTGTACGTTATTTTATACCCCTCCAGAGGCTTTTTTGCTCGTCTCCGCACCCTAGATATGCGTAGCGAGTTTGTTCGTTTACGTGGAAAGTTAAAGTGGGGGGAGTTAACGTTAAAAACGGAAGTGGGCGTGGCCTACGCAATTTTTGACGCAAAGTTCCGGAACCAATTACACATCGCAATTTTCACCACTTCTGACACGCGTGCGAAATTTGGTGAGTTTTCACATATGTTGCGGGGGTCAAAAGTGCGCGCAATGTATTAAAATAATAATCAGAATAATAATAATAATAATCGGACCGATATCAATAATGTGCGAGTTTACATGGGGCTAGTCACATGGGCGCGAGCGCCCATGTGACTAGGTTCGCGTGGGCCACCTACTGTCATGATTTAGGCCACTTTTAATGGGCTTTTGCCCGTCTTTTTCAGTGTTTTGTGTGGGTTTCGCAGGTTTGTCGGTCGCTGCGCGACCGATTTCAATAGGGTCTTCGCCGACCTAGGTCTCAGACCCTAATAATAATAATCGGACCGATATCAATAATGGACGGCCTAGGAGGGCCGAGGTCACATGGGCGCGAGCGCCCATGTGACTAGGTTGGCGTGGGCCACCTACTGTCATGATTTAGGCCACTTTTGATGGGCTTTTGCCCGTCTTTTTCACTGTTTTGTGTGGGTTTTGCTTGGTTATCGCTCGCGTTGCGAGCGACTAAATTGATCCTACCGATATCAATCATGCGAGTTGCAGTCACGTGGGCTTCGCCCACGTGACTGGGCTCGCGCGGCCTATCACGCGTCATGATTTCCGAACCTTTTCTGTGCTTTTGCCGGTCGCTTTCCCTGTTTTGTGTGTGTTTCGCAGGTTTATCGGTCGCTGCGCGACCGATTTCAATAGGGTCTTCGCCGACCTAGGTCTCAGACCCTAATAATCGCACCGATATCAAGAATGGTTCGGCCTAGGGTGGCCGAGGTCACATGGGCGCGAGCGCCCATGTGACTAGGTTGGCGTGGGCCACCTACTGTCATGATTTAGGCCACTTTTAATGGTCTTTTCCAGTGTTTTGTGTAGGTTTCGCAGGTTTGTCGGTCGCTGCGCGACCGATTTCAATAGGGTCTTCGCCGACCTAGGTCTCAGACCCTAATTAAAGCTGCAAGCAGCGTTGATCGGGTCTTCGACGCCGACGCTCCGCAGGCTGTTGTCCGCACGTCGACGTGTCGCGAAAGGCGTCTCGAGGACTCGGCCGTAGGCATACGTGGGAAGTTTCAGGCCGATCGGACGACGTACATAGGAGTTACAGCAGTATCACAAACATTGTGTTTGATGGCGAGTGATCTGTCGCCATGGCAACGGAATTTGACGACACCCCATAATACGCCTAGATGTGTTGAGGGCCGGACCAGTAGCCATCAGCTGAAGTCTGGTGGCGTTTGGACGATTTTCCATTGAGTTAACACAACATCGTGTTTTTTGGCGAGGATGCGTTGCCATGGAAACGGCATATGATGACATCCATAATGGACTTAGAGCTGTTGAGGGCCGGAGCATTAATGATAGTCTGAAGTCTGGTGCCGTTTGGAGGATTTTCCGTGAGTTACGACAACACCGGGTTTTATGGCGAGGGATCTGTCGCCATGGAAACGGCATATGATGACATCCCATAATTGGCATAGAGCTGTTCAGGGCGGACCATTAGCCATCATCTGAAGTCTGGTGCCGTTTGGACGATTTTCCGTTGAGTTAACACAACATGGTGTTTTTTGGCGAGGGATGCGTTGCCATGGCAACGGCATATGATGACACCCCATAATTGACATAGAGCTGTTGAGGGCCGGACCATTAATGATAGTCTGAAGTCTGGTGCCGTTTGGACGATTTTCCATTGAGTAACACAACACCGGGTTTTATGGCGAGGGATCTGTCGCCATGGAAACGGCATATGATGACATCCCATAATTGGCATAGAGCTGTTCAGGGCCGGACCATTAGCCGTCATCTGAAGTCTGGTGCCGTTTGGACGATTTCCGTTGAATTACAACAACATGGTGTTTTTTGGCGAGGGATTGGTTGCCATGGAAACGGCATACGATGAGATCTCAGATTTCACGTAGAGCTGTTGAGGCATGAACCGGTGATATTAAAAGTGAAGATTGGGGGACGATGGGACCGTGCATTGGAGTTACAGCGACACCGTGTTTTATGGCGAGGGATTACCATGAAACGGCATATGATGACATCCCATAATGGACTTAGAGCTGTTGAGGGCCGGACATTAATGATAGTCTGAAGTCTGGTGCCGTTTGGACGATTTTCCATTGCGTTAACACAACATCGTGTTTTTTGGCGAGGGATGCGTTGCATGGCAACGGCATATGATGACATCCATAATAGGCGTAGAGCTGTTGAGGGCACGACCATTAGCCATCATCTGAAGTCTGGTGCCGTTTGGACGATTTCCATTGAATTACACAAACATCGTGTTTTTTGGCGAGGGATGCGTTGCCATGGCAACGCATATGATGACACCCCATAATTGACATAGAGCTGTTGAGGCATGAACCGGTGATATAAAAGTGAAGATTGGGGGACGATGGGACCCTGTCCATTGGACTTACAGGACACCGTGTTTTATGGCGAGGATGCGTTACCATGGTAACGCCACATTAAGTAACATCGGATTTTACATAGAGCTGTTCAGGGCTGCAGTGTTAACCATCACGTGAAGTTTGGTGGCGTTCTGAGCATGTCAGTTTGAGTTATGACATCATCGTGTTCCATGTTGAGGGATGGCTAGCATCGAGGCGAACGCGAAATTGGCGGCAAATCACGGCTACGTCGTGCGAAAGCAAAAAATTTCGTGAAACTTTAGATCGCCCATTTGTCGAGAAGCTACCCGACGAATTTGGAGTCGTACGGATAAAGTCCCTAGAGGAGTTCGTTAAAGTGCGAGGGACGAAAAACGCGATAAATCGCGTTTTTCCGACGCCAAATTCAAAATGGCCGACTTCCTGTACGTTATTTTATACCCTCCAAGAGGCTTTTTGCTGCGTCTCCGCACCCTAGATATGCGTAGCGAGTTTGGTTCGTTTACGTGAAAGTTAAAGTGGGGGGAGTTAACGTTAAAAACGGAAGTGGGCGTGGCCTACGCAATTTTTGACGCAAAGTTCCGGAACCAATTACACATCGCTATTTTCACCACTTCTGACGCGCATGCGAAATTTGGTGAGTTTTCACATATGTTGCGGGGCAAAAGTGCGCGCAATGTATTCAATAATAATCAGAAGAAGAATATAATAATAATTAAAGCTGCAAGCAGCGTTGATCGGGTCTTCGACGCCGATGCCCCGCAGGCTGTTGTCCGCACGTCGACTGTCGCGAAGGCGTCTCGAGGACTCGGCCGTAGGCAAACGTGTGAAGTTTCAGGCCGATCGGACGACGTACATAGGAGTTACAGCAGTATCACAAACATTGTGTTTGATGGCGAGTGATCTGTCGCCATGGCAACGGAATTTGATGACACCCCATAATACGCCTAGAGTGTTGAGGGCCGGACCAGTAGCCATCATCTGAAGTCTGGTGCCGTTTGGACGGTTTTCCATTGAGTTAACACAACATCGTGTTTTTTGGCGAGGGATGCGTTGCCGTGGCAACGGCATATGATGACACCCCATAATTGACATAGAGCTGTTGAGGGCCGGACCATTAATGATAGTCTGAAGTCTGGTGCCGTTTGGAGGATTTTCCGTTGAGTTACGACAACACCGGGTTTTATGGCGAGGGATCTGTCGCCATGGAAACGGTATATGATGACATCCCATAATTGGCATAGAGCTGTTCAGGGCCGGACCATTAGCCATCATCTGAAGTCTGGTGCCGTTTGGACAAATTTCCGTTGAGTTAACACAACATCGTGTTTTTTGGCGAGGGATGCGTTGCCATGGCAACGGCATATGATGACACCCCATAATTGACATAGAGCTGTTGAGGGCCGGACCATTAATGATAGTCTGAAGTCTGGTGCCGTTTGGACGATTTTCCATTGAGTTAACACAACACCGGGTTTTATGGCGAGGGATCTGTCGCCATGGAAACGGCATATGATGACATCCCATAATTGGCATAGAGCTGTTCAGGGCCGGACCAGTAGCCATTATCTGAAGTCTGGTACCGTTTGGACGATTTTCCATTGAGTTAACACAACATCGTGTTTTTTGGCGAGGGATGCGTTGCCATGGAAACGGCATATGATGACATCCCATAATTGGCATAGAGCTGTTTAGGGCCTGACCATCACCCTTCATATGAAGTCTGGTGCCGTTTGGACGATTTTCCATTGAGTTAACACAACATCGTGTTTTTTGGCGAGGGATTCGTTGCCATGGAAACGGCATACGATGAGATCTCAGATTTCATGTAGAGCTGTTGAGGCATGAACCGGTGATATAAAAGTGAAGATTGGGGGACGATGGGACCGTGTCCATAGGAGTTACAGCGACACCGTGTTTTATGGCGAGGGATGCGTTGCCATGGTAACGCCATATTAAGTAACATGGGATTTGACGTAGAGCTGTTCAAGGCCGCAGCGTTAACCATCACGTGAAGTTTGGTGGCGTTCTGAGCATGTCAGTTTGAGTTATGACATCATGGTGTTCCATGGCGAGGGATGGCCTAGCGTCGAGCGAACGCAAACTTTGGCGGTAAATCACGGCTACGCGTGCGAAAGCAAAAATTTCCGTGATAACTTTAGATCGCCCATTTGTCGAGAAGCTACCCGACGAATTTGGAGTCGTCGGATAAAGTCCCTAGGAGGAGTTCGTTAAAGTGCGAGGGACGAAAAACGCGATAAATCGCGTTTTTCCAACGCCAAATTCAAAATGGCCGACTTCCTGTACGTTAGTTTATACCCCTCCAAGAGGCTTTTTGCTCGTCTCCGCACCCTAGATATGCGTAGCGAGTTTCGTTCGTTTACGTGAAAGTTAAAGTGGGGGGAGTTAACGTTAAAAACGGAAGTGGGTGGCCTACGCAATTTTTGACGCAAAGTTCCGGAACCAATTACACATCGCTATTTTCACGACTTCTGACGCGCGTGCGAAATTTGGTGAGTTTTCACATATGTTGCGGGGGTCAAAAGTGCGCGCAATGTATTCAAATAATTATCATAATAATAATAATAATAATTAAGCTGCAAGCAGCGTTGATCGGTCTTCGACGCCGACGCTCCGCAGGCTGTTGTCCGCACGTCGACGTGTCGCGAAAGGCGTCTCGAGGACTCGGCCGTAGGCAAACGTGGGAAGTTTCAGGCCGATCGGACGACGTACATAGGAGTTACAGCAGTATCACAAACATTGTGTTTGATGGCGAGTGATCTGTCGCCATGGCAACGGAATTTGATGACACCCCATAATACGCCTAGATGTGTTGAGGGCCGGACCAGTAGCCATCATCTGAAGTCTGGTGCCGTTTGGACGATTTTCCATTGAGTTAACACAACATCGTGTTTTTGGCGAGGGATGCGTTGCATGGCAACGGCATATGATGACACCCATAATTGACATAGAGCTGTTGAGGCATGGACCGGTGACATACAAGTGAAGATTGGGGGACGATGGGACTGTGTCCATTGGACTTACAGCGACACCGTGTTTTATGGCGAGGGATGCGTTACCATGGAAACGGCATATGATGACATCCCATAATAGGCGTAGAGCTGTTGAGGGCCCGACCATTAGCCATCATCTGAAGTCTGGTGCCGTTTGGACGATTTTCCATTGAATTACAACAACATCGTGTTTTTTGGCGAGGGATGCGTTGCCATGGCAACGGCATATGATGACACCCCATAATTGACATAGAGCTGTTGAGGCATGAACCGGTGATATAAAAGTGAAGATTGGGGGACGATGGGACCCTGTCCATTGGACTTACAGCGACACCGTGTTTTATGGCGAGGGATGCGTTACCATGGAAACGGCATATGATGACATCCCATAATTGGTATAGAGCTGTTGAGGGCCGGACCATTAATGATAGTCTGAAGTCTGGTGCCGTTTGGACGATTTTCCATTGAGTTAACACAACATGGTGTTTTTTGGCGAGGATGCGTTGCCATGGCAACGGCATATGATGACACCCCATAATTGACATAGAGCTGTTGAGGCATGGACCGGTGATATACAAGTGAAGATTGGGGGACGATGGGACTGTGTCCATTGGACTTACAGCGACACCGTGTTTTATGCGAGGGATGCGTTACCATGGAAACGGCATATGATGACATCCCTAATGGACTTAGAGCTGTTGAGGGCCGGACCATTAATGATAGTCTGAAGTCTGGTGCCGTTTGGACGATTTTCCATTGAGTTAACACAACATGGTGTTTTTTGGCGAGGATGCGTTGCCATGGCAACGGCATATGATGACACCCCATAATTGACATAGAGCTGTTGAGGGCCGGACCATTAATGATAGTCTGAAGTCTGGTGGCGTTTGGAGGATTTTCCATTGAGTTAACACAACACCGGGTTTTATGGCGAGGGATCTGTCGCCATGGAAACGGCATATGATGACATCCCATAATTGGCATAGAGCTGTTCAGTGCCGGACCATTAGCCATCATCTGAAGTCTGGTGCCGTTTGGACGATTTTCCGTTGAATTACAACAACATCGTGTTTTTTGGCGAGGGATTCGTTGCCATGGAAACGGCATACGATGAGATCTCAGATTTCATGTAGAGCTGTTGAGGCATGAACCGGTGATATAAAAGTGAAGATTGGGGACGATGGGACCCTGTCCATTGGAGTTACAGCGACACCTGTTTTATGGCGAGGGATGCGTTGCCATGGTAACGCCACATTAAGTAACATGGGATTTTACATAGAGCTGTTCAGGGCCGCAGTGTTAACCATCACGTGAAGTTGGTGGCGTTCTGAGCATGTCAGTTTGAGTTATGACATCATCGTGTTCCATGTTGAGGGATGGCCTAGCATCGAGCGAACGCGAACTTTGGCGGCAAATCACGGCTACGCCGTGCGAAAGCAAAAAATTTCCGTGATAACTTTAGATCGCCCATTTGTCGAGAAGCTACCCGACGATTTGGAGTCGTACAGATAAAGTCCCTAGGAGGAGTTCGTTAAAGTGCGAGGGACGAAAAACGCGATAAATCGCGTTTTTTCCAACGCCAAATTCAAAATGGCCGACTTCCTTACGTTATTTTATACCCCTCCAAGAGGCTTTTTTGCTCGTCTCCGCACCCTAGATATGCGTAGCGAGTTTCGTTGGTTTACGTGAAAGTTAAAGTGGGGGGGTTAACGTTAAAACGGAAGTGGGCGTGGCCTACGCAATTTTTGACGCAAAGTTCCGGAACCAATTACACATCGCAATTTTCACCACTTATGACGCGCGTGCGAAATTTGGTGAGTTTTCACATATGTTGCGGGGGTCAAAAGTGCGCGCAATGTATTAAAATAATTATCATAATAATAATAATAATAATCGCACCGATATCAAGAATGGTCGGCCTAGGGTGGCCGAGGTCACATGGGCGCGAGCGCCCATGTGACTAGGTTGGCGTGGGCCACCTACTGTCATGATTTAGGCCACTTTTAATGGGCTTTTGCCCGTCTTTTCCAGTGTTTTGTGTGGGTTTCGCAGGTTTGTCGGTCGCTGCGCGACCGATTTCAATAGGGTCTTCGCCGACCTAGGTCTCAGACCCTAATAATTAAAGCTGCAAGCAGCGTTGATCGGGTCTTCGACGCCGACGCTCCGCAGGCTGTTGTCCGCACGTCGACGTGTCGCGAAAGGCGTCTCGAGGACTCGTCCGTAGGCAAACGTGGGAAGTTTCAGGCCGATCACGAGTACATAGGAGTTACAGCAGTATCACAAACATTGTGTTTGATGGCGAGTGATCTGTCGCCATGGCAACGGAATTGACGACACCCAATAATACGCCTAGATGTGTTGAGGGCCGGACCAGTAGCCATCAGCTGAAGTCTGGTGGCGTTTGGACGATTTTCCATTGAGTTAACAAACATCGTGTTTTTTTGCGAGGGATGCGTTGCCATGGAAACGCATATGATGACATCCCATAATGGACTTAGAGCTGTTGAGGGCCGGAGCATTAATGATAGTCTGAAGTCTGGTGCTGTTTGGAGGATTTTCCGTTGAGTTACGACAACACGGGTTTTATGGCGAGGGATCTGTCGCCATGGAAACGGCAATGATGACATCCCATAATTGGCATAGAGCTGTTCAGGGCCGGACCATTAGCCATCATCTGAAGTCTGGTGCCGTTTTGGACGATTTTCCGTTGAGTTAACACAACTGGTGTTTTTTGGCGAGGGATGCGTTGCCATGGCAACGGCATATGATGACACCCCATAATTGACATAGAGCTGTTGAGGGCCGGACCATTAATGATAGTCTGAAGTCTGGTGCCGTTTGGACGATTTTCCATTGAGTTAACACAACACCGGGTTTTATGGCGAGGGATCTGTCGCCATGGAAACGGCATATGATGACATCCCATAATTGGCATAGAGCTGTTCAGGGCCGGACCATTAGCCGTCATCTGAAGTCTGGTGCCGTTTGGACGATTTCCGTTGAATTACAACAACATGGTGTTTTTGGCGAGGGATTGGTTGCCATGGAAACGGCATACGATGAGATCTCAGATTTCACGTAGAGCTGTTGAGGCATGAACCGGTGATATAAAAGTGAAGATTGGGGACGATGGGACCGTGTCCATTGGAGTTACAGCGACACCGTGTTTTATGGCGAGGGATCGTTGCCATGGTAACGCCACATTAAGTAACATCGGATTTTACATAGAGCTGTTCAGGGCCGCAGTGTTAACCATCACGTGAAGTTTGGTGGCGTTCTGAGCATGTCAGTTTGAGTTATGACATCATCGTGTTCCATGTTGAGGGATGGCCTAGCATCGAGCGAACGCGAACTTTGGCGGCAAATCACGGCTACGCCGTGCGAAAGCAAAAAATTTCCGTGATAACTTTAGATCGCCCATTTGTCGAGAAGCTACCCGACGAATTTGGAGTCGTACGGATAAAGTCCCTAGGAGGAGTTCGTTAAAGTGCGAGGGACGAAAAACGCGATAAATCGCGTTTTTCCCACGCCAAATTCAAAATGGCCGACTTCCTGTACGTTATTTTATACCCCTCCAAGAGGCTTTTTTGCTCGTCTCCGCACCCTAGATATGCGTAGCGAGTTTCGTTGGTTTACGTGAAAGTTAAAGTGGGGGGAGTTAACGTTAAAAACGGAAGTGGGCGTGGCCTACGCAATTTTTGACGCAAAGTTCCGGAACCAATTACACATCGCTATTTTCACCACTTCTGACGCGCATGCGAAATTTGGTGAGTTTTCACATATGTTGCGGGGGTCAAAAGTGCGCGCAATGTATTCAAATAATTATCATAATAATAATAATAATAATCGGACCGATATCAATAATGTTCGGCCTAGGGTGGCCGAGGTCACATGGGCGCGAGCGCCCATGTGACTAGGTTGGCGTGGGCCACCTACTGTCATGATTTAGGCCACTTTTAATGGGCTTTTGCCCGTCTTTTAGTGTTTTGTGTGGGTTTCGCAGGTTTGTCGGTCGCTGCGCGACCGATTTCAATAGGGTCTTCGCCGACCTAGGTCTCAGACCCTAATAATCGCACCGATATCAAGAATGTTCGGCCTAGGGTGGCCGAGGTCACATGGGCGCGAGCGCCCATGTGACTAGGTTGGCGTGGGCCACCTACTGTCATGATTTAGGCCACTTTTAATGGGCTTTTGCCCGTCTTTTTCAGTGTTTTGTGTGTGTTTCGCAGGTTTGTCGGTCGCTGCGCGACCGATTTCAATAGGGTCTTCGCCGACCTAGGTCTCAGACCCTAATTAAAGCTGCAAGCAGCGTTGATCGGGTCTTCGACGCCGACGCTCCGCAGGCTGTTGTCCGCACGTCGACGTGTCGCGAAAGGCGTCTCGAGGACTCGGCCGTAGGCAAACGTGGGAAGTTTCAGGCCGATCGGACGACGTACATAGGAGTTACAGCAGTATCACAAACATTGTGTTTGATGGCGAGTGATCTGTCGCCATGGCAACGGAATTTGACGACACCCCATAATACGCCTAGATGTGTTGAGGGCCGACCATTAGCCATCAGCTGAAGTCTGGTGGCGTTTGGACGATTTTCCATTGAGTTAACACAACATCGTGTTTTTTTTGGCGAGGGATGCGTTGCCATGGCAACGGCATATGATGACACCCCATAATTGACATAGAGCTGTTGAGGGCCGGACCATTAATGATAGTCTGAAGTCTGGTGCCGTTTGGACGATTTTCCATTGAGTTAACACAACATCGTGTTTTTTGGCGAGGGATTCGTTGCCATGGAAACGGCATACGATGAGATCTCAGATTTCATGTAGAGCTGTTGAGGCATGAACCGGTGATATAAAAGTGAAGATTGGGGACGATGGGACCGTGTCCATTGGAGTTACAGCGACACCGTGTTTTATGGCGAGGGATGCGTTGCCATGGTAACGCCATATTAAGTAACATCGGATTTGACGTAGAGCTGTTCAGGGCCGCAGTGTTAATCATCATGTGAAGTTTGGTGGCGTTCTGAGTATGTCAGTTTGAGTTGTGACATCATGGTGTTCCATGGCGAGGGATGGCCTAGCATCGAGCGAACGCGAACTTTGGCGCGAAATCACGGCTACGCCGTGCGAAAGAAAAAAATTTCCGTGATAACTTTAGATCGCCATTTGTCGAGACGCTACCCGACGAATTTGGAGTCGTACGGATAAAGTCCCTAGGAGGAGTTCGTTAAAGTGCGGAGGACGAAAAACGCGATAAATCGCGTTTTTCCGACGCCAAATTCAAAATGGCCGACTTCCTGTACGTTATTTTATACCCCTCCAAGAGGCTTTTTTGCTCGTCTCCGCACCCTAGATATGCGTAGCGAGTTTCATTCGTTTACGTGAAAGTTAAAGTGGGGGGAGTTAACGTTAAAAACGGAAGTGGGCGTGGCCTCCGCAATTTTTGACGCAAAGTTCCGGAACCAATTACACATCGCAATTTTCACCACTTCTGACGCGCGTGCGAAATTTGGTGAGTTTTCACATATGTTGCGGGGGTCAAAAGTGCGCGCAATGTGTTCAAATAATTATCATAATAATAATAATTAAAGCTGCAAGCAGCGTTGATCGGGTCTTCGACGCCGACGCTCCGCAGGCTGTTGTCCGCACGTCGACGTGTGGCGAAAGGCGTCTCGAGGACTCGGCCGTAGGCAAACGTGGGAAGTTTCAGGCCGATCGGACGACGTACATAGGAGTTACAGCAGTATCACAAACATTGTGTTTGATGGCGAGTGATCTGTCGCCATGGCAACGGAATTTGATGACACCCCATAATACGCCTAGATGTGTTGAGGGCCGGACCAGTAGCCATCATCTGAAGTCTGGTGCCGTTTTGACGATTTTCCATTGAGTTAACACAACATCGTGTTTTTTGGCGAGGGATGTGTTGCCATGGAAACGGCATATGGTGACAACCCATAATTGACATAGAGCTGTTGAGGGCCGGACCATTAATCATAGTCTGAAGTCTGGTGCCGTTTGGACGATTTTCCATGGAGTTATGACAATACCGGGTATTTTGGCGAGGGATGCGTTGCCATGGCAACAGCTTTTGAGGAAAACTCACTATTGTCATTGAGGTGTTGAGGGCCGGACCATTAACTGTCATCTGAAGTCTGGTGCCGTTTGGAGGATTTTCCATTGAATTACGACAACATTGTGTTTTATGGCGAGGGATGGGTTGCCATGGAAACGGCATATGATGACATCCCATAATGGACTTAGAGCTGTTGAGGGCCGGACTATTAGCCATCATCTGAAGTGTGGTGCGTTTTGGACCATTTTCATAGGAGTAACAGCGACACCGTGTTTCATGGCGAGGGATCTGTCGCCATGGAAACCGCATATGATAACACCCCATAATGGACTTAGAGCTGTTCAGGGCCTGACCATCACCCATCATATGAAGTCTGGTGCCGTTTGGACGATTTTCCATTGAGTTAACACAACATCGTGTTTTTTGGCGAGGGATGCGTTGCCATGGAAACAGCATATGATGACACCCCATAATTGACATAGAGCTGTTGAGGGCCGGACCATTAATGATAGTCTGAAGTCTGGTGCCGTTTGGACGATTTTCCATTGAGTTAACACAACATCGTGTTTTTTGGCGAGGGATGCGTTGCCATGGCAACGGCATATGATGACACCCCATAATTGACATAGAGCTGTTGAGGCATGAACCGGTGATATAAAAGTGAAGATTGGGGGACGATGGGACCCTGTCCATTGGAGTTACAGCAACACCGTGTTTTATGGCGAGGGATGCGTTGTCATGGTAACGCCATATTAAGTAACATCAGATTTGAAGTAGAGCTGTTCAGGGCCGCAGTGTTAACCATCACGTGAAGTTTGGTGGCGTTCTGAGCATGTCAGTTTGAGTTATGACATCATCGTGTTCCATGTAGAGGGATGGCCTAGCATCGAGCGAACGCGAAGTTTGGCGGCAAATCACGGCTACGCCGTGCGAAAGAAAAAAATTTCCGTGATAACTTTAGATTGCCCATTTGTCGAGACGCTACCCGACGAATTTGGAGTCGTACGGATAAAGTCCCTAGGAGGAGTTCGTTAAAGTGCGAGGGACGAAAAACGCGATAAATCGCGTTTTTCCCACGCCAAATTCAAAATGGCCGACTTCCTGTCCGTTATTTTATACCCCTCCAAGAGGCTTTTTTGCTCGTCTCCGCACCCTAGATATGCGTAGCGAGTTTCGTTCGTTTACGTGAAAGTTAAAGTGGGGGGAGTTAACGTTAAAAATGGAAGTGGGCGTGGCCTACGCAATTTTTGACGCAAAGTTCCGGAACCAATTACACATCGCTATTTTCACCACTTCTGACGCGCGTGCGAAATTTGGTGAGTTTTCACATATGTTGCGGGGGTCAAAAGTGTGCGCAATGTATTCAAATAATAATCATAATAATAATAATAATAATTAAAGCTGCAAGCAGCGTTGATCGGGTCTTCGACGCCGACGATCCGCAGGCTGTTGTCCGCACGTCGACGTGTCGCGAAAGGCGTCTCGAGGACTCGGCCGTAGGCAAACGTGGGAGGTTTCAGGCCGATCGGACGACGTACATAGGAGTTACAGCAGTATCACAAACATTGTGTTTGATGGCGAGTGATCTGTCGCCATGGCAACGGAATTTGACGACACCCCATAATACGCCTAGATGTGTTGAGGGCCGGACCAGTAGCCATCATCTGAAGTCTGGTGCCGTTTGGACGATTTTCCATTGAGTTAACACAACATCGTGTTTTTTGGCGAGGGATGCGTTGCCATGGAAACGGCATATGATGACATCCCATAATTGGCGTAGAGCTGTTTAGGGCCGGACCATTGATGATAGTCTGAAGTCTGGTGCCGTTTGGACGGTTTTCCATTGAGTTAACACAACATGGTGTTTTTTGGCGAGGGATGCGTTGCCGTGGCAACGGCATATGATGACACCCCATAATTGACATAGAGCTGTTGAGGGCCGGACCATTAATGATAGTCTGAAGTCTGGTGCCGTTTGGAGGATTTTCCGTTGAGTTACGACAACACCGGGTTTTATGGCGAGGGATCTGTCGCCATGGAAACGGCATATGATGACATCCCATAATTGGCATAGAGCTGTTCAGGGCCGGACCATTAGCCATCATCTGAAGTCTGGTGCCGTTTGGACGATTTTCCGTTGAGTTAACACAACATCGTGTTTTTTGGCGAGGGATGCGTTGCCATGGCAACGGCATATGATGACATCCCATAATGGAGTTAGAGCTGTTGAGGGCCGGACCATTAATGATAGTCTGAAGTCTGGTGCCGTTTGGACGATTTTCCGTTGAGTTACGACAACACCGGGTTTTATGGCGAGTGATCTGTCGCCATGGCAACGGAATTGATGACAACCCATAATTGGCATAGAGCTGTTTAGGGCCGGACCATTAGCCATCATCTGAAGTCTGCTGCCGTTTGGACGATTTTCCATTGAATTACAACAACATCGTGTTTTTTGGCGAGGGATTCGTTGCCATGGAAACGGCATACGATGAGATCTCAGATTTCATGTAGAGCTGTTGAGGCATGAACCGGTGATATAAAAGTGAAGATTGGGGGACGATGGGACCGTGTCCATTGGAGTTACAGCGACACCGTGTTTTATGGCGAGGGATCCGTTGCCATGGTAACGCCATATTAAGTAACATGGGATTTGACGTAGAGCTGTTCAGGGCCGCAGTGTTAACCATCACGTGAAGTTTGGTGGCGTTCTGAGCATGTCAGTTTGAGTTATGACATCATCGTGTTCCATTTGAGGGATGGCCTAGCATCGAGCGAACGCGAACTTTGGCGGCAAATCACGGCTACGCCGTGCGAAAGCAAAAAATTTCCGTGATAACTTTAGATCGCCCATTTGTCGAGAAGCTACCCGACGAATTTGGAGTCGTACGGATAAAGTCCCTAGGAGGAGTTCGTTAAAGTGCGAGGGACGAAAAACGCGATAAATCGCGTTTTTCCCACGCCAAATTCAAAATGGCCGACTTCCTGTACGTTATTTTATACCCCTCCAAGAGGCTTTTTTGCTCGTCTCCGCACCCTAGATATGCGTAGCGAGTTTCGTTCGTTTACGTGAAAGTTAAAGTGGGGGGAGTTAACGTTAAAAACGGAAGTGGGCGTGGCCTACGCAATTTTTGACGCAAAGTTCCGGAACCAATTACACATCGCAATTTCACCACCTGACGCGCGTGCGAAATTTGGTGAGTTTTCACATATGTTGCGGGGGTCAAAAGTGCGCGCAATGTATTCAAATAATAATCAGAATAATAATAATCGCACCGATATCAATAATGTTCGGCCTAGGGTGGCCGAGGTCACATGGGCGCGAGCGCCCATGTGACTAGGTTGGCGTGGGCCACCTACTGTCATGATTTAGGCCACTTTTAATGGGCTTTTGCCCGTCTTTTCCAGTGTTTTGTGTGGGTTTCGCAGGTTTGTCGGTCGCTGCGCGACCGATTTCAATAGGGTCTTCGCCGACCTAGGTCTCAGACCCTAATAATAATTAAAGCTGCAAGCAGCGTTGATCGGGTCTTCGACGCCGACGCCCCGCAGGCTGTTGTCCGCACGTCGACGTGTCGCGAAAGGTGTCTCGAGGACTCGGCCGTAGGCAAACGTGGGAAGTTTGAGGCCGATCGGACGACGTACATAGGAGTTACAGCAGTATCACAAACATTGTGTTTGATGGCGAGTGATCTGTCGCCATGGCAACGGAATTTGATGACACCCCATAATACGCCTAGATGTGTTGAGGGCCGGACCAGTAGCCATCATCTGAAGTCTGGTGGCGTTTGGACGATTTTCCATTGAGTTAACACAACATCGTGTTTTTTGGCGAGGGATGCGTTGCCATGGCAACGGCATATGATGAAACCCCATAATTGACATCGAGCTGTTGAGGCATGGACCGGTGACATACAAGTGAAGATTGGGGGACGATGGGACTGTGTCCATTGGACTTACAGCGACACCGTGTTTTATGGCGAGGGATGCGTTACCATGGAAACGGCATATGATGACATCCCATAATGGACTTAGAGCTGTTGAGGGCCGGACCATTGATGATAGTCTGAAGTCTGGTGCCGTTTGGACGATTTTCCATTGAGTTAACACAACATCGTGTTTTTTGGCGAGTGATGCGTTGCCATGGCAACGGCATATGATGACACCCCATAATTGACATAGAGCTGTTGAGGGCCGGACCATTAATGATAGTCTGAAGTCTGGTGCCGTTTGGACGATTTTCCATTGAGTTAACACAACATGGTGTTTTTGGCGAGGGATGCGTTGCCATGGAAACGGCATATGATGACATCCCATAATTGGCATAGAGCTGTTCAGGGCCGGACCATTAGCCATCAGCTGAAGTCTGGTGCCGTTTGGACGATTTTCCGTCGAATTACAACAACATCGTGTTTTTTGGCGAGGGATTCGTTGCCATGGAAACGGCATACGATGAGATCTCAGATTTCATGTAGAGCTGTTGAGGCATGAACCGGTGATATAAAAGTGAAGATTGGGGGACGATGGGACCGTGTCCATTGGAGTTACAGCGACACCGTGTTTTATGGCGAGGGATGCGTTGCCATGGTAACGCCATATTAAGTAACATCAGATTTGAAGTAGAGTTGTTCAGGGCCGCAGGGTTAACCATCACGTGAAGTTTGGTGGCGTTCTGTGCATGTCAGTTTGAGTTATGACATCATCGTGTTCCATGTTGAGGGATGGCCTAGCATCGAGCGAACGCGAACTTTGGCGGCAAATCACGGCTACGCCGTGCGAAAGCAAAAAATTTCCGTGATAACTTTAGATCGCCCATTTGTGGAGAAGCTACCCGACGAATTTGGAGTCGTACGGATAAAGTCCCTAGGAGGAGTTCGTTAAAGTGCGAGGGACGAAAAACGCGATAAATCGCGTTTTTCCAACGCCAAATTCAAAATGGCCGACTTCCTGTCCGTTATTTTATACCCCTCCAAGAGGCTTTTTTGCTGGTCTCCGCACCCTAGATATGCGTAGCGAGTTTCGTTCGTTTACGTGAAAGTTAAAGTGGGGGGAGTTAACGTTAAAAACGGAAGTGGGCGTGGCCTACGCAATTTTTGACGCAAAGTTCCCGAACCAATTACACATTGCAATTTTCACGACTTCTGATGCGCATGCGAAATTTGGTGAGTTTTCACATATGTTGCGGGGGTCAAAAGTGCGCGCAATGTATTAAAATAATAATCAGAAGAAGAATAAATAATAATAATAATAATAATCGCACCGATATCAAGAATGGTCGGCCTAGGGTGGCCGAGGTCACATGGGCGCGAGCGCCCATGTGACTAGGTTGGCGTGGGCCACCTACTGTCATGATTTAGGCCACTTTTAATGGGCTTTTGCCCGTCTTTTCCAGTGTTTTGTGTGGGTTTCGCAGGTTTGTCGGTCGCTGCGCGACCGATTTCAATAGGGTCTTCGCCGACCTAGGTCTCAGACCCTAATTAAAGCTGCAAGCAGCGTTGATCGGGTCTTCGACGCCGACGCTCCGCAGGCTGTTGTCCGCACGTCGACCTGTCGCGAAAGGCGTCTCGAGGAGTCGGCCGTAGGCATACGTGGGAAGTTTCAGGCCGATCGGACGACGTACATAGGAGTTACGCAGTATCACAAACATTGTGTTTGATGGCGAGTGATCTGTCGCCATGGCAACGGAATTTGATGACACCCCATAATACGCCTAGATGTGTTGAGGGCCGGACCAGCCATCATCTGAAGTCTGGTGCCGTTTGGACGATTTTCCATTGAGTTAACACAACATCGTGTTTTTTGGCGAGGGATGCGTTGCCATGGCAACGGCATATGATGACACCCCATAATTGACATAGAGCTGTTGAGGCCGGACCATATACAAGTGAAGTTGGTGCGATGGACGTGTCCATTGAGTTACACACACCGTGTTTTATGGCGAGGGATCGTTGCCATGGAAACGGCATATGATGACATCCCATAATTGGCATAGAGCTGTTCAGGGCCGGACCATTAGCCATCATCTGAAGTCTGGTGCCGTTTGGACGATTTTCCATTGAATTACAACAACATCGTGTTTTTTGGCGAGGGATTCGTTGCCATGGAAACGGCATACGATGAGATCTCAGATTTCATGTAGAGCTGTTGAGGCATGAACCGGTGATATAAAAGTGAAGATTGGGGGACGATGGGACCGTGTCCATTGGAGTTACAGCGACACCGTGTTTTATGGCGAGGGATGCGTTGCCATGGTAACGCCATTAAGTAACATCGGATTTGATAGAGCTGTTCAGGGCCGCAGTGTTAACCATCACGTGAAGTTTGGTGGCGTTCTGAGCATGTCAGTTTGAGTTATGACATCATCGTGTTCCATGTTGAGGGATGGCCTAGCATCGAGCGAACGCGAACTTTGGCGGCAAATCACGGCTACGCCGTGCGAAAGCAAAAAATTTCCGTGATAACTTTAGATCGCCCATTTGTCGAGAAGCTACCCGACGAATTTGGAGTCGTACGGATAAAGTCCCTAGGAGGAGTTCGTTAAAGTGCGAGGGACGAAAAACGCGATAAATCGCGTTTTTCCCCGCAAATTCAAAATGGCCGACTTCCTGTACGTTATTTTATACCCCTCCAAGAGGCTTTTTTGCTGGTCTCCGCACCCTAGATATGCGTAGCGAGTTTCGTTCGTTTACGTGAAAGTTAAAGTGGGGGGAGTTAACGTTAAAAACGGAAGTGGGCGTGGCCTACGCAATTTTTGACGCAAAGTTCCGGAACCAATTACACATCGCAATTTTCACCACTTCTGACGCGCTGCGAAATTTGGTGAGTTTTCACATATGTTGCGGGGGTCAAAAGTGCGCGATCATTGTACTCAAATAATAATCATAATAATAATAATTAAAGCTGCAAGCAGCGTTGATCGGGTCTTCGACGCCGACGCTCCGCAGGCTGTTGTCCGCACGTCGACGTGTCGCGAAAGGCGTCTCGAGGACTCGGCCGTAGGCAACGTGGGAAGTTTCAGGCCGATCGGACGACGTACATAGGAGTTACAGCAGTATCACAAACATTGTGTTTGATGGCGAGTGATCTGTCGCCATGGCAACGGAATTTGATGACACCCCATAATACGCCTAGATGTGTTGAGGGCCGGACCATAGCCATCAGCTGAAGTCTGGTGCCGTTTGGACGATTTTCCATTGAGTTAACACAACATCGTGTTTTTTGGCGAGGGATGCGTTGCCATGGCAACGGCATATGATGACACCCCATAATTGACATAGAGCTGTTGAGGCATGGACCGGTGATATACAAGTGAAGATTGGGGGACGATGGGACTGTGTCCATTGGAGTACAGCGACACCGTGTTTTATGGCGAGGGATGCGTTGCCATGGAAACGGCATATGATGACATCCCATAATGGACTAGAGCTGTTGAGGGCCGGACCATTAATGATAGTCTGAAGTCTGGTGCCGTTTGGACGATTTTCCATTGAGTTAACACAACATCGTGTTTTTTGGCGAGGGATGCGTTGCCATGGAACGGCATATGATGACATCCCATAATTGGCATAGAGCTGTTGAGGGCCGGACCATTAGCCATCATATGAAGTCTGGTGCCGTTTGGACGATTTTCCATTGAGTTACACAACATCGTGTTTTTTGGCGAGGGATGCGTTGCCATGGAAACGGCATATGATGACACCCATAATTGACATAGAGCTGTTGAGGGCCGGACCATTAATGATAGTCTGAAGTCTGGTGCCGTTTGGACGATTTTCCGTTGAGTTACGACAACACCGGGTTTTATGGCGAGGGATCTGTCGCCATGGCAACGGCATATGAGGACATACCCTAATTGACATAGAGCTGTTGAGGGCCGACCATTAATGATAGTCTGAAGTCTGGTGCCGTTTGGACCATTTTTATAGAGTAACGGCGACACCGTGTTTTTGGCGAGGGATTCGTTGCCATGGAAACGGCAAATAATGACATCCCATAATTGGCATAGAGCTGTTTAGGGCCTGACCATCACCCATCATATGAAGTGTGGTGCCGTTTGGACGATTTTCCATTGAGTTAACACAACATCGTGTTTTTTGGCGAGGGATGCGTTGCCATGGCAACGGCATATGATGACACCCCATAATTGACATAGAGCTGTTGAGGGCCGGACCATTAATGATAGTCTGAAGTCTGGTGCTGTTTGGACGATTTTCCATTGAGTTAACACAACGTTGTGTTTTATGGCGAGGGATGCGTTGCCATGGCAACGGCATATGATGACATCCCATAATTGGCGTAGAGCTGTTGAGGGCCGGACCATTAATGATAGTCTGAAGTCTGGTGCCGTTTGGACGATTTTCCATTGAGTTAACACAACATCGTGTTTTTTGACGAGGGATGCGTTGCCATGGCAACGGCATATGATGACACCCCATAATTGACATAGAGCTGTTGAGGCATGAACCGGTGATATAAAAGTGAAGATTGGGGGACGATGGGACCCTGTCCATTGGAGTTACAGCGACACCGTGTTTGATGGCGAGGGATGCGTTGCCATGGAAACGGCATATGATGACATCCCATAATGGACTTAGAGCTGTTGAGGGCCGGACCATTAATGATAGTCTGAAGTCTGGTGCCGTTTGGACGATTTTCCGTTGAGTTACGACAACACCGGGTTTTATGGCGAGGAATCTGTCGCCATGGAAACGGCATATGATGACATCCCATAATTGGCATAGAGCTGTTCAGGGCCGGACCATTAGCCATCATCTGAAGTCTGGTGCCGTTTGGACGATTTTCCATTGAGTTAACACAACATGGTGTTTTTTGGCGAGGGATGCGTTGCCATGGCAACGGCATATGATGACACCCCATAATTGACATAGAGCTGTTGAGGGCCGGACCATTAATGATAGTCTGAAGTCTGGTGCCGTTTGGACGATTTTCCATTGAGTTAACACAACACCGGGTTTTATGGCGAGGGATCTGTCGCCATGGCAACGGCATATGATGACATCCCCTAATTGACTTAGAGCTGTTTAGGGCCTGACCATCACCCATCATATGAAGTCTGGTGCCGTTTGGACGATTTTCCATTGAGTTAACACAACATCGTGTTTTTTGGCGAGCGATGCGTTGCCATGGAAACGGCATACGGTGAGATCTGAGATTTCACGTAGAGCTGTTGAGGCATGAACCGGTGATATAAAAGTGAAGATTGGGGGACGATGGGACCGTGTCCATTGGAGTTACAGCGACACCGTGTTTTATGGCGAGGGATGCGTTGCCATGGTAACGCCATATTAAGTAACATGGGATTTGACGTAGAGCTGTTCAGGGCCGCAGTGTTAACCATCACGTGAAGTTTGGTGGCGTTCTGAGCATGTCAGTTTGAGTTATGACATCATGGTGTTCCATGGCGAGGGATGGCCTAGCATCGAGCGAACGCGAACTTTGGCGCCAAATCACGGCTACGCCGTGCGAAAGAAAAAAAGTTCCGTGATAACTTTAGATGGCCCATTTGTGGAGACGCTACCCGACGAATTTGGAGTCGTACGGATAAAGTCCCTAGGAGGAGTTCGTTAAAGTGCGGAGGACGAAAAACGCGATAAATCGCGTTTTTCCGACGCCAAATTATGGCGAGGGATCCGTTGCCATGGTAACGCCACATTAAGTAACATCGGATTTTACGTAGAGCTGTTCAGGGCCGCAGTGTTAACCATCACGTGAAGTTTGGTGGCGTTCTGAGCATGTCAGTTTGAGTTATGACATCATCGTGTTCCATGTTGAGGGATGGCCTAGCATCGAGCGAACGCGAACTTTGGCGCCAAATCACGGCTACGCCGTGCGAAAGAAAAAAATTTCCGTGATAACTTTAGATCGCCCATTTGTGGAGAAGCTACCCGAGGAATTTGGAGTGGTACGGATAAAGTCCCTAGGAGGAGTTCGTTAAAGTGCGAGGGACGAAAAACGCGATAAATCGCGTTTTTCCAACGCCAAATTCAAAATGGCCGACTTCCTGTACGTTATTTTATACCCCTCCAAGAGGCTTTTTTGCTCGTCTCCGCACCCTAGATATGCGTAGCGAGTTTCGTTCGTTTACGTGAAAGTTAAAGTGGGGGGAGTTAACGTTAAAAACGGAAGTGGGCGTGGCCTACGCAATTTTTGACGCAAAGTTCCGGAACCAATTACACATCGCAATTTTCACGACTTCTGACGCGCGTGCGAAATTTGGTGAGTTTTCACATATGTTGCGGGGGTCAAAAGTGCGCGCAATGTATTAAAATAATAATCAGAATAATAATAATCGCACCGATATCAATAATGTTCGGCCTAGGGTGGCCGAGGTCACATGGGCGCGAGCGCCCATGTGACTAGGTTGGCGTGGGCCACCTACTGTCATGATTTAGGCCACTTTTGATGGGCTTTTGCCCGTCTTTTTCCCTGTTTTGTGTGTGTTTCGCAGGTTTATCGGTCGCTGCGCGACCGATTTCAATAGGGTCTTCGCCGACCTAGGTCTCAGACCCTAATAATAATCGCACCGATATCAATAATGTGCGAGTTTACATGGGGCTAGTCACATGGGCGCGAGCGCCCATGTGACTAGGTCGGCGTGGGCCACCTACTGTCATGATTTAGGCCACTTTTAATGGGCTTTTGCCCGTCTTTTCCAGTGTTTTGTGTGGGTTTCGCAGGTTTGTCGGTCGCTGCGCGACCGATTTCAATAGGGTCTTCGCCGACCTAGGTCTCAGACCCTAATAATCGCACCGATATCAATAATGTTCGGCCTAGGGTGGCCGAGGTCACATGGGCGCGAGCGCCCATGTGACTAGGTTGGCGTGGGCCACCTACTGTCATGATTTAGGCCACTTTTAATGGGCTTTTGCCCGTCTTTTTCAGTGTTTTGTGTGGGTTTCGCAGGTTTGTCGGTCGCTGCGCGACCGATTTCAATAGGGTCTTCGCCGACCTAGGTCTCAGACCCTAATAATAATAATCGGACCGATATCAATCATGTGCGAGTTTACATGGGGCTAGTCACATGGGCGCGAGCGCCCATGTGACTAGGTTCGTGTGGGCCACCTACTGTCATGATTTAGGCCACTTTTAATAGGCTTTTGCCCGTCTTTTTCACTGTTTTGTGTGGGTTTTGCTTGGTTATCGCTCGCGTTGCGAGCGACTAAATTGATCCTACCGATATCAATCATGCGAGTTGCAGTCACGTGGGCTTCGCCCACGTGACTGGGCTCGCGCGGCCTATCACGCGTCATGATTTCCGAACATTTTCTGTGCTTTTGCCGGTCGTTTTCCCTGTTTTGTGTGTGTTTCGCAGGTTTATCGGTCGCTGCGCGACCGATTTCAATAGGGTCTTCGCCGACCTAGGTCTCAGACCCTAATAATCGCACCGATATCAATAATGTTCGGCCTAGGGTGGCCGAGGTAGGTGGTAGGTAGGTGGTAGGTGGCCCACGCCAACCTAGTCACATGGGCGCGAGCGCCCATGTGACTAGGTTGGCGTGGGCCACTACTGTCATGATTTAGGCCACTTTTAATGGGCTTTTGCCCGTCTTTTTCAGTGTTTTGTGTGGGTTTCGCAGGTTGTCGGTCGCTGCGCGACCGATTTCAATAGGGTCTTCGCCGACCTAGGTCTCAGACCCTAATAATCGGACCGATATCAATAATGTTCGGCTAGGGTGGCGAGTCACATGGGCGCAGCGCCCATGTGACTAGGTTGGCGTGGGCCACCTACTGTCATGATTTAGGCCACTTTTAATGGGCTTTTGCCCGTCTTTTTCAGTGTTTTGTGTGGGTTTCGCAGGTTTGTCGGTCGCTGCGCGACCGATTTCAATAGGGTCTTCGCCGACCTAGGTCTCAGACCCTAATAATAATCGGACCGATATCAATAATGGTCGGCCTAGGGTGGCGAGGTCGCGAGCGCCCATGTGACTAGGTTGGCGTGGGCCACCTACTGTCATGATTTAGGCCACTTTTGATGGGCTTTTGCCCGTCGTTTTCAGTGTTTTGTGTGGGTTTCGCAGGTTTGTCGGTCGCTGCGCGACCGATTTCAATAGGGTCTTCGCCGACCTAGGTCTCAGACCCTAATAATAACAAATTAGAAGGAAAACAGATAAAAAAATACAGATTTCAGTATTCTGACACGGAACGATTTTAGAAGCAATGTATTTCTATTGGTAGTATGTTTCGTGCCTGCACCAAATAATAACACATTAGAAGGAAAAAAAGATGACAAAAAATACAGATTTCAGTATTCTGAGGCTCTTTGCCCCATTTCTTTTCCTCACGGACGGCAAAAAAACTCTGACATTATGTAATTTAAAATAAAGGGGATAGGGTTAGGCTTAGGGTAATATATTGAGTAAGAAAATGTTTTTATGAACGACACAGCTTCTGGTATTCCAAGACCCGATCGGACAAAAAGATGTGGTGCAGGCACGAAACATACTACCAATAGAAATACATTGCTTTTAAAATCGTTCTGTGTGACACGAAAAAAATGCGAAAATCGTGTTGGTGAACACGAATCAATAGATTAAATTAATTTCGTGACTATAACACGAAATGCCGTGAGACTGGGTTGTATATATATAGCACGTGTTGCTTGTTTTAGTTTTTTTCTGCTACTGATCTGTGCTTGACCTTTGTATTTGAATATCTTTGTCTTTTTTATTTTTCGTGATGACTTTTAATCTGGGGGGAGGGGAATGTTGGGTTCTCCTATGTTTGAGACCCCTGTTCGTGGGCGTGGTATTGTAATGGGGGATAGTCAGGGTACGCCAGGGTTCACTTTGGCCAGTAGGGATGTAGCCCCTTCCCTTAGTCCCTCTGTAGGCATTTTACATGAGCCTTGTTATGCAAGCACTGCTATTCCTAGCCCTGATGCCCTTGCTACTGAGATTGCTAATCAGATGGGAGATGTACTTCAGCAGGTTGGTCAGAAAGTAGTACAGAACATTATGACTTAACTAAGCCCATCTCTTAGTGCCCCTCGGATCAAGACTGCCACCTCACCAGTAAATGTTGAAATGTCGACTTCAAACGTGCTTGGTGCTTCTCACATTCAGCTTGTATCCCACAGAAAGCTTAAAGATCCCCCATGCTTTAAAGGAGACAGCTCTGATCTCACTCTGTTAAGAGAGTGGGAGGAACTCATGAGGGATTTCATTAGGAAAACCTGAGACCTGAGGAACAGGCTGAGGAGATCCTTACCCATCTAAGAGGCAAAGCAAAAGACGTGGTCAGGTTTGGTACCAGAAACAGTGACATAAACATCACCCGTGACCCTGAAGCTATCTATGGTCTCCTGAGAAAGCACTTTGACTCTGCACCATGCTCACAGCTCCCTTTAGCATACTTTTACACCACACTGCCTGGGAAAGATGAGGATGCATTTGACTACTGGCTCAGGCTGCACTGTGCTGTGGACCTTGCCATTGAACGTCTTAGGGAGCAGGATGCTCGATAGCCCTGGCACAGAGGTAACTCGAATGTTCATAAGGAACTGTCCCTCCCTTGAGCTTTCTATGACATTTCGGTCCAAGACGATGGACAAATGGACTGCTCATGAAGTTCAGGACATCTTAGATGAGTATCATTCAGTGAAGACATCCAGGATGAGTAAGGTAACTGAAGAGAAGGTAAGGGTGAACACACAGCACACTACCCCTATGCCACACATGCCACCTACCGGGGAACAGGGTGCACCACAAGCACACGCTACATACTCTGCTACCCTGGAACGCCTTATTGGCATGCTGGAGAAGGTGCTTCTGCAGAGGCCTGTTCAGTTGAGTCCAGCCAGACAGTCTGGCCCACGACGTCCCAGGATTGAAGGGCTGCATGACACGCGTTGCTCTGTTTGTCATGACGTTGCTCACTCTACTTTCACCCACTGTCGTGACCATAGACTCTGTTTTCAGTGCCACTCACCAAACCATTCTAGGCGTACTTGTCCTGGCCGTGCGTCACCTGCGGCTCCTCAGCAGCCGAAAAACTAATGGGTCCGCACTTCAGGGAGGACTGGGTGGATCATGATAGTGACCCTCCCAGCTGTGACAGTGATGACTTTGAGTCTTTTTATGAATCTCTTTGTTCCCTTGCACCGTCTGGAAAGACTGTCATTTTCCAGATGACACAGAAACTTCAGAAATCCGACAACTTGTTCTACACAAATGTTAGTGCTGCAAGGGGGAGTTCCACTGAAAGCTATGATTGATAGTGGCTCTATGTCATGCTCTCTGAGCGAAGCTGCAGCCGCACGCCTCTTGCAGCAATGCCCTGATTTGAAGAGAAGTCCTGCTGATGACATTGTTGTTGTAGGTGCTGGTGGTCACCATATCTACCCGACAGCAGTCTATGATTTGGAGGTGACAATCTTTGGTTTCAAGTTGCTCATCCCAACACTAGTCATCCCTGGACAAACAGACGACATGATTGTTGGTAGTAATGCTATCAAGATTCTCATACATCTGATGAAAAAATCTGACGATTATTGGAGACTTCTGGCTACACCAGTTGACATTGCAGATGATGACTGTTGCCAATTTTTGTCCCTGCTCTCCAACTCTGAGAAATAGCGTGGGGGACCCCTGCCTGACAAGATCGGCACAGTGAAGTTGAGGCAGAGTGTTACTCTTGAACCTCTGTGTGAACACCTTCGTCTGGGGAAAATTGCCCGCATCAGCACCTTTGTCAGTGGGGAGCACAGTGGTTGTTGAACCGACTAACTCAAAATCAAGGCCCAGAAATGTGCTGGTTGGCCGTGTTGTCACACCTCTGTGGGGTGACAGGTGGGTTCCCCTCAAACTGATTAACCCAAGCAGTGAGCCAGTTACTCTGAGGAGAAACTGTAAGATTGCAGATGTCTTCCCATGTGTTGCAGTTGAAGAGCTACCCCCAGCTGAAAAGGTTTCTGTCGATAGCCAAAGTCTCAAAGTGCTCTTCGACAACAAAGACCCCTGAAGAAAGAAAGGATGCTCTAAACAAGCTGGGGCTACAAGATTTGGACTTGGAGAGTTGTGAGGTGTCTGAGCAGTGGAAAGATAGACTTTAGCAGCTTCTTGAGAAGTATGAGTCCATCTTTTCCAGGGACAAGAGGGATTGTGGGGAGGCTACAGACTTTGTCCACAAAATACACCTTGTGGATGAGAGGCCGTTTCGCTTGCCTTTCCGCCGAGTTCCACCAAGCCAGTATGAGCAGCTGAGGACTACACTGAATGAGATGGAGGGAAAAGGCATGATCAGGAAATCTCACCAGATGGGGTGAGAACAGACCCTGACAAAGTGAAGACCATTGCTGATGTGGGGGAGGCAGAGTTGATGGAGAGCCTTCCTGGAAGAAGATCAGGTCATTCTTGGGCATGGTCTTCTATTATCAGCATTTCATTGCCGATTGCTCTGCAAAGGCCAAACCTCTGTTCAGACTCACTTCTGGCCGACAAGTTCAATCACATGCAAAGAAAGGCGAGAAATTCAAGAAAAAGTCCTCTGCCCCAGCAGCTCTTACGTCTAATGATTGGACACCTGCATGTCAGGAATCATTGCAAACTCTGAAAAGTGAGCTCACTTATGGTGTCACGTTAGCTCACCCGAACTTCAATGAGCCTTTCATCCTCGCTGTTGATGCTTCTTTTGATGGTATTGGAGCCGTCTTGTCACAAGTGCCACCTGGTGAGACAGTTGCACGGCCTGTCGCATTTGCAAGTAAGACGCTGACCCGGTCTCAAATGAACTATCCAGCACACAGGCTGGAGTTTTTGGCGCTGAAGTGGGCTGTGTGCGACAAAGTCAGCCATTGGTTGAAGTGGAGACATTTCACCGCTTGGACAGATAACAACCCCCTTTCGTACATTCTGACAAAACCACGTTTGGATGCCTGTAAACAAAGGTGGGTGGCCAATCCGGCAGCGTACGACTTCGATCTTAAGTACGTTCCGGGAGTTAAAAACATTGTTGCAGATGCCTTGAGCCGTGAGCCTTTTGTCCAGTCATGTGTTGGTTACCGCTTGTTAAAAGAGCCATATGTCGCACTACTGGACGAAGTGAATGGAGTTGTCAAGTGCACATGCTTTTCGGCTGACAAACAACTGCCAGGTTGTCCAAGGCACCCGGTCGGGTGCCACGTTTCCCTATTGACATTGTGTTCCAGCATGGGATTCAGGATGAAAGTGTGGTCAGCCATAATGAGTTTTTCTCTCAGTTGAGACAGGACTTGTGTGAAGCTGCAAGGATTGCTCAAAATCACAGCCTTAATGAGCAAGCCCGTCATGCTCGGCTTTACAACCGCAAAGTCAAGGGTTCTCCGCTGGCTGTAGGTGATCGAGTTTTGTTGGCCAACCGTGGTGAGAGGGGCAAAAGGAAGCTTGCTGACAAGTGGGTTTCTACGCCCTATGATGTTATGTCGGTGAGGGCTGGGATTAACGTCTACAGGATAAGAGATGCCCAATCTGGAAGAGAGAGAGTTGTGCATCGGAACCTGTTTCTCCCAGTTGACTTTCTTTCCATGGACGAGGTTGAAACTCCTGCCTCGTTTGTCAACTCAGATAATGGGGATGAGGAATGTGGAAGTGGTCGATGTAGATGGCTACGATCGCACTGTGGACTGGCTCATGAACTCACCTGACCCAGTTCCTGCTAGTGATGCTCACTCACCTGACCCAGTCCCTGCCAGTGATGCTCATTCACCTGACCCAGTTCCTGCCAGTGATGGACACTCACCTGACCCAGTCCCTGCCAGTGATGCTCACTCACCTGACTCAGACCCTGACAGTGTGACTCTACCAACTGACCCGGACCCTAACAGTGTGACTCTACCACCTGACCCAGACCCTGTGAATGCTGCTGACTTGACTGACCCAGACTCAGTTGGTGTTTCTCGTTTAACTTCCACAGAAGTTGTTGATGAAACCAATGCTATTTGCACGCAACCTCATAGTGTTCATGCGGGCTGTGGTGGTTCAGTCACTACTAGATGTGGGAGGCATGTCAGACCTCCTAGAAAGTTGATATATGAGATGTCAGCACAGAAGGTTGAAGATACCTCATCTGTTACTAGTTCAGATTTAGCTTTCTTCCATAAGATATTTGAGGCTTAGGCAGTCAGGATACTCTCCCAGTTTTTTTTTATGGGTTATATCCGAGTAGTATTTGTATGTGTTTGTAGATTTGTGGGTATGCTATGTGTGTTGCCTTAGATGAGATGCTTTGAAGGTGTAAATGGCATCTTCTGCTGGTCTGAGAAAAGTATTGGGCCTGGTACCTCCCTATCCCTTTTCACTCCTTATGGGAGGATTTTATATCGACTGTAATTTGTGTCTTCGATTTGGTTTCACCTCGAACAGCCACCACAAATATTTTTTTCTTTTTCTTACCCTCTTGTCTTGATGATGTTCAGTATTTGCCTGGAGTTTAACAGAATTGAAGGGGGGTGTATGTAACAGTGTAAATAATGAATGTTTGTTTTATTAAATCCTGTTAAACTGGGACTACAGCCATATTTTGTCATTTTATTTTATTTTGAAAAACCGCAGCCGGAAGCTAGTGTTGGGCTGAATGTGGTGAATTTTGGGAATCCCTCAGTGTCAGAGGATTCTTAGCTTCGGGTGAGTTGTTGTTCTGTTCACTCAGTTGTAAATATAATAATAATTGTGATCTACGTGTACTATTTTGTGTATAATCTATCTGCATTTATTGTTTATATTTTATGTTAAGCTAAATGTCTTTAGATTCCGTAGTGTATCACTTTTTAAAAGAATTGTACATAAACTGAGAGTGAGCCGTCTTCCAGCTAACTAGTTAGCCGCTAACGGTGTGGAGGAGTGCATGTGACATTTACCTCACTGATGTGAAACTTTCCTTTGCAGAGCAACATCTTACTGTAGTGTGGCTAAACTGTGGATATGTGTGTCTATTCCATGGTTTGCAGGTATGTTTACTTTGAGCTGTTAAATGTTTTATTGAAGTGCAATTTATGTGTTTTCAATATTACTGCTGTATTTTGTGAACACTGTTCATCTAAGTAATTTGATTAATCTTTATTGTAACTCACAATTACAAACTAAATTGTTTTATGTTTGTAATTTATGTTATTGGGTTTCTTTATAATTGTATTTAGAATCCTTTTTCTCTAAACCAGGGGTAGCCAACACGGTGCCCGCGGGCACTTAGTCGCCCGCGGGGCAACGTGAGTCGCCCGCGGGGCATGTTCTAAAAATAGCTCGCCAAGCAAATCCAAAATGTAAAAAATACACAAAACAAAAAAGGAAATGTAATTAAAAGAATCTAACCTATGCATAAACGAAACCCCAATCATAGCGAACTCTAGTGATGTGTCGGTCACGAACGAGCCGATTCTTTTGAACGGCTCTTTGGTACGAACGAGGGGTTCTTTTCATCGTTCAATCGTTGGTCCGCACTCACTGCCTGCCAAAATCCACTCGCCTTTTAAAAGCTTGATTTTGTTCCCCAAACGTATTCTGTGAAGACCCGCCCCTACTCTGATTGGTAGGTTTCAGCACGAGGAGTGAGATGGGGTGGGTCTTAACGGAATACGCGAGAGAGAGAAGTCATAACAAGTGGTACAGGACAGGTAGATGACGTGTTTTTCGGATGGAAAATGAGCCAAACGCGAAAACGCAGAAGCATTTGGATGCACTTCAACCAAAACCCAGGCAGTGAAAAAGCGCACCATTTGTAAAGGCAAAATATCCTTTAAAGCAGGGTCAACAAATAATCTCCATCGCCACTTAAAAACACAGTATCTAATATTAAGAGTTGCGTGAATTTCATTCAAGGCAAGGCAACTTTATTTACTTAACACATACAAAGGGTAAATTCAAAGTAGTACATTCATTGACATTAATGACATGGATATGGCGCCACCTTGTGTCATGTTTACAATGCAGATTATTGACATTAAATACAGTCAATCATTATCCTGGTGACCATTTCGCAGATAAACCTAGTAACCCCCTTTAAAAAACGGCTCTTTTGAACGGCTCTTTTGAACGGCTCTTTGAAAGGAACGGAGCCATAAGATCCGGCTCCCTTCAAAGAGCCATAATTCCCATCACTAGCGAACTCTATCTACTTACTACAACTCTATTTCTATCTAACACCCCTCCTCCCCCCACCCCCTCAATGAATATCGACCAATCACGTTCTTGCTTGATTTGCTGGACCAGCGTTGCAGTCGGGAAGAAAAGCAATGTGGAGCGGCAGCTCACCACTTCATAAGGAGTGTGACCGTGATTTTCCTTCTGGCAGAATCTACACAACACATCAGCCCCATTGAAAAGCCTAGTCGTGCCAGCCTATACAGCACATGAGGGCCAGAGTTTTACTGTGTGTGTGTTGCAACTTGCATATTTATTTATTGCACTTGACGCACACACACGCATTGGCGTAATTTCCACTGGGGACAGGGGGGACATGTCCCCCCCACTTTTTGAAATCCCATCTGTGTCCCCCCACTTTACAAATATGTTTATTATTATTTTTTAATGCAAGCCGTCATCGCCACGGAGGAGCACACAGCCTCTGTGAGCGAGCGAGAGAGAGAGAGAGAGAGAGCGAGAGAGCTAGGGAGTGCACACCTCTTATCTATTTAATATAGGTAAAGTAAGAAATCATTCCAATGTGTACTATAGGACAGTCAAAAAAACAAAAAACTGTTTAAAAGAGGAGTGATTAGTAAAATATGCATAAATAGAAAGAAAGAATGCTAACTGGTAACATAAGATAAGAATAAACCATTTTAAATGATTTGTTATTGGTTGTGATCATATTCTAAAGATGTTTGGATTATTGAAAAGTTTACAGCTCCCTATCATATGAGTGTTGAGAGCTGTATCCATAAATTCATGTTGTAGTCAAAGTGCACTAGATTGATGCATTTAAAGGGCCCATGTCATGGCCATTTCTACTGATCATAATTCCATTGTTGAGGTATACTAAAATAGATTTATACTGTGCAATTTTCCAAACTCACATTGGTTTCTCATACAGCATCTCTGTAAAGTATGTGTATTCACCGGTATTCACTCTCTGTCCTAAACGGCTTGTTGGAGCTCCTGCGCCCACCTCCCTGTGAGCCCAGTGTGCTCCGATTGGTCAGCTCGGCCACTCTGTTCTGATTAGTCAACCACCAGAGAGGCTCCGCCCATGTCTAACACAGTGCTTTTTTCGACTCTGAGCGGAACATTAACAATGATATGTTATAGGAGCAAATAATTCAGGGAAGAAAGGCTACTAAGTATTTCCATTCAACTTTATTTTTAGAAATGTACAAAATGAACATGTGTAAATATACATATATACACTGTATATCATCCATTCCTCCCCTTATAGGCGTTTTCGGCATCTTGCCTATCGCAGCTTTGTAAGCTGGTGCTGGGGCTTTTTAGGACGAGGCATCAGAGTGGTCATCCCGTCATGTGTTGTCTGCCGGATACGCCAGGATTTTCTTGATCTGGCTGGACGAAATCAAATGCAAATCACAAAATATTAGAGAAACTTAGTTGTTTTAGGTTCGTTAGCTTGCCAGCTAGATTAATATGCTAACCTACGTTTGCTAGTTGTTCAGTGTAATATGCCAACCTACTATGAACAACAGCTAGTGGTTCATATTAGGCTAGCAAGAACATGTTTACAATTGCAATCTTATACGGGTAGTCTGCTATGTTCGGTCATTCATTGTAGCTGGCATAAAAACAATGTTTTCCCTAGCATGTCTAGCTCTTGGTAGCCTTCTTGTTTAGCTCGGTAGCATACACGCTAGGAACGCCAACTATAATGTAATTAAGTTTCGCGACTGACCGTACGGTAAATCACCCGGAGTATACTGTCTATGAGTATTTCGTGTGTGAATGCAGACATTCTCCTGCTATGAGATACATGTAAGGCCATCTGCTGACATTGGAGTTGATATATGAAAACGCTAGTGTCACAATTTGGGTTTGTGTGTTAGGTTTTGGGGTTTGTTTTGCTGTTCTGTTCTCCCTGTCTCTTGTCTGGTCCTTCTCCCTGTGTTTTCCTCCCTGTCGTTAGTTTCCCTGGTGTGTCTGATTGTCTGATTGTGTTCACCTGTTGCCCTTGTGTTTCTCCTCCCCTGCCTGGCTGTTTCTCGTCTCGTGATTACCCCTTCCTGTATTTAGTCTTGTCTTTCCCTCTGTTCCCCTGTCGGTTCATTGTTTGTCTTTCCTGTCTCCCTCCATGCTACCTGGTGTTACCTGTGAGTTTCATCCCATGTTTTGTTCTCCAGCTTTTGATTAATAAAGCTCGCTTTTGTTTTGGAACCTGCTTCCCTTTTTTTAACTGCATTTGAGTCCTGATATTCCCGAACCTTAACAGAATGAACCGACCATAATGGACTCAGCAGTTTCTTTTTCGTTGGCTCCCCAGGCGGAAAGTCTCGGTTACTCTCTAGAGTACATTTTTTACACCTGGGTGGAAGCCTCATCTAGACGGGGTAAGGAGGCTGCATTAAAGGAGGCACGCCAGGAAGTTGATCGCAAGCCCTGGCTCAGGAGCTTGCTGCCTGAGTGGCTACAACTTTCACGAGCAGCCCTGAAAGCTTGTCGCAAGCCTCTAACCCTTTCCTGGGGTCTGGCCTGGCCTTGGGAGGTCCGCGGATCCTCCAGAAGTTCACTGGAAGATGCAAGGCCAGGATTCCAGTACCAGCCCCAGCAGCCATGGTTCCAGCCCCAGTTCCGGCCCCATTTCCTGATCCTGTCCAGGAGCCGTTCGCGGGTACTCGTCTGGCTTTTGGAGGTCCACAGAGCCTCCAAAAAGCTCCTTTAAAAAAAAAAAAAAAAAGGAGTCGCAAGTCCAGGCTAGCAGCCCGAGCCCCAGAAGCCATGCTTTGGGCTCCAGTTCTGGCCCCGGCAGCCATGGTTCCGGCCCCAGTTCTGGCCCCAGTTCTGGCCCCAGTTCTGGCCCCAGCAGCCATGGTTCCGGCCCCAATTTCGGCCCCAGTTTTGGCCCCAGCGGCCATGGTTCTGGCTCCAGAACCGGCCCACCCAGCCATGGTTCCAGCCTCAGTCCTGGCCCCAGCAGCAATGGTTCCGGCCCCAGTTCCGGCCCCACCAGCCATGGATCCGGCTCAAGTGCCGGACCCAGCGGCCATGGTCCCGACTCCGGCTCCTCGTCACCTGTTGGCTCTCCGGCCGACGCCAGCTCCCCGTGTCCTATCGGCGTACCGGCCGACTCCAGCACCTCGTCTCCTGTTAGCTCTCCGGCCGACGCCAACCCTTCGTGTCCTGTCGGCATACCAGCCGACTCAAGTCCCCTCTCAAGTCTCCTCTCAAGTCTCCTCTCAAGTCCCCTCTCGAGTCCCTTTCCAAGTCCCTTCTCGAGTCCCCTCTCAAGTCTCCTCTCAAGTCCCCTCTCGAGTCCCTTTCCAAATCCCTTCTCAAGTCCCCTCTCAAGTTCCCTCTCGAGTCCCCTCTCAAGCCCTCTCTCGAGTCCCTTTCCAAGTCCCTTCTCAAGTCCCTTCTCGAGTCCCCTCTCAAGTCACCTCTCAAGTTCCCTCTCGAGTCTCCTTTCAAGTCACCTTTGGAGTTCCCTCTCAAGTCCCTTCTCAAGTCTCCTCTCAAGTCCCCTCTCGAGTCCCCTCTCGAGTCCCTTCTCGAGTCCCCTCTCAAGTCACCTCTCAAGTTCCCTCTCGAGTGCCCTTTCAAGTCACCTCTCGAGTGCCCTCTCAAGTTCCCTCTCGAGTTCCCTCTCAAGTCACCTCTCGGGTCTCCTCTCGAGTTTCCTCTCGAGTTCCGTCTCGAGTCTCCTCTCAAGTCCCCTCTCAAGTCCCTTCCCCAGTCCCTTCTCGAGTTCCCTCTCAAGTTCCCTCTCGAGTCCCCTCTCGAGCCCCCTCTCAAGTCCCTTCTCGAGCCCCCTCTCAAGTCACCTCTCGAGTCCCTTCTCAAGTCTCCTCTCAAGTCCCCTCTCGAGTCCCTTTCCAAGTCCCTTCTCAAGTCCCTTCTCGAGTCCCATCTCAAGTCACCTCTCAAGTTCCCTCTCGAGTCCCCTTTCAAGTCACCTCTCGAGTTCCCTCTCAAGTTCCCTCTCGAGTTCCCTCTCAAGTCACCTCTCAAGTCTCCTCTCGAGTCCCCTCTCAAGTCCCTACCCAATGTCCTGTCCCGTTGGGGGTCCCGCCGACTACTCTTCTGCCGGGGGTCCTGCCAACCCTATGTCCTGTGCTGTGGGAGGTCCCGCCGACTACTCTTCTGCCGGGGGTCCTGCCAACCCTATGTCCTGTGCCGTTGGGGGTCCTGCCGACTCCACGTCCAGTATCGTTGGGGGTCCTGCCAACTCGATGTCCTGTGCCGTTGGGGGTCCAGCCGACACCTGTTTCGTCGGAGGTCCTGCCAACTCCATGTCCTGTTCTGTTGGGGTCCCGCTGACTACTGTTCTGCGGGGTCCTGCCAACTCCATGTCCTGTCCGTTGTTCTTTGGGGTCCCGCTGACTACTCTTTCTGCCGGGGGTCCTGCCACTATGTCCTGTGCCGTTGGGGGTCCTGCCGAATCCACGTCCAGTATCGTTGGGGGTCCTGCCAACTCGATGTCCTGTGCCGTTGGGGGTCCAGTCGACACCTGTTTCGTCGGAGGTCCTGCCAACTCCATGTCTTGTTCTGTTGGGGGTCCCGCTGACTACTGTTCTGCCGGGGGTCCTGCCAACCCTATGTCCTTTACCGTTGGAGGTCCCGCCGACTACTGTTCTGCCGGGGGTCCTGCCAACTCCATGTCCTGTCCCGTTGGGGGTCCCGCCGACTACTCTTCTGCCGGGGGTCCTGCCAACCCTATGTCCTGTGCCGTTGGAGGTCCCGCCGACTACTGTTCTGCCGGGGGTCCTGCCAACTCCATGTCCTGTGGCGTCAGGGGTTCCGCTGAGGGTCCTGCCGACTCACGTCCAGTATCGTTGGGGGTCCTGCCAACTCCTTGTCCTGTCGTTGGGGGTTCCACCGAGGGTCCTGCCAACTCCATGTCCTGTTTCGTTGGGGGTTCCACCGGATTCCTGCCAACACTGATCCTGTCCTGTTGGGGGTCCCGCCGACACCTGCTCCGCCGGCGTTCCTGCCAACACAATGTCCTGTCATGTTGGAGGTCCCGTCGACACCAGCTCTTGCTCCATCCGGGGTCCTACTGACACCAGCCCATGTCCCGTCCAGGGGTCCTGCCCGGACAACGCTGGTTCCTATTCCGCCAGGGGTCCAGTCGGCCACGAACTCGGTCCTTCCTTGTGCCCGGCTCCCTGACTATGCCCACCGCGGCCTTAGCCGCTTCTCTGCCTTGCCCCCGGGCCGTCCGCCCGAGACCACCTCCTGTTCCTCTGCCTTGCCCCCGGGCCGTCCGCCCGAGACCACCTCCTGGTCCTCTGCCTTGCCCCCGGGCCGTCCGCCCGAGACCACCTCCTGTTCCTCTGCCTTGCCCCCGGGCCGTCCGCCCGAGACCACCTCCTGGTCCTCTGCCTTGCCCCCGGGCCGTCCGCCCGAGACCACCTCCTGTTCCTCTGCCTTGCCCCCGGAACGTCCGCCCGAGACCACCTCCTGTTCCTCTGCCTTGCCCCCGGGCCGTCCGCCCGAGAACACCTCCTGTTCCTCTGCCGTGCCCCCGGGCCGTCCGCCCGAGACCACCTCCTGGTCCTCTGCCTTGCCCCCGGGCCGTCCGCCCGAGACCACCTCCTGTTCCTCTGCCTTGCCCCCGGGCCGTCCGCCCGAGTCCCCTTCCTCGAACTCTGCCTTGCCCCCGGGCCGTCCGCCCGAGTCCCCGTCCTCGAACTCTGCCTTGCCCCCGGGCCGTCCGCCCGAGTCCCCGTCCTCGAACTCTGCCTTGCCCCCGGGCCGTCCGCCCGAGGTACCCTCCTTGAACTCTGCCTTGCCCCCGGGCCGTCCGCCCGAGACCCCTTTCTGGTCCTCTGCCGTGCCTCCGGGTTGTCAGCCCAAACCCGTCCTCCGGACCCCCTCCACCCACCCAACCTTTTGGAAATATGGACTTTATGTAGGGAAGTCTGGAATCCGTCCCTTGAGGGGGGGGTTATGTCACGATTTGGGTTTGTGTGTTAGGTTTTGGGGTTTGTTTTGATTGTTCTGTTCTCCCTGTCTCTTGTCTGGTCCTTCTCCCTGTGTTTTCCTCCCTGTCGTTAGTTTCCTTGGTGTGTCTGATTGTCTGATTGTGTTCACCTGTTGCCCTTGTGTTTCTCCTCCCCTGCCCGGCTGTTTCTCGTCTCGTGATTACCCCTTCCTGTATTTAGTCTTGTCTTTCCCTCTGTTCCCCTGTCGGTTCATTGTTTGTCTTTCCTGTCTCCCTCCATGCTACCTGGTGTTACCTGTGAGTTTCATCCCATGTTTTGTTCTCCAGCTTTTGATTAATAAAGCTCGCTTTTGTTTTGGAACCTGCTTCCCTTTTTTTAACTGCATTTGAGTCCTGATATTCCCGAACCTTAACAGCTAGCAACTTAGTTAGCACTGTGTCAATGGCTTAGCAGCCAGAAAAACGTTTACCCATTTACACCAGCGACGTGCAGTCAGGGGAGGCAGGGGAGGCAGAGCCTCACCTGTCATACTCCAATGTAACGGAAAAACAACTAAAGAAAAACTAAATAATAATAAAATGTCTCCACTGATCTGTGTTGTAAGTGTGATTTATGTATGATTCCAATCGCTTTTTATAGTCAAAATCAGCAAATTTGCCGAGCTCCGCTACAACTACGGGGAGCGATAAGAAGTGAGGCAGGGACGAGCTCTGCCTCACGTAAGCCCACAGTAACTGGCTGGAGCGCGGGCACTAATTTTGCGCGGGCACTTATTTTGTGAGCGCGCTCAAGCCAGTTACTGTGTGGTAAGGTGAGGCACAGATGAGGTCTGCCTCACCTCAGAATGCGTCACCCCACAGAAACTGGCTGGAGCGCAGGCCCTAAGCGCATGCCTGTTATACCATCTCACTGTAGGTCACCAATATAATGTTTGTAGATCCCTTTATTACATTTATCCTCGCCATCCATAGTCTCTAAATAACTTATTTCACGTATATATGATATTTAGGCTCGCTGGTCTCATCGTACAACGGCAATGAAAAAAGCACCAGGAGAGGCAGCCATAACCTCTGCCGCACTGAAGGGGGCGCACGTGAGCCCACAGGTTCTTGTTGCTAGTGTTATTCTACGCAGAGACGGTAGACGCAAACAACAAGCTAGACTTTTGAAACTAGAGGAAGATAAGGAGGACTTTTACAAAAAAGTAATAGAGATTGTCGTCCAGAAGGATAGCATGGACTTCATCTTCAAGTCAAGGTAAGACCACAATTGTAATGAAAATGGGATCTTACTAAGAAAGAACAATCCAATATTAACATTTTGGGTATCCTTTTGTTGAACGGTCTGTTTAAAGTGAATCGAAGCATCAGACTAAAAAAGCTTTTGAAAATAACCGAATATTTTGATTAAGGTCAAAATATAATATTTGTAAATCTGACTCTGAAAGAGTCAGTGCCTCACCAGCCATGAACCTCACCGCACGTCACTGATTTACACAGTCGTGGTAGATATACCTTGTTTGTTTTAAACATCATAAATACACAAACAACAATGAATACTTACAGGTTGTGTACCCGAATCTCCCGCTGGTCCAAACAAAGTAGGAACAGCATCGTCCTTCAGTGTCCTACGCGGTGCATATCCGGCATGAATCGCTGCAATGTTTGCGAAGCTTTGGTCCGTGAAATGCTGCGCACACAGTACAATACCGGCTCGAACATCTGAAGGAACAGTGTTAACAAGAAATTTCAACCACTGACTTCATTGTGGTTCTGCCCTCGGTAAGGCATACATTGAAGATGTCCCCTCAGAAGACAGGAAACAGACCCTTGTTGGCATGACTGGATACAGTTTTGAACTGAACCTGAGCTTCCAACAGTATATATGTTCGGCTAGCAGAGGGTGCGGCCATAGCTCTGGGCATGGCTACTGGGTATCCCTACGTCACGATACCCAGGAAGAAAACATTGGAAAATGAGAAATCTCCAACGAGGCGTTTTGGGGAGGTCTTTTCTGTGTTAGAGTTCTACTCCCTACAGGGTGTACTTTGAGGGTTTTTGACTCTGCAGACCGTTTACATGCATAAAAACCTTAATAACACACAAGGGGACGGGTAATAACTGGAAAAGCATGATATGGGACCTTTAACTTCAACATTTAAAAAAAAATCGTCCTGGGGTTGTATGCCCCCGGACCCCCCTAGAGGATGTGAGGTCCACCCCCAAATAAAACAGGTTAAAATAATTAAATTGCATACATTTTCTTTTAGTAAACACTGAAAACGGGTCCCACAGACCCAAACAGCACACAAAGGTTAAAGGTAAGCATATAATAATGTTAAAATGTGCTAAATATATACACTGCAAAAAACAAAAAAAAGAGGAGTAAAAGTAGCCCCCGACTTGTTTTATTTTTTTTAAGTAGATCTCATCCTAAAAAAGGTTGGTGACCCCTGCTCTAAACAAATGATACGACTATACGATCACTGTAAGAGTGTCAGAGGATTCTTAGTTTCGGAGCAACATCTTACTGTAGTGTGGCTAAACTGTGGATCTGTGTGTCTATTCCATGGTTTGCAGAATAAAACCTGATTGATATCTCAACCTGGCTCCTGTGGACTATAATAAAGCATCAGCAAAGCAGGACACAAGTGTCACACGTGCGTGTGCAGGTGTGTGTGTGCGTGTATGGAGCTCGTCACAATGGAATCAATAAAAATACCTTAAATGAGAGGGGGATCTAAAATGGTTAATTAAAAGTGACTCTAGTTCTGTTAGTTAAAACCATGCATAAAATAGAATTAAAAATTAAAGTACAAGTATTAAAACACAAGTGCAATAATAAAAGTGCAATTAAAACAATCTCCCCAACAATTAAAATTAATTAATTATTAATAATTTTAAAAGTAATAGGAGTGTTATAAATAAGATAATAATAATAAGAGTGATAATAAATAAAATAGGGAAGGGGGGCACACCGGGTTAGTAAAATAGTATAAAAATGAACTAGATGTCACTGATAAATAAAAACCACTAAGATCAAGGTCGGGTAAGTTTTAAAGGATTCTTCATAGGACAGGTCTTTAATTTGCTCTGTTTATTTAAAAAGGTGGCAGGTCGGTGAAGATGTTCTCTGGCCTCCAGGTAATAAATAAATAAAAGGGTCCCTCTTCATGTGGCTTTGATTACTGTAAAAAGGTAAATACATGCACATAAAAGGGATAAAACATGTAATAAAAACATATAAGAAATAAATATAAACACCATTAAAATAAATAAGATAGTGCTAAAAACATGCGTTAAAAATGGAGCACACGAGTAAAAAAAGTCCAGATGAGGAGGATCACTAAAATTAATTGGTTTAGAAGGAATATAAAAATCTGTATAAATAATTAATAAATATAAGTGCTGTAATGAAATACGTGGAGGGTGGATTCAAACAGGCTGACGCACCCGCAGAGAAGGAGGTTAAAATCACCGATCTGCAGGGGAGAGACCCTGGGGGGAGAGGAGATCACACAGGTTATTAAGGTTATTAAAACATGTTTGAGTGGTGGGAGGCGGACCCATCAGAAGTACTTTTCATTTAATCCGCCCGGGTCTATGGTGTGCAGGCGATGGATCCACCTCCGCTCCGCCGCTCGCCTCTGACCCGTGCTGCAGCCACTGCTCTCCAGGCCCATAGACTGCACGTTATTGAGACCATGGAGTTTAAAATGGTTGTATAAAACGCTCGTGCCGTCCCCGTCTCTGATTTTGTATAAGTGTTGTTTTATTCTGAGGCTGATCTCATTGCGCATCTCCCCCACATAGAGTCTGTGGCAGGCCTTGCACCTAATTGCGTAAATAGCGTTTTTTGTGTTAGGTGTCAAGACCTGCCGAATTTTACTCCCCTCTCGAGAGAAGGGATTAAAAATGTGGGGGAGGCGAATTAAATCAACCTCAGAAATTCGAGGCGCTTCCCTAATTTTGATGCTTTTATTTAGGTTGGTGTGGACCAGAAGGTCCTGGAGATTTTTATTCCTCCGGTACGCAGAGATTAGCTGGCACGGCCGCAGCGCGCCACAGTCCCCCCTAGCCCCCTCAAAATTGGCCTTCAGTTTGCCTAAGAGGTTGCTCAGGCTCCCTGAATAGGTTGTGATGAGGGGGACGAGGGTAGGGCCGGACGGCCGGGCCGAGATGTCTGCATATACCTATCTATGAAGGTGCGGCTGACCTCCGCCTTAATGCTTCTAAGGAAGCGCCTCGAATAGCCCCTAGGCCTCAGCGCACTAAAGAGGATTCTGGTAGCCTCCTCCACGAGGGTGCATATCCTGTGGAAACGGATCAGCTGGGATTTAATCAGACCTCTGTACATGTGCCCAGGGTGATAGCTGGTTTTATGGAGGAGTGCGTGGCGATCTGTATCCTTGAAGAAGACCCTGGTGGTGAGTGTCTTGCTAAGGTCGCTGGAGCTGCGGAAGAAGACCCCTGTGTCGAGGAACTCTACGGTATGTGTATTTAACTGATGTTTGAGTTTTATTTTAGGGTGATGTGTGTTGAGGATATCTATGAATGTGAGGAAGTCCTGTTCAGTGTGGTGCCAGAGGCCGAAGATTTCATCCAAGTACCGGAAATACAGGAGGGGTTTGAGCGGGAGTTTAGTGAAGGCCGTTTCCTCCCAATGGGCCAGGTAAATGTCCGTGTAGGCTGGAGCATATTTCTGGCCCATCGCACAACCACACAGCTGGATGTAGAGGTTATTGTTAAAAATGAAGTCATTTCGGGTGAGGGTGAGGTGGAGCAACTGAATGATTTGACTGTCGGGTCTGGATGGGTCTGGGTTTTTATTGAAGGAGTGCTGGATGGCGGCGAGGCCATCCAGCACTATTCAATATTGGTGTAGAGTGAGTCTATATCTATGGAAAAAATGTCAGTATGGCTGGGTACTGTGAGATTTTTTATTTTGCTAACAAAGTCATAGGCGTCTCTAAGGCAGGGCTATTCAATTACACATTCAGTTGGGCCAGATTTTATAACTACAAAATTCAGCTGGGCCAGACATTCATCGGCCTGTAAAAAACGGGGAATGACACATTTTAAACCAACACATATTACTGCGATGAAAAACAGGCCATTTTTATTCATTGTTCATCTAACAAAGATACGTCAAAAAGTGCATAAAAACACAACAAATTAGCATTAATTTAACAGAATCTGAGGCATCTCAAAGTGCATAAAAAAAAAAAGTGCACAGTTGTAGCATTACATTTGTTTGCTTTAGAAGTCAAATATTCAGGTTATTTTTTTTTTAACCAGGCACATCACAAAGTGCATTTAACTGAATACACTAATAGCAGTCTTAATAAATGTCCTCACATACAAAATAAAATTGGATACATATGACACATGCACATCAAAAAGTGCATTAACAAACAGTTAAAGAGCTCCAATGTAACAAAAAGAGGTAGTACTATAGCAATACTATTTTTTCACTTTTCAAGTAATAACAACAAAATCATACGTTTTGGTCCCATTTGACCCAGACACATTACAAAGTGCATTTAAATGAATACAAAAAGAACTGTCAAACCCTTCAGTGCAAAACCCATAACAAGGGATAAGAGTAACTAACATATGAATGAATACTGCACTACACGTCTACTATAGTAAACTAGGTGCTTACTATCACCTCATTTGTGATTTGTCATCGCTGTCTTTCTCAATGGGAGAAGTGACATTTTTTGTTTTGAACAAGAGCAGTGATTTTTGGCTCATAGGATGTCAATGCAATCCTAAGACGTTGGTGAAGAGTGCTGTCAGTCAGGGAGCAGCGAGTGCTACTTTTTATTGAGTTCATGTGTGAAAAGCTTGATTCACATTTGTATGTTGATCCAAACATACTGAGCACACAGATCGCTACTTTCTGAACATTAGGGAACTGCTGTTTTTTGACATCACTCCAAAACTTCGCCCCGTTAGTGCGCTGCTCTTGTGCCATGGTTACGGATGAATGCATGTCAATAAGTTCCAGTGTAAATTTCCCCTCGTCGATGCAGGGGACCATTTCCTTTGCTCTGGTTGATACGTCCCCCTCTATTGCAACAGTGAAGGGGTCTCTGGCAAAGCCCATCACCTCTGTGGGCAGAACAAGTCCATCCAATCGACCGGCAAAGTTCTCTTTCAACCTCGCAATGAAATCTGTCATCACATCCGTGATTTGTGCCGGGGATGTGATGTGTTTGTGGAGCATCGGAAAATGCAGCATCCGACCCGTATTCAAGTCGGTCGCGAAAAGGTCCAGCTTGACTTGGAATGCGCGCATCTGCTCCACAAGATCAATGACCGTTTTGTCTCTGTTTACGCTTCAGAGTTGAGAGAGACATGTTTTAGAGTTGCTATCATAAGACCACCGTTACTAGCACCACTAGATGCACTTTCAAAAAACGTGCTGCGTTGTGGTTTGGTGCTTTCTATGCAACGCGGAGTGTTGCGTTCATGGTCTGTACTAGTGTAGGAATTTGGCCACGGGAGGCAGGGCCACTCGGGAGTTGGTTCTGGGCCGCATCTGGCCCGCGGGCCGCCATTTGAATAGGCCTGCTCTAAGGTAACTGGGATGAAGTTTGGAAAGGGGATTAATAAAATGATCTATATATTCTGTTATATTGTAGGATTCTGAGCCACAGTTGCTGATGATGGGGCGGCCGACCGGAACCACAGAGGGGACCGTCCAAACCTCCACAGGCTTGTGGATCTTGGGGAGCAGGTAGAAGAGGCGGGGCCTGGGCTCCTCCGGACCATCCAGATATTGTTTTTGTTTTTTGTTTATGATTTTGTTGGTGTAAAGTGTTGCTGTAATGTCCCTAACTAGTGTTTGTGTTTTGAATTGAAGTGGGTGTGTCAGTAATCTGTAGTATGTGTTGTCATTTAACTGCCTATGTGCTTCTAATATATAATTGTCCCTATCCTGTATGACTATTTGACCCCCCTTATCTGCAGGCTTTTTTTTTCACGAAACTGTGTCTCAGGGCTTTTTAACATTTAATAAACTATTAATGTGTCATACACACTTCACGGGAAGAAACTCAGCTAACTGACGATATGAACCATTTTTACCGAAACAAAACACAAGTCTCACAAGAAGCATCTAAATTAGCCCTGAGCGAAAAAATGCTAACGCACTTAGCACAGAACTCTAGGTATACTATAAATACTTTATTACTTATCGGATCTGCACAAACAAGATATTAGCTAGCAAGCTGAGATTCCACAGATTCTAGAGGTATTAGTATCATCTCTGAGCGATCAGAACTCGCGACATGGGAAGCGAACACAGACATCACAACACGTAGCTTTATGGAGCAGAAACGGGAGAAATGTCTTACCTATTGCTGTTTCTGATCAAAAGTTGTGTTCAATGCCATTAAAACGCGAAAAACGCGGCTGAAGGTTAATCCATAGGTTAATCCAATGTGTCTGTGTCACTTTGAAATGATTACTGATAATCCATCATTCAATTTTTATGTGAAAAACTGAGTTTTCATATTAGCTGCTATGATAGCTACCAGAGTGTATGACAGCTTCCTGTTTTGGGTTTTCTGGCTACGCATGACTCGAGTGACAGTCGCGCAGAAAGGCCGGGTCCACAGTGTACCCCCCCGTTGACAGTTCACGAGCGTGTCCATAGTGTCTGATCTTTTTAATGTTCAATGTTAACCATTTGTGCAGATAGCATGAAGTAGAAAAGATCGCCGATGCAAATGTAGTGTTAGCATGTCTCTCCTGGGGACATCCGGGCTTAAACAGTGTATTATAGTGTGGAGGCTATTTTTATATAACATTAGAAAGACTGATTCTTATTATTACATTATAAGCTTATTGTGCTCATTTATGTGGCTGTGACTTAGGAATAAATGGACCCAATCACCCCCCGTCCCCCAAGTTTTGATGGGGAGGACAGGAACGAAGGGAAAAGTTACATGAGAAAGTGTTTAGCTTGCAATATTGAAAGTAGCAAGGTCGATCGAATGATGATTGGAGGATTGTGTTGCCAAGAGACTCTATCTGAGTCTGCGCAACAACCAAAGAGAGTGTTGATGGAAGAAAGAGGAGGTAAAGTACAAATATAGATGGCTGTTTGTTGTGGGGGAGCAAAGGATATATTTCTTGTAAATGTGCATGCGATAAAGTGTCAGGGACACTAAAACGTCAGGGGCGTTGGGAAGAGTCAGGGGCACTAAAAGCATCAGGGGTGCTGTGAAAAACTCCACCGCCGTGTGGAAGCTGTGTTTGAAAAACGTCAGGGGCGTTGGAACGTGTCAGGGGCACGAAGAATAGGGCAAGTGATTGGATTTAAAGTAAGATATTTATAGTAAGTGAAGACTTTCTGGGAGAGCCCGTCAGGGACGGCATAGGTTTAAAAGGGTGATTACGTTAAGTGAGTGACGACAGCTTAATTGTCTCATTCCTTCCTATGAACTTACTCAGTCGCAGCTGGTGGAAATTATTTTAGGTGGGGCTATTGTAATGGTGAATAAACCACACGGGGGGGGGGGGGGAAGAAGATGTTGAGAAATGACCCCTTAAATTATGACTTCTGGTGATGTTAGAGGTATGAGAAGACTGATCAATACCTCCATAATCTTCAGTGTGGTTAGCTATGAATCTTCCAAAACTTCCAAACACCTTGTCCTGGACATAGTTTCTACAGTAAACTGTGTAACAGTAGAGTAAGCCCACACAAACTGCAGAACACCGGCGCTTTCGGAACACTCAAATGATTTAATTCCCATTTAAAATCAGGAGACATTATATGCAGACACAGACGTGGTTCAGAAACACAGAAATATTAGAGAACTACAACATCTGGAGGAAAATAAGGAAATAAATTGTGGCACCGAAGGACTGTTTAAATACATGTTAAATGCCCAGCGTTCTGCGCCACTCTATGACGTAGTATACTTGAAATAGTGGCTCTGCAGCAGGTATACTCGACATTGAGAAACGGCCCCTGTCTGCCGCGGCGTCTAATCCCTTCTCTTCGTGTGGCCGGTCTTTTTTCTTCTTCGTGTGTGATTATTTGACAGATAAGAACCACACAACCACACAACTACATTAGCGGCCGCTGTCGCCCTCTGTCGGCCATCAGCGCAACTTAAAAGATGGCCAGTCCGCCCCTGGCGTCACCTTGGATACGAGTCCAAACAACTCACAGACTGCATCGGGGGCGCTGAAATTGACGCCCTATGACCATCAGATCTGACGACGCTGATTGGCTGAAATTATGTTTCGGCGGCATAGTTTACAGATAGCAACAGTCAGCAATGTGTTGGCTGCTGCTGCACTGGCTGAGAGCTCCTTTCTTAGCACCCAGAAGAGAGGGTAATGATACACGCTGCGGCCAGGCAGGAGACTGCAGATGAAAAATAGCCTGTTGGCTAACTCTGGCGCATTTACAGAAATGTTAATCAATGTGCACTGTCCCTGTCAAATAAATAAATTAAAAAATGTTTAAAAAAAGAAACATGTGACTTATCAGTAACTTTAGACATCGTAACACAATTTTAAACAAGATTTTATTTTAGATTATACATTTTACTGATACCAACTATATAATATTTACCTTGTTCATTAAAAATAAAAATAAATATATTTTTTAAATATATTTTTTATTTTATTTTTACTGACAATCAAACATGTGGGAAGAGGGGGGGCGGCGCCCCTAGCGCCCCTATTGGCCGGCCGCCACTGAACTTACTATATTATCCTAAAAATGGTGGCACGGACAATTTAGGGCTTTTGAACAGAAAATATAGCATTTGGTTGTTAAAATACTAAGATTTTTACGTTGTTTTGGTGTAAAAGAAAAGAAAAATAGATGACAAAGTTTGAAAAAAGTTTATGTGAGTGAAAAAAGGGAGTCAGAGGTATTGCAGCTGAAGTGAAGCTCATTCCTGGTCAGGTGCTGCCAACAGGGTGTGGCACAAAAGAAACAGAGGTTAATGGTAAATTAAGGTTTGGCTCCATCTGCTGGACATATTGTATATTATTTCAGTCAGAACTAGAACCACTGTGTTCAAATTTAGAACTATTACATTTAACACATATTTGTATATTTAAAGCATTACACATAAATAATTTTGATCAGAAGTACAAAAGGGATAAGTAATTAATCCATAATAATTTAAAGAATCTTTAGAGTGTAAACAGATAGGGAAAAACACATTTTTACACTCAAACCATTTGCATGTCTGGATTAAGGACAGGGCATTTAGATAATAGGAATAAGTGTTCACTAAAAGTGATAATATTAACAATTATAATAGAAAGAAAACATAGGCCTACTCTTGAGTCAATTTACATTGTTGTGATCTGTTAGTATGCTCTCTGCTGGTTTTTACTGTTGTTCTAAGTAACAGTGGGATTTAAACGGGGAATGTATGGAGATGTTCTTTTTGTAGTGTGTGGAGATATGGTGTTTGTAACATGTGAGTATTTCAATTTATAGGAGAAAATGGTTTACTGAAAGAGCTATTTTGAGTGAATATGTTACAAATGGTGTTCTGTAATATCATTAGGAGAAATTAATTTTGTTTTTAAGATGGCATTTAACAACCAAGACAGATAGTATGATTAGAAAAAGACAGAGTGGAAAGGGTTGGATTTATTTAACCTCAGTGTGCTAGAATTTCTATAGGTAATGCGTCCCGAGACCTGGACTCTCCCTCTGCCTGTCAAACGGCTAAGACCCTGATCCGCCTGAGCAAACAAAGAACTAACCCAAGCCAGGAAACTCCTCCTTCTCCATCGAACAGACTGAGAACCAGAGCTGAACCAACAACAACAAGACTGCATCCAGAACAATCTCCACCTGTGGCAGCCAGAACCAAAGCTCCATAAAACAGCAAACAGACTGTAAAGGAGGAGATGAAATGCAAAGCAGTACAAGAACAGTGGCATAATGGGGGCTGCTGATGTCAGAATCAGAGGAGTTGGTCGAGCAGAATGTGAGGAGGCCGGGGTCATGGCTCGAGATAAACCAGAGGGATGGGAAGGGAATCAATCGGAATGAGTGAGTTTGCACATAAACACACTTATTCACAAACGCACATAAAAAGAACCAAATTTAAAGAAATTGAATTGACTTGATAAATAAGTAAAGATAAAAAGTGATATTACCCATGAATTAATCAATTGGTAAATAACAAATAGCAGTAAAGAAGAAACTATTAAAGTAAAATGAGAAAATAAACCTAAAACACACTGAAGGTACTGTGGGATAAAGGGGGAGACATGATGGAAATATTCACTACACTTTAAGCAGTGGGTGTTTTGGAATCAAGAGTACAGAGTAGAAAATATTCTTCAATCTTTTCATCATGTTTACAAATTATTCTTTTAGAGTTTTTATTCATGTGAATTTGGTAGTGTTTGAATTTGTTACAGTATTGATCTACAGTTTAAAGGGAGAGTTTTAGTAACCACTCTATAAGAGCAGACAAATCTTTATTTATATAGGTCATGATGAAGGGAAAGCTAGTCCTAAACAAAATATAGTATTTCAATTTGAGGTATTGGTTTCACCATTGTAGCATATATTACTATAGGAGAACTTTTTATGGGGAAATAACTGTTGTTTGTAGTCCAAAATGTAGAGTTTAAAATAAAATAAAAATAAAAAACAGCACATTTAATTTTGAAAAAGCAATATAATTGGAAAAAATGTGGGGCCTTGGATCACCCATTGTAATGGTGCATATTATTGACAACCAATAAGGAGAAGGGGTCACTCAACCCACCCTGCAGTGGTTTTTAAAATCTTACTTGCAGTTTCACAGGGAGCACACGGCACCAGATTATGAGTTTAAAAGACAAGCGTCACCACCTAAAGACAGCATTAGGGTGCCTCGTGATGAGTTTAAAGATAGAAACCAAATATCAGCAGGTTTTGAATTAATATTCCTCTGTCCCACAATCCACAAGAATGTGGATGAGGTGAACTATATCTACTATAACCAGCAGAGATTCATAAATTACACCAGAGACTCAGTAAAAAGAAAAATAGACGTAGATTAGATTCACACCTTAAAAGGTGTGAAAGGAGGGATTTGTGGAGGCTATTTTTATATAACATTAGAAAGACTGATTCTTATTATTACATTATAAGCTTATTGTGCTCATTTATGTGGCTGTGACTTAGGAATAAATGGACCCAATCACCCCCCCCCAAGTTTTGATGGGGAGGACAGGAACGAAGGAAAAAGTTACATGAGAAAGTGTTTAGCTTGCAATATTGAAAGTAGCAAGGTCAGGTGCAGAGACTGAGAGAATACAAAGAGGTAGTCAGAACAGCACATCGCCTTGACTTTGTATGGGAGCCGCGCTCCCCCGCAAAGCTAGGAAGCAACATTATGGTTTTCCGCAATATCTGAAGAAACGTTAGAGAAAACAAATTACGTATGTTAGAGACAGAGTAGGGAGGGACTTCGCCAGCCGGCCGAATGATGATTGGAGGATCGTGTTGCCAAGAGACTCTATCTGAGTCTGTGCACCAACCAAAGAGAACCAAGTCTAAACCGCGGTATCTCTTCATCTAGTCTTGACCAATCATAAATGTACAGGCAACGCCCTGTGTAATAAAATGTATTGTCGCACGAGGTTCAAGGCTCTTTACGGATTTGGTGGTTACAGATTACAGCTTTGCTGCCTGTGATTTCCAAAGACGTTATTAGTACTTGGCCAAGTAATATATATCGTTTGCTCTCTTTACAATAAATAGTTAAACTTAGAAGTTGTCTGTCTTTTCTGGAATTCTGAACCCAACAATAGAATGATCACACCGGTGTGACAGTACTCTTCAAAGGGTTCACGAAATATGACTACTACTCTTACTGTTTATTTCATTTCATTTATTTCATTTAATCGTTTATTTGAAGAGGGACAGTGCACATTGATGAACATTTAAAACAAATAATGCTTTAAAACGTAAACATGCCAGATTTTAGCTTTGAGCTAATTTCCACCCGTAGTCCCTCACATACAACATTTAACAACATGACATTTATATACATAGCAAAAATAAGTACATGATATGCAGAAAGAACATGAGCAGCATACAAGCATTAACCACATGGCAGTACAATGTAGCAGCCACGACATATAAAGTGCAGGAGAAGATAAAATAGCTACATAAAGTGCAATAGGAGATACCCCTGTATTAAAGAGCATTTAGCGGTGAAGGCACGTTTGTTTGTTTCTCAATCATTCTTTTAGTTGACCTTTAAAACTGTTCAAAGTGGGACAATCCCAACTCCCAACTCAGTTGGGAGGCTATTCCACAATGAGCTGCCCTTAATTGATATAACATTTTGACCGAAAGTGGTCCGTCTACGGTGGACTTCACAGTCTCCTCTGGTTTCTGACCTAGTGCAGCGTCCAGTGTGTTTTTTGTGGATGAATTCCCCTAAAGGAGGGGGGGCCAGTCCATGTAAACATTTATAAACAAAACACATACTTTTAAAAAACTTAAAATTGTCAAAACTGTGGTATGAATTTGGCTTTCTGTCAAAAACCTTAATAGCTCTCGTGTACAGCTGTTGTATTTGTTTCAGGTTTGTGGCACAAGCAAACGACCAGTTTGTCAAACAGTATTCAATGTGGGATAGAATCATACAGTGGAGGTATGACTTTGCAGCATTGACAGTTAAGAAAGGTCTAATTTGTTTAAAATGTTGCAAGTTGAATTGAATAGTATTGGATACTTTCTTAATATGTTTCTTAAAAGTCAAGTTCGAGTCCAGTATGACTCCAAGATACTTGAAGTGGGAGACTAGTTCTATTTCTGATCCGTTTAAAAACACATTGGATCCTTCGAATTTGACTGGCCGTTTACTGAACATCATGCATACTGTTTTTTTTGCATTTAACTGTAAGCAAATGTTGTTCAGCCAGTGTTGAACCTTGTCCAAAGCATTTGAGAGACAGGATGAGATCATTTCAGTATTTTTCCCGTGTACAAAGATGACCGCATCATCGGCATACATTTGCACATTCAACTCAGGACATACATTAGGCAAGTCATTAATGTACAGAGAAAACAGTAATGGTCCAAGAATGGAACCTTGTGGAACCCCAACAGGGTTGACAAGGTAGGGGGATTTGGCACCGTTGACCAAAACACACTGTTTTCTGTTCGATAAGTAAGACTTAACCCAATGTATTGAATCTGCCGAAAAATTGAAATAAGTCAGCTTTGTAAGGAGCACTTGGTGGTCAACAGTGTCAAAAGCCTTCCTGAGATCAAGGAAGACAGCACCTACATATGGGCTCGTGTCCAACATACATTTAACCTTTTCCACAAAGACACAGTTAGCTGTCTCAGTGGAGTGGTGAGCACGAAAACCAAACTGCATTGGGTGGAGTGGAGCGAAACCTTTATCTAAATGTTTGGTGATTAGTTTTGACACCCATTTCTCAGCTATTTTTAGAGACACATGGGAGGATGCTGATTGGTCTGTAATTGGACATCATTGCCTTATCCCCAGATTTAAAAATCTGTGTCACCGTGGCCACCTTCCAGGATGATGGAACTTCCCTCGTGCTAATAGATTGATTTACTAGCATACTAATTGGTTTTATTAGACCGTCAATATTTGTCTTTATAAAGTTGGTGTCTAAATCATCTGCATCCCTAGCCTTAGAACCTCTTAACCCTAAGATTATATTTTTTACCTCCACCTCTGTGATTTCCTCCAGGTCAAAAACGGGGTGTGTATCCACAATCGGGCTAGGTGAGACCTCAGATGGCGGGAAGAGCTTTGTAATGTCCAGAGAACTATTTATGAAATACTAATTGAGAGAGCTGACCAACACGGCAGGGTCTTTTATCAGGGCATCATTGATTTTTAATTCTAGAGCATTATTTTCCTGTTTGGTTTCTTTACCTAATAGTTTATTTAGGATTTGCCAAAAAGTTTTTACTGTTACCTTTCGCACCTTCAAGTATATTGATGAAAAAGTTTGCTTTGGCCTGTCTTATTGTTTGTGTTACCTTGTTACGAGCATGAATGAATTTCTGTCTGTCAGTGGATAGTCCGGATTTCAAGCTCTGCTTTAGTAGTTGGTCTCTAGATTTCATGAGATTCCTGCACTGTAGATTCAGCCAGGGAAGATGATGTTCCTTCCTGTCCCTAAGGCACCCTCTCCTTGAGAAGGAAGACATTGCATCGTTAATTTTAGATATAAACAGATTACTGTTTTCCCCAATGTCTTCAGAGGAGAGAGTGTCTCCCCAATCAATCATTTTCACTGCCTCCATAAAACGTTGTTGCAGGTTTTTGGGGATGAAGCGAGAACCGAAGGCAGGGGTTTTAGGTGTGGCCATGAACCTTTTTTTTGTGAGTTTCCTGGCAAAAAGAACAAGATTATGGTCAGAAAGACCATTCAGGAAGTTGTAGGTTTGAACTATTCTGTCAGCTTTGTTTGTAAATAATAAATCTATCATAGTCTTGGAGGTTTTGGTTATTCTAGTCGGTATATCCATTAGTTGTATTAAGTTGTGTTTATCCATGATCCGTTTTAAGCTCTTTCTATTTTGTTTGTCGTTCCAGTTGATGTTAAAGTCTCCTACAATAATTAGCTCTTTGTTGGAGTCACAGGAATTCAGCATGAGTTTTACCTGGTCATAGAAATCCACTTTAGCGGTGGGTTGTCGATACAGGCAAATCATGGTGAGGGACATTTCCTCAGATAGTTTGATTTCCACACCAACACAATCAAATTCAATATTAGCTGGGAGTGCAATCTCCCTACAAGTAAAGGTATTCCTCACATAAAGCAACACACCCCCTCCTTTTCCCTTCAGTCTGTCCTTCCTAAACACATTATATCCTGACATAGATACAAGAGTGGATGGTGACGACTGTTTTAGCCAAGATTCCGATATTCCCTAGCTAGCTGGTGTTTAATGGATCTCTGCCGCTAGGCTGCTAGCCATCGGCGATGGTGTGGTTGGTCCAGATGCTAGGCCAGCAGCCGCTGGCGCGAGCCCACAGAGATCCTCCTCCGGCCGAGCTAGCTGTTCAGCTAGCCGGCCTCTTCTGAAGCCAGTCCGGTGGTGTCCGGTGGTGCGAGAATCTCCGCTGCTAGGCCGCTAGCCCTCGGCGCTTCAGCCGGCGGTGTGTGGATCTCCCGCTGCTCGGCCACCAGCCCTCGGCGTGGAACCGTAGTCCTCCGATGGTGTGGGTAGAGGTCCTGCTGCTAGGTCGGCAGCCGTCAGCGCGAGACCGCAGAGACCCGCTGGTGGTGCTATCTGTTCAGCTAGCCAGCCTCTTCGGAAGCCGACTGATGGCGTGTGGAGCTCAGCGGCTGGGCCGCCAGCCGCCAGGTCGATGGAAACGACGCCGGGACCCGGACACGGGTGGATATCTCCCGAGAGCAAGAGACACAGCAGAGCCAATAGCCCAATATTCTCCTCTTTTCGTTTTAGACCCTTTTTTTTGTTTGAGAGAGTCTGCCAGGAGTGCCAGATGAATGAACTGTAGATAATATGCCGACCATGGCCGAAGTGCTTGATATTCAACGATGCTGCTGGTGCAGATAATGATGTATCCTCAACATGTTGTTTTACCATGGGGGCAAGATGAGTGGTGTATCTACACAGAGGTTTGAGATTTAGGACAATCATACAGAGATAGATTGCTGCCACTGCGCCAGAACTGCCTGCCGCCATCTTGGGAAATGGGCGTGACTTCTTAGTCCCATCTGCTCCACCAGGCAGTCAAAGAGAGCCCACGTGTATGAGTGCACATCGTGTATGATTGATTTAAAGTTTAACATTTTGGGGCTTATAAAAATGACAAGGCTAAGGCTGTAATGCTAACTAATGTGCATGCTACTTGCTACTGGTCCTTTCATCAGACGGGAAGCGAAAGAACGAGCAAGACCCATTGCTGGTATGATTACAACCTGGTACAAAGCACACAGGCATCTTGTTAAAGTAAGGGAAGCCGTATGTGCGAGGCTTCTCTCGTAGCTGGTACACCAGAAAGGCCTGGCTAGCTGGATGCAGTCATGCTAATGCCTTATTTTGCTTTCCTTGCTTGGTTTTTAAAACAACAGGGACAGATGCAGCATGGACAACAACTGGAGTGAGGGTTATGCAGCACCTGTCTGAGAGAAGCATGAGAACACCAGAGCACACATGGACAATGCTATGAAGCTATCCACGCTAGGCAGAGTGAACATTGCTACGCAGCTGGACGACGGCCACAGGATTGCGGTGAGGAAACACAATGAGGAGGTGGACAAAAACAGGCATATTCTATGCAAAATAATCAATTGTGTGAAGTTTTGTGGGGCGTTTGAGTTGGCTTTGCGTGGGAATGACGAGACTGACTCTTCAGTCAACCCTGGCATTTTCAGGGGATTGGTGGATTTTGTTTCCTCCCTGGACACCGTGCTGGAGGAGCACCTAAAGACCGCCACCGTTTTTAAAGGCACTTCAAAGACGGTACAAAACGAGCTGTTGGACTGCATGTTGTCAGTGCTGAAGGATTACATTCTGGAGGAGGTAAACAGCACTGATTTTATCGCCATTCAAGCCGACGAGACGACGGATGTCTCCACCTACTGCCAGCTGGTGCTTGTGCTACGCTACATCGACGCTAGAAGTGTAATACAAGAGCGGTTTTTCGAGTTCATAACTATCCAGAACTCAACTGCTAACACAATCGCTACAGCGCTTCTGGAGAGGCTAAGCACCATACTCCCAAAGGGACAAAAGGCCAAACTTATCGCCCAAGCTTATGACGGGGCTTCTGTAATGAGGGGAGCCACCGGCGGAGTGCAGGGTAAGGTAATGGATGTCTACGGCAATGCACACTACGTGCACTGCTATGCGCATCAGCTGAACCTCATCATGCAGCAGGCACACATCCCCAAAATCGGCCCTTTTTTTTCAGACATTGGTGGATTTTCTGCCTTCTTCTCCAGGTCACCCAAGCGAACCGAAGTGCTCGACCAATTGGTTGCACATAGACTCCCCAGAGCTTCTACAACACGGTGGAACTTCCACAGTCGCGCAGTAAACACTGTGTATGAGCAAAAGGATGACCTCCTAAAGTGTTTCTAGACCATCAGAGAGGACTCTGTGAACTTCGATCCTGTAACTGTCAGAGAGGTACGGGGGCTTTGTGAGGATGCTTGAAGACGAGGCTTTCTGTTTTTTCCTGGCATTGTTCCACAAGATCATGCCACACGTGGACATGCTATTCAACCAGCTGCATAAGAGGAACATCGACCCCGTCTTCATTAAAGCACTTGTCCAGAAGTTCACAGACAGCATGCAAACGATCAGGTAAATAACTATATTTTGGCTGCGAAAACTTTTAGAAAAGATCAGTTCCTCACTTCCAACAGTCTAAATGTGCCATGTCATCAAAGTAAATGAATATCATGTATCAAATCACAATTATATTTGTTTTAGTATTTAAAAAAGGAAAAAGAATATGTCACAAAGTAGACACTTCCCAGATACTTTCAATATCCCAGTTTTGATACACACACAGGGACAAGTTATTTGGTATTAAAAATGTATTTTATAAAAGGTTTAAAACATGCAGTAGCAAAATTACACTTTGATTTATTCCTATTGAATATTAAAAGAGTCACAATAAAATAGTCCATAGCTTTAAATGCACAGGATGGGATCGAGGCTTTTTTACCCAGCTGCTGGCCGTAGGCGAGGGGAGAGAGAGAGAGAGAGAGAGAGAGAGAGAGAGAGAGAGAGAGAGAGAGAGAGAGAGAGAGAGAGAGAGAGAGAGAGAGAGAGAGAGAGAGAGAGAGAGAGAGAGAGAGAGACGGAGCGTCCGCCTCCAGTTACCAGGACGCTCTTCCTGGTTGAGAAGGCAGTGCTGGATTGCTGATGCGCTTAGTGATCTTGTTCACGGCGTTCGATCCGAAGCTCGTTCGTCCGACAGTCGATCCTTTCCACGAGCGTGTGTACCGTCTGAAACGACCACGTCTCTCCGTGTTTCACTGTCCACTGTTTGTTCTCCGATGCCTCACACACCCGCACCACATCAGGTCCCTTTCACGTCTCCCTTCTCCTTTGTCCGGAGTCCTCTTGTTCGTTCTTACCTAATTATTTGATGCACTTCAGGTGCGTCCCCAGGTGCCTCATTAGTGTCCAAATAGCCTGCCAGGTGAAGCACACAGAAAACCTAAAACAAAAGCACCGCACTCCAATAATATTTAAGAAACACAACAACTAATATTAATATATAAACATGCAAAAGCTGGCTTTCTGGCTGACCTTTGTGACACTCCTCCCACCTTTAAGGGTTGTCGTCCCGACAACAGACTCCTACTGTTTGTAGCGGTCTGGCTTAGCCCCCAAATTCTGCCTCATTGACCCTCAAGGCAGATTTGTATTGCTCTGAGCCGGTTCCACAGGGGCAGATAGCCCCCCTGAGATCGCCAACTCTTCTTCTCCAGTTTCTTCACTTGGAATCTGCCCCGCCATGCTGGGCTGAGCCTGAGGTGCCATTCCACTGTTCATTGTGGCATCCTGTGTTGGAATCCACTGTGGCCTGCATGGAAGCAGAAGGGGAAATTCATTCACCTGAATCTCCTGTTGAGGCTTGTGTGGGGTATTAGGCCTTGTTGGAGACAGTGGCGGATCTGGACAAGGTCATAGGTGGTTGCGGTGGATGGTCCTAACTGGGCCGTCACAACCTTCAGGTCGGATCTTGTATGCAGGGCTATCGGAGATAGAGATAGATATATGGAGAAAGACTGGATATAACAACAAATGGCTCTCGTACCCACCTAGGGGTCAGCTTGCCCTGGGCCCGCCAGCGAAAGTTTCTCACCAATACCCTTTCTCCAGGCAGGTAGTGGTAGAGCCATCCTCTTTTTGTTATACCTCTGCTGGTCTCGGGTCTGTCTGAGCCTGGAGGACTTTGATACTGTTTCATATGCTCGCAACAGAGTTCTTGGTGTGCCTGGACCCATCCTTCCTGTTGATTGTCCTTTGGTGGCAAGGGGAGTTCCATCAACATATCCACAGGAAGTCGTGCGTGCCTGCCAAACATCACAAAGAAGGGAGAATCACTTATATACTAATAAAGGACTGGCTTATCTAAAGCCAGTTGAGTAGCACTTGAAATGTTTTAGCTCTATGAAACCTGATGTACTTATATGACTCTGTTTTCTTCAAGTTTGTATCTTGTTGGTCGAATGCACTTATTGTATGTCGCTTTGGATAAAAGCGTCAGCTAAATGCAATGTAATGTAATGTAATGAGAGAGACCAGTAGACTCATTTACAGTATTGTTATATGCATGTACAAGTTCTGGTAAACGTTTAGCCCACCGTGATTGTTCTTCCTCTTCTAAGGAGTTTAAAAGGGTCAACAGTGTATGATTAAACCTCTCCACTGAGCCGTTACCGGGGGTGGTAAGGGGTAATACGACTCTTTCTGGCCCCATACATCTTACACAGTTCTGAGAGGACTGCAGATTCGAAAGCTGCCCCCTGGTCTGAGTGTATCCTTTCTGGGCACCCAAATGGTTGGATGATGTGTGTCCACAGTACTTTGACTGTTGTCGCAGCCGTCTGGTCTCTTGTTGGTATGACCCAAGAAAACCTGGAAAATACATCTACTGCCACCAAGATATAGGGGTGGGCGTCTCCAGTTCTCCCCAATGACAAATAATCTATAGCCACCAATTCAAATGGGTAAGAGGTGGAAATAGGATTAAGGGGTGCCCTTACCTCCCGATGTAATTTTTGGCACAGACAGTGGCTGCCGTTTGTGGACCATCGGTGGACATCCTCCCCTTGTCCAGGCCAGTAGAACCTGCGCTGTAACACAGAAAGAGTCTTTGTGCCAGCTAAGTGGCCAACCGCTTCACGATACTGTTTCCAAACCAGTCTTCGCCACCCTGGGGGCACAATGATTTGCTCAAGAGGTCTCAAGTCTTTGTCCTGCCCAGTCTTCACAAGAACATTTCCGTTAACCCTTAACTGTTTCCAAGATCTTGAATAGTCGCAACAGTTTCCCTTTATGTTCTTCAGTGCATTCTGAAAATACTTTACCTTCCAGTATAAGGGCTTTCACAACATTTATTGTGGGGTCCTCCTGTTGGCGTGCTGCCCATGGCTCCAACTGCTCCTTGTCCTCCTCCACATCCTCTGCTGCAATGGCCATGGTAGCAGAGGCTTCTGGTGTTCTCCGTGACAAGGCGTCTGCATTGGCGTTTTCTTTGCCTGGGCGATATTTAAGGACATAATTAAAGCTTGCCAACTGTGCCACCCACCTATGCCCAGTTGCTTATTGTCAGTGAACACAGTAACTTCAGAGCCCCACAAATAGTCCTTACATTTTTCTGTTATGGCCCATTTAAGGGCCAGCAGTTCCAATTTAAAGGAGCTATAATTATTGTAATTTCGCTCATTAGGGTTCAAGGATCTGCTTGCATAAGCTATTACCCGTTCTTTGTCCTCCAGTACCTGAGAAAGCACTGCTCCCAAGCCCTGGAAGCTAGCGCAGTGTACACTCTGAAAGGTTGGTTAAAATCTGCATAAGCCAAGATGGGAGCACTCACCAACTTGCTCTTCAAGGCTTCAAAAGCTTCTTGGCAACTGGAGTCCCAATCCACAGGATGGGTCTTTGAACCCAACTGTTTGGCTCCACGAGTCAATCCATGTAAGGGGGCAGCAACTTTGGTAAAGGCAGGAATAAAACGTCTGTAATAGCCCACAAAACCAAGGAAAGAACGTACCTGACGCACCATTGTGGATTGGGGCCAATCTTTCACTGCTGTGACCTTTTCTGGGTCAGGGGATACGCCCTGTTCACTCACAATAGTCCAAATGGCATCCTCTCAAATTCATAAAGTCCCAGCGGAGTGGTGAAAGCAGTCTTCTCTCTGTCTGCCGGGTCCAATTCGACTTGCCAGTAGCCACTGGCGAGATCCAGGGTTGAATACCACTCAGCTTTGGACAAGGTAGTGAGGGACTCTTCGATGCGTGGTAAGGGGTATGCATCCTTATGGGTGACGGCATTCAACCTCCGGTAATCCACACAGAACCTCCAGGGTCCGTCTGTTTTCTTGACCAATACGACTGGTGCTGCCCAGGGGCTGGTACTCTCCTTAACAACCCCCTTCTCCAGCATGTTTTGTAGGAGGGACCGGAGCTCCTGATATAATTTAGGGGGGACTGGCTGTAACGCTCTCGGGAGGAGGGTGCATCGCCTGTAGGGATTTGATGTAAAACAGCATCAGTGCGCCCAAAGTCTTCTTCATCTTGAGAAAAGACACACCTCCATTTAGCCAGAAGTTGTTCTACCCTCTCCTTTTAAGATTTGGGCAGGTCTGCGCAGTGCGGGGCCCCACCCGAGGTACACTCCTCAGCAGTCTCTTGGATGGCTCGAACAGTCACTTCCATCTCCCCATCTGATTGCACCTGTAACACAAGGTCATTAGTGTCGATTTGTTCAGGGGATATCTGAGAGAATTTGGCTAATGGCTGACGCTGAGGTATTTAAATCGGGTATGGATGTGGGTTGCATAGTCGTATTGGCAATTTATTTCCTTTAATCTCAAATACAGCATGTGCAACTTCTCATTTTCAGTGTCCAGGCCTTCTACCAAAGCTGTGTAGTGCATCTTACCGATGTTCTCTGGAATGTGAGCCCATAGCACCATCTCACTTCCAGCGGGCACTATTACAGGCTGTTGTTTTTTGTCAGACGAGCAGTCACCTGCAAGGGCTTTCATCCTGTTTTCCCAATCTTTGCCCCCAAATTTTGGGGCTAATGGAACTCCCATATACCATGGCCACATCATGCTTGGGGCCTGTATATTTGCTGCCATTTGGCCTTCCATATCTTAAAAAGGTGTGTTCAAAATCTGGGATATCCTGCTGACAAGGCCAAAAAATTCGGAAGTGTCACAAAGTAGACACTTCCCAGATACTTTCAATATCCCAGTTTTGATACACACACAGGGACAAGTTAATTTATTCCTAATGAATATTAAAAGAGTCACAATAAAATAGTCTGTAGCTTTAAATGCACAGGATGGGATCGAGGCTTTTTTACCCAGTTGCTGGCTGTAGGCGAGGGGGGAGAGAGAGAGAGAGAGGCGGAGCATCCGCGTGCGCCTCCAGCACGCTCTTCCTGGTTGAGAAGGCAGTGCTGGATTGCTGATGCGCTTAGTGATCTTGTTCACAGCGTTCGATCCGACAGCTCGTTCGTCCCACAGTCGATCCTTTCCACGAGCGTGTGTGCCGTCTGAAACGACCACGTCTCTCCGTGTTTCACTGTCACTGTTTGTTCTCCGATGCCTCACACACCCGCACCACATCAGGTCCCTTTCACGTCTCCCTTCTCCTTTGTCCGGAGTCCTTTTGTTCGTTCTTACCTAATTATTTGATGCACTTCAGGTGCGTCCCCAGGTGCCTCATTAGTGTCCAAATAGCCTGCCAGGTGAAGCACACAGAAAACCTAAAACAAAAGCACCGCACTCCAATAATATTTAAGAAACACAACAACTAATATTAATATATAAACATGCAAAAGCTGGCTTTCTGGCTGACCTTTGTGACAAAGACACTCAGATTTGGATAATAATGCAGGTAAAGTAGTTAATAAACACAGTTTGTAATAACAAGCTTATTCAGGTGTCCACCAGGTCAATTTCTAGAGGAGGCCTAGTTGTTATTGATTCAAGGTTAATTTAGGCCTACAGATGTAGCACTTCATTTCGGACGCCCCTACCGTAGTGGGGCCGTGATCGGCACGGGGTCGGCCCTCGCTGAAAGGAAAACCCCCCGCATGACTTGATACGCCCCCTTGATAAATAAATAAAATTATAATGAAACCAGCTGCAATGGATCATGAATCCACCAGGGGGAGCAGTGATTAAAAAGCTGCCACACTGGAACTCATGTGAAATAAACAGCTGATAGATCTACAGCAGGGATGGGCAACTTGGATGGTGGTGGGGGCCACATAATTTATGTACTGGCCACCAGGCGGCCGCAGATTCACTTGGAACCATAGACTGTATATGCTTGGAACACACACACACACAAATTCCATGTATTATATGTAATTATTAACAAATGTACTAAGTCTGACATCTTCATTGACATTTTACAATCTTTCAGGGAACATCCTCTAATAAGCTCACTAAACAAATATCAGTTCACAGAAATGTTATTTAATTTTTACAAGTGGCATGTTTGTATTGAACAGGTTATTTAACAGTGGAATAAAACTATTTTAAACTATTGGAAAGCACGGAAAATGTGTGTGCATCAAGATTAAATATTAAGATGACATAAACATGAAGTCATGAACACTAACTAACATTAGTTGTCTAACCTGAACCTAAGACACTTGTAGCCTGTCTCTGCATTCCCCTTATTCCACAATGGGCCTTATTCCACAATGGGCCAGAGCCGTCTCTACTTCCTGCGGAGGCTCCGGTCCTTCAACGTCTGTAACACCATGCTGAAGATGTTCTACCAGTCGGTGGTAGCCAGTGCCATCTTCTTTGCTGTCACGTGCTGGGGAAGCAGGTTGAGGTCAGCAGACGCCAATAAGATCAGCAGGATCGTCAGGAAGGCTGGCTCCGTCCTGGGGGTCCAGCTGGACTCCTTGTTGGTGGTGTCTGAGAGGGGGATGCTGCGCAAACTGCGTAGTATCATGGACAACAACGCTCACCCTCTCCACCAGGTGCTGACCTCATACCGAAGTACCTTCAGCAATAGACTCATTCCACCCCCGGTGTTTCACAGAACGCCACAGGAAGTCCTTTCTTCCTGCTGCCATCAGACTCTATAACGCATCCACCTCAGGTCGCTAGAGGGACATTGGAGACTCAGTGATCTGAGTTCACTTCATTTCATCTGAATGCACTGTCATTTCATTTCACTTTACTTTCACTTTTCACTTTATTTATTTATTTTAGTATTTAGTATTTAGTATTATTGGTTATTGTTGCTGTACCGCCATTTGCACTATACATATTGTTTTATATACCTATGTAATTAGTGTAAATTATTTCATATCTTTAATACTGCTCTTAATGTTGATACATTTAGTTTATATTTAGGTGATACTTAGTTATTTTAGTTTATATTTAGTTATATTTGGTGCATATTTCTTCTTCCTTCTTTGTATTGTACTGTTGCACCTCAATTTCCCTCGGGATAAATAAAGCTTCTTGAATCTTGAATCTTGAATAAGGGGAATGTCAACACAGACACCTGTCAACCCGCACTCTGCTGATCCTCAGCGCCGCTCTCCCTCCCTCCCGCTGAAATTATGATCGAAAAGCGTATAGTAATCATAGATAACACGGCAGGGTCCGTGACAGTTTGTTTTCATCTGATTTCAAATAAACAAAGTCTTGGTTTTTAGAATATTAAACTTGTTTCGCCAAATTCAGATGATAAATACAACTTTGAAGCTTGTAAAGGCATAATTACAAGCGGTAACTTAACGTCACAGCAGGCATAACAACAGCCGGTGTTTCCGAACGAAATCATGTACGCAGCTCGCGACGTAACTAGGAGTACTAGGGTATCAGTACTACAAGTAAAAAAATACTTTTTTTTTTTAATTACGTTGTTTATAAATTAATCTGAGGGCCGCAAAAAGAGGAGGTGGCCGCCACACTCAGAGAAATAACTCATTGGATTAACTCAATTTTAGTGTTGGCAGGTTTTCCATCCAATTAAATATATGTGGCACAAACGCAATCTAATGGCATCCATGCAGTATAATGTAAATGAGTTAGTCCAACTTAAATTTTTCAAATAGAGTTTAAGTAAAATGATAACATTATCTTTATGAATTGAAATAATGCTAGTCCACCTAAATTATATTTAATTAATTGAAAATTAAATAATGAGGTTAAATATAATTTAATAAAAATGTGTTACACATGATAGAAAACATGGTTTAGTTTTTTTTATTTTTAAATTCACATTATTCAAAACAAACCTCCATTCCATTCAATAGTGTTTTAACAATGAATGAATTCACACTGAAAGATGAAAAACATTCTGAAAGATAATACCATTTATAAAATGGCAGAGAAATGGAACTCCTATAATTAACTTACAAATCTCCCTTTGCCAAATACAATGAATACAATATAACAGGGTATGGGTATGCACTGCTCTTCTAACGGGAAATAACACATAACATAAAGAGTGCACTGCAAACACCAACATATGGAAATAGAGTGTTACAGAGTGTTGAAACAAACAAATACAGAAAAGCACAGAACAAACGATTGATATAACGGCTTCATCTGCTCTGATTAGGAAACTCGTGAATAAAATGACCTCATGAGTCACTTCTTTTTCACATTTCAATCGAACAACTTGATCTTCAGACTTTCGATTTTACCATTCAGGTTTGAGCCCATCCAGACTCATCACTACCTTCTGCATGAACTCCAAGGTGTGTTTGAGGTTGTCCGGAAAGCTCAAATCCAGGGCATAGATAAGTCCCAATAGCATGACAAACCCCACAATCACGCTGCCCAAGTTGTCCTTGACTATATTGCCTTCGATGACAATTCCCACGTCCTCTGGCTGCCCATCCACATCTCTTTGAAGTGTGTATATGCCCATGACTGTGTTTGCCATGTCCCTCTTGGCATCTTCAGAGGCAGAGGCCTGAACAAAGACACAAACATACAACACATGTTAGCTAAAACCTGAATTCACCATAAAACATTTTCATTGCAACTGCATTTTATAGAAGCAGATGTACTTATGTGGCTCTCCTAATTGATCAAAACAGTTTTAGACTAACCCTCTGGTATCAATCAGATGTACTACCCTATTTGGCCACTCAGGATAAAAATGTCCACTTTCAAAATATTGAATGATAAAACTCACGCCAGTGGCGTGTGGCGCAGTGGATAGAACCTTGGTGTTGGGATCAGGGGGTCACAGGTTCAAACCCCACTGCAGCCAGCATGTCGTTGTGTCCCTGAGACACTCCACCCCAAATTGCTCCTGTGGGGATTGTCCACAGTATTGAGTATGTAAATCGCTTTGGATAAAAGCGTCTAACAAGTGACATGTAATAAAATATATGATAAAAATATTATATTTAAGTATTTTTTCCCCCACACCAACAAAGTGTGGGAACATTTTTTAAATGGACAATTAGGGAAATATGTACAGAGTGTATTCGAGACCGATTAGAAAAATTGAAATTCCAAAAAGTATCTAGAAAAAACACAATATCATTATAGCCAAATCTGATGTGAAAAATTACCAATTTGGACAAAAATGTCCAGAGTGATACCAGAGGGCTAAGGTTAGGACCTCCAACACAGAACTAAATTAAGCTTGTAAGAAAATGTTTCCATAAATAAGTTATAAAGATGTATTCCTGTATGTTCTATTTGATTATCAACTTTATCTTATTTATTCATTCAGGTATTTAGTTATTTGTTTACATCCCTACTTAATCCTGTCATTTGTTGTTATTCCTGTAGTTAATTATGCATTTACCTACTTATTTCGATATGTATTTGATTATTTATTCTTTAATAATTTATTTCCTTGATTTATGTGATTATGTAATTATTCCTTTAACAATTTATTAATTGCTGCATTCACTTTTTAAACATGAACCTATTGATTAATATATTTCTGTATTTCAGCATTTATTTATTATTTTATTTATGTATTTATTTATTTAATTATTTATTAGTTCTTACATATGTATTCATGTCCATATTTATTTATTCATTTATAGATGTATTTATATATAAATGTAAATATTTATTTCAGCATTCATTTATTATTTGTATTTATTTCCAGATATATTCATGTTTTAATTCACATTTGCTTTTATTTATGTCTGTATTTATCAATTTTATTCCTATGTTAATTTATAGATATCTGTATAACTGTATTAATTCACTTTTCTATATTTATTTTAACACTTGCCCGATGAAATTACTTCTGTATCTATTTATTATTATTTTTTTATTTCTGTATTTATTCATTCTTACATATATTCATTCCTATATTAATGTATAGATGTATTTATTTCTGCATGTATTTATGATATGTGATAACACATCTAGATGGAAGCAGGGATAGGGTTGTGTGCCATAGAATGTTCTTATTATAAATGTAAGTAATGGTGGTTATAATTGTGGGTAACACTGTTAACCACTACAATGAAAACATATTGTGATAAAAATACCTGATACTCCTTAAAAAAAGAGTGTGGATCCTCGTTGAGGTAGATCGCAATGCTTCGCAGGATGCACCCCCTCTTGATGTGGATGTTTTCAAACTAAAGCAGGGGCGATAAATCAAAGACAATTAAACACAATGCATGTGCAACAGAGCAGGTAGTCTACAAAGTAGAGGGCTGTATCTGTCGTGTGTGTCCCTAAGCAGGACTCCTAACCCCTACATTTCCACAATAAGCTATTGCCTTAAAAACACTATAAAAGCAGACCATTTCTTAAATGTGTTCATATGAGCATGGACCAAAACAATACAGTGAAAAACGATGTTCTATGCATTTATACTAACCGAATCTGATATTGCAAGGGCTTGCTTGATTTGTTGCCCCTTCAGTCCTCCTTTGGTCTTGAAGATCTTCAAGAGCTTGTCTGAGAAGTGGTCCAGCTGCCGCATGAACTTTGATTGAAGTGGTGATGTTGTGATCCTCAAAAACTCCGCATTCACCTTAAAAATATTATTAACAAGCACAATACAACCAATTGTTACTTGTTTATTAGAATCACAACCATGCAAGGATGTAGACATGAATCACAAAGGACAATAATAAAAGACTGTCAGCAAATACAAATATAAACATTTACTTATATATATTATCTCATTATTTATATTAAATATTTGGCAGTAAAAAACTAAACTCAACTGAACTCCTACAGAAACGAGTGGCTCCGCCTGTCCTCCTCTGCCTGCCTGCACTAAGGCCAGGAGAGAGATGGACAGACCTGCTGGCCTTTATGATAGAAAATGGCGGCGCTTGCTGGGCTGCATGCAGCCTCTGCCTCCTATACTGTTAATAGAAGAGTTACGACATCTCCGTTCACTCCAATGGACCAGTTTTTTTACAGCAATGGCGGATCGTGAGCCCTCAATAGTTCCCCGGAAGTTAGCTTGCCGCTGACTTCCGGGGAACTATTGAGAGTCTCCACGATCTGCGGCTAGCAGCGCAGTAGAGTTGCAGCGTTCGTGATGGACTTTTAAAGGTAAGAAGACGTTTAAAGATTTATATTGCGGATATTATCAGCACATCTGAGTTAAATGAACATGTGTATTAAGGATGTTAGTGGATTATACGTTTACAGATAACAGATTAGGCTAAAATACCGGATAAAGTTAGCAACACACGTGAACCATGAACCGCCTATTAATCCGTTCTCCTAATGTTATTTCGTCCAACGTTGTGGAATTAGAGAAAAAGGGCTTATTAACGTTATTTTTTTGTGGGGTGGAGGAATATAATATAAGTTAAATATAACATTGGGGCACGTGTGATTGTAATGAGTGGAGGTGGAGAAATTACGATCTCCATTTTGGAGTAGGCCTACAAGCTAGTATAATAAAGTTAACGTTATACAATAATAAGGAAGAGAGCTATTTGTGTGATACATCGCTATTGATATGGATTTAGAGTGCATATTTGAGACTTCCAAACAGTAAACAAAAACGTAATTTATGGGTGAGTGTTTTTAGTGTATTCTGTTGATTATTACCTGTCTGTGTTATGTTGCAGCTCAGCTGATTTTGAAATGATGGCAAAGGGAGAGGGACCTAAGTGAGAGTGAAAACACAAGGTAAGTTTAATACTACTGTTGTATATAAGTAAGCATACTAAACATGTATTCTATCACTGTATTATATAAGTAATCTTGTTAGTGTATATTAGTAACCAACTGTATGGCAGGTGGAGGGGCAGTGATGTTACAGGTGGAGGAACAGGGATGTTGGCTGGGTGCTGGCAAGTGGGGGGGCAGTGGTGCTGGCAGGTGGAGGAGCAGGGATGTTACAGGTGGAGGAGCAGAGATGTTGGCTGGGTGCTGGCAGGTGGAGGGGCAGTGATGTTACAGGTGGAGGAGCAGGGATGTTACAGGTGGAGGAGCAGAGATGTTGGCTGGGTGCTGGCAGGTGGAGGAGCAGTGGTGCTGGCAGGTGGAGGAGCAGGGATGTTACAGGTGGAGGAGCAGTGGTGCTGGCAGGTGGAGGAGCCGTGGTGCTGGCAGCTGGAGGAGCAGGGATGTTACAGGTGGAGGAGCAGGGATGTTGGCTGGGTGCTGGCAGGTGGAGGAGCAATGGTTAGTCCAAATATTTCCATTGCAACGACTAATGGGTTTGATAGCAGCTGTGGATCTGTTTGGGGGTTGCTGGAAGTTGAAGCTTGGCTGCTGTTGTTCCTTTTCACCTTTTTGGAGTGGCCCTTGGTTCCAAGATGGCCATCTTTTAAGGGTTTTTTTCTCCTGTCATTTCGGATTTGTTTTGCCTCGATTCTCAGCCTCAGCCGTATGAATCTTCTAATGATTTTGTCTTGTACTCCACAGCATGACGGAAGCCTGCTGGAGAGTGCCTGAGCTTCTTTCTCCAAGACACCCACTGCATTGGGGAGCTGCATGAGGGAGGAACCAGTCTTGGTCCTAAATAGTTCCTCAATTTGGTGAATGAAATCAAAGGCTTCTTGGGAGGGACGACAAACTCAGTCTCCTCATCCCTTCTTCCCTCATTCTTTGAGACTAATGTAAGTAGAAGACATGGCACTGTTCATTTTTGAAGATTCAAAATATTATACCACTTAAAAATAAGAAATATTACTTTTATTATTAAGAGTTCAGACTTATTATACCTGTGTCACCTTTCACACTATAGCTGTGATCATTAGGTATGGGCTCTGTATTTACAGGTCTTACTGGACATGTTATACTCATAACATACTGTACGTAAAATACGACCAAGAATGTGAGACAACTTTATACAAATTCATATCACATCCATTACTGATGCCATTTGTCATACTTTGTTAAACTCACAAATAATAAAGTTCCATAACTTCAGTTGGGAACAAAGACCACACCTTATCTCCCATCCAATAGGTGTGCTATATAGGTGTGTATAACCCTTTCTCCTGTCTGTTTCGCCCTCTTTCAGCACAAGAACCAGAGGGGGATTCAATGGAGCCTGAATACCTGCACTGAGACCCTCCCCCTGCACCTGAGTCTCAACTCTCAGAGTTTTTCAAGCCTTTCCCTGTTATTTGTATTAAACCAAACATTAAGCTTCCCAATGGTGTGGTCTTTGTTTTGTGAAAAAGTGCAAATGCAGTGTTTGAATATGATTACCTCACATATTTTTTTGCTGTTGTCTGTTTTGATTGTTAAGTTGCTCCTGCTGACTTGAGCTAGCCATTTTTTCCTCCTCTCTGTGTCAGTGGGGAAGCCGTACATTCTTACTCCTTTTTCGGAGCGATTGGAGCATCCCCAGGCAGCACAGCAAACCATGGTGGAGACGATATGCCAGGACAACACGGAGGAAAAGGCACAGACAAACTGCATGACATGCTATTCAATGTTTATTGAATTCCATGTATTTACAATGGATGTTCCTAAAACAACACATTTAACGTCATAATCATGCTGCTGCTGCTGCTAGTCCTTTGATAGTCACCTGTCGGTCTCCTGTCCTTTCTGAAAGTCATAAAGATTACATTAGTCATTTAGATTACTTGTGTCCTCAATTACCATGGGATTACTGAAACCACCATGAATTAAAGAAATGGTAGAAATTAATCTAGTCTGAATTTTGAAGCATTCCTTGCCATCCCCTCCCTCTAAATATATCAAACATTAGGATGTGATGCTCCTGACTACCATACAAGTTTAAGAAGATAATATTTGTTTTAAAGAATTCAAAGTAATAAACAACAGCAACAGGCTCTGTAACCAAGGCAACGTTAGCCTAACATGTATATGTTAAGAAGTAAACTAGCTGTTCACACTATTCCTAATATTATCCATAAATATTAGCAAATTCTATTTTATTTTTAAAACATTGATGTAAATACATACACATATCGGTATGTTGTATAAATATTGCAAATCAAAACCTTTATTCACTACTAATTACCAAAAATCGTAGTTCTATCTCCGGTAATCATACATTCAAATGTCCCGCCACGAACTTCCGGGGAACTATTGAGTCTCCCTGAACCACGTGACGATCAAGCATTTTGGACTTCCGTTGTCGTAACTCTCTCTCTATATTGCGCTGTGTTACCTCATTCCAGGCATGAAAATCACTCACCTTTCGGCGAAATTCGCCGTTTTGAAACCAAAATAGGTGACCTACGTGAATCGTGTAGATTCGATGAGAAAATATTTAAGGGGGGGGGTAGGTTCAGAGGCCGTAATGGTACGCACCGTTGGGTGACGAGTGGAAGACGAGACCCAATCACTGCCGCTGAGAGACTCTCAGCGGCAGTGATTGGGTCTCGTCTTCCACGGTGCGTACCGTTACGGCCTCTGAACCAGCCCCAGAGATTCAGTGAACTGCGAACAGGTGCGCGTGCCAAAAGGGACCTGATCATTGGTTTACAAGTAGTTCGCTTCGCTCGTGCTGACCAGAGCGGGATCCAGACCACCATCAGAAGCTGAAAGCACGCCTGGCCTCGGCGATTCCGCACAGCATGAATCGCTCCCCACTCCTCGGGGAGGTAGTGACGAATGTGTAATGTGAACACAGCAGGAGAGAACGCAACGTTAGACAGCTAGCACTAAAGCTCCGGTGGAAAATTATTAGCTAACGCTACCGTTAACGTTAGCCTAACATTAGCTAGATATCGTTACTAAAGTTAGATGCTAGCTTGTATAGCTTACGGTAAATCACAAAAAAAGAAAAACTGGTTAATGTTAGTGCTACTTTCTAAAATCTCTACAACTCGTTTTTTTCCAGGACGTGTTGATGATTTTGAGGTGAGGGGACTGACAAGGCTGAAGGGTAAAGTGGTCCACCGTTCTATCAATAAGGCTAAACTAGAAGTTAGTGCTAACACTAATACAAACATTATTTTTGCAGAATGAGTGTGTTAGGGGAGAAGGATTCAGCCATTGTTAAACAGCTGGATGCTGGATTGAAATTCAGCTGGAACTGGTCGTGGCTAAAACTGGAAGGCAAGGTCTCAGTAAAAGAGCAAGAGGTGTCCTTTCATCTAGGAGATGTATTCATCAAAATCAACAGGCAGGGATTCGCAGAGTACACTAGCACTTTGAGATTGTTATTTTTATTATAACAATAATAATAATCATTTATTATTATTATTATTATTCACAATCAGCTGCGGTCACTGGCAGCATCATCACCTAAACATGGAATACACTAGCTTTACATTAATTACATAATTTGTGTTCTAGGCAATGGTCCTTGGAACCTTGGCGGAGCATTCCATCCCGTTTTCTAAGGCTCCTGGAAACCATTGTATTGTGTGTTTTAGGCTATCTTTGCCAATAAAATGTATTAAAATCTGAATTACATAACATTGTATTGGCTGTCAGTCATGATGGAAGAGTAGACAAGTTAAGTTACAGCATGTCCACCATCTGCATATGCATTAAGCCATTTGCATTAAGCCCTTACTACATTGTGCCTCATATACTGTAAATGTTAGACCCAGTGACAGGCTGGCATGAAATGTCTTGCATAATACTTAGTAAGGAGGCCATAATATTTTTGACTCATGGCTGAAGTTAAGTTTCTCCAGCTCTCCCCAGGTTGGCAAAAAAATGCATCTCAAAATGCATCAGATTGATGCTTTAAAATATGGAATATTCAAAATGTTCTTCCGGGGGAGCATGCCCCCGGACCCCCCTAGAGGGATAATATCCTTCTCACCTTTTTCACCCCTGACCCGTTTTCATGCCTGTCATTCACTTGAATTACTCTTTGCATTTTTTGGTTGAATTTAAACTGAATTGCGGTGTGCAATGACAATAACGTTAAATCTAATGTAATATAATCTAATGATCTCCATTATCCAGTATTCAATGCTAACCGTATCTAGCAAGCTAGCTAACAAACCAGTTATCTGGCTAGCTAGCTAGCTTGCCGCTTTACGTCATGCACTTTAATTACTCTTTGCATTTTTTGGTTGAATATAAACTGAATTGCGGTGTACTGTGTTCAATGACAATAACGTTAAATCTAATGTAATATAATCTAATGATCCAGTATTCAATGCTAACCATATCTAGCAAGCTAGCTAGATAGACCCAACTAAAAACGGAGCAAAATATAACACGGTGGTTTCAAATATTCTTGTCGATATTATGAAAAGGCATTACTTGGAAACGGTACGTTCTAAACTACTAGAAAAAACAAATACTTACCAAATAATAGACTTTCCACCGTCAGTTTCCACAGTCAGTGTCAGACGGTAAATGACAGAACGGATGTTGCGCATGCGCAAAGGGGCGGTCCCCAATGAAAACAATTAATTTTGAGTTGCTCTGTCTTAAATACATTTAATAAGTGAATTGATTAATGTAATTTGTGTTACACTAATGAGCTATACTTAGGTTTATTTCTTAAATAAAAATATTTAAGTAAAGTAAAACCATTTTTAATGTGTCAAGTCTAAGAAGGGCTTGAATCATTTTTTTGAGTGCATTTGCCCATCCCTGATCTACAGGAATCTGATATAGCGGATATTGGTTAAGATCCATATGTCACGGATAGGATCATATTCTGTGCTAAATAAGAGACATGTAATCATTTACAAAACATCACCATGTTTTTATTTAACAAAATAATGTTGTTTAATCCACGTTGGCGTACTACAACTACAAAAACCATCGGTTTGTTTTTTCATCAGGAAATGCAGCCCGGCTCAAACAAACGATTTTTAATCATCATCCTCACGATCGCCGAATTGACATGAAAGCACTAACAAATATGAATTTGCTGTAGTCAACTTCATTAAAACGTTATTAACGTGCCTAAACTCAGTAATTCACTAAAAAGAGGATTATTTTTAATGGAGCCTCGTCATCTAACCACGGGCAAACAAGAATATGTACAGTGTTAATAGTTCACTGTATTATTAGTGTTTAATATTACTGCTATAACAATCACACATTGAGTTCATTGTTGTGCAATGTTAAAATCAGACCGTTGTTTTTTTAAATAGCCTGAATGAAACGGCAGCTCTCAGGTGATCAGCTGATCAGCTGTGTGTGTGACTCTCTTTGTTTACACACCTAATAGCCCATCAGCCACAGCTCTCCCCCCCCCTGATCTCTCTTCTCCAGCAGTAAAGTTTAACTGTAGGTTTGGGTTTGCATATTTATGCAGTGATCTGTCTCTTCCTCTCTGCCGCAGACAGCTGAGCGGTGGACATAGTGGAAAGTAAAATTGACCTTATCATCAGGTTCTATAAAGTAGGCTACTTCAATAAAAATAATTAAAGTTTTAAAAAATAGTGAGGGGTCCAAAATCAGCCAAAGTGCTTTGTTTTTAACGTTCATCACTATAATAATCAAAAGGATAAATATGAACGTTAGTTTTTACTGAAATGATCAAATAAAGTCAACATTTCACAGTGTTTACTGAGCTGTGTGGGGTTTGTTAAACTTTTAAAAGATATTTGAATGGTGATATTGAATTGAATTGATTTATTTAAAACAAGGGACAGTGTACATTAATCAACATATTAAAGACCCAGTGAAGTGTGCGCCGGTGCATGATCTGTTATGCTAATACGTATAGTAATGACCAAAATTGTCCATTGGAACCCATATCAAAGATGTTGGAATAGCAACGAATTTGACGAGTTGGAATTTTCCGCTGGGAAATCCGCAGTCGACCTCCGCCTTCGTGGGCATGGCTTGCGATCTACTGCGTGACGTCAGAAGATGGGCTCAGCCGAAGTGTTTACATTCACCACCGTTCATTTTGTCTCTGTTTCAAAGTGGAATTTACCAACGTTTTTGAGCGAGTATTTTATTGGAAAGTGTTTCGCAGTCGACTGGAAGTGATTGCCAATCGAGGAAACCTGACAATGGAGGCGACAGTGAAGAAAAAGGGAGGAAAAACACACGGGAAGCGATGCATTGCCGCTGGCTGTGGTAATGTCAATTCTGCCGAAGTGGCGATGTTTCTGTTCCCAAAAGATGAAGGTGAGTGGCTGGTGTCATTGTTTCGTAGATTCGTAGATTGTTTATGAAAAATAAAGGCCACTGTGTTTGTGTTTACTAACAAGACTATCATGGCGGCGGCAGAGCTCAAGTCGAGTTTCTCCGCCTGGAGATATTCTCACTATTTCACTTTTGTCGAGCACAAAGAAAAGAACGTTTTAGTTAAATGTAAGTTGTGTCTTGGCGGGTCAAAGATCCTATCGACTGCCCAAAACAGCAATTAAAATCTGTTGAAACATCTGCAGAAACAACATGCTGGGACGAAGCTAGTAGCTAAGACCACAGACCCAGACTCATCCGACGCCACTCCACCTCCACCTAAGCAACAGCGGCTGGATTGGCACTTTGAAACATATCTTTGTGTTTGTGTTTGTATAGACCACATTGCTTAGCAGAGTTCAGTGATGCAAATGCATGTCAAGTTGATCAACAGGTTGTATTATTCTCCGATGCAATAACAGTACTGAAATGAAGGCTACAGTATAAGGGCATTAATGGGTGCCCTTTTTTAAGTAACTAAAAAGTTACTTTTCACAGTAACGCATTACTTTTTGGTGTAAGTAGTGAAGTAACTAGTAATTGTAACTAGTTACTGGTTTTCAGTAACTAGCACAACACTGCATGTGAACATGAATGTTGCATCATGCTATGAACAGATGAATGTATGATCAGGTGATGGCCAATCCTGTGTGTAGATCTACTCTAGATCTATGACAAAATATTGTCCTCAACTAAATTGACTTCCATGGCCACTTTCCTCATCTATCCTGTCCGAAAAGCTGTCAAAATCACTCATTTCTCTCGCACCAGTATCACTTTCCGAAGTCTCCGCCATGTTTACAATCACAACTGGGCCCATCTTGTGACGTCACAGCCGCTATCGTCTGCAGCAGCGGTAGGCTCAGACGGCCGTTCACGGGATGAAAAATTTGCGATGTTTATCTCGTCCCTCGCACTTCCTAAAAAATTATTTTAGCCATGAACAGGTACAATTATATGTAAGAAATGAAACTGTCATTTCATTTTGGCGCAAAAAAATGCACTTCACTGGCACTTTAAAAACATGTAAAAGTACTCGAATTAGCCAAAAGGCTAGTTTTCACCGATAGTCCCTTTGCCAGATGGTGATAGACATCCTAAAAGCAATAATGAAAATACTACGACATTGTTATACCATTGTACATATTTACAATAGATGACATCACTGAATACAGATAAGAGCAAGTCATGATAATAAATAAAACATTCACAATACACACTCATACTAACACCTACACCCACACATCAGTGCTGACACTGTTGATTATTAATGAGTCACTTTTGAATGTGTGAACTGTGCTTGAATGTGTAGTAAGATGAGGATTCTCTTATTGGTTGTGGTATTGAATTCCATTGATGGGATGCGTGGAATGAAAAGACATCCTGGCTGAATGCACTTTTCCTAAATGGGAAGGTGCAGTCTCCCCTAGCCGCACCTCTAGTAACCCTGGTTGAGGTGGACTTAGGCTGATGAAGCCAGCCAGAGGAGGAGGAGCCAACCCACGAGTGATTTTATAAACTAAGCAGATGTTTTTGTATACTCTGAGATTTTCCCAGCTGAACAGATTATACTTGTTAACAATGTTACAATGATGATACCGGAATGGCTTTTTGTCTAGTGTTTTGAGTGCTTGTTTATACAGAGATTCCAGTGGTTTTAGAGCTGTAGAGAGTGCATTAGACCAGCTTATCAGACAGTAGTTGATGTGGGAGAGGACCATTGAGTGAAGGTACAGCTTAGCTGCTGCAGTCGATAGGAAGTTTCTAATGTATCTGTAATTTGACAGATTGAACTTTACTTTATTGCAGACCTTTTTGATATGGGTTTTGAAATTGAGGTTTGTGTCAATATGTACTCCTAAGTACTTGTACTCCGAGACAACCTGAAGTCTCCTTCCAGAAAAGAAAACATCTTGTTCTGTTATAATGCTGTGGCCCTTGGAGAAGAACATACATCTTTGAGATATTTGGTTGCAAACAATTATTGTTAAGCCAGGATGTAATATCTCCAACACATCAGTGACCTTGGTAGCAGCCTCTTCTGCGGTTTTGCCATGAGTAAAATTAACTGTATCATCAGCATACATCACATTCTCCACACACAGAAGGCAGATCATTTATGTACATGCTAAACAGGATTGGGCCCAATACAGAGCCCTGCGGTACTCCAGTTGACAAACATAGCGCACTAGACTTATGGTTCTCAATTTGAACACATTGGGAGCGGGATGAAATATACGAATTAAAGAGGTTGGTGAATTCTATAGAAAAATGTAAGTTGAGCATTTTTTGCAATAAGATGTTATGATTAACAGTGTCAAAAGCTTTCCGTAAATCAAGGAACACGGCCCCCACAACCCCACCCCTGTCCATTGATGCCTTAACTTTCTCCACGAAGAAGCATGTCGCTGTTTCTGTTGAGTGATTAGCCCTGAATCCAAATTACACTGTGATAGATGTTAAGGACTAACGTTTATAATAAATAGCCTACATTTGTATTTATTTTAGGATCTTTTCATACAATCATACGTATTGGGATCATTTGTATTAATGTGGACCGGAGGGAGAGGGTGACGAGCATAAGTTTCACTTTCCTTTTTATTTAAATTCCAACTTTGGTCATGAAGAATATGTTTCTCTGTTGTCACGTTCATAAAGCATAAAACAACAGCATCAGAGCACGGTGCAGAGTCTCTAGATGAGTTTACACAGCGCCGTATAGATAGAATACGGCGCTGGGTTTACAGTAGTTGTTGTTCTTATTATAGCCTACATCAATGTAGTCCGCTGAATAGAAAACTGTAGTTTTCCCACAGCAGCAGACGCACATTCATGACGTCCGCTGGCGCATCATAAATACGTCGATAGTGTAAGTGCAGTCGGATTCTCAAAGCACCGCAGTCTCTTCTCCTAAATCCCTTTGAATTCTCTTATCCACGGAATGTGACAAAACTCTCCCATACCCCCTCTGTTAACTAAGCTTATGTATGTTGTGGACTCTCTTTGTTTCAAATAATGGCCCATCGGAATGTGACAACTCTCCCATCCCCCTTCTTCTCCATTGCCGGTATAGGTCTTGATAAATGGTATAAAACAATGAAAACATTGCAAGCTGAGGCTGTGAAAATGTTTGTAATATTATTGCCATAACAATCACAAATTGAGTTTATTCACAAATGTTGTGCAAGGACAAAATCAGACAGTTATATTTAAAAATGGTCTGGCTTTAATACAAATGAAATACTGTAGGCTCTACAGCCCCCCTCATGGTGATCAACACATGCAGGGCAGCATTGCCGGTCTGAAAGGGTCTCTGGAATATCAAACATTTAATTAAAGTTTTAAAAACAGTGACAGGGTCCAAACTCAGAGGTGGAAGAAGTATTCCGATTATTTACCGATAGGTAAAAATACGTGTTAGAAGTAAATGTCCTGCATTCAAAATTGTCAATTGCCCAAGTGAAAAGTATTATAATCTGAAAGTAAAATTAATCATTATGATAATTTAATTTTAATTGTATTCATTTCTTATTTCATAGTTTCTCATTATTATTATTTTTATCGCTGATCTTATTTTTGATTTTATTAATCTGTGCTATCCTGTTTTTCACTCTCACCCTGTTGCTGTTTGAACAACTGAATTTCCCCACGGGGATTAATAAAGGTCCATCTTATCTTATCTTATCTTATTGTATAAGTTGATTTACTTCGATCTACTGTACTGTGTAAAATCACCACAACAATATTCCCAAAAATATACTGCATATTAAAGCAAACTATTGTTAAGGTAAAAGAATGAGCATAAAAAATAAAGAAGTGTAAACATTTACATTATTATTATGATTATTTAATATATAAAGACTATATATTATTGAATTACAATTAAGATAATAAGATTAGATATACTTTATTTGATCTAAAATATTGATGTTTTTTCGTTATAGTAGCCTGTGAAAACCATAACAAATATGTGTTTAAATGCTCTTCAGCAAACACAACTGCAGAGCTGCAAACATTACTGAAGTACTGAAAGTCCATGAAACAAACTGAAGAACAAAGTTCACCCGTGTCTTTGTGTATTTGTGAATGAAGCGCCATCTCATGGTTAAATCCTGAAATTGAAAATCTGGCAACGCCCTCTCAGGAAATAGTGGGATGGCTTTACATCTCCAGCCACTGGGATCCGCTGGGTTTTCGGCTGGAATCCGTTGGGTGGAGTCTATTCTAGAGTGCTACATCTGTAGTTGTTATTCATACTATACACCAGAGGTGGGACCAAGTCATTGTTTTGCAAGTCCGAGTCAAGTCTCAAGTCTTTGCGCTCAAGTCCGAGTCAAGTCTCAAGTCTTTGCGCTCAAGTCCAAGTCAAGTCTCAAGTCAGGTTGGGCAAGTTCAAGTCAAGTCCAAGTCCTAAACTTTGACAAAACGCGTCTGAAACAAGTCATTATGTGCTTTTCACCAAATGTAATGACATCGATCAACAGAATAATACTTAATAATCAAACTGCTCTTTATTAGTCACATTAATAATTTAATAATCAATTTTCTCTCTGCTGGTAAAGTAACGTGTTTTCTTCTATTTTAAGAGGGATCAGTAAGGTAAGGCTACCGTGACGGTTTGATTCAGAAGGAGTTTAATGGATAAGAAGATCCCTGATGTTGAGGTAACCAGAATGTTTATTTCCACTGTGTACAACATGTTATAAGGGACCCACAATCTATCTTTATGCAAGGGATAATGTGCAGCGAGGCGGTCTCTATGGGGAAAAGAACACCTGAATCTAGATCCCTCTGCAGGTGGTAGGCTACCTTAAGTATATTTTGATGCTAATACTTTTGTACTTTTACTTGTAACATTTTGAATGCAGGACTTTTTATTGTAACCGAGTATTCCTACACAGGTAGGCTACTTTTACTCAAGTACAAGATCTGAACTTCTCCCACCTCTGACAATAAATCCTGAGTGGTTACCAAAAAAAAACCCTGCTCTGAAGGTTATTTTCATTTTACAAATCCTGCACTCAGCTCTGCTTTCTCCAATATCATTGAAATGCAGCCAGATGCTGCTTCTGTTTTCGGTTTTCGCAAATTTCTTGACTTTTTCCGACGCGCTTGAATTTAAATCCGGCTCCCCGTCTCCCTGTCGCTCTGTAGCTGGCCTGTACCACTACACCTGCTGTCTTTGGAGCGTCTGCCCCCCAGCCTTCTTTCACATAATGGTATGATCCTAGTGTGTCCTCGCATATGATTGGCCGCATGGTGGCCCAGCTAAATAAAGACCCGCCCCTGCCTGCAAGGATTCTCAGCAAGAGTAGAAGCGGCTGAAGATTCTGCTTTCCCCGACGGGAGTCTGCTCTTCTAGCGGCATCTCGCGATCGGCGTGTTGGAGACCTCTGAATTAAATGATCAAGTCACCTCAAGTCAGAAGGCTCAAGTCCAAGTCAAGTCCCAAGTCATTGGTGTTCAAGTCCAAGTCGAGTCGTAAGTGTTTTGTGATTTTGTCAAGTCGAGTCCAAAGTCATCAAATTGGTGACTCGAGTCTGACTCGAGTCCAAGTCATGTGACTCGAGTCCACACCTCTGCTATACACAGGACAAGTGCACAGCAGAACAAAATTACATTGCTTCTGGCTCATGAATGTTATATAAATAAATTAAAAAAAAACCTGACAAAAGTAAAAAAGAAATGGTTTATAATTAATTATATACATATACTGTAAACAACAATGAGTATATTGCACACAATGAATATAATTGCACATTAATGAGTTTGATGGCAAGTTAGCAACCTAAACTTTATGTTTTGGACCAAAGCCTCCATTTCCTCTCTGAGTGCGGACAGTGCATCTGACCAGCCGCAGGAGCCCATCATGAGACGGAGGACACTGGGAGCAGGAGAACAACAGAGGCTGGCTACAGAGGTAAGATGTGATCTGTTAGTGTTCGCCCTAGAATCTTTTTCACTGCTTGTGGCCAAAACGAGTAGCGCTTCAATACAATCTGCCAAAATATAGCCAAAATAAAACCTAAACCGACACTTCACACAGGATGGCATATTGCCACAATGGTTGAATGATGCAGCAGGCAGTCTGACATTTATATGTTGGCATTCATATATTTTACTATTTTTGTAGATTCCAGGTTTATGTCAGAGCAGTCACAAAAAGGATAAGGCAACGTCACATGTAACAGAAAATATGTGGTTTATTTATTGAAATGCCACTGTAAACCTTGTTTTGTTGTGGAAAGCAATAGAGAGTTAAAGATCAGGAGAAGGAAACATGCTGTGAAGTACAATTAGGAGTAATGGTGTTAAAACCTTAGTAGTCATATACTTGACTTGGAAATGGGTATGTGTTCAGCATCACTTTCACAGCTTTATTGCAATTTTAGATAATGATATATCTTTTACAGGTATGTGAACCATCCTGATGCACGCCAAGGAGCGGTTCTCCTTCACACATCACTTCATCAGCCTGGAGAGTTGTTCCAACAACAGTGTGAAGTTCCCTGATGCAGCACTTGGAACGACAGTGCAGGCGTACCCCATGTTGAACAAGTCCAAGCTCAAAACGGAACTGTCCCTCATCTATGATAACAGCGAGTTCAAGGCTTGGAGTGGTGCAGTGTCTCTGTACCAGTTTTTCATGGAGAAGAACCTTCAGAGCACTTTCACAGAGACTGTCAGTCTTCTCAGGATCCTCATCACCACACCCATGACAACAGCTGAATCTGAGAGGTGCTTCTCTACTTTGAAGAGGATCAAGACCTTCCTGAGAAACACCATGTCACAGGATCGCCTCAATGCTCTGGCTATGCTCTCCATGGAGAAGAAACTTGTCAGGGACATTCCTGACTTTAATAAGAAGGTCATTGAGAGGTTTGCCACCCAGAAGGAGAGAAGCAGCCTTTGACGTGCCCGGTTTTAACATTTACCGGAGAGACAGACGCTGCTCGAAAGGGGGCGGGGTTATGGTGTATGTGAAGGATAGCATCCAGTGTAGTGAAATTCAGTGGTCTAATTGCAATGAACTAGAATGTGTTGGTGTCAATATAACTTTGTCACCACAAATGTCATTTGTTGTAATAGCTATCTATCGGCCTCCTTCTTCAAACAATCAATTTTATGAGAATTTTAGGAAATTATTAAGAGAATGTAATTTTAACAAAGAAATTATTATAATGGGCGATTTTAACATCAACTGGGAGGATAAATCTGTTAGAAAGAATCTTAAACAGATAACCGATAACTTTGACCTTGTGCAACTGATCAATGGACCGACAAGAATCACTAATTCCACCAGGACACAAATTGATCTAATTTTTAGTAACAAACCAGAGAGAATTTTTAAATCTTTTAATATGTTAACTGGTCTCTCTGACCACAATATGATTCTAGTCGCCAGGAACCTAACAAAGAGGCGATTTAGCCCTTCATTCAGGAAAAATGATTCTTTTGGAATTCCCAAAAACAAATATGAGACCTTTATAAATGCTGTTCAACATATTAAATGGGATGATCTTTTGCTGGGAATAGACCACGAAGACGACAGTATAATGTTCTCAAAAACATTAGAGAGCACTATCAGAGATTTCAATTGCAAATTCAAGCAGAAAAATAAGAAAAACACTGTCCCTTGGATAAATGACGATATTTTCAAACTGATGAAAGAACGTGATCGAGTCCTAAAAAAATCAATCAAAACTAAATTAAGCCATGACAGGCATCACTTTGCTATGCTGAGGAACAAAGTCATTAAGAAGTTACGGAAGGCTAAGGCAGACTTCTTCTTGACTATAATAGACAAGGCAGGGGGTAATTCTAAAATGATCTGAAACAATTCAAACTATTCACTGGAAATAAATATAAGGAAAGAAAACAGCTTGAACTTAAAGTCAATGGAAAGCTTATAAACAATCCAGCTGACATATCTGAAGTTTTAAACCACTACTTCATTGATTCTGTTGCAACCATTGCACAGTGTTTCTCATCTGACTGCACACATTTTTGTTATCTTAATACAATTGAGCCGGCTTTCAGCATAAGAAATATCACTGAATCTGAAGTTATAAAAGTGATTGGATCACTTAAAGCATCGAGAACAAAGGATAACTTGGCATGGACATGGTTATGCTAAAAGATCTCAGCACAACACTTTCTAATCCTATTGCCAAAAATGATTAAACTCTCCTTCAGTCAGGGAATGTTTCCAAGTGTTTGGAAGCCGGCTATAGTTATCCCAATATTTAAAAGTGGAGACCCCATGTCTTCCTGTAACTACAGGCCAATTAGCATCCATCCTACAGTGTCAAAGATAGCTGAGAAACTTATGTCTGAGCAAATCATTGACCATTTAAACACTAGTACATTTTCTCTGCATCCAATGCAATTTGGCTTCAGGGCAAAATACTCAACAGAGACCGCCAACTGTTTTTTCACAGAACAAATCAAATCAAAAATGGATAAAGGTGGTGTTGTAGGAGCTGTGTTTCTTGACCTAAAAAAGGCTTTCGACACTGTTAATCATAAAATACTCATATCTAAGCTTTCCAGTTTTAACTTTTCATCACAAACACTTAAATGGTTAGAATCGTATTTGTTTAACCGATCTCAGTATGTGAGAGTTCAAAATCATGAATCTGCTGACCTTCATCTTTCGACAGGGGTCCCATAAGGTTCAATCCTGGGACCATTACTATTTTCGCTCTATATAAATGATTTACCATCTGTATGTCCTGACACAAACATCCAAATGTATGCAGATGACACTGTAATATATGTACATGGAAGCAATATGACACAAGTGGCTAATGAACTGACAAACACCATGGTTCATGTAACAACTTGGTTGGAACAATGCTGTTTGCAACTAAATATTTGTAAAACAGTATGCATCTTCTTCACCAAAACAAAGTCCTCTTGTGTTGCGCCAGATGTTTTTGTATCAGGGGAGAGGCTACAGGTGGTGTCACAATACAAGTACCTTGGAGTCATGATTGATTCAACACTCAATTTCAAGGCTCAGGTTAAAAAAATATGTAATAGTCAAATTTTAGGTTCACCAGAGATTACATGTCAATTGAGGCATCTCTGATGTACACACACTCTATGGTTCTCTCACACATCACCTACTGTTTAACTACCTGGTCACATGCCAGTACAACAACATTAAAACCACTGGAGTCATTGTACAAACAAACACTCAAAATACTGGACAAAAAATCTGTTTATTCGCATCACTGCCCAATACTCAAAAAATACAACTTGCTAAGCTAGGAAAACCTCATTAAACATGCAAACGCTTGCCTTTTTTACAAGATTGTCAACGGCCTTACCTCACCTCCTCTTAGACAGTTTATTAACATACGCACAACTGCAACTAGGGTAACAAGAAGTGCAGAGAGAGGAGATTGCATTATTCCACTCAGAAAAAGTTATTTCAGTCAGTCTTCATTTTCTGTTAAAGCTGCTCAGCAATGGAACTCAATCCCATCTCCAATGAGAGACCAGACCACATTCACTTTATTTAAATCAAAACTCAAAATATGGTTAGTGAGGAATCAGCTCTGCCAACACTGACCCAATCTTCTGCTCCTTACAACCCACTGCCGGTGTTTTAACATGTTTTAACCTGTTCTTTGGTTTTGTTTTATTTAAGTATCCCAGTAATGTATGTTGTATGTTTTAAATGTATTGTATTTACTTGTTTAAAATTAAATGTGTTTTAGGTTGACTTTTAAAATCTGTCCAGGGACTACAGATGAAAAATAGCCTCTTGGCTAACTCTGGCACATTTACAGAAATGTTCATTAATGTGCACTGTCCCTGTTAAATAAATGAATAAATAAAAATAAAAAATAAGAGCAAAATTCCTCTACAAATAAACTGTCAAAAAAACATCCATGTTTTCTCACCACAGTATTGGTAATGCCATTGTTTTTAAGTTTTGGTACATAGTCCTCAGTCTCAAATGCTTAAATTGTTTATGGAGGCATTACAATTTAAGACTGGTAAATTAACACTGAAAACTCCTGGGTTTTTTTGCATTAAGTCATACTGGGATGTTTGCTGAAATTGATTGCATGTGGCACAGCCCTACCTAGAAAAATATCCACCAGCCGCCACTGATATATACATATATCTTAGCTCTTAGCTTGGCATGCTTGGTTAGCATACATGTATACTAACTGAACATGCTCAGTTAGCATGTATATATATATATATTAGGGCTGTCAGTCGATTAAAATATTTAATCGCGATTAATCGCAAATTAATCGCACATTTTTTGTCTGTTCTAAATGTACCTTAGAGGGATATTTTTATAAGTTTTTAATACTCTTATCAACATATGAGTGGACAATATGCTTTATGCAAATGTTTGTTTATTATCATTTGAACAATGACAAATATTCTCATGAATATTAAACACAACAACCTCTGAACATTACAAATATTCGCCTCAATTCAACCTGGAACCTGTGTGTGTGTGTGTGTGTGTGTGTGTGTGTGTGTGTGTGTGTGTGTGTGTGTGTGTGTGTGTGTGTGTGTCAAGTCAAAGCTCAGAGGGGGCCGTTGCTTCTCTGTAGCAGCTCCCACACTGTGGAACGATCTGCCCCTGCACATCAGACAGGCCGCCACACTGCCTGCTTTTAAATCCCTTCTTAAAACCCACCTCTTCTCCTTAGCGTATTAACATCTTTTAGAGCGTTGCTTTTATTGCTTTTAAATTGTCTATTGTTTTTACTTGTACTTGTTTTATGGTGTGTGAGCTGTGCTGTGTTACTTTTTGTATGTTTTGTTTTGTTTATTTGCCTGTACAGCACTTTGGTCTGGAGGTTTAAAGTGCTATATAAATAAAGCTGTATTGTATTGTATTGTATTGTGTGTGTGTGTGTGTGTGTGTGTGTGTGTGTGTGTGTGTGTGTGTGTGTGTGTGTGTGTGTGTGTGTGTGTGTGTGTGTGTGTGTGTGTGTGTGATGGATCGTTGGAGCTATGTGCAACTCAAGGCATATGCTCGAACGGGAGCTGCCTGGACGCTGCAATCATGTTGCGCGCACTATCCGTGCTGAGTGTGCTGACTTTTCGTACAATGTCCCCTGTCTGGCTACCTGCATAAAGTCAGGTGCTCGGCGCAGTTGTCGGCGAACTGTGCTCCTCTGTTTTCATTGAAACAGCTCCTTATATCCGTTAGCGCAGCTAGCTAGCACCAGATGCTAACAACAACAATACACGTAAGGTGTGCGCTTTCTCTCTCGCCATACATACACACACCCTCCCGGTCCTCCCGATGGCCAGTCCGGGCCTGCCGGTGAGCGTGGAAGTGTGGTCTGCCGCAAACGGGCGGCAGGAGCGGGGCTGTCAGCGTCAGCTTGTAGATGGTATTTTAAACTCGATGCGCTCTGAAACTACGGGGCGGCCGAGGACAAAAAATACACATGCGTTAATCGCGTTAAAATAATTAGTGGCGTTAATTTTTTTTTGCGTTAACGCGTTATTAACTTGACAGCCCTAATATATATATATATTCCATTCCTTTAAATGGAATATTTAAAATACAAATTAGCAAAATAAACACAATTTACACTGCACTAAACAGCCAAATCGACAAACAGCCGAGAACCTAAATAGTATGTATATATATCTAAGACCACAAGACGTTAATTACCTGTACTCGGTGCTCCATATTGTCTTTTTCCGCGTTCTCTTTAAACTTCCATGTCTCTTTAAATATCCTTGCATCAGCTTCTCACGTTTTGGGCGTGCTCTCTTCTGTCCATATTTTGAAGTTCAACTTCCTTCAACTTCCTGCAGGTTCAACCTCCACCGTCTTGCTGTGGCTGCAGCTGGGTGTTATTGCAATTCCGTTTCACCAAAGGATGCCAATTTATTTTTTGCCTGCATATGCCAGGAACGAGTATCCCCACACCCACCTCAAAAGTTTGGTATTTTTTGAAAATTAATTTTCAAAGTCAGTATGTAAAAATAAGGTGATTTTTTCAAAATTAAGTCCAGATTCAGGGGAGCTACAGTGTAGTTATGGCAATGAAAACAATGAAACATAAATATACACTGCTCAAAAACATTAAAAGAACACTTTGAAAACACATCAGATCTCAATGGTGAAAAAAACCATGATTGATATCTATACTGATATGTGTTAGGAACGAAAGGACGCCACATCGTTTGATGGAAATTAAAATTATCAATCTACAGTGGGCTGAATTTAAAGACACCCCGAATCAACATGAGGCCAGGCATTGTCGTGCACCAGGAGGAGCCCTGGACCCACTGCACCGGCGCATGGTCTGACAATGGGTCCAAGGATTTAATCTCGATACCTAATGCCGTTGTCTAGCCTGTAGAGGTCTGTGCGTCCCTCCATGGATATGCCTCCCCAGACCATCACTAAACCACCACCAAACCGGTCATGCTGAACGATGTTACAGGCAGCATAACGTTCTTCACGGCTTCTCCAGACCCTTTCACGTCTGTCTTATTTGCTTAGGGTGAACCTGCTCTCATTTGTGAAAAGCACAGGGCGCCAGTGGCCGACCATGCTAGCAGTAGTGACACTGACCAAAACTAGTGAATCAGTCAGAAAAAATGAGGAAGGGGAAAAATGTCAGTGGCCTCCACCTTGAAAAGTATTCCTGTTTTGGGGGTCGTCTCATTGTTTCCCCTCTAGTGCACCTGTTGTTAATTTCATTAACACCAAAGCAGCTGAAACGGATTAACAACCCCCTCTGCTACTTAACTGACTAGATCAATATCTCAGAAGTTTAATTGACTTGATGCTATACTCTGAGGAAAAAGTGTTCCTTTATTTTTTTTAAGATATCAAACATAGAACAAATTAAAAAAAAACACACACAAAAATAATAATAGTGCAAGAAGAAACAGAGTAGAAATGAAATTGTGCAAAAAAAAAAAAAATATTCAAATACAAATAAAATACAATAAGCTAAATGTAGCAGAGAATGTTGTAAGTGACCAAGTAAATGCAGAAATCTATATACATGTACATTTAATCACATTTGTGAATTGCAAATGGTATGAAGTTGTTAAGGCACAGAGCTCAGGAGTTGAGCAGTCTTATGGCCTGTGGGATAAAACTGTTCTCGAATCTGGTGGTTTTAGACCTGATGCTGCGGTACCGCGTGCCAGACGGCAGCAGACAGAACAGTTTGTTGCTGGGGTGATGGGGGTCTTTGATAATCCTGTGGGCTTTCTTCCTGACCTGCTGTGTGTGGAGGTCCTCCATGGAGGGCAGCTCCGTCCTGGTGATGTGCTGTGCAGTTTTCACCACCCTCTGTAGAGTCTTACGGTTGAGGGCGGTGCAACTGCCATACCAGGCCGTGATGCTCTATGGTGCACCTGTAGAAGGTCAGGATACACAGGGTGTTTCTCAATGTCGAGGACGCTTCCTTGGTAGGACATGTCTTCCGAGTCAGGTCCTTCAGAAGCGAGGCAAGAATCCTTCCTAGCCTCGGAAAACGAAGAATGGTGGAACAGGCTAACAGGTGTGCAGGTGTGCGTCATATGCGAGGCCCCGCCTTAAATGGAGCGCAATTTCCGCCAAAGATTTTGGAAATTGGTCCGTGCGCAAAGCATTGTGGGGATTTTAAGACAGCGGAGGATACACATGTGCAGCCTCGAAATTTTCCACAACGAAGGACGCCGGCCTCGATAGAATTCCAAGGATCCTGGACATTGGAACAGTCCTTCGGCGGGACTCGATGACGTAGCATCCTGTAGAAGGTTAGCATCCTGTAGAAGGTCAGGATCCTCTCTATGGTGCACCTGTAGAAGGTCAGGATCCTCTCTATGGTGCACCTGTAGAAGGTCAGGATCCTCTCTATGGTGCACCTGTAGAAGGTCAGGATGCTCTCTATGGTGAACCTTTAGAAGGTCAGGATACTCTCTATGGTGCACCTGTAGAAGGTCAGGATACTCTCTATGGTGCACCTGTAGAAGGTCAGGGTGCTCTGTTAGAAATTGCATGTGTGTAATCCTCCTGTCCACAAGAGGCACTGTGTAGGGAAGCAGGTAGAAGTTCCTCACAGGCTATAAATCATGGATGTATAATAGAGAGGCGAAGTCCCGCCCATCTACTTTCGACCCATGGGACCTTATTTCAGAAAAATTATGTATTGAAGTCAATGGGGAGAGAAAGATTATCTTTCGATCCCGTTTGAATTGTGCCACGAATTACACATATCATGTTTGTCAATCTTAAAAAATAATTTCCATGTCAAAAAAGTCACAGTTTGTCGTAAAACTGTTGAAATATAAGACTATGAAAAATACGCAACTAGAAAGACTACAAATCCCAGAATCCCGGTCCCGCATGCTGGCTCTTACGGAACCGACTAACTCCCCTTGTGTGTATGTACAGCTCTCAACATGCCCAGACTTGTAGTGATTTTCACCTCTTTTAATACTTTTCGCCTCATTCTGAAAGAAAGAAGTGAAATGTGCCAACGTGACGGCCGTCTTGGTGTGTGGTGCAAGACGGGAGATGTAGTTCATTGAGCAGTTTCACACAAAAAAAAGTGTTACTTTTTACGACACATTTTTATTTTTTTGACTTGCAAAATCATCTTTTAAATTGACAAACATCATATTTGTAATTCGTGGCAAATTCAAACGGGATCGAAAGATAATCTTTCTCTCTCCATTGACTTCAATACATAATTTTTCCAAAATAAGGTCCCATGGAGGTCCCCCGGAAAGGGAGGGACTTCGCCTCTCTATAAGAACTGGATACAGCGTGGGAGGCAGGGCCTCGTTCATTCCTATGAGAGTTGCTCATTGGCGCATGAAGACAAAATGGCCCAACTTTTGAGAGAGCGAAACGTCACGAAAGTATTCATATAATCATATAATCCGTTCTTATTGTGCATCCATGGGTAAAGGTAAAACTCAAGTAGTACTGAACACGTCACATGAACGTGCCGGGCGGCGCGGTCCCGTGGATTAGATGCACATTCATAATGCCGAGGAAAATAATTCTCAGAATAACGTTATTAGCACATTTTACAACTTGAGCACCGAATGTTTTTAATAAGAGCTATAGAAATGTTCATACTGGGTGGTTTATTTAGTTTTAAAAAATTATCCAACGATTTACAGACGTCTCTTTCAATGTTAGTCAATGGGAAAAAGTGTTTCCGGGCCCAGCGACTGATACAGAAGTGTAGTACCGCCGTTTGGCCAGAACGAATATTTTCCTCAGAGTCCGGCGCACTTCCTGGGGGCTTGCTATAAATAGAGACCACGATGAGGACTTCCTCCTCTTTGTCCTCAAACACCCACACCAGGATTGAGTGTTTGGTAGCTTTTCGCCATGTGTCTTTTGATTGACCAATGTAAGTAGAATCTTCTTTGTAATTTGGATGTTTGCACTTGAGTAACCTCAATGGTATTGAACAAATGTGTTGTTCAATGTAGTGATGAATATCATTTAGTTCCAATTTAATATAAATGATGGCAGACATATTTGTTAACTTTAATGTGCAAATAATATAAGTATTATTTTAATGTTTGTTTCACCTTTTCTACTAGAACCATTGGCAACAGCTACCATCTCAACAACTGAATACCCTGATAAATAAAGCAAAGAAATGGCAACTCTTGTCTCCTGGTGGTTTGTGGCTCCAGTCTGAACATTTATCTCCAACACTCTCTATGGTGCACCTGTAGAAGGTCAGGATCCTCTCTATGGTGCACCTGTAGAAGTTGCAGAGTATCTGGAGTCCATGTTGAACCTCTGCAGCCTGCGGAGGAAGAAGAGCCGCTGTCGAGCTGTTTTGGTGATGGTGTTTGTGTGATGAGTCCATGTCAGGTCCTCAGTGATGTGGACACCGAGGAACCTAAAGCTGCTGAATCCGTCCACCGTAGTCTTGTTGATGGTGATGGGGGCGTGTCCCTCTCTCTGCTGCTTCCTATAGTCCACATCAGCTCATTAGTTTTGCTGATGTTGAGATGAGGTTGTTGTCCTCCTGGCACCAACCTGGTTATCCCGTTTCCTCAGTCTCACAAGCAGTACAGCCAGGGATCCCCCGCTTTCTTTTCCTCCTGCATTGTCAAAATGGAGTGGGTAATAATTGAACTGCTAAAATTGAAATGCAAGCCAAGGGAAAGAACAGCAGATTGAGTGCCTTAGGAAATCATAAGTTACATGTTTTTTTCTTGTGCCCATATTGGTGTAAAACTTCAACAACATTGCTATAGGTAAATGTGTGATTGACTTGGCATATGCCATCATCATTAGTTATTTACCCAACGCAGTCCGCAGCTGTTCTATAATGTCAAGGTTGATTTTTTGGGTATGTGAGAGTACTACAGTTCATACTGTGTATTGATAGAGCATATAATACTGTTTGAATAAATGTGGGGACTGGTTGTAAAAAAAAAAGCAAGTAGAATTGGCAGCATTATTCTGATTTTAAACATCAGTTGGCGTTTAGTTGTTACGTTTCTTTTAACTACTTAAAATAAACATTTAATGTTGTTTAGTCATTCTTGATTTAATCTCTGCCCTTCTGATTTTGAGAGGAGGTGAAATGCTCTAGAGTAGACGGAACTAATGGGAGAAAAGTGCAGGCAGCAATTATAATTGTTCTATATTCAAGTTAACTAAGTGTTCAAATATTTCCTACCATTTAAAGCAGGCTAGTTTTGGAGCGATCGTCCGAAAATCCATTGGCATCCGTGAGCTGTTGGTCAAAATTCCGACATTTTCAGCAGAACATGAAGGCAACAGAGGGGATGACAGTCTAGCTTAAGTTTACAAAAGCCCCTTTGTCATTTCCCATTTTATACTCCTCCATATCCTCCATGTTCCCTTTCCTTTTTTTTCTTGTGCATAACTGTGAGATGGACATGGAACTTGGCAGAGTCCCCTGGTTAACGTAAACGTTCTAAAATCAAATTTGTAAGTCTTATTCTTAAAATAGCACGTGCTTTCACTGAATACAGTTGAGTATTCTATGTGTTAATTTAATAGGTTCACTGTAACGCATCTGTTTTGAAATGCAAGGGCTTTTCGATAAAAAACGACTTGATAATGAGGGAGGAGGGGTTTTCCTGCTCCAAAAAACTTTTCCTCTAGTTTTCGATGAGCTGCAGAACGGTAAGGAGAGGAGTAGGGGGGGGGACATTCTTCTAATACTGCAGAGCAGGCAGGGGGGAGCTTCCTGCCACTCCAGGCCTGCCGACTCTTTTTTTCGGTTAACATGACATGTACAGGGAAGGACGAATACTTTACGGCCGCTAACAATCTCCTTTCCTCGCAAACATTACCGCTGTGCTCGCGGGCCTGCGCTACACGAGGGCATCGCGCTGCTCTGTAGAGACTGCAGACCAGGAGAGGAGAACTTAAAGAGAGCTTAAGGACCTGGAATCCAAACGGAAACATTGCAAGGTAAAAACGTTGCGTTTACTGCCATATAAAGTTAGGATGTTAAACAGATGGATTAAAATGTCTGTGGTCTCCCCGTGCGTAGGCTTAAGTGAAAACTGTTAAGGATAATCAGATTTTGTAGAGAACACTCTATATTCAAGTAGGAATTGTATGCTCATTTATCTTTGTATCATGAAGGCAATGAGAACTGAAGGTTGTTTTGGAATGTAACTATTCTTGTTTTATCGTATATATTTTGATAATGTTTGTAGGTGTGTGGATTGTGTGCTGCATCAGATTGATTTCGTATTTTCCAGCGTAGATGCCACAAAAATGAAGTGTTTCAGGGGTTGGGGGAGTGTATGGAAAACATTTAAGTTGTTTAGCTGTTCATGTGCTCTGTTTAATCTGCTTAACTGGACATTTTTTGCCAGTGTTTCTACAATTTACTGACAGGCTTGTTAACAAAGCTTTGGTCTGTAGCACTGCAACATGTTGATAGCTTGTTAGTGCAATATCCAGCTTACTACATCAGCTGACCTTTGGCCTATAGAGAAGTCATCTTTATCACTGTTTGTTGACTGGACGTCTGGTATTCAGACTAGGAGAGTATGATCTAGAGTAGGATTAGTGGTTTAGAGACTTTGCTCACCTGAATTCATAATTAAAACATTTGTAATTATAATGCCTTTCCTTAGTGGAATTTATCTGAGTTTTTCATCTGAGATCATTTACCAATCATTTACCATTCTGTAATGATGGTGATGGCATTAATTAAATGACATGTTCTAAAGTAATTTAACATAGCTGTACAATATGTGTAGTGTTCTCTCTTACAGTTTGTCTGGTTGAAACGGAGAGATACATAATACCCGTAATTCGAGATAGACTGTATATGTTAATGCATGTTAATTGCAGGTGTGTATAGTATTTTTTTTTCTCATTATCTCAGGGCTTACCACAAGGATATGCAGTAGCCAGCCAGTAATCGGCTAGGGATTTGTTTTCAATATCAGTTAACACTATAGTTTTACTGATACACATACCCCTGGATAAATATGTCTACCTTTTTGCACTATTCCCACCCGATTCTTACAATTTAGTGAATAAATGTCATAAGAATTGGGCTTCTGCTGTGTTCTTGCCCAAATGTCTTTATCCGTTTAAGTACAAAGAGCACAAAGACAAAACTTGCTACAGTGAGATAATAGTTTTATATTTTACACACATCATTAATTTAACTGACTGGGGATGTAGAAAATGAACTGTTACGGCTATATTTTTGACCACTTACAGGTCCCATGTCATGCTTTTCTGGTTATTACCCGTCCCCTTGTGTGTTATGAAGGTTTTTATGCATGTAAACGGTCTGCAGAGTCAAAAACCCTCAAAGTACACCCTGTAGCGAGTAAAACTCTTAACACAGTCTATGCTGCCCCAAAACGCCTCGTTGGAGATTTCTCATTTTCCATTGTTTACTTCCTGGGTACTGTGACGTGTGAATACCCAGAGGCCACACCCTCAGCCAGCATTTCACGAAACAAAGCTTCACAAACCTTTCAGCGATTCATGCTGGATATGTACGGCGTAGGGCACTGAAGAACGATGCTGTTCCTACTTTGTTTGGACCAGCGGGAGATTTGGGTACACAACCTGTAAGTATTCATTGTTGTTTGTGTATTTATGATTTTTAAAACAAACAAGGTATCTACCACGACTGTTTAAATGGGTAAACGTTTTTCGGACTGCTAAGTTGGGATCGCGGAGAAATGCTCTCCGCAGACCCATGCTCACAGCGTTATAAACCTTTTTCTTACTCAATATCAAGCCACACTTATTGTTTTTACTTCGGCTGTGAGTGTTTGTGTGCTCAGGATGAGTTTAGCTTGTTCTCGCTGTATCGCCGACCCGGAAGCCTGTCTGCTCCTCACAGCAGATCGCAGCAACGAGCCTCGCAACTTCCCGACCAATCCCGACCAATCAGAGCACACTGGGCTCACAGGGAGGGGGGGGGCAACAAGCCGTTTAGGACAGAGAGTGAATACCGGTGAATACACATACTTTACAGAGATACTGTATGAGAAACCAATGTGAGTTTGGAAAATTGCACAGTATAAATGTATTTTAGTATACCTCAACAATGGAATTATGATCAGTAGAAATGGCCATGACATGGGACCTTTAATACTATCAATTTAACATTAACCTGTTAAGCCCCGAGCCTGTTTTCCAGGTCTCGAAAATGACATTCCCAGAACAAATGACCATAACTACACTTCTAAAAGGGGAAAATGTATAATCTTTTTTCTCAAAGCAATTATAAACCTGTGAGTTGGATGTAGAAAAGTCAGAATCAATATAGATTTATTTTATTTTAAAGTAAATTCAGATTGAACATAGTAAAAAAATGTAAATTATTGTGTCCGTTCAAAAAAAAAACATTACTTATAGTGAAAACCACCCTTGAATGATGGGATGGTAGACTAAAAGCTTTAGGAATCCAAACTATAACATATAATAAGTACCCTGTATCACGATTGATGCAAAACAAGTGAAATTTGACCTTTTTGGAGAGATTTAGCAAAAAAAAACACTTCTGGGGTCATTTGGGTGGATTTGACCTATCTCTGGCCCCCCTTGGTCGATTTTGATGATTGACATCTCTTTTTAACCGCTAGAGCCAATGGAATCAAGGGAAAGTTCCACATACACACACACACACGTTACCAAATACAGTGTTTCCCACAGATCTGAAATATACTTGGGGGGGTGTTGGTAGCGGGGGGTAGCGGGGGGGGGGGGTTCGAGGTGACGTGCCTTTGTGACGTGCAACAACATTAACCATTAACATTAACCTTTCTGTTGGTCGCTTGTTAGCAGACACTTCACGCGATGGCAGAGTGAACAGGTAAAGGCAGGGCCCATAGTTATAGCCCTATAGTTCAAATCTACTACCCACAAATAAACATATGGACATGGGTTACTATTTAAAAAAAATGGTAAATGTATTTAGGAACCTATCCATGTGAGTTGAGGTGGGGGTGGACCTCAAATCCTCTAGGGGGTCCGGGGGCATGCTCCCCCGGTAAGATTGTTTATTTATTTATTTTTGGTTCATTTATAGTTGTGAGTGTGTCTGGGATCCTGAATCAGCCTCTCCCTCCTCTCCCTCCTGCTCCTCTTTGAGGCAGCAGCAAAGACTAGTTTTAGCTCTCAACAAGTTTTAAAAGTGTATCTGACCTTTTTTCACCTAGTTAACTTTTTTATTTTGTATTCATGCATATTTCACTAATCACTCAAATGGAAATATGTGTTTACATAAATGGTGACCAAACCGTTTGAGACCCACTGAGAACTTAGACTAACCTACGGTGGCCCTGAAGTGCAAAACACCACAGCATTTCACAAAACGCTGCAGCATTTCAGAAAACACCACAGCATTTCACAAAACACAACAGCATTTCACAAAACACCGCAGCATTTCACAAAACACCACAGCATTTCACAAAACACCACAGCATTTCAGAAAACACCACAGCATTTCACAAAACGCCGCAGCATTTCACAAAACACCGCAGCATTTCAGAAAACACCGCAGCATTTCACAAAACACCGCAGCATTTCAGAAAACACCGCAGCATTTCAGAAAACACCGCAGCATTTCACAAAACGCCGCAGCATTTCAGAAAACACCACAGCATTTCACATTGGACGGAAAGGGTATTCCTTTAGGGAGAACACTTCTTGTTTGTGATTGGACGGAGCCAGCCAGAGAAGCACTGCTGTGATTGGTTGTTTTTGCTGCCAGTCAAGAAATGACACTTCGTGATTGGTCACCACCCGACAGCGCAACATGTCCCAACACATCAGCCGTTAGCTGTTAGCACACACTCAGAGCTCACAGCTCCTCATATCTGTTCAGAAACTGGACAAAAGTTAAACATGTACAAAAAAACACAGACTGTCTATGTCATGGCGAATACAGTCGCCGCTTTATTTACGTCTGTATGACGTTGTTGTGAGTGTGGACGGAGCAGCTACAGGTTAGTTTAGCCTGATAAATAAGTAATAAAGCGGCGACTGTATTCGCCATGACATAGACAGTCTGTGGTTTGTACATGTTTAACTTTTGTCCAGTTTCTGAACAGAGATGAGGAGCTGTGAGCTCTGAGTGTGTGCTAACAGCTAACAGCTGATGTGTTGAGACATGTTGCGCTGTTGGGTGGTGACCAATCACGAAGCGTCATTTCTTGACTGGCAGCAACAACAACCAATCACAGCAGTGCTTCTCTGGCTGGCTCTGTCCAATCACAAACAAGAAGTGTTCTCCCTAAAGGAATACCCTTTCCGTCCAATGTGAAATGCTGTGGTGTTTTGTGAAATGCTGTGGTGTTTTCTGAAATGCTGTGGTGTTTTCTGAAATGCTGCGGTGTTTTCTGAAATGCTGCGGCGTTTTGTGAAATGCTGCGGCGTTTTGTGAAATGCTGTTGTGTTTTGTGAAATGCTGTTGTGTTTTCTGAAATGCTGTTGTGTTTTGTGAAATGGTGTTGTGTTTTGTGAAATGCTGTGGTGTTTTCTGAAATGCTGTTGTGTTTTGTGAAATGCTGTGGTGTTTTCTGAAATGCTGTTGTGTTTTGTGAAATGCTGTGGTGTTTTCTGAAATGCTGTTGTGTTTTGTGAAATGCTGCGGTGTTTTCTGAAATGCTGCGGCGTTTTCTGAAATGCTGCGGCATTTTGTGAAATGCTGTTGTGTTTTCTGAAATGCTGTTGTGTTTTGTGAAATGCTGCGGCGTTTTCTGAAATGCTGCGGCATTTTGTGAAATGCTGTGGTGTTTTGTGAAATGCTGTTGTGTTTTCTGAAATGCTGTGGTGTTTTGCACTTCAGGGCCACCGGACTAACCACTGATAACTTACCCCTAGATTCCACCGGGAGCGTCTGCGCTGCGTTACGGCTACGCCACGCCACGCTGCGGCGTTTTTAGCGATCGCGGCCACTCTAGTCAATGGGTGCTATTCCACCAGACCCGCTGCGCCACGCTGTGCCGCGGCTTGAAGCGTCCCAGAAGCGCCTCGGCGCAAGGAATTTCTAAAATATAGGATGAATCCTATTTTTGACGCGGCGCAGCCGTAGCGCAGGCAGGAAGTGGAACGTTCATCCGGCCCAGGCCCATCCCCCAAATAAATGTCCAGGAAATATGCCCAAATCAACAACAACTGCGAGCCTGCACACACGACGCTCCGCTTCCGCAACGTTTTGAAACGCGCCCGGTGGAATATGACGCAGGAGGAGGTCGCAGCGTGGCGTGGCGTAGCCGTAACGCAGTGCAGACGCTCCCGGTGGAATCTAGGGGTTAGACTAAGTTAACTATCTAAACACTAAGAGAGTCCTTAACCTCACCTGAGCTGAGGTTATCCCGAGCTTGAATGACACACAGAGACCAATCAAGGGCTTTGATTTATGATCTGTATGACAGTGGCCATGTCAGCCGGCCACATCATGTAGACAGCCTGTCACCATGTGTGAGGCAGGCCCACATCATTTAGACAGCCAGTCACCCTGTGTGAGGCAGGCCACTTAACAGGCCAGGCCATCGGCAAACCCCCCGGTCCTCCCGATGGCCAGTCCGGGACTGGGTACAGGAGGCGTAGAGCGAGGGATCATTGTCCACAAGTTAATCGATCGCAGATGGCGTCGTGGTCGAGGACGAATAAAAAAAAAAAAAAAGAATTAAAAAAAAGAATTAAAAAATAAAATAAATAAATAAAATTATTTTTAAAAAAAACGGAAAAAACAAACAAAAACGAAATGGGTCGCGAAATATACTTGGGCGGCCGTTAATATACCTGGGCGGCCCGCCCAAGTAAAATCTATGTGTGGGAAACACTGAAATAAGGAGTGAGAGTGACGCGTACAAAAACCGGAAGCTGCGCTAACCTCTGGTGGCTACCATTAGCAGCTAATATTTATTCTCCGATTTTTGCATAAAAATGGAATCATGGATTATCAATAATTTTTTCAAAGTGACAGACACATTGGATTAACCTATGGATTAACCTTCAGCCATGTTTTTTCTCGTTTTAATGCCATTGAACACAACTTTTGATCAGAATAACAGCTAAAGGTGAGCATATCTCCATGTTTTGCTACCTAAAGCTACGTCGTGTGTTGTCTGTATTTGCTTCCCCTGTCGCGAGTTCCAATCGCTCAGTGATGATACTTATATTTCTATAATCTGTGGAATCTCAGGATGTTAGCTAAGCTTGTTTGTGCAGATCCAATAAGTATGTCGATCGGTATAGCTAGAGTTCTGTGCTAAGTGCGTTAGCATGTTTTCGCTCAGGGCTCATTTAGACCCTTCTTGTGAGAATGGTTCGTATCATCAGTTAGCTGAGTTTCTTCCCGTTAGGAGGGTATGACACATTCATAGTTTTTTTAATATTAAGAAGCCCTGAGACAGTGTCGTGAAAAAAAAAAAAAAAGACCCGCCAAAGGGGTCTTTGGGGCTTAACAAAAAAAATGAGGAGAATTAAGAGAAGCAGCCTGTCACTAAAAATAAAATGGTCCACATTAATGCTGAGTCCATGTGAGCGGAGCTGAAGTTTTTGCTAACTCACTCTCAAACTCACAATCAGGTGGCAAGCAAGACACAGGAACTTTGTTTGGCTCATTTATTCACCAACAGTCATTAAACCTCAAAGTTCATACCATTTCGGCTTTCACACTCACCTTTAGACACATGGCGGAACGCAGGGATTAGAAATGATCTTTTTAGCTTTTATTGGCTACAACCTTATTTGACTCCAAATGCTGGGTTTGTTACAAGTTCAGAAACTTCAAATAAAAGTTGCCAAGGATATATTTTAGAATTTGTAATTGAAGGTCATTTTAACTGTTCTTTTAAGAGGGCACATGTCAATGCTTATTCACAATTGAATACCAATTTTCCACCAAACTAGTTCAGTTCTAATTTTCTGCCAGTGCCAGTTTTGTTCACTGTTGGTCCGCAAGTTCAACCAACCTGCAGGAGCCACGTCAAGACGTCACAATTTATGTCACTGATTTTCTCAGCAACGGCAGTGTGAATATCATTCCCAACAACAACAATGGCGGACTGCATCAAAGCTGTTCTTATGTTGCTCTTATTCTGACGAAGCCAGATTGTTTTGAAGAACGGCTTCTACAACTTTATACTGTTCTCCAGATTGCCGTGGTTAAAAGTTCAGTTCTACTGCAGTGGTTCCCAAACCTTTTCTGTCAGGCTCCCCTTAGGTAATTGGAAATATTCTCGAGCCCCCCCCTGAACCGGTTCCCATCTATATTGGTAGGATTAATTGTATATAGTTGTACAAACATTACATTTTCCCTGCTAATAATAACAAGTAGCCGATTGGATGGTATCGGTATACCGTTAAGCCGCTGGACAAACGGTGCTGCTATCGGTATATGAATTACGCTACTGCCTTAGTTTAAACAATTCTGGTTGGTTGGGAACCCTCATCCCGTGTGACGTATCCGGTTTGAGTACCACTCTGATTGGCCACTGTGAATGCCACTCGTCATCTCTCCTAACAGCACTCTTATTATTGTGAGACTCCCGGGGGCAGACCATAGGGGCAGACGCAACATCTTGCAAGAAACAGCGTCTCAAGGCTTCTTAACATTTAACAACCTATAAATGATGCATACCCACTTAACGGGAAGAAACTCAGCTAACACGATATGAACCATTTTACCTACACGGAACAGAAGTCCAACACCAAGAGTCTAAATCAACACTTAGCGAAACGGGCTAACGGCTACTTTAGCACATAAATGTTACGTCATGTTATCTGCACAAACGACATATCACATGACAGCATCACATGACACATTCCATTGGTATAAGTCTCATCACTGTACGACCAAAACTCACCGAACCAGGAAAGAGCAAGAAAACTCACTGAACCAGGAAAGAGCAAGAAAACAACTTCACTTTACGTAGCCATGATGATAATTATGTCTTACCTTCGCTGTTTTGTGATCAAAAGTTGTGTTCAAGGGCATAAAAACGGTTAATCCAATGTCTCTGTGTAACTTTTAAATGATTGCTGATAATCCATCATTACAATTACAGTGTTTGCCACAGATCTGAAATATACTTGGGGGGGTGGTGGTAGAGGGGGGTTGAGGTGACGTGCCTTTGTGACGTGCAACAACATTAATCATTAACCTTTCTTGGTCGCTTGTTAGCAGACCCTTCACGCGATGGCAGAGCGAACAGGTACAGGCAGGGCCCATAGTGATAGCCCTATAGTTTAAATCTACTACCCACAAATAAACATATGGACATGGGTTACTATTTAAAAAAAAAATGGTAAATGTATTTAGGAACCTATCCATGTGATTTTAAGTGGGGCTGGACCTCAAATCCTCTAGGGGGGTCCGGGGGCATGCTCCCCCCGGTAAGATTTATTTTTAAATTTTGGAGTTAAATGCATCAATCTGGTGCATTTTGAGGGGAAAATAAAGAGAATAGATCTATGGGAACACCAGGGCTCGACAGTAATGGTTGCCAGGTTGCCATTGGCCACCATTCAGAAAAAATGTCAACCACTTCTTGGCCTTTGGTTGCCATCAGTGGCAACCAGTTTTTAACATAAAGAAATAAGGACAGCGAACAGCAAGATGTGCACCCCAAAATAGATAAATGTTAATTATTTGTTGTATTAAGAGTGATATTTAATTATTGTTGTGACCAGTCGGAACCTGATACTTAAAGGGGACCTATCATGCTAAATGCACTTTGTGATGTCTTTTATACATACATATGTGTCCCCGGTGTTCCAGGGGACTCACAAAGTGTCAGAAAACACAACCCTCTCTCTTTTCCTCCATACCCAAATCTCTAAAAACGCGGCTGCAACGGATTTGATACAGGTGGATTTTTTATTTGCACCTTTTTGACGTAATGTAGGTGCACTCCGCCTGATTGGTCAACTCTCCACCAATCGGGAATGAGAGGTTGGGCCACGGCCACGGCCATTGCCCAACCTGTAATTCGCATATAGGCTGTCGGCAGGCTACATTTCCCCAGTCACATCTGTGGTTTTGCCTGCTCTTGCCAGGATGTCTAATAGAGATAGATATTGCGCTGTTGTTGGCTGCAATAATCGTGACAAGGATAAAATACTGCATGCACTGCCGCCTCTGGAAAAAGCAAAGAATCTGTGGCTAGAGCAAGCATCGTAACAAAGAGTTTGCGTAAAATAAATAGGGACAACAGCTTGTCAACTAACCATTCAGAAATGTCCTGCTGCAACCGAGATGTTTGCACCTCCACCAAAACCTCCGCTTCTTCAGGGTCAGATTCTGGATCAAATTGGTAATATGCTTGAACACATGCATTGCTCTGAGAAAACATGTTGACTCTCCACTCGTAATCACAGCAAGCATGATAACATGACGCTCGTGCCGGGGCCGTGTCACGCCCCCCTCTTCCGCATGGGGGCGTGGTCAGCTGAATCAGACCTTGCAAAGACAGAGCTGGAGTGAGGCAAAATGAGGCATGGCTAAAATGCATGATCTGTTTCGTATTCTGAAAATTAAAACGTATTAATATACCTTATATATATATATATATACCTTATATATTATTTAAATAAAGCATGATAGGTCCCCTTTAAGTTGCACTTGCATTGGTGTGATTACGGAGCCAGAAAGCGATGCACGTTTACTCGCGTGCGCGGTGCGCCCTCTTATTATACATCCATGGGTGCGCCGTGTGCCCTCTTATTATACATCCATGGGTGCGCCGTGTGTTTGTTTTACAAAAAAAGGCGAAGGAAATTAAGTTGTTTGACTGTGGGGTAAAAAGTTCGGTCAACATCTCAAACGAATGTTCTAAGTGATTCAACTGATAGAGCGCAAGGTGAACCCGAACGTAAAGCAAAGAGGAAATGGATAAAGTCTTGGGAGGCGAAATATATCTGTACATTCTGCTCCGTTGTCCATTCACTTCCGGTAAAAGTTCCTTCAAAATAAGAGTCCCGATCTTATTACTACCAAAATAAAAGTGCAAAACGAAACTTTACCATAGGAAAATATTGGCATAAAAATATAATCACTTCTATAAAAAGGTAACACATTTTAAATATAGTTAGACATTAAAGGTAATTTACAGCATTAATAATTCATATCTAATTCTTAACTGTGAATGGTTTTCATTTATTTAACATTAGAAATGTGTTAGTCTGGCCAATCCAAGACTTCAATGCTGAAGGGCCAATGGATCTATGGTGGGGGATCAGCACAAAGGTCAAGAAAACCCAAATTTGAAAGGGAGACAACGGATGACCAAGAAACTAGTGACTTGCTCAATTCATTTGTGAGGGATCTGTGAAGAACATGACAACAGCTGCACTACTGGTATTTTGTATACCAGCAATTGAGGGTGGACAAGTTTACTACCACTTAAGTTTCAAATAATTGTGTTAATTGCTTAATGTAAAGCATTTGAACATTCTTTTGTGTCACATTTTCATTATTAAGTTGATGTATAACTCTATAGTATCTTAATTATTTAAAATATAAGGTGACTAAAAATGGCAACCGTATTTTCAGTTTTGGCAACCAAAAGCTGATGCCTGGTTGCCAGCCTGGCAACCACTCTTAAAAGTTAGCGTTGAGCCCTGGAGACCACCTATATGAAACAGAACTGTATACATTTCAATAATCATAAAATCATGGCCATAACCAATAACATACCATCTCCAATATGAAAAAACACTGAAACTTATTTTTGGTTAATTTATAGTTGTGAGTGTGTCTGTGCTCCTGAATCAGCCACTCCTGTCTCCCTCCTCTCCTCCCTTCTCCTCTTTGAGGCAGCAGCAAAGACTAGTTTTAGCTCTCAACAAGTTTTAAAAGTGTATCTTACCTTTTTTCACCTAGTTAACTTTTTTTTATTTTATTCATGCATATTTTACTAATCACTACCCCCTCAAATGGAAATATGTGTTTACATAAATGGTGACCAAACCGTTTGAGACCCACTGAGAACTTAGACTAAGTTAACTATCTAAACACTCAGAGAGTCCTTTACCTCACCTGAGCTGAGGTTATCCTGAGCTTGAATGACACACAGAGACCAATCAAGGGCTTTGATTTATGATCTGTATGACAGTGGCCATGTCGGCAAGCCACATCATGTAGACAGCCAGTGTGAGGCAGACCCACATTTGCGCAGCGTTGCGTTCACAATACATACAAAAAATCAAAAAATCCTCAGGCCAGCAGGCCACTTAACAGGCCAGGCCATCGGGAAACCCCCCGGTCCTCCCGATGGCCAGTCCGGGACTGGGTACAGGAGGCGTAGAGCGAGGGATCATTGTCCACAAGTTAATCGATCGCAGATGGCGTTGTGGTCGCGGACGAATAAAAAAACAAACAAAACCTAAATGGGTCGCGAAATATACTTGGGCGGCCGTTAATATACCTGGGCGGCCTACCCAAGTAAAGTCTATGTGTGGGAAACCCTGAATTATAAATAATAAACGCAATATAACGGAGCTTCCGGTTTAGGAGGTGCGCACGCAGCGTCTCGTTTTAACTGGTGTGTGTGTGTGTGTGTGTGTGTGTGTGTGTGTGTGTGTGTGTGTGTGTGTGTGTGTGTGTGTGTGTGTGTGTGTGTGTGTGTGTGTGTGTGTGTGTGTGTGTGTGTGTCATGGATACCCACCAGCATTATAAGGGCATTTTGACTTGTGAAGGCAAAACTGGTGTCCTCACAAGTCGCGCAGTGTAGAAGCACTTATCAACATGTAAATAAAACCCTCCCGCTTTTTCTCGGTATGTCCTAATAAACCCCCTATACCTGATTTCTAGTGTATATTTGTGTGTGCTCATTGTGTATAAAGCGCTCGTACAGCCGATTCATGGTATTGCAGTTTCATACACATTTCCCTCTTGTTTTACACAAAATAAGCGCATTTCATTGCTCACCTGCTCACTGATTCGGCGGCTAAAGACTCAATCAGGCAGGTTCTCATCAGGGATTGGCCAGCAGTCATCACGCGGGCAGGTTCTCATCAGGGATTGGTCTTTCAGCGTTCGGTCAATGTTTCACCAAGAAACAGTAGCAGGAGGACATGGCTGAGGACATGGCTGACGGCAATGCGGTCTTTCAACCAAAACTGGTAAGTGATATTTTTATCATGTATTTGAAACAAAATATAAGAATTTAAATGTTTGTTTGGTGGCTAGCTACAACCTAGCATAAAAACTGCAGCTGTTCGTTTATTACTTTGTTGGTCCGGCTCAGTGTATCGCCATGAGGCATGCTCCCCATCGCTTTTCGTGTGTTTTAAAAAGTAATAGGATGAAGTTAGTTAGTTAGTTATTTAGTAAGTTAATCCTACCAAGACACTGCATTTGACTGGAAACGTTACATTAACCTTTAGCTCTGCTGTCAATTAGCACAGTTTAGCTTAGCATCTTAGTGTGCTGCGTGTTACAGTGCAGCCCTCACACCCGTGCAGCGGGCAGCCGTCAGCTGTTTCAAGGGAGCGGCTCCTCCGTGCAGAGGAGCGACTGCCGTGTTTTGCAAATGAAACGTGCAGAGTTTCATGCACCTGTAGGTTTCATGCACCTACAGTCAGTGCAGACGTAGCTGGTGACTGTAGGTGCACTGCCGTCGAAGCACACCAGAACGATGTTCCGGGACTTGGACCGTCGAAAGTCCCGTCTTTTTCGATGTTATGGACATGAAAAATGTTGTGCATTCCTATTAATTCACTACCATCCTTAATAGAAGAGTGAATCATGCCTCATATTGCACCCCTTTATTTTCTAATGCGTCTTTTTTTACCCAAAGAGATGTTATTGTTAACCATCAAAGCCAACTTTGAAACATGACGGACTGATTAATGCTTTCTGTATTATGAGTTAATGCTTTGGTACATTAAACTTAGCCTGTTCTCTGTTTTATTTTTTAGCAAGGATGACACAAAGGAGCAGGAGAAAGACTCCTGAACAGGATGCAATAGAGCATATCATTCTGGGCAGAGACAAACCCTTCCTAGACGCCAGGTACATTAACACATTTAAAGGTAAGCTATTTATCTCATACAGTATGTAGTATTAAAGACCGTATAGCCAGGGGTGCACATAACTTTCTCAGTGAGGTACTCAGATGAGTACCTGGAGTCAGTGTTTGGTACTCCAACTTCTGGCTCCACTCAAAGTTATTAGATGAAGCCCTCTGTATTGCGAACGTCAACGGGGGGGGGGTTGCTAGTGGAGTACTTCAGGAAAGTCGACGGGGGGGGGTAGTGGCGTACGTCGTGACCAAAGAGCGTGAACGTTTTGATCAGCTGTTTTAGTGCAGTTCTCCAGTGAAGGGGGGGAGTGTCCCTCCGCAGCCGGTTGGCGTAGTTTTGGCACAATTCCGTTGTACAAACCGACGTTAACAGCAGCCCTGTCTGTGCACACGGAGACCGACTGTCGTCCGGTGATCTAACCGCCTTCTGGAAAAGCTTCACAAGTACGTCGGTACGCAAATGCGCTTTGTGACACAAGTGACGGTAAGCATTTCAGATTGTTGCCGCGCATGCGTACCTGCGTACCAGTTATGTGCACCCCTGCGTATAGCATTGTTTCATCAATATGACCCTGACCTTTTAGCCATTGCTCTTAGGTCATCAGCCTCACGTATTTTCAACAATGTATATGTTTTCAGGAAATGTCTCTAAAATATGTGCTCCTCTCATTGAAAAACAACTCTGTATACCAAATCAATTGTGTCCTAAACTGCCAGACACCCGCCGTGTTTAGAGATGCTTTGACTAAACTTTTGGGCAGCCATGGTGAAGGTGTCTCTGCTCCATGCACCCCAGGTCAGACCTCTCTGCTTCACTGAGCCTCTCCTCAGTGCGAGGGTTTTTTGGCAGGGTTAGCAAACTACCCGTCCCTTATTATTCTATAATGAAGCCTTTTTAACCATGCATATGATCATTTATTGAAATCAAATGTGTACAACAGAACTTATAATAGCACAACATTGTCTATCCTCTCAATTTAGCCTCTTAATTTTGATCTTGAAGTGCACAATAATGGTACATTTAACTTTAAAATATAACATTTGTGTTGACATTTTATGTTTTATTTTTTACATGTTTATACATATGGCAACAAAAAGTACTATTGCTTTACAAGTATTTTCTAATATGTAGCAACATCTAATCTGAACATTAGACGAACATGTTGATTAAGGCCCGGACACACCAAGCCGATTTTGGCCGTCGATGGGCGTCAGGCCGACGATGAGCGTCGACACGCCCTACTCAGATTGGTGTGTCCCGCACCGTTGTGTCTTTTCAGCCGTGCCGACACCTTTTAGGCCGGGCGGGCAGTCGGCCAAAGGCAGTCGGCAAAATAAATCACTCTGATTGGCTGTTCAGCTAGCGAATCAGTGCATGAGAAGCGAAACGGAAGTGAGGGACCCAAACAAACTATTAAGAAGGCAAATCTGAGATTTCATTTAACTGCAGCTCTCGACACAGGTTCGGGAAAGCCCCATGAGCTTCTCGTTGTAGAGTGAAAATGGAACGCACACGCTATTTGTTGTTTGTTTATATCACGCAGTCTGTTCTTCTTCTCTCGGTGTATCACGCAGTCTGTTCTTCTTCTCTCGGTGTATCACGCAGTCTTGTCTTCCGGTTGTTGCCTCTTTTGAATGACGAATACACACTACCGCCGCCTGCTGGTAAGGAGAGTTATGCAACTCAGGCATGCGCAGTTTGTACGTGCTTCTTGGCCGTCGGCTGAAGTCTTTGCGGTGTGTTCCAGTGCGACACATGGCCAAGACGCAGAGACGCGAGGCGACACAACAGTCGGGGTCCGTCTGTGTCAGTTCTTTGGTGTCAGCTTGGTGTGGCCGGGCCTTTAAAGCAGTGCTCTGTTTATTTACATTTAAATTACATGCAATATAAAATAATGTGTCACTTCATACCAGTAAATAATCGTGATCCCATCGTGAACTCACCCCTGGATATAGTCAAATCACAGCAACCCTCAACCCTAGCAGTGTTGGCATCACGATGTTAAGCGTTTCAAAGTACTGTTAACCAACGCCTTGTGCATATCACTGTGGAGCTTTATTGCAGAAAGGCGTGCTGATCAAACTTTATATATATATATATTATATATATATATATATATATATATGTGTATATGTGTGTGTTTGGTTAATACATTGTATTACAACACCGTGCACAGCATAAGACTGCTTAACTCCTGAGCTCTATGGGGTTTATTTGACATATATATACGTTACCTCTTCTTCTGTTGCATTATATTGCACACTGGACTTACTTACTGCATCACTTTATTTTATAATTACTTCTATTTTCTTTCTTTTTACAATCATATATATAAATATTTACGTTGCATTGCATACTAAAGTGGCCGCTCAAACAGATGTCTTAGCTTTGCTGAAGAACGTTTACCATATCCTCATGTATGCACCAATAAAATATTTAAGGCACAAGTACCAGAGTGTAGCAATACTCTGTTACAGTAAAAGTCCTGCATTCAAAATGTTCCTCAAGTAAAAGTATAAAAGTATTATCATCAAAATATAGTTAAAGTAAAGACAGTAAAAGCAGTCATTGTGCAGATTGTTCCATTTCAGAATAATATATATGATATGTTTTATAATGATTGATCATTAAAGTGTTCTCAAAGCTGGTAGAGGTGCAGCTAGTTTGAATGACTTTGTATACTGCAGGGTAGCTTGTGAATTTACTCCAGGTGGAACTAAAGTCTGATTTAACACTTGATTATATTTCACATCATTCATCCACATCTGCAAAGTAACTAAAGGTATTAAATAAATGTAGTGGAGCAAAAGTACACCTTTTACCTCTGAATTGTAGAGGAGTAGAAGTAGCAAAACATTGAAATAATTAAATAAAGTACAAGTAACTCAACATATTACCCAAGTATAGTACTTGAGTTTATGAACTTAGTTACTTTACACCTCTGGCTATAAAGATAGAAAGACTAAGCCTTGCACAGAGGCATGAAAATACATTTTCAAAATGCTCAACAGTGCTGCCAAAAATATAAACTAACTGCTACACAATTAAAATAAATGCCTCACACTTGTACCTATTTGCTGTAAAGGAAATATTCCCAGACGAGGAGATAACATACAACTATGGGGATTCTGCTTGGCCCTGGCGCTCAATAGTGAGGTTGTGTTCTCTTTAGGACATTGCTTAACTGACAGGGAAAAAGTGTTGCATTGTTGCATTGCTCCATTGCTCTTCATGGTACTACCACTCGGCTCAGTTAAGCAGATTTGATTTATTTCAGCAAGAAAATGATACTGTGTTAACATTATTTTCTGAATTTCACCTGATTAATACAAAATTAGTCAATAATGTTTTAAAGTTGTGCCTATCTTTCACTTATTTACAGGAAGTATCTGGTGGGACACGAGAGGCTGGGACCGAACTTAGTACAACTCCAAACACATCAGGGAACAAGATGGTGCGTTTCAATGTATTGTTTTTCCATACATTGTTGCGTGTTGCTGACTGGTATAGATTGAAGCTGTTTTACCAGGACTATCGTCTTGGTAAGGGGGCTCCGTTTCCACATACTTTGGGTCAAATTGAAACGGGTTAAATGTTATACTACACAGAAAGATAAAGGCCGTCTGGTCACAGGGTGTCTTGTAGGGACAGCAGTCCTTGTAAGGAAAGATGATTTTACAACCTGTTGACATGACTAGACATTAGATCATTGCCTTCATCCAGCATGTGCACACCTGTAACTTAAACCTTTGCAGAACACACGTCAGATCAAACCACTACCAAGGTGACAACAGTGTCTTTTTTTTTTGTGCTACAATTTCAGGCTCCCTGTGAAGAAGCTTCTAACCCTGAGCCCGAGAGAGAACCTCCGTTGTCCCCACGAACCAAAATGGCAAGTTGTACTTCATAATACTCTATCACCATTGTTTTTTCACACACTGGCAAAGGGAGGAATCTTTGTCACATATATGGCAAACAAGTTGGATATCTGTCAGCTTGTTAGCATTGATGACGCCTTGACCTAAGATACACAATTTAGGCAGGACATACTTTCCATACTACTGCAACTGCTCTAAGTCAGATGCTAAGAGTTTTTCAAAATGATCAGTAAAATTGTGTTTTTTATAAAATAAGATGTCCAAGCAGACAAACCTCTTATTTTCATTGTCGTAAGGATTACAGGTGCATCTCAATACATTTGAATATCGTGGAAAAGTTAATTTATTTCATTAATTCAATTCAAAAAGTGAAACTCATGTATTATATGGATTCATTACACACAAAGAGAAATATTTCAAGGCTTTATTTGTTTTAATCTTGATGATTACGGCTTACAGCTAATGAAAACCCCAAAATCAGTATCTCCGAAAATTAGAATATTACATAAGACCAATAAAAAAAAGTGTTTTTAATACAGAAATGTTGGCCTTCTGAAAAGTATGTTCATGTGTATGCACTCAGTACTTGGTTGGGCCTCCTTTTGCATGAATGACTGCATTAATGCAGCGTGGCATAGAGTCGATCAGCCGGTGGCACTGCTGAGGTGTGATGGAAGCCCAGGTTGCTTTGATAGCGGCCTTCAGCTCGTCTGCATTGTTGGGTCTCGTGTCTCTCATCTTCCTCTTGACAATAACCCATAGATTCTCTATAGGGTTCAGGTCAGGCCAGTTTGCTGGCCAATCAAGCACAGTAATTCCATGGTCACTAAACCAGGTCTTAGTACATTTGGCAGTGTGGGCAGGTGCCAAGTCCTGCTGGAAAATGAAATCAGCATCTCCATAAAGCTTGTCAGAAGAAGGAAGCATGAAGTGCTCTAAAATGTCCTGGTAGACGGCTGCGTTGACTTTGGACTTGAGAAAACACAGTGGACCAACACCAGCAGATGACATGGCTCCCCAAATCATCACTGACTGTGGAAACTTCACACTGGACTTCAAGCAACTTGGATTGTGTGCCTCTCCACTCTTCCTCCAGACTCTGGGACCTTGATTTCCAAATGAAATGCAAAATGTACTTTCAGTCAGTGAAGATTTGGGGAGCCATGTCATCTGCTGGTGTTGGTCCACTGTGTTTTCTCAAGTCCAAAGTCAACGCAGCCGTCTACCAGGACATTTTAGAGCACTTCATGCTTCCTTCTTCTGACAAGCTTTATGGAGATGCTGATTTCATTTTCCAGCAGGACTTGGCACCTGCCCACACTGCCAAGTACTAAGACCTGGTTTAGTGACCATGGAATTACTGTGCTTGATTGGCCAGCAAACTGGCCTGACCTGAACCCTATAGAGAATCTATGGGTTATTGTCAAGAGGAAGATGAGAGACACGAGACCCAACAATGCAGACGAGCTGAAGGCCGCTATCAAAGCAACCTGGGCTTCCATCACACCTCAGCAGTGCCACAGGCTGATCACCTCCATGCCACGCCGCATTGATGCAGTCATTCATGCAAATGGAGGCCCAACCAAGTACTGAGTGCATACACATGAACATACTTTTCAGAAGGCCGACATTTCTGTATTAAAAATCCTTTTTTTTATTGGTCTTATGTAATATTCTAATTTTCGGAGATACTGATTTTGGGGTTTTCATTAGCTGTAAGCCGTAATCATCATGATTAAAACAAATAAAGCCTTGAAATATTTCTCTTTGTGTGTAATGAATCCATATAATACATGAGTTTCACTTTTTGAATTGAATTAATGAAATAAATTAACTTTTCCACGATATTCTAATTTATTGAGATGCACCTGTATGTCCTAAAAGTATCTGGTCACATTTTCACACTATAATTTATATATTTATTTTTTTTATGTTCAATCTTTGATCCACAGTGTCATCATGAACTCATTAGTGCAGTTCTTTCCTCTTTGGATAATTGTCATGTTTGCACAGGACCTTTCTCAAGCCTAAAATGGATTGGTTTTACGTGTAAATGTAATTCCGTGTCAAACAACACAGTTTTTACTTTTTACTCTGAGATGAGAAACATTTAAATAAAACAAACTTAATTTCAAAAACTTAACTAAAATTCAATTTGACTTACTTTCTTCTTTGTTATATAGTGAAATGCACAGTGATTAGATGTTAAAATAATGCTCAAGAATTGTTACCAGTACATTTTTCTGGATAATGAAGAAAATACAAACTTGGTGTTCCTTTTTTGTTTAAAGGTGAAGGACATTGGCCTTTCCAGTAATGAAGGTTCCTTCTGTGACTACATTCCTGAAACTGCGTCTAGCAGCGATGGATCCAGCGCTAATGAAGACTGCCCACCTGACTCTGAAGCAAATAACGATTGGGATCATCTCATTGCCACCATCAGGGATTCAAAGCCACCCCATGGTAAGACTGCACCAACTGTCTCTACAAAGAACTGTGTTGAACAACAAGACACGGCTGCTACTACCTCCGACACATTCCAAATTGATGAAGATTTCATCCCTGATGGGGCGTCCTGTTCTGATAATGAACCTACCGCATACAATACTCACCCCTCGATTCCACCGGGTCCGTCTGCGTCGCGTTACGGCCGCGTTACGGCTGCGCCGCGGCGTTCGCAAAGATCGCGGCCACTCTAGTCAATGGGTGCTATTCCACCAGACGCGCCACGTTACGGCTCAGAAGCGTCCCAGAAGCGTCTCGGCGCTGGGCTCCGCTAAAAATAGGATGCAAGTCTATTTTCGACGCAAGGCGTTGCATAGCGCCGGGCAGGAAGTGGACCGGTCAGAGTATCCAGTCAATCCCCAAAATAAACTAATTTTGCAGACCCTATCCCTCCGTAGTCTTTCAAGTAGGAGGAGAAATGCCAGCGTTCTCCTCCGGTTTACAGGCACTGTGTACATTATATATATATATATATATATATATATATATAGAATAATTATGAAGATGAATGCATTTTTTAACCACTAAAATACAGCAACACATCTTTGATTCATGTCGTTTATAACTGAAATATTACAATTATTAACTTTGTCTGTACAAAGTAGTCTATCCAGGAAATATTACAACCCGGCTCCTGGGCTGCAACAAAAAGCAGGGAGGCGAGACGTGGGGTAAGAATATAACAATCGTTTATTTATAATAAACAAATAAGTCAATGGAACCAGCAACAGGTCCCCGAGGCTGGCACGGAGAGAGTGCCCAGAGGAGTGAGAGAGAGACGTATCCGGCTGGGCTCTCTTCTTGTAGGCCTTTTCGACCCAGACAAGACTTCGGTGTGGACAGGAGACAATTTTGGTCAGTCCCTTGACCCAGCAGATAGAAAGTCCCGGAATGTTTCTCCAGAAACGGCAAACTAGCCCTTGGCACCAAAACCAGGACCTGACCTCCAGGACTAAACGAGCGCTGCTCAGTTTTTCGTTCATACCGATGTTTCCTTCCTACCTGGGCAGACGACAACTTCTCTTTGGCCATCCCCCCAGCTGAATACCCCCTATGCCGGACCCCGTTTACATGGTCTATGTGAATACGAAGGGGTTCCGATGGCGTGACAGCGTCAACGATTAAACGTTCAAAAGGCTGTACACTCGCAGGGATGGGACACAGTGGAGCGGATTTCTCACCCCGATTTGGCTTACCTTTCGTTTGACATGTGTGACATGCTTTAATATGCCGAGACACATCTCTCTTTAAACAAGGCCAAAAGAAATACCGTAACATGTAATTATATGTTTTACGGACACCCAGATGTCCCGATTGATGATGTACTTTCTTGAAGACCTCCTCACGAAATGTTACAGGCACCACAATCTGAAAGACTGGCTCACCAATGAAGTCTTTCCCATGTGACAACCATTTTCTGACCAGCAGATAATGTAATTATCATTCAAAAGTATATATAAGTTTGCTCTTTGTTCAGGAGTTAAACGCAATTTTGTTTTTTCGGGAGGACTGTTCAAACGTTTTTATTTACACGTCCTAGTATATAATCATGTTGCCACTTTAGTATTTGATATTTTTTAGAAGTAGATATGTACATTTTATACAAATTAACTTGTCATTATTTGATATATTTATAGTAATTTTTTTATTTCACTGTTTAAGTGTTTGCAATGTTTGTCCGTCTATGTTTGTATTGTCACAATACCAGAATTGCCAGTTATCAATACATGACTACATTTCAACTTGGCTTTTGATCTTGACCTTATTTCTGAGCAACTCAATCAACTTAATATTCACTTGTCCACTAAAGGAGACAACATTTCTCAATATTTCACTTCCTTCCATAATAATTTTAGGCTGCGCAGGTTCTATCATATGTCAAGGTCTCTGTCAGAATTAAATCCTCTGTCACTTTTCAATGACTGCCGACTGGAGAGAGAGATTGTCAGAAATACTTGTATTGTCCATCGCAAAATCCCTGCATATGGTTATTAAAAACAGGTGTTTGTCATCAAAGCAACAAGAAAAAAGCTGCATATGTTGATGTTCAGGTCTCTGAACACTGAGTTCTGTGAAAATGAGAAAGTGTTCTGCTCTTTGTATCATTGCTCTCCTAAGTTAAATACTTTTTTCTGTTCAACATTTAAAAAAACGGAAGTATTGGGCTACTTTTTCAGTAACAAAATATTGCGCAACACATGTTTGAGGATAATGTCCAGTGGAACCATTATTGTCCTCATGAGTACAAGTTTTCTACAATTCTGTGTGTGTGTGTATATTGTCCAGATATACCATTGTGGTCCTCATAACTTAGGGACTTGCTTTGTGTATGGGTAATGTCCAGCTAATCCAGAGGGGTTCTCATAAGTCATCATTTTGTCAGGAAACACCCACTCCCGCGACCGTCCCCACAGTCCTGTAGAATTTCAAGTCTACAGATCTCTAGACTTTTTACCAAAACTGAATTCTAAATAGCCAGAAATGTAGCTGAAAATATAATGATCAGTTCAAGCACTCTGCTGTCTCTCTACGGCAAAGGGAAAGGTGTGTCCCCATAAATCAGTGTTTGAACTAGTACGAGGAAAAAGTGACACACTCGTGTGTGTGTGTGTGTGTGTGTGTGTGTGTGTGTGTGTGTGTGTGTGTGTGTGTGTGTGTGTGTGTGTGTGTGTGTGTGTGTGTGTGTGTGTGTGTGTGTGTGTGTGTGTGTGTGTGTGTGTGTGTGTGTGTGTGTGTGTGTGTGTGTGTGTGTGTGTGTGTGTGTGTGTGTGTGTGTGTGTGTGTGTGTGTGTGTGTGTGTGTGTGTGTGTGTGTGTGTGTGTGTGTGTGTGTGTGTGTGTGTGTGTGTGTGTGTGTGTGTGATAAAAAGTCATGTGATATTCTGCCTTCAACTTATTCTTTTTACAGTCACACAAAGGAAGAGATTACACAGCAATCCACCCTTTTCTTTTAAGTTACAAGCAGCGGAAGACTTCACAGTCTCTGGTATTTTTGACAGTTGGCAGAGTAAACTCTGGTAAAGCAGTTACACGTATAAGGGAGCGGCTTAGTTCTGAGTGGCTGCCAGATCTACCTGCCTTTACCTCACAGCCCCACCTGTCAGGATGAAGTGAGGTGAAATGGAAAGACAGGACAGCTGCCTTTACACAGGTAGACAGGGGGGAAAAACATTGGATAAACTCATAGGTTTTCAACCAAATGTGTTTAGGAGAAGATACAGGGATTTCTTTTTTTGAGAGAAACAAACAGGTAGGAGACATTTTTAAAACTTCAAAGAATTAAAAACAGATGATGATTAAGGAAACAAAAACAAGGTTTTTCTGCTATTATGATGCCCTGACATTCTGGTGATTATTTTGTAAGTAGATTCACTTAATCTTATGTGTCTTGTTGTTTCTGTTTTTATTGGGATATGATTCTTCCGTAATTGACATCCAAACAATAACCTTAAATGAGTGATGACCAAAGAATGTGGTAGTGTGGTAAAGCATGTGCATACTTGCAACTCAAGACTGATAGACAACTGACTTTATTTTTCCAATTTATATTCTGAATTCGTTCAATACCAGTTCACAGGGTTTGTTAGAGTTACAGAGTACAGCCTTAATTCCCACGGAAGTCCAAACTTTAAAATTCTAGGCCGGTATCTAAGATTACAGAAAGTCAATGTATGAGCCAGTTTCCTGACTGGCGATGAAGTTCTGATTTGAGGGCATGTTGTCACCAGCGATTTTCTACTGCAGTATCTATCGATTTTAGTTCCTATTTTGTATGGTGGCCAATCCAAACCAGGCTGGTTGATTGCTTTGTATGATTGGTTTAGAAGTAGGGCTGCACGATTAATCGAATCGAAATTGCGATATCAGCTTGTGCGATAACATAACCGCAAATGGCTGCGATTAAATAAAAAAATGCGTGGTGTAGAGCCGATGAATGGGAGTCAAAGGCGGTGTGTTTAATATCGAACTCAACACTTTATTTTCCATTGAACTACACACACAAGAATGTACTAGCTGCATGCTACTGTGAAGCTGGAATGCTAACAGGAAACCGGAACACCAAGAAGGTTTCTCATTTCTGTAATTTCCCTCCTCGACTCCTATCCTCGTGTCTTGGTCCCGCCCACAGGAGATGCGAGCGGAGGAGTCGAGAGAGGAGTGGAAGCAGCAGGCGTCATTTTAAAGAGACGTCCATTAATGATGACAGGAGGCACAGCACTCTGTCTGATGGGCAGGACTGTGTTCATGACAACTTATATATTTACTTTAATTAATTGACAGTGCGGTATAATGAGACAATAACAGGCTACAGAATCTTTTATACTCCACTGTTGCCGCAGAGTTATAAAACAGTGTAAACGAATCAGGAGGACGCATTTTTATATTACAGTTAACACTAACCTTTTGATATCGCCTTATTTAAATGTATATATCTCTGTTAATGTATTTACTTTATCTCCGTTCATCTCCGTCAAGTTTTTTTCTTTGGGAACAGTAGCTTCCTGTTAATAGAACAAAGTCGCCTTCAAAATAAAAGCATGTCTTAATAAAGCAGGAAGTTGAGTTAAATTACCCTTAAAGGTCCCATGAGATGGCCATTTCTACTGATCATAATTCTATTGTTGAGGTCTACTAGAATAGATTTACATTGTTCAATGTTCCAAAATCACATTGGTTTCTCATACTTTGTATAGTATGTGTATTCACTCTCTCCTAAACGGCTTGTTGGAGCTCCTGCCTGCCCCCCTCCCTATGAACCCACTGTGCTCTGATTGGTCAGCTCGCCCACTCTGTTCTGATGAGTCCACCACCGTTAAAGCGGAGCATCAGTGATTATGTGTTACAATGGCGTTAGCAACCAGAAAATTACACCAGTAATGACAAACAGATGAGAATGCTGCGTGGGGTCTGGGTGCCGTGTTGGCGGGACGTTGCGGGGCTCGCTGCTGCGAGGAGCGGACAGTGTGAGCTCTATTACTGGTGTCGTTTCCTGGTTGCTGCGTGGGGTCTGCGAGACAGCTCAGTGAGTTTGTGTGTGTGCTCAGGCTGAGTTCAGGCTGAGTTTCGCCATGTCTCGCTGTCTCAGGCTGAGTTCAGGCTGAGAAATCCGCGGAGCAGCAGCTGAGAAAAGATAAGGCTGAGTGAGTGTGTGTGTGTGTGTGTGTGTGTGTGTGTGTGTGTGAGGAGCTCCACGGATTGGTCCATTTGGACCTGGGTATGGTCACGTCACTATACTCAGGAAGAAAAAAATGGAAAATGAGGCGTTCTGGGGCAGCATAGACAGATCTTTTCTGTGTTAGAGTTTTACTCGCTACAGGGTGTACTTTGAGGGTTTGTGACTTTGCAGACCGTTTACATGCAGAAAAAGCTACATAACACACAAGGGGACGGGTAATAGGGCTGAACAATTAATCGATTTTAAATCGAAATCGCGATTTTAAATGATGCGATTATCAAATCGCAAAGCCTGCGATTTCTTATTTTTTAATTTAATTTTTTGTTTTGTTTTGTTCTTCTTGTGTGTCAGTCATCCACACCAATCAGAAGTGCTGTGCTCCACATGTACCAGCCATTGTTAACCAATCAGAAGTGGCCCATGATAGAAGGTGATAGACAGATTGATCCAATCACCTGCCAAGTATTTTTGAAAGTGCCAGCCCTTTCCAAATGGCTTCCAATGGAGCTTTCCTAGATGGTTTGGTGAAACCAACCATCTGAGTCAGGTTAGTAATGCTCCATCACATGTTTTACATCTATTACAGGGTGAATCTTAAACTGAAGCTTGACTTTAAAGCAACCCAACGGAAGTTTCATGTAAGTTTAATTCTTTCACTCGTAGCTTGGGCTGCGGGGGTGCTAGAGACGGGAGCACGTTGATACGACCTTCCTAGCCGGAGATATGGCCTCATTTTACAATAAACTTCCGTTGGGTCGCTTAAAAACAAATATCGCGAATCGCAATCGCAATATCTGTCAGAAAAATTGCAATTCGATTATTTCCCCAAATCGTGCAGCCCTAACGGGTAATAACCGGAAAAGCATGATAGCAATGAAAGGAACAAAAACAATGCAATATCCTTTTCAGGTTCAATGGTTGCCAAAAAAAATGCTACATCTGTAATATGGCGACTCTTTGGGTATCACTTTTATTTAACATATATGTTGTTCCAATTGTAGAGGTTACACAACATATGCCCCATTTTGCTACTTGCTCTTTTTTCTGTTACATCCTCATTTGTTTGGGCATTCAGATGTCTTATTTTATGAAAATGTGTATGTTTTCTTAAATTTACTGTATAGTATTGCAGAAAGTATGCATGAAAAACCTTTATTTTCAAATAAAATTTATTTTATTTTGTCAAATTCTAAGTTATTTTCAAAACAGTAGCCTACTACTAAGATATTTTTGTTATTGTATTTGTTTATGATTCTTTGAGAAATACAGATTTCAAAATGATCCTTTTTCTGTGCTATTTCCTTTCCCTGACCAAGCAAGTACATATTACAGCTGCAGTCGTTCTTAACCACGCATGGCATCCATGAAAAGTTTCAGTCTGGCTTCAAACCCATGCACAACACTGAAACAGCCCTTTTAAGAGTTTTTAATGATCTGCTCCTAGCCGCCGACTCAGGTAGCCCAGCTGTCCTGGTGCTGTTAGACCTGACAGCTGCCTTTGACACTGTGGACCATAGCATCCTGTTGTCACGGCTTGAACAGTCCGCAGGCATCACAGGCTCTGCACTTGCATGGTTCAGGTCCTACCTGACAGACCGTAGCTTCTCAGTGCAGCTAGGTGCCTTCTCCTCTGCCAAAGCCCCTCTTACCTGTGGGGTTCCCCAAGGCCCATCCTTTTTCTACTGTACATACTGCCCCTAGGTTAAATTCTCACAAAACACAACATCCCCTTCCATTGTTACGCCGATGATGTACAGATCTATCTGCCACTCAATTCAAATGTCAACTCACTACAGCAGTTGATGGACTGCTTAACAGAGATCAAATCCTGGCTGAGCCAAAATTTCCTCAACCTCAACAAGAGCAAAACCGAGGTCATCTTTTTTGGACCCCAACCTCCAGCCTCCCCGGTTGAAATTCTGGGCTCCCTCAATAAAAACATCCTCCCCTCTGTCATGAACCTTGGAGTGACCGTCAATAGCGCTTTTAAATTTGATAAGCAGGTCAGCACCGTAGTCAAGACATGCTTTTTTAAAATACGACTATTGGCCAAAACCAAGTCCTATTTATCTTTTAAAGACCTAGAAAGGGTCATTAACGCCTTTGTTACCTCGAGACTGGACTACTGCAACGCTCTGTATGTGGGTATGGACCAGGCGTCAATTAGACGCCTGCAGCTAGTGCAGAACGCAGCTGCACGTCTTCTGACTGGCCACAAAAAGCGTCACCACATCACCCCAATTCTGGCCTCACTGCACTGGCTTCCAATTCGGTTCAGAATTGATTTTAAAATCCTTTTATTTGTTTTTAAAGCACTAAATGGGCTGGCTCCGGCCTATATAGCAGAACTCCTCCATCGCTACACCCCAGCCAGAGCTTTAAGGTCTGCTGACCAGCTGTTGCTGGTAGTGCCCATGACCAGGCTCAAAACCCGAGGGCACCGAGCATTCGCAGCAGCTGGCCCCAGGCTCTGGAACACTCTGCCCCTCCATGTGAGGTGGGCCCAGACACTAGGGGTTTTTAAATCGACACTTAAATCTCACTTCTTCTCTCTGGCCTTCTAGTCTGAGCGGAGCACGACTCCTGACATTTCCCTGTGTGTTATTTTTTATTTGTGCTGTTGTATTTGTTGTAAAGTGTTTTTATTGTAAAGTATTTTTATTGTATGTACAGCACTTTGGCTCGACCAAAAATCGTTTTAAAAATGTGCTATATAAATAAATCTTGATTTGATTTGATTACACTTTGTTAATTAAATCGCAATCGCAATATTGTCCACAATAATCGCAATATGACTTTTTCACCAAATCATGCTGCCCTATTTAGAAGCTTTGACGTCCTGAGCTAGCCAGGGAGTACTTTACGTCCTGGAAGATGTGGATCCCAGGCACCTTAAGGCTTCCACAGCAGACACAGTGCAGTCGAGTATAGTGATAGATAGTGATTATAGTAATCTAAACATGGGTCTTCTAAAGTTGTTTTTCAGAAGTTTTATATATTATTTCCTGTTTACTATAAGGCAGTTGGGAGTAAGAAAAGGGCTCTGGAAAACATTTAATTTATTTTCCTTGCCCCACTGATGCAAAAAAACATAAACCAGTGATGATCTAAACTGCAAATACTCCATTGATAAAATAAAACATTTTTAACTAGTGAATATAGCTTGAACACATCATTATGTAACATAACCACTGTTCTTGGTAGTTTTGAGCTTACTTATTTAGCCAAGTAAAACTATGCTACCAACTTGCTGCTTAAAGGTCTCCTTTCATGCAAAATGCACTTTTTGATGTCCTTTATACATAAATGTGTCCCCGGTGTACGGTGGCCCTGAAGTGCAAGTCAAAACAACATTTCACAAAACAATACAGCATTTCACAAACACTACAGCATTTCACAAAACGCTACAGCATTTCACAAAACGCTACCGCATTTCACAAAACACCATGAACTGTTAGCCGGAGCCTCGCAGCAGAGTTACTGCGGAGCGCATTACGCTGACCCTTCACGCGATAGCAGAGCGAACAGGTACAGGAGGGGTAGTTAATCGATCGCAGGTGGCGTCGCGCTCGCGGACGGATAAAAAAAGATTACACCTAAATGGGTCGCGAAATATACTTTGGCGGACGTTAATATACCTGGGCGGCCTGCCCAAGTTAATTTTGACCCAATTTCACACCAGATCAGCTGGAACGTGCTGTGTTTTTGGTTAATAAATGTTAAAACTCCGGTTGATATCCGCAGTAGCAACTGAGTATACACTAGGGTAAACAGAGTTGTCCCTCCGACCGATCCATGTATCCAAGCTGGCTGTCGAACGGGGAAGGATCGACAGCTAGTGGGAAATGCTGTCCACTGAGAGCAGACTAAACTTTTTTGTGAAGGAGGGGCTAATAGAGGCAGCTTTTTTCAGGCAGTCAGTATGAGAAGAAAAAAGTACATTACATCTCTACAGAGTTTTTTAGAGCTGTCAATCCATTCAGATATTTGCCGGGTAGTGAGTGGTGTTTAAGAGTCAACGTACTGAATTCACATCGACAGTAAACATAACTTTGGTGTTTTGGAGAGAACCGTCTGGTGTTTTCTCTCCATTTAAGGCTTTTTTTCTGCTCACTGCCCACAACGTATCTGTGTCTGATTCCTGATTTCCTAAACTACAGAGTGGGGACGAGGGTCACCACGCAATCGCTCATTAACGCACGTCAAAACAAATTGTGACGTTATAAAGAAGTTTCATTAACGCATTCTCACTGTGTTAACTTTGACTGCCCTAATTTACTGTAAATGAGTCAACTGAAAGTTTATAAGGCAGACTCACTATGTTTTAATTAAGATTATACCCAGTTTTTCTTCAGAAATAACTTTAAATTGATTTTTACAGAGCCCCTAAAGGGACATGAAAAAAAAAAAAGAAGAGAGAGAGAAAGTCGGGATAACGGGTTAGTATCTCGTGCGCACGAGTTACTTTCTCGTGCGCATGATACTAACCCGTTATCAGTGGCGATTCTAGAGTCTGTGGGGGCCCTAGGCAAACATTCACTGGGGGCCCCTCGAACCAGCTTTTCATCACCACACACAGCCGACACCCCCCCCCCCCCGGAGCGGAGCAAGGCAACGAAACTTAAGATAAGAAGCAGCATTTTACGGCGCGCCTTGAGGGGTTTCCCGACATGTAGTTACAGTAAATTAAAGGGTGTTTCATTTTGTCATTGCTGTGGACCTTCTTATGGCGCATTTCCACTGCAGCGCGTAGCACGGTTTAGTTTGGTTTGGTTTGGCCCGGCCTGCTTTTTTTTGCTTTTCCACTAGGGGTATTTCCGGCCCAGGGCTACTTTTTCACCTTTTTTCTGGCCCTCCAAAATCGAGGTTCTTTCCGGGCCAACAACCGGGCTAAATATGCTAAACTAGTGACGTAAACACTCTCGACTGCTGATTGGTCAGAGAGAATCGTCACAATCGTTGCGCGAGATAATCCCTAAGGTCGCATATATCAAGCGATGCTTGCAGCATTTTTTAAAACAGAGCTACAGAAATGGCAAAAAGCAACACACCGTGATCGGTTGATGAAGTGACGGCGTTCCTCCATCTCATTGCGGATGATAAAATCCAGCGTGAGCTTGACGGCACAACTCGCAACTTAAAAGTTTTCCAGGATGTCTCTGCACTGATGGCCGCATGCGGATTCTCGAGGACTTTCGTGCAGTGTAGGGAAAAACTTAAAAAGCTGAAGAGTGAATACAGAGCCGTCAAGGACCACAACGGCCGGAGTGGTTCAGGTCGGAAAACCTGGAAGTGGTTCGACCTGTTGGGACGCCATTTACGGACATAGACCGGCCAACTTTGGGAGGGAGGGAGGCCTGGACTCGGCAACAGCGTTACTTGAGTCCCTGCTTCATGGTAACTTTTTGCTAACGCTCTGTTATTTGCTTGAAAGCGTTGTGTCCCTATCTATTCTAAAGCTCACTTCTAACAAACAAGTCTATTTTATCCTTACATTTATGTTCGACAACCCATGCTTTTATGGAGCCCCGAAGAGCTACATAGCTAGCTAATTAGCCAACACAAAGGCAGATAGCATTAGCTAGAGCTATTGTTTGCTAACACCATATGTGCCATTGTTTACGTTCAGTTTTTCTTTTCTAGAGTTGTTGTTGCTATTTAGTATTGTGCTGCAGTAGTTTGTGGAATTAACAAGTCATGTTGCTGTTCTAGATGATGCCATTGGGACTTGCGAGGAGGAACAGTCCCGAACAACGGGTGATGGCAGTGTTCCGTCCTCAATATCAACTGAAGAACAGACCCCAACTCGACCAGACACCAACCGAAGACCAGACACCAACTCTACCACAGACACCAACGCCGAGTGCCAGCACGACACCGCAGCGTGTGGCTCTAGGTAAGAAATAGGCATGGCAAAACGACTGGAATTGTGACTTTTTTTAAACTTTAGATCATCCATCGTCAGTAAGTAAAATAAGCTATACCACTGTGTGGAAATGCTCTGTTACAAGTAAAGTAACTAGCTAGTAAGCAGCTAGTACAATTGTGTGTGACATCCTATTATATACATATATTTATATTCATTATCAACAGGCTGGACATTCACTTTCACAATCATTGTAAACATCTAGGGCCAGAACTGTCTTTAGTTCATCCTTACTGTTGTTCTGTTTATACATTTTATTCTTATATCCTTGTGTGACCTGTACCTGTCCTGTGTTTTTTATTCTTATTGCTAATTATTCTTATTATTCTTATTGCTATAATTATCTTATCTTATTGTCATCCAGGCAAGAGGAAACGAGGAGGAGAGGAGACCCTCACAATCCTGAGGGAAATGAACACCGCCGATCTGGCCCAGCAGGAGCGGAACCAGGAACGGCACCTGGCCCATCAGGATCGGCACTTGCAGCTGACCTTGGAGGCCGCTGCCCGGGCGAGGGAGGTGGAGGTGGCCTTGAGAAGGGAGGAGAATGCGCAAGCTGGCATTTTATATATATATATATATATATTACCTTGTTTATATCTTGTTATTGTTCATTTGTAATTTCAACATTTGTACTTTCTTGTTTATTTCTTATCTTTACTTTTTTTTTTAATGTCTTTTTATGCTGCTGCAATACAATTTTGTTTATTTTTTTTATTTGTATTGTACAATGCCATGCCTTTTATGCTGCTGCAACAAAACACTTCCCAAATTGGGATCAATAAAGTACTTATCTTATCTCTTGTTGATAAATAATTGCACCCAACAGCGATCATACAGAAAGAGAAGGAGGATAAGAGATCATGGGAGAAAGAGAAGGAAAAGTTGATGATACATATTTCTTTTGCAATGGTATTAAGAATAATACATGATGAATAAATAATACATGTAGTAAAAATTGCTCAATTTTAATACCCTCGTTGTACTAGACTCAAACAAAAAAATACTTATATATTTCAAAGAGAAGAGAGAACAAAATAAAAAAACCTATACAAAGAGTGGTGCACAGCGCTGCGCAGCTTTTAATATGTCTAGAAGAAAGATTGAGGTTATATTTTAATTGCTTTGATATTTGCTTAATTATCTTTTCATGATCTGATATTTTCTCAAATGTTCTTATTATGGGGCAGTACTTACTGGTGCTTGAATTTCAAATATTTTACTAAATAGTCAATTCTAATAACATTTTTTTGTTTAAATAATTTTACAAACACATGTATGTGAAAGAGTAAAAAATATTTATTTATGTTCAATACAATGAATATTTAGCTATTCAGGTAGCGCATCAAACCCTCTCATATTTCAGTGCCCTCCTCTGCACCTTGTGCCACTGCTACCCCAGGCTCTCCTGCTGCTGGTGCATCCCACCCATCATCATAGGCCTCTCCATGACTCTCACAGAGGTTATGCAGAGCACAGCATGTCAGCACCATAGATTTGACATGTTTCACATCAGAGTCATTTCTTTTCATGTGGCAACGCCACCTTCCCTTCAGTCTACCAAAAGCGTTTTCGACCACTACCCGTGCTCTGCAAATTCTCTTGTTGTATATCACATGTTCTGCTGTCAGCCGTCCAGTGTCAGGGAACGGTTTTAAGAGCCAGTTTTGCAAGGGATAGGCAGAGTCTCCCAGGATGTAATAGCCAGCATTCACCCCACCAATGTTCCTGGTGCAAGGTGGAAAGTAGTTGCTACGACTGGCCAACTCCCACAATGTGGACAGTCTCAAAACCCGAGCGTCATGCAAGCTCCCAGGCATTCCTCCAAACACATTCCAGAAATGTCCCTTTCCATCTACAACTCCTTGAAGGTTGATGGAGTGCCAGCCTTTACGGTTGAAATAGTCGCAGTAGTATTCCTGTGGTGCCAAGATGGGTATGTGTGATCCATCAATAGCACCTACACACTTTGGGAGCCCCCACCTGTTCTCAGTGTAGTCAGCCATTTCTGCAAACTTCTCCCGGTCTGGTGAACGAATTAGTTCCGGTACTAACAACGTCTCTGCAGCAGCACAGAAGTATTGCACACACCAGCACACAGTTGTTATGCTCACTCCGAAAAGATGTCCAATGCTTCTGTACTCTGAGCCGGTCTCAAGCTTCCACAGTGCCATGGCCACCCTTTTCTTTAGAGGTATACACACGCGGAATGTTGTGTCCTGTCTCTCCATCGCTGGCCGCAGTTTGTTGCACAGGTAGAAGTAGGTTTCTGTGTGAAAGATGGAACAATCACACCCCACCACTCGGTAGCTCGGCCGAGCGTCCAAACACATGGTCTGCGGCGACTAAGCAAATAGTATAACTTCTGAAATACACAGAGGGGCTCTGTAGATTTTTTTAGAGTTGGATGATCTCCTTTTTGATTATTAAATGATCTTATCTGTGAGAGAATGCGAGATACTACCTTGGCATTCTCACATTCTTTGACGAAGCAGAATTTTTAAATGACTGGAAACGTTTTCCCCCCTCTTTTTTCACTTAAACTCTATCTTTCTTTTAACAGTATGATTAAGACCTTAGAAAGTCTTGCTTATTTAGTTCACATTTGTTACGTTCAATAACCTGGGACTGTATATGAATGTGTTGCTTGAATGATTTATAACAGAACTGAATGCAGAAAATAAATCCTCGCAAATCACTGGTTGACAATGCATCGTACTACTTCTCTGTTTAGCTGACGGTTTTATGCAAAGTGACACTTCAATACCATGACAATTTGACCTTTGAATTAGAAGGTGCCAAATTACAGCCTGCGACATAAAGTTGTATGCCAGTCATGTAGATAAATGAATTGCTGTCTCTTAAATTACCATGAAACGTTTTATAGTCACATTGTTTGTCTCAATATAAATTGTGTGAATAGATAAATGATCCTTGTGTGAATGTGAAATCTGTAAATGTATATAACTTCCCACTAATGCAAAACAAATATTTGTACACTCATTAAAATATTTTTGCAAATACGCAAACAAATTTCACATATAAAAAGAAAATCTGTGAATATGTCCATCCTCCACATCTGGCAGTGTGAATTTTAAATCTAATTTCACAATTAGATATACTCCACCCCTGTTGTATTCTTTAGTTTACTGGAGTAAGATACTTAAATGCATATACATGCAGTCAAGAAAGTTTGTTGGCCTCTTACGAAAGCTAAGCCTCTAATTTGGTTCTTTGTGGCAGTTAAACGAACCACATTTATTTCATCTGCAGAGAGACACCGACCATTTCCTCTACGCCTGGAGCTCTACGAGAGCCTGCTGATCCTGCAAGGAGTCAAGGACCAGGAGTTGTACTACGTGCCACCACAAGACTACAATCTCCTTAGATGGGTCAACCTCCACCATAAAAACATCAGCCCCATCTTACTGCTTACCATAAAGAAGCCCCACCCATTGGGTCTGCCAAAGCATCACAACATGAGCAGCTGTTGCCACTGAGCACTGTGAGAGCAGCCATACAGGTAGGTATAAGAGGGAGAAGTCTTCGGTATGGGAAATTAGGTTGGTTAAGGGAATATAGGGAGAAGTAAAGAGGGGAGTTTGAAGTAGGTAAAAGGGAGTGTAAGAGGGGGAGATTGTCAAGAGAACAGAGAAGCTTAAAGGACATTACATGTTTGAAAATGTGTGCAAAGGAATGCTCAACCAAAGAATAACAAACATTCTGGTTAGTTTAGCAGTCTGTGTGCACTCATCATTACAATTTCAGGTCAATACTAGTCGGAAACAATAGTGTACACACAATATCATATGCCGTACCTGATGAAAACAAGTCATTTACAGCATGTCATGTCAAAAAACACAACCCAGGACATTTTATAATTTAATGAATTATACATTGAAGGTAACATATGAATCGTTTGACCTCATATATATAATATATATATATATATATATATATATATTATATATATATACACATATATGTGTATATATATGTATGTGTATATATATGTATATGTATATATATATATATATATGTATATGTATGTATACATATATGTATATATATATGTATATATACATATATGTATATATATATATATATATATATATGTGTATGTATATGTATATATATATATGTATATGTATATCTATATATATATGTGTATATATATATATGTATATATATATATGTGTGTGTATATATATATATGTATATATATATATATATATATATATGTATATGTATATATATATATGTATATATATATATATATATATATATGCAGAGTCCTGCAAATGGTTTTAACACCATCCCATTTATGTTGATGTGTCAAGAAACACAGCAATGGGACAATAAAGGCAGAGAAGAAGACTGCAAGCTAATTAACATGGATATAAACAATGCAGAATTTAAAATATTGAAAGGAGCAAGCTTTGCAGATGTTTGATTTTGAAGGTACTCTTTTACACTTTTGTTAGGCCCAAATACTGAGGATTATAAGCAAACATTGTTTATATTCAACAAAACTCCAACAGATTCTATTAATAATCAAGGCTTTTCGAAGTGTCTGATTCATGCTCTGCTATAATTGGTTGGTGGTCATTCTAATGTATAGCATGTAGGAGTGCACATGTGTTCTGGTGTTCTTTTTCTGTGACACCAATGACTAAGTTATGCTTATATTCCGTTGGTGTAAAATAAAAATGACATCATCTTAACACCATACTATTTAATTCTTTCATTGCCTATTCTGAATGACAGAGGTCCATATCAGAAATATTTTCATTCACATGAATGCGCTAAGCAAGCAGTCTATTATTTTGTGCCGTTAGTTTATCAGTATATTTCCTGTTAACAAGTACTTATGCCTATTTTTTTCCCCACAGTATGACCTCTGTGAAATACAGCCTGTAAATAGGTCAGCTTTGGAGTATTTGTGCCAAGATATTCTAGACATGTCAGTCCCAAAACTGTTTCTGTTTGTTTCAATCTTTTTGTGTGACGCAACATACAAGTTTATCGCCCCAGAATATAATACTGCACCAAAAACATTCTGGATTTACCGAGTACATTAAACAGAGGAATTTACTTCACATAATAAAAAGCAAACACATGGCAATGACAATTCAGTGAGTCACTGCTTTCCTCATAACGGCATCATCTGTCATGCCATTTGTTCCTTTCTCAGCTCTATTTAATATATGTTGTGTTTGTTGTTTCTTTCTTTCTTTTTTGCTCTATCCACCTTTTGTCCTGTTGCTGGCTGTGAAGAGGGCAAGTCAGAGAGAAGATGTTGGCATGCACTGCAGGATATGGCTGTTGAAGTATGTGGGAGGGAGTATGCATCTATGGTCTATAGGGCTGGGTAGTGGAACTAAATCATCATGGCTACAGCTTATTTAATTTTTTCACAAAAATGAAAGGCTACTATCTACATTAAACTAACAAGAACGGAATCAAAGATACTTTATTGATGGCTTGTAAAGGGCTACAATACAAACTGTCAATGTGCCTTAGTGAGCAGGCCTGAGAACAGGCAAGCATCAAGGACATTTTGTCCAAACACCCTTTCATCACACATGCTGATGACCTTCTGAGACAGTCCATTTAAACATTTGCCACTCATTCAGTCTGCATAAAAAGAACTCTGCACATTTTCCCTACATTGCTGCCCATTTTCAGACTCATCATTCTTCAGACACCCTTCATCTCCTAGCTTTTTCCTCTATTAACCGTTAAGGAGGACAGTTAACAGGTTCTTTGATATGTTTGGATGTTCAATCCATGATATTTGTATAAGGCTCTATGATCTCTGTGAAATCTGTCATGCTTGCGCAGATTTGTTTTTGAGCTTCACATGAGCAAAACCACACTGCCCAAGAAAAATGCAGATTGCTACAGTAACTTCGGGTTAGTAGCCAGGTGACCTCGGTGATGATGTATCATTTAAAACAACAAAAACAGAAAAAAACCTAACAGAACTGACCAGAGGGCACAAGGGACTACGGCTGGAACGGCAAACAGGACAGGAACATAAACGAACAATCGACCAAGAACACTCAGAAAGACAGGCCTAAATACACACAAGACTTATCACAAAGACACAGCTGGAAAGGGCATGTGAAAAACAATCAGACACAGGCGGGAAAACACAGGAAGTAAAACAGGACAAGACACAAGGAGGAAATATATTTCAAAATAAAACAGGAAACATATACACAAAATTAAGATCATGACAAAATCTTTATTTCAGTTTTTTTTGTTTTGATTTTCAACAGACTGTATTTCATGAGATGAAAAGTTACATATTGTATGCTGTTTGTTTAGTTTTCTTTTTTTCCAGTGATATGATCTTCATGTCACTACTAAATTCCTATTTCACTTTTCTGTCTCTTCAGTTTTCAGATAATTGACCATTTGCTGACATATGCCCAAAGCTAACGCTTTTCTTTTTGTCCTATATGATTTTATTTACTTACAGATGTTTCGGAAAAAAGCATCTTCCTCCTTGAGAATGAGAAGAATAACAGAAAGCGCTAGATGTAATGATGAATTTATTTCTTTACTCATTAGAAAAAGGTGGATCAGTGTTCAGTTGGTCAAATGTTGTGTTGTCAAAGAAACCACACTGCATTGCAGCACAACAACCCCTACAAAATTGACAAATGTGAAAAAAACATGTCGTTACATAAGTAAAAAACGACCAAATTATCCTTTTTGATTAGCATCTTTCACAACAAATTATTCCCAGGTGGTTTACATTTTGACAACATTGGATGTGCAACTGAGAACACATTGCTTCTGTCTTAAACCTTGCATGAATAATGCCACCCAAGAGTCTGTGGGTCAGCTTAGATGATTCCAAGTCACTGGGTTTTGTTTTCCTTGCTTTCATTGTAATGAATTACAATCTATATATTTAAACAAAAAATGCTTTGTGAATGGATTCACTGTGATCTTCTGAGGTTCAGATGAAATCACCTATTTCAAATTGGTCCATCTTACTACCTAAAAGCTGTGTTTTGTGACAAATTTGTTGTCCTTCAGTTTTATTTTCAATAAAAACAATAGGAAGCTTTGCTGATGACATTAGAACAATCTATCTATGTCCGTGAAGCCTCGATCAAGGATGTAAAGATTACCTCCACCTGCTTTCCAGACATTTGACACTGTCCCTGCCTTGATAGTACATTTGAAGACAATTATGATTACCAAAAAGATGATATCTCAAATGTGCTGTCTTTCTGTGTTTTGTATGATTGAAGCTTAAAAGGTTTGTACTTTTGCTGCTTGTTATTGGCATAGGTCACAAGTTCTTGACATTTAAATAGATAACATGTTAAATTGATACATCGAACATTTTTTATAATTTATAATGAAAATAATGATTACATTTGCAAAGAAAATTAGATTTTTGTTCCAATGCCTAAAAGGACACTATTCTTACAAAGCCGTTTAATGAAACGAAAAAGCAGTGATGCCATTCTCGGCAAATGACACCAAAACACATCAAAATATGAAAAAGTGGTAAGCAGCTCTGGCTACTTTCTTTTTGCATCAATATAGGATCCCTTCAACCAACTTTTGAATAGGTCGCCATTGCGATATTTGCACATATCAAAAATCCTGTTTTTATTCAAGCTCTTATCTCAAACATAAATTTGTTTTTTGTGTGGCCCTGCACTTCTAACCCAGGCTCGCAAACTTTTGGCTAGTTGGTCTGTGTGAAATGCACAATGCTGACTGTAAACAGGCAAGAGGCATTGTGTCACTGCAACAATAAGCCCAACTGAGCCATATGTCTAAATCAGAAAATACTACATCTCCAAACCGAATATTCTATATACAGAACTCCTTTCTAATTCAGAATATTGTCATGCTCAGAATAATAGCATATCATTATTGTGCATGTTAACATGGTCGTTGTCAAGACACTCCAGATTAGTGCTCAAAGGTTTCCTTTGATACTATGATGTTAAATTGAATTTGCATTCACATACAATTCTGTAAAATCAAATAATGTTACTACAATGCCACTTTTGTCCTATTAAAAACAAAACCTGTGAAAGATGAGCATTTTACGTAAGAACAATCCACAGGTAGCCATTTTTGTATCACCATATCACAGCTTAGTTCAAACAAGGACAAACTGCTTTCTGCTACTTTGTGTATCTGCACTTTTCACTTTCTCTTTTCAGTGTCAAAATTACCTAGTTAACCATTCTTAAGTGAAATTTTCTTTTTTTAGGATCCATATTTAGTCATTACACAGCTTGTATAATCTTCATTATTTGGTTCAAATTGTAAAAGCTAATGTATGTTTTTGTTTGTGATCTGGGTTCGAAGTGGGACAGGGATGGTCCATGTGCAAATTTGACATGAATACTTTCCATCCTTCGCTTTTGTTTTGTTTCTTCCCTTGTTATTCTGAATGTCTTAATCTTTCTTTCTTTTTCATCACTCACTTAAATTGTTTTTCTTTGAATTTCTTCACATGGTTTAACCTTACTAAACTGTTTCTCTCATCTCTTTGTCACACTGCTTCCTTTTTCTTTCTTTCTCTCTCTTTCCACTTACTCTTCTTATACATCTCAGGGAGTATTGACCGTGGGCGAAGCTTGTCCTTCCATGAGGTTCGTAGCAAGCGTGAGGCAGAGATGAGGGCCGCCGCCGAGGAGTCGTCCAGCAGCAACAATGTAGGAGGGGGAGGAAACACCGTCCTGCAGCGCCTCCTGCAGGAGCAGATGAACCGGAATTATGTGCTGCATCAACATCAGCAACAACAACAACAAGGAGGGGGAGGAGGAGGGGGTTATGCGGTACCTGATGATCACTCCATGACCCCCCACATTGCCCGACAGGAGCCCCAGGGACAGGAGCTGCAGACGGACAACGGCCTCGAGAAGCTGGGCTCCACCAGAGTAGGAGGAGGAGGTGGGAGCAGTGGAGGGGGAGGATGTTTGGGGACTGTAGGTGGAGGAGGAGGCAGCAGTGGATGTGTTGGAAGTGTCCATGGGCAGTGTCCAAACCCTGAGGACCTCCCTACGTATGAAGAAGCCAAAGTGCAGTCGCAATACTTCCGTGGCCATGGTCCTCCTTCTCATCAGCAAAACAACCAGCTCCAGCAGCCCCCTCTCTCGGCCTCGGTGGGTACTGCCTTCTACGTCACTGGGGTGACCAGCACCAAGGTTCGCACTGAGGGTCGGCCCACAGTTCAGCGGGTGAGTGGAACAGGGAGGGTGCACCAGGACGATGGGCTGAAGGATCTAAAGCAAGGACACGTTCGGTCTCTCAGCGAACGACTAATGCAGCTCTCCCTGGCCACTAGCGGTGTGAAGGCCCACGCTCCTGTCACTAGTGCCCCACTCTCTCCACAGCTGCCCCCGCCAGGGCCACCGGGGGACTATTACAAGCCGCAGCATCGCGGCCCACCTCCAGACTACCCCTTCAAAGGAATTGGCTCTCCTAGCAAGCAGCAGGAGCCTGGAGGCCATTTTTATCAGGAGCAGAGAGGCAGGGAGCAATCAAGGGAGGTGCTCCAAGTCCGATACCAGCCTCCGCCTGAGTACGGCTCATTCAGGTAGGAACCCGCACACTCAAAGCCCCTCACCAACACCAGTATACATTATTAAAGGTGCTTAGGTTATTAATAGTTTTGAACTAACAAAATAAAACTTTAATAGTTAATTAAACGAGCGACTGTGGCTGCGAGGGAGTTCGTCATCTTTCAACCAGCAGGTTGTGCATTCGATCCCAGCCCCAGAGAAAACCTGTCGATGTATCCTTTGGCAAGATACTTAACCCTGAGTTTCTCCCGATGGCCAACGGTGTGTGAATTCGTATAATTGTTAGCTTCGCTAGAGCAAGTGGTACTGATCTGCATGAAGAAGGCGTGAATGGGTGAATTACTTATGAAAGCATAATGTATAGTTATAATGTTTGAAGCCTTTATATTGCTTTAATGGTAAACCTTACACGATTGTATTATTTTATGTAGACCTCCATCACATGTCTTTTGAGTGATTGGCTCTATTTTGACTTCAGAGACTGAAATGATTCCCGGACACAGTGTCTCAGATAAAGATGACACACAGGTCCATGTGGACTTTGAATGTCCTATGAGATGAGAATGCTACTTCAGGGTTTGTTTCCACACTGACAAGGACAACATTTTGTAATAACATAACATTATACTTTTATGTTTCTTTACAGGCAAGTAAAAAATAGTAAAAATAAACAAATAAGGTGACAGAGCATTTCATAGTGTCCCAAACGTGCATTTTAAAATGTGAAGAGGAATCCTGTTCGTCCTGTTTTACAGAGGTCTATTTACTTCAGGGAACTAGATCCATCAGACATGAATACTGCAGAATGTAATCATCAGGGCAGGACGAGTCACGACATGATATGCTTCATGGTGTTCCTTTGAGGGATAAAGGCAGGAATTTTGCTCTGCAAAAAGCCAGGTGACAGCTGGTGTTTCCCACCTTACAAATAGCAGTTGAATCAGACTGGGCTAAAGGATGTTCATGTTTAAAAGCATTCATTTATCCCCCATTTTTTTTTGTATACGCTCACTGTTAAAAAGGTTTCCCCTAAGAGAGACAAGAAACGTTATTAAAACAATAATTAACTGACATTTTAGATTATAAAAAACGATCTGATAATAATTATCTTAAGCAAAGTATCTGTATTTATTCAACATAAATGAAAAGTCACACCTACTGCCATTCCCAACTTAATTACAGGTATATGTTATGCTAACTAGAAATATTAGAAACATTTAGTTAGTACTTAGTGCTTTTATTATTCCTGGGTTGTAGTACCAGAATTACAATATTTGTAAACATCGATGTTAACAGAAGTTGCTCAATTTGGTGTAAATCTGATTCTGCAGCAGTGAGGATGTATGAGATGGATTTAAGGGAAATAGCTAAATAGCTAAGTAAGCAAAACAGGGACAAGGGCTTCTATGGTCCTGTTGAGCAAAGCATTCACACCCTTATGCTTCCATGAACAGACAGACATGTCCATTGAAATCATGCAAGTCGTGTCACCTTGGCCTCTGAGAAATTCCATTTGGTCGTCACTTTATTTGGTACACTAGTGTAATCTTTAAATTATACCCTTTCTTTTTGTTGACATGGTTGGACATGTATTAATTCCCCTTTTATGTTTATTACAGACGTCATATTTAAGGGTGATGTTATACTACATTACATTTTATGAAGAGCTTTTTCCTAATTCCACTTCCACTTCATTACTACTTGTATATATAGGGGTGCACATAACTCTTTTAGTGAGTTACTCAGATGAGTACCAGGAGACAGCGTTTGGTACTCACCCCACACGAAGCGTGGTGTTAATAAGTGCAGTCTTCCTCACTGTCCTCCTCAGTGTCTCCTTTACTGTCCTCTATTTACACTTCTTGCATGGTAGATGATGAAGATGATGAAGATGCACCTCCCTGTCTCTTTTTAAGCCTCCCATTTGCTTTCTCAAAAACATGTTGCCAAAACTGTGAAGTCCTTGCATTTCCTGAGGCCAAGTTGAAGGATCAAATACTAAGAAATTATCACATGACTTGAAGTCATATCTGATTTCAGATGTGGGAAGTAACTAAGTACACTTATTCAATTACTGTACGTAAGTAACATTTTGAGATACTTGTACTTTACTTGAGTATTTCTATGTTATGCTACTGTGTACTTCTACTCCACTACAGTTCAGAGGGAAATGGTGTACTTTTCCTCCACTGCATTTATTTAATACCTTTAGTTACTTTACAGATCTGGATGAATGCTGTGAAATATAACCAAGTGTTAAATCAGACTTTAGTTCCACCTGGAGTAAATCCACAAGCTACCCTGCAGTATACAAAGTCATTCAAACTAGCTGCACCTTTACCAGCTTTGAGAACACTTTAATGATCAATCATTATAAAACATATCATATATATTATTCTGAAATGGACCAATCTGCACAATGACTACTTTTACTTTTGGTACTTTAACTATATTTTGATGAGAATACTTTTCTACTTTTACTGTAACAGAGTATTCCTACACTCTGGTACTTCAAATGTTACTCAAGAACAAGATCTGAGTACTTCTTCCACCTCTGTCTGATTTCAAACTCTTCCATTAACACCCTGAGTAGGTTTGCAGCTGTGTGTTTTACTCTACCTTGTTGTAAATAAAACTGCAGCAGCTTGACCACAGAGCGTGAACGTTGTGATCAGCTGATTTCTCGCAGGTCTCCAGTGTGTGCGCGGGGCACAGAGTGTGCACAGAGGAGTCTCCCTCCGCAGCCAGTTGATGTAGTTTTGGTACAATTCCGTTGTACATACTGACGTTAAAAGCAGCCCTGTCTGTGCACACGGCGACCAACTTAGTCGTCCAGTGATCTAAGCCCGCCTCCTGGAAAAGCTTCACAAGTCCGTCGGTTATGGCCTGCGCGGCTCGGCCAGCACCCAGTTCAATCAGTCATAGGAAGTCAGAATATTTGTTGCAGGTAGCGAAACCCAACGTAGCTGCTTAATGTCTTTTGGACATGTCTAGTAGTTTACTCCATTGAGTGTTGACAAGAAACAAGTGTAGGCGAAATATGCGTTTTGTTTTGATGACATATCAGGTACGCAAAGGCGCGTGACACAAGTGACGTTACGCAATTCAGAATTTTGTCCCCCATGCGTACCTACGTACCAGTTATGTGCACCCCTGTGTATACACACCTCTAATGAAGTCCAGTAACACCCACCAACCCCAAGTATGACCTACATTATAAAACTTTAATTTAATTAACACTTCAATGGCAGTTTCATATGTCCTGTGTTGTTCATGTAAATATCTATTCACAAAGCTGATCTCTCCTCAGGTCCAGTAAGGAGGGTTCAGTTCATTTCCAGAGGCCCCATCATCAGCACAGTCCCACCTCCTCTGTCACCTCTGTGGGATCCTTGTCCCGTACCCAGTCCTCCACCCTTACCAGCATGCTCAGTGCCTCCCACTCATCCCATCCGTCCTTCCCTTACCAGCACCCCCAGAGCCAGGGAGAGCCCTTCCCTAGCCCTGGGCCCCGCAGTCCACAGGGTCCGAGCTCCCACCAAGCAGGTGAGCCCTTTACCATGGGTTCCATTCATCAAACACCAAGAAGTCATGGTTTCCCTCATGACCCGTACGGCTCCACTCCCAGGATGTACCATCAGCAGCCTCATCAGTGTCAGCAGCAGCAGCAGCAGCACCAGCAGCAGCAGCAGCAGCAGCAGCAGCAGCAGCAGCAGCAGCAGCAGCAGCAGCAGCAGCAGCAGCAGCAGCAGCAGCAGCAGCAGCAGCAGCAACAGCAGCAACAGCAACAGCAGCAGCAGCAGCAGCAGCAGCAGCAGCAGCAGCAGCAGTTCCAAGGACCTCCACCTCCTCACCTCCAGCTGCCAGTCCAGACCGCACATTTCCCCCAACCACAATCCTACTCTCAACTGCAGGGGGAGCCTTTTGCTATGATGGTGCGAGCCCACCAGATGGTGGATGTGCTTACGGAGGACAACAGAATGCTGAGGCAGGAGATGGAGTCCTGCCGTGAGAAAGTCACAAAGTTGCACAAGGTAACAAAAACACTGCTGTTATGAGTTGTGTTATTTAGAATAGAGTGCAAGAAAAGGAGTGAAAAAAGTTCTATTGTCTTGAGTTAAACTAGTTTTCTTTTGTATTGTGATCGTTCTTTTGAGACTATTGGTCGAACTATGTTTGAATATTAATTATGAATATTGAAGATCTCACCTTTGACGAAGCTCATGCTCTAGACCGCAAATATGTAGATAGTGACATTGCAAATATTCAGAAGATAAATATATAATATAACATTTGGATGAAGTTTAACCCAGCACCTTTGCGCTCCCTTTCTTTCCTCTTTTTTCTAATCATTCATCTTGTACCTGTGGGCAGTTGGAAACGGAGATCCAGCTGGTGTCAGAGGCATATGAAAACCTTGCTAAGTCTTCCTCCAAGAGGGAGGCCCTGGAAAAAACCATGAGGAACAAGCTGGAGCTGGAGGTCCGGCGGCTGCACGACTTCAACAGGGACCTCCGAGGTGAGAGAGCAGAGAGGGGGGTAACAATGCAATAACCGTCCTGCTGAAACTGATTGCAAATTCAACATAAAACTACAATGGTCAAACTATTTTCAGCTATGTTTATTTTGCAGGAATTGAAAAAAGTATTGTGAAGAGAGGTTCAAAGTGGCACTACATCATTATATATGTCTGCTGTAGTGAAAGATATGAAGTATTTAAATTGTGCACTTCATTGTTATAAATATATTTATTCAAAACATACTGTTGTTCTTGTTGGCTGAAACGTACATCAGGGTAGGATTTTCACCGGCGGCCATGACGGCCATGCCGTCATTGCCCCTCGTTCTGGCCGTGAAGCCCCGAAAATAATTGTACGTCCTATGGCCAGCATGGCCTGATACTGTTAAAATCTCGAAGTTGCTTTAAAAGCGTCAGAACAGTGGTTTCTGAACTGCATTATGCTGCGTTCACAACGGACGCGATGTGAATATTCTCATCGCTCTAACCGCTGGAGTTTCACCGCGGCTTTCAGCTGTGTTTACTCCTGTCATTCAAACAGGACGCGCTGGAGAGGGGGCGGGGCTTATATCCATGTAAATACTGTGGTGGAAACCAACTACGACAAAATTAACCTATTTTACCGTGATTTAATTGTAATACACGTTTCAAAATGATGCCGAAGTAACTAAATACTGATAACGGTTAGTAAAAACCATGCTTTGACAAGTGTGCAGACAAGACGGCAGGCGAAAAACGATTAAAATGCGTGTTCTCTGAATGGAGCGATCTCCATTCGATCAGATCAGGCTAAACTAACCTGTATCTGCTCCGTCCAAACTCACAACAACGTCCTAAAGACAGAAATAAAGCATTGACTGTATTCTCCATGACACAGACAGTCTGTGGTTTGTACTTGTTTAACTTTTGTCTAGTTTCTGAACAGATATGAGGAGCTGTGAGGAGTTGATTAAAGAGACTCTCACACACAAACACACACACACACACACACACACTTTTGCATTCCAAAGTATTGCTTGTTCATACAGTTGAATGTTGGAGCTTCACTGTGCACTGCTGAATGATGTATGTGCAGAGTTTGACCCTTGAAGGCTGTTTCTTCTGCTCTGAAATGGAATATATTTGTTAATATTAATAGAATTTTAGATTTTTTGATTTGATTTTGTATTTGTGAACGGGAGAAGTAGTAGATGGAAAACATACCAAACACTAATTATTCAAAGTAGAGTATTTCATTTTATATACGGTAATACTAAGGAGTAGGGATGTGCATCTCCATCACTGAGGCGATGCGCATCTTGATACGTTGCCAACGATACGATACATTAACGATACATTTGAAACACCAGGCGATGCGATACGATACGATTCACCCCTGTTGCGATACAGTTCGATACGATTTGATTCAACATTATGCGATTCGGGGCGATACGATGCGATTCAACACGATGCAAAATAATGATACAATTTTGTTTTATTCCTTATATGCAGCAAATCATAAATTAACAACAAAGTGCTTCACATATTTGGTTCTCTCTACTAGTACTTCGCATCCCATCATGCTGTTTCTTTTTTACCTTAAAACAAACAAACACTTGGACGTTTCACAAACAGGCCTTTTCACAAGTGCAGTAGTGTTCTCTGTCTCCAGAGTACAGTACAATGTTATAACACCTCACAGTTAAACAATGTAAGGATGCATTGCCCATGATTAACAATGTGCAAATAACAACTACCATAGTGCAATGCCCATGCAGCTGCCAGCCTGATGTGCTTAACACTCATTCATAGGCTAACTCACCAGTGAGTGAACAATAAAAAATACAAATAACCTTTCACAAACAGGTATTTCATAACTGCTTACAATTGTAAGGAAGACATTTAAACTATTATTGGCAGTCACAGTCTGCTGTAAACTAAACTCCACTCTCTCTGACAGAACACCTCACTGAGTGATTTAACTCATATGTCTAACTTTCAGGTTTCTCTTTTCAGCCGCAGACCCCATGTCGCCTCTTTATGTGCCTCGCTAAGTTCCTCGTACTACTTGTGTACTTTAAAGCGGCACGGCATCGTTTACAATTTGCGAGCGATTTTTCAAGTTGACCGTCTTTCTTGAAAAATCCGAAGAGTTGCCAAACGTTTGATTTGTAGGTATTTTTCGGTGCGCTGTGTTTCTCTTTCTCCTCGACTTCCATGTGTGTTGATAACTGAGACTCTCGGCCTCCGTTGTGCGAGGCAAAGATCAAAGATCGTCTCTGCTGAGAGCTGACAGGATGAGGGGATATTATATGAATGAATCGTTTTTTTACCGATGCAAAGACGCTACAATCGATGCATCGCGAGTTCAACCCAAACTGTAGCCGATGTGCACTCTTTCAACCGGTGCACTCGCATCTTGAACGTTTATGCCGGTGCACCGATGCGAATCGGTGAATCTTAACATCCCTACTAAGGAGGCATAGGCCTATATGATGATATAATGTTTGACATTATTGATATTAAAAAAGTGATTTGTTTTCCATGTCATTCGTGTGTTTTTCTTATCAGAAAGTGAAGTTATTTATTCGTAAGCTCCAAATCCAAATGTTTCCCTCAATGGCCTTTGTGCCCTGGCATGTGGCCTTTACGCCCTGAAAAAATGTGTGACACCAAAGGCCAAATGGCCTTGCCCCTAAAATGACGAAAATCCAAGCCTGACGTACATGCACAGGTGCTATTTTTACTTTTAAGAAAAACTCAAGATCCCATTCCTTTCTGTATCATTGTCATGACAGATGAGTCCTGCAGTAGTGCTACGTGTAGGGCCGACTGATTCACAGACTGACACAATGGGTTTTAGTAGCTGAAACTACAATGCAAACACACATATTTATTTTGTCTGTTTCCCTTCTTTGTTCTTGCTCTTTAGCTTAGAAAAAATAAGCGAAAGGTGTGCGTGTGGGAAATCAACTTTTACGACTGATTGGGTTGAAGTTTAATATAAACTCACGGAAGCTTTTGTTTTAGAGAGTGTAAAATAAAAATAAAGGGTTCTCACAACAGGAGTTGAGAAGGTGTATTAAGCAAAAATGTGTTCATGTGTACTTTTACTACAGCCGTCACACCTTCCATGAATTAACCATTGTCTAGAATCAATCTTACCAACATTTATGTATTTCACAAAGAAATCTCCAAATGGCATGTCTATGATGTCGAGGTGTATGTGAGTCACTTTGGATAAGAAAAAAAAAAATGCCGCAGCTCTAATCGAACACATAGTTCAAATGCTGCATGTATTATTACGCTTGTACTCACATTAGCAGGCCTGTCGGGGGCAGTTACAATGTTTAGAAGTCACTGTGAACTCATACAGAGGTGCAATGTGCAGAAAGATATAAATGTTTGAGTTGTTGTCCGAACTCTGAGCCTGTGTGTGCGTGTTTTGTGTTAAAGAGCGCATGGAGACGGCCAATAAGCAGCTTGCCGCTAAAGAGTGCGATGGCTCAGAGGACAACCGCAAAACCATATCCCAACTGCTTGCACAGAGTGAGTACCCCACACACACACACACACACACAGCCTAACATCCATCTGATTTGCATAACAATAACCTCTTTTTTTTATGAGGAAAGACATTGTATTGTACCTGTGTTCAAGATAAGGAGACGCTCCGTGAGAAGGAGAAGCTGGAGATGGAGTTGAACGCATTGCGCTCCACCACGGACGACCAAAGGAGACACATCGAGATCAGAGACCAGGCGCTCAACAACGCACAGGCCAAAGTGGTCAAGCTGGAGGAGGAGGTAAGAGCATAACATGTCACTCTTACTGGATTAATCCTGTTGGTTGGATTAACGCTTGTTGCCATTTAATTTGAATCAGGAAATCCTAATTCAGACATAGAAACTCAGTTCCAACGGTGGTGGGACAACCAAGCAGGGACCACCTTCATTAAATGTATTAGGCTGAGTCTGTTCATAAAAAAATCCCTATTTCAATTCCCATCATGATGTTTTCATGACTACAGGTAATAGAACATCAACAGTAGCATTGACATCTCATGCCAGACATAACTCATTGATTATATCTAAAGATGAACAATGAAAACTAAAGATTTCTGATTTCTGTAGTGAAACCAAAAGTTTTGTTTATTTGATTGGAGGTGTAGAGGCTAAGCCAACACTTAAAGCCACTGAGGAACTGCTGTCTTATCGTAATTGACGCAGTTAAAGTTGCCAGGTTAATAAAAGTCTGGCACAATGTTTCCAGTTGTCCACTGAGTCCATTTATTTTCTCATTGTGCTGTACATTAAAGGTGCATCGCATTTCTGTCCCCATACAAAATTGACACTTAACACAATAACTTAAGCAGTAAACTTTACCTCAACTATTGTGTTTTCTCTGACTTAAAGGGGACCTATCATGCAAAATGCACTTTGTGATGTTTTTTATACATAAATATGTGTCCCCGGTGTGTCAGGGAACTCACAAAGTGTCAGAAAATAAAACCCTCTCTCTTTTCCTCCGTGTGCAAATCTCTAAAACGGGGAGATGGAGCTGATACAGATTTGCCCCACCGCCCTATCAGAAACGTCGCTATCAGAAACAATGCCCGACGTGTTTTGGACGTAAGATGGTCTTTGTTTACATTAGCAAGCATTGCTAACACTCAGAGCTTATGGAATGCCGTTTAAGCCAAAATGAAATACATAAATAATTAAATAAATACATATATAAATGAATATGCCTATGAAATAAATTCTGAAATAAATAAATAAGGCGATAAATATATATAAATGTACATTTAAATACACATTTATTTATTTCATGGGACTTTTATTTCATAATGCCACATTTATTTATTTCAAGAGACTTTTATTTAATAATTACGAGCAGCACTGCAGCAGTCGGTAAATGCCACTGAACCACATTAAAAAACAATGAACCACGGCACTCTGGAGAAAAGTACAAGGGTTGAGAAGTAGTTATTTAATTTAATCTGGCTTCGTATGATTAAAAGCAACACGACCATCGGCCCGACGTAGTCCCCTGTTGTTTTTGAGAAAATCAGAGACGTAAACGGTAACGTCGTGACGCAGCAGCGGGAGCACCTGTCGGGCTCTGAGCGGTGGAAACAAGTGGTGCTACAGAGAAGAACCAGTTCAGCAACAGAAAAGCACAAGAACGGTTCTTGAACCGGAACCGGTTTGGTGGAAAAGTAGCATAGTGTTTATTGGTGGTTGGCAAACCACTTAAGAGTACTGGAGTGTGAAACAAGAGCTAAGTCAGTGTTGTGGTGCTGTTGCTTTGGGCTGGATCTGTGAGCTAACCACGCCCCGTTCATTGAATATAAGAAATGGAAATGTAATGTGGCATTATGAAATAAAAGTCCCCTGAAATAAATACATGTGGCATTATGAAATAAAAGTCTCTTGAAATAAATAAATGTGGCATTATGAAATAAAAGTCCCCTGAAATAAATACATGTGGCATTATGAAATAAAAGTCTCTTGAAATAAATACATGTGGCATTATGAAATAAAAGTCCCCTGAAATAAATAAATGTGGCATTATGAAATAAAATTCCCATGAAATAAATAAAATGTAAATGTACATTTATTGCTTTATTTATTTATTTCAGAAATGTATTTCATAACCTTATTTACATATTTAAATATATATGTATTTATTTAATTATTTATGTATTCATTTATTTATTTAATTTTGTCTTAAACGGCATTCCATAAGAGCTAAGCTGTACTGAAAGCAGGATATAAAAAGATGGATTTAGGAATTTCCCCTCGATTTTATTGGCTCTAACGGTTCCAAAGTGATGTCAATCATCAAAATCGACCGATGGGTTCCAGAGATATGGCAAATACACCCAAATGACCCCAGAGGTGGGTTTTCTTCTTCTAAACCTCTCTAAAAAGGTCAAATGTCACTTGTTTTGCATCAATCTTGATAGAGGGTACTTATTATATGTTATAGTTTGGATTCCTAAAGCTTTTTGTCTACTATCCCATCATTCAAGGCTGGTTTTCACTATAAGTAATGTTTTTTTACATTTTTACTATGTTCAATCTAAATTTACTTTAAAATAAAAACATCTATATTGATTCTGACTTTTCTACATCCAACTCACAGGTGTAACCTTGCTTTGAGAAAAAATATTATTATTTTACCCCTTTTAGAACTGAAGATATAGTCATTTGTTCTGGGAATGTCATTTTCGAGCCTGAAACCTGAAAAACAGGCTCAGGGCTTAACAGGTTAAAGTCATGATTGTACTGTCTGTTCAGCAATTTAGATCCAGAGATCCTATCCACTGCAACAGAAAAAAGCTCCATGTTCACATTGCTGCCATGTCCACTTCCATTTAAAGGACCATTGATGACTCATCTCAACACTGTTCTTATAGCATGAAGGCCATGTGCACTGAACATTTTGCTTGATTTATGAAAGAGCAGTAGAAAAGTTTTCTGTAGTTACTAGCATTTGCTTCTTTGTGAAGACCTCTGGAAGAGGATAACAGTTATTTTCCTACAGACCAGATACTTCTATCCCAAATAAGGAACAACCTTTTTCTGTCTGTAATGCTTAACGTAAGCATGGGATCTTCTCAGCAGAATGTGGCTGAACTTCCATGAGCCAAAATTGTATGACCTCACTTCCGTTTGTGAAGATGACTTGCACTGGAATGATAGAGAGAATACAGCCATCATTTCCGGCCCCTCTTCATACACATGTCTGAGGGGGAGTTTGTTGTTTAGGTCTTGATGGCTCAGTTGTTTGTTCTAACTCCTCATTTGATTTATTTATATGGAGCAAAGTGGGATGTTGTTGTACACAAGCTTTACAGATTAAGCGTTCTAAAACAAATTCCTTTCTCCTTAAGCTTCTTTCCATTGAACTGTTGACATTGTTCAAAAGGGTGAACTGCAATGACAAACTAAGCTTTCCTGTGATTTTGAGCCGTTTGTTGTTTTATATCCAATCGTATTCATAGTTATTACTGTAGTGACAAACCTATTTATTTTCACTCTGTTATTTGATTGTGGCTGGAACTTGTTTGAAGATTTTCTGGCAACTGAATTTTGTGATACAGCCTCAATATTTCCAAAGATCGGGTCAGAAAGGACTCGCAAATGCTTTTCAATTAATTCAACCAAGTCAATGAAACTAGCTCTGTTAATTGATGTTATGAACTTCCATTCTCCATTGTTCCCTGAGTTTGTTTGGTACCTTTGAAAGAACCATTCTCATGTTGGACAGCAAATCCAACTCCTACATGTAATGAAGCTCTTCCATTACATTAACACATCCTCTAAGGCAGGGGTGTCCAAACTTTTTTCAGTGAAGGCCACATTCAGAAAAATATACGAAGGGCTAGGCCGCTCACTAGAGGTATATTGCCTCATATGTTATAAGTTAGAAAAATAAATCAAATTTAGTTCAATTATGGTTGATATTGAGGAAAAAACACAGCTCTCCGTAGGGTTTCATTTATTGTGTTGGCAGCTCATTCCTTAAAACAGGAGGCTCAGATTGCTTATAATAAGAGGAAATATGAAGGGTATAAACCAGCGGTTCTCAACTGGTGGGTCGCGACCCAAAAGTGGGTCGCGGACCCGTTTCGAGTGGGGAAAAAATGTGAAAAAGAAATTTGGAATTTTTTTTTTTTGGGGGGAAAAGTCAACATTTTATTTTGAAGGCCCGATTTTCGAACGCTGTGCATGCAGTAGGTGTTGGACTGGAAGTACCGGAGACCATAAACAGTTTTGAAAACGTCTGTCACGTAGTGATCATCTTCTCAATAAAACATCTTTGCTGATGTTTTTCCGAGTCTTCTGGCCAATCAGAATCAAGATTGTTGCCGGAAGTCCCCACGGAGAATAACTTTGCGGTAGAACTACTCTTTATACATCCATGGGTACAACTTCCGATAAAAATGAACACAATGAAATATGACCCCCGGTTTGATGACTGACAGGACACAGAACAATGGGGGCTATCTACCCTTACCCACAAAGTAATTCACACAGACAAGTTCAGCTGTCAGAACAAAGTGAAAAACAAACAATGGCATAAAATATTATTAATATGTCAGGTAGTAATATATTTATTTATTTTCTTCTCAGAGTGTACCAGAATGCGTAGTTTATATGTTAGTATTTCTGAAAATCTCCTGGGGGAGAATCCCCCCAGACCCCCCTTCTGGGGTTGGGTTTTCAGCATGTCACATTTTTATGTGATACAGTTCAGCTTTGATTCCATCATCTCATTAAACCTTTTTTTAAAGCATACTTTGGTTCTGTGAAGAGATATAAGGGATATATGCACTGTACTTCACTTTAATTAATATTGTATGCTGAAAAGGGTATATATATTACAGCACGATTTTTAGTTGAATAGATTTGAGTGGTTCAAAATGTTGGGTCGCGATTTATTGACAAAGTAAAAAGTGGGTCCTGAGGCCTAACCAGTTGAGAACCACTGGTATAAACTTAACACAAAAATTAAGGACATTTGTGTTTGGTAGATTATTTCTTTGTTGCCTATTTTCTTACCTTTTCAAATGGTGCCACATTTGTGAGGAACATGCATTTGTGGGATGAACAGCAGAGCTGAGTATCCGGGGTGCGCCCATGAAAAATGTGACAAATCTCCTCTGCAAATGCCAAACAGCTTTTTTCTGTTAACTCTTGTTTGGTTGCATTTGGTGGATTGGATGATTAAAGTCTGATAAAACAAGACATATTGGCAACAATTTATTGATAAAAATGTATTAATTTCTCTCCTCATGCTGGTCACTAGCCTGCTCGCACTCTGCTGTGGGATGGCATCCCATTTTTCAACCAGCATTTGTCCCAGGTCAGCCAACGTGGTTGTGTTGGTCACTCTGCCATGGACAGCAGGGCCAAGTTGATACCAAAATGGGGCTCAATGGGGTTGAGGTCAGGACTGCAGGCCATCCCATCCACTCCACTCCTACTCCATCGGTGCAGCAATCAGCAAAGCGTTCTCTGCATCTTCTCCATACTGTCACCGTACAATCCATGTCCTGTAGGCTGAATCTGGACTCATCGCTGAACATAATGTTTGAGGTTTGATGTGCTGCCACAGCTTTGTGTGCGTTAGTACCCTGGCAGCACAGTTTTGGAAATACTGAAGCCTGTCCAGGGTTGTGTTGGGTACCCCGAACAGGACACCATTGCAGTAGTCCAAGCGGGAGGTGACAAATGCATGTACTAAGGTTTCTGCAACAGACTCCGAGAGTGACCGTCGGAGTCTGGCAATGTTCTTTAACCTGTTTAACCCTTTTTTTCACGAAATTGGGTCTCAGAGCTTCTTAACATTTAAAAACCTATTAATGTGTCATACCCACTTAACGGGAAGAAACTCAACTAACTGACGATATGAACCATTTTTACCGAAACAAAACACAACTCTAACGCCACGCGTCTGAATTAGCACTAAGCGAAAGAGTGCTAACGCACTTAGCACATAACTCACGGTAGAAATATGTTATACTTCATCGGATCTGCACAAACAAGATATCATATGAAAGCTGAGATTCCACAGATTCCAATGGTATGAGTATCATCACTGTGCGACCAAAACAGGCCAGCAAAGGCAAGCAAAGACAACACACAACTTCACTTTACGTGGCCAAAACGGCAAATACGTCTTACCTTTGCTGTTTTCTGATCAAAAGTTGTGTTCAATGGCATTAAAACGCATATAAACGCTGCTGAAGGTTAATCCAATGTCTCTGTGTCACTTTGAAATGATTACTGATAATCCATCATAATATTTATGTCAATAAGAGTAGTTTTCATATACAGTATAGCTGCTATGAGAGCTACAAGAGTGTATGAGAGCTTCCGGTTTTGGGCATGCTGGCTGCGCATCACTCTCATTCACCAATGGTAATGTTTAGATGGATTTAGGAATTTCCCCTCGATTCTATTGGCTCTAACGGTTCCAAAGCTGTGTCAATCATCAAAATCGACCGATGGGTTCCAGAGATATAGCAAATCCACCCAAATTACCCCAGAGGTGGGTTTATTTTTCTAAACCTCTCTAAAAAGGTCAAATTTCACTTGTTTTGCATCAATCTTGATACAGGGTACTTATTATATGTTATAGTTTGGATTCCTAAAGCTTTGTGTCTACTATCCCATCATTCAAGGGTGGTTTTCACTATAAGTAATGTTGTTTTTGGACGGAAACTATAATTTACATTATTTTACTACGTTCAATCTGGATTTACTTTAAAATAAAAACATCTATATTGATTCTGACTTTTCTACATCCAACTCACAGGTTCATCATTGCTTTTAGAAAAAAGATTATTAATTTACCCCTTTTAGAAGTGAAGATATAGTCATTTGTTCTGGGCATGTCATTTTCGAGCCTGAGAACTGAAAAACAGGCTTGGGGCTTAACAGGAAAAAAGCAGATTTGGTGACGGACTTGATTTGGGAATGGAAGGAAAGGGTGGAGTCAAAGATGACACCCAGATTGCAGACTTCAGGAGATGGGGAGATGGAGCAGCCATCAACCTGGAGGATGAAGTCACCAACCTTCCAGAGCAGCGCCTACGGTGTCACAACCATGAGCTCTGTTTTCTTGCTGTTAAGCTTGAGGAAATTTGATGACATCCAGGTTTTTATTTCGTGCAGGCAGTTGACAAGGGACTGAGGGGGGAGCTGGGAGGATGGACTAGGGCTGAGATAGATTTGGGTATCATCAGCATAGCAGTGGAAGTTGAGTCCATGATGGCGGATGATCTGATCTGGCCAGCCTTTCCTGCTGCTGCTTTAATTTGTGCAAATTAAGTCGTAGTTGATTTAGTGCTGCTGTAATTTTTTTTGAACATTTTCCCACATTGGAAACACTGTCATCAGGATTGATTTCATCATGATTATACCCAGTACCTTCATATTTAGAAAACCAAACCTTTGTATTGGCAATTAAAACAACATTCACAAATCATTAAACAACATTTGGGCTTTAAACCATGTTTTATGTCTTTCCCTTTTATCATGTGGCAGTAAAGAAATTATAGTTTATACACCAGAGATGGAGTACTCGAGTCCTGGACTCGGGTGCCGATTTTCGGGACTCGGGACACTCGACTCGGACTCGTGCATTGATTGACGCGAACTCGGACTCGTGAATTCTCGCGCACGATGACTCTGACTCGGACTACTGAATTTTTCATCATCGATGACTCGGACTGACGCCTGACTTGGACTCGGATTCGAGCTAGTTTTGTCTCGGTTCAAGTCCCCTACTGACTGAGCCACTGCCGGACTGTAGAGGAGCCACAGCTACATTTCAACAAATATATCCACTAAGATTAATACATAAAGACTTGTGACTCGGACTTGACTTGGACTCTTCTTAGGTGACCCGGACTTGGACTCGGACTCAAACACAGGTAATGATGACTCGGACACTCCTTGGGTGACTCGGACTTGTACTCGGACTCGACTCCGACTCTCCCTAGGTGACTCGGACTTGGACTCGGACTCGAAAAGTGGGGACTCGAGAGTGACTTGGACTCGTGAATTGGCGACTTGACTACAACACTGGTATACACTTTGTTTCATCACAAAATTCAATGAACCCATCCAGAGCATTTTAAACATCAGTGTTTACCAATTTGCATCAAACCTTTTACCTTTTAAGTTGCTAGCTTTATTAGTGCGAATGCTGTTTACAGCATTCCACTATAGTTCTTCTGTTTCTTTATTAGTGCGAATGCTGTTTACAGCATTCCACTATAGTTCTTCAAATCTTTAATCATCTTTTTCTTATTATTTCACCAAATAGTCTGGCTCTCAATAACTTCAGCATACTTTCAGCTACAGAAACCATTCAAATATCACAATATTCAGCCTTCTCAGCACATGATGGGAAACTTTCAACTTTTTAGAGTGGGGGACAGCTTGAAATTCGATGGAGACTTCATACTGACTTCAACATGTTCCACATATTTTATACATTATTGGTGACGTATGGTTTTAGTTCAAAAGTTTGCATTTAAAATATTCTGCTGCTTTTCAAAGCGTTTTTACTTTCTTTTCTCTTCTTAATACACATTCATTCACTAGAACTTACATTTCATATGTAACTCCTTCAGCCTACTTTCAGCTACAGAAACCATTCAACTATTAAATTATTCAGCAATTTAAACTTTTATTTTTACAATGTAACCCAATGGGAGGAACCTTCAAATCCTCTTTTACCTACACCGTGCGCAAAATGCTACTGCTTCCACATAATTTCAGCTAGAGACTTCGTTCCAACTTTAAAACGGTCACAAGACATTCAGCTATTAAACTTGCATTCAGCTTTTTGATATCTTTAACACTTTTTGAAATATTTAACTTAGTTTGGAGCTCGGTAAAGAGGCCTTTTTCAGATTTTAACATTAGTGTGTGTATTGCGCCGCTCGTTAAGTCTAGAGTGCTTTGATCTCAAAACAGAGTGGCTTGAAATTGAAGTTCGGTGATTCGTGAAATCACCGAACTCGCCTGGCAAGGAACAACACGAGGAGAGCAGTGTTCCGGCCGACATGGTGCTAGCCGCCCTTGAGACACTCCGCAGGGAGGTGGCTCAAAACAAAAAAGACATTTGCGCGACGATTGATTCCCGGTTTGAGACTGTCACTGTGAACCTAAAAAAGGAATTCTCCACTATCCGATACCCGACGGATGATCTATAAACATTTAAGCCCATTGCCTGGGCTGGCTGTTGATATAGGTTGGTGTACTGTGAAGTGAGCAGCCCCTTTTTTTTTCTTTTTTCTTTTTTTTAAGAATTTAAGTTAACTTAAGTATTATTGAAGCATTTTCTCAGAGCTCTGTCTCCTGCTTTGCTAGAAAAAAAAAATCCTAAATTCACTTTAAGGGAGATGTTTTGTAATACTCAAGGCTTTGATGTGCTTAAAGGTCTGATTGAGACATGTTTTACTGCAATTTTGATCAGCCATCTTTCAAATGGGCTCACATTTTGTTATATGCTTATGTGTTTTCCATACTCTACTTAGATTATGTTAAACAAGCTGCAGAGCTACCAGTTATGTGTTAGGAGTACTATAGATAGTAGGAGCTTTTCACCTCCGCACCGGAAACCCCAAGGTTTTCTTGCCTGCCGTCTCCATCGTTTGGGGATGGGGACCTGGGCACGGGATTTGGGTGAGTTGTTATATTGTTGTCTGTTGAGGGTCTGTTTGTATATTTGCTTTTATTGTTTTTTTGTTTTCTTTGTTTTTTGTTGTTGTTTTTTTCTCCACTTTGCAATTGCCTGGGCCACTGCACTTTCCAGTTTGTATGGGATAGATGGCAGATAATGGTGTGACTCCAGATAGACCCAACTCCACAAAATTATTGTCCTGGAATGTAAAGGCTATGAACAGCCCTGTCAAAAGGTCAAGAGTTTTTTCTCACCTCAGAAAATTAAATGCAGATGTCGACACACTTGCGCATCAAAGACCACCACAGGCTAAAAAAATCAACTTTATAGTGAGGTCTTCTCAAGACACAGAGCGTTACTGCACTCAAGGGTAACATACTATGAACATGGCGACAAGGCTAGTCGATTGCTCGCGCACCAATTAAAACGCAAAGCAGCCTCCCGATTAATTCCTCAAATTCTAGACTCCTCTAACAACTTGACCTCTGACCCAGCACAGATTAATGATGCCTTTAAACGTTTTTACTCTACCATGTATAAGTCGGAGATGCCATCAGACACCACCAATATGACTCAGTTTTTGGAAGAATTGATGATTCTCTCAGTTCCACCTGAGGTTGCGGATGACCTTGATTCCCCTCTCACTCTTGATGAGGTTATGCAATCTATCAGGTCAATGCAGAGCGGTAAGGCCCCAGGACCTGACGGGTTCCCTCCTGAATAAAAAAAAAAATGTGATGCTAAGTTGGCCCCTCTGCTTTTAGCCATGTACAATGAATCGTTTGGTAATGGCTCACTTCCACCCACCTTGGCGCAGGCTTCAATAGCTCTCCTCCTAAAAAAGGATAAGGACGCGACTCTGTGTAGCTCTTATAGGCTGCTCAGTCTCCTTAATGCTGATGTCAAGATACTGGCTAAGGTCCTTGCACGACGGCTGGAGGTAGTCCTACCAGAAATCATTTCTGAGGAACAAACAGGCTTTCTACAGGGGAGATACTCATTTTTCAATATACGTACACTTTTCAACATCATTTATTCCAAGCAACCCTCCACCCTTCCTGAGGTGGTCGTCTCTCTTGATGCCGAGAAGGCATTTGATCGGGTAGAATGGGGATACTTATTCTCTGTCCTTAAGAAATTTGGATTTGGGAACACATTTTGCTCTTGGATTCGCCTTTTGTACTCTTCTCCCCAAGCTAGTGTCTGCACCAATGATACTCATTCAAGCTATTTTGCCCTTGGACGTGGTACACGACAGGGCTGCCCCCTATCCCCTATACTGTTCAAACTCTACGTGCCTCTACCTCTTTCCAGGGTGTGACAAGAGAAGGCAGGGAACATAGGCTATCTCTTTATGCAGATGATTTACTGCTTTACATTAAGAATCCGGTCGCCTCTTTACCCTCTGTTATCACAACTCTAGACAACTTTGGCTCTTTCTCCGGCTACAAGCTCAATCTTCAAAAGAGTGAATGCTTCCCAATAAACACAACTGTACTACAGCTCCTACAATCCAATCTGCCCTTTAAAATATGCCACTCTGGTTTCAAAGTAACTCGCTCATTATCCACCTTGTGCTCGGCAAACTTCGCTCCCCTCCTCGTTCAAATGAAATCAGATTTCCAGAGGTGGGGTAACCTACCTCTATCGCTGCTAGGCAGGATAAATGCTGTCAAAATGAATAGATTATCAACATTTCTGTATTTGTTTCAGACTATCCGACTTTATTTACCTAAATCCTTTTTTAAATCTGTTAATCAATCTGTCATTACATTCATCTGGGCAGGAAAGGTGCCCAGGGTCAGTAGATCCCTACTTCAACAATGCAAACTAAGTGGAGGTCTTGCGCTACCTAACTTCTTGTACTATAGAATTGGGAGGGATGAAACCCTCTTTAATGGTCACACATGCAGAGCACACAGCACACACAGTGACATTTGTTCTCTGCATTTAACCCATCCTAGTACTAGGAGTCTAGTACTAGGAGCAGTACTACTGGGCAGCAAACATTCAAAAACTACCATTCTGGCTGTGTGCTCCAGATGTGCCATGGTGCCACCTGGAGGCTCACTCCCTCACCTCGACTTCGCTACCTGCTCTTCTCTCCAGTCAAGCCCCTCTCGATTTACTAGTAATCCCATAGTCCTTTCTACACTGAAGATTTGGTACCAATTTCGCAAGCACTTTAAGTTTTCCTCTGCATCCCTTCAGGGTCCAGTTGATATGAACCATCTCTTCACCCCATCTTTAATGGACTGTGTTTTCTCTCTCTGGAAAAGGAAAGGCATAAGGTAATTCCAAGACCTTTTTGTAAATAACACTTTCCCTAGCTTCCAGACCCTGGCTTCTAGATTCTCTTTACCAGCATCCCATCGTTTTTGCTATTTTCAGGTCAGGCATTTTGTCTCCTCCCATTTTCCTAACTTCTTCACTCTCCCTCCCAAACAATCCTGGGATGACCTCTTAACGTTAATGCCCGGAGAGAGGGGGTCTATCTCCAAAATCTATTCACATATTATGTCACTAGATACATACTCTATGAGCAAAACTAAAATGTTTGGTGGCAGGAATTGAACTTGGAACTACCTGAAGACTGATGGGATAAGGCAATTGACAGAGTGAACTTCCACCTCATGTGCTCGCGTTGGGCTCATACAGTTTAAAGTTTTACATAGATCACACTTTTCCAAATCCCGCCTATCCAAAATATACCCCAATGTAAATGACAATTGTGACAGATGCCATCTATCCCCCTGTGACCTTAGTCATATGTTTGCCCACTTTCCCAAATTGAAAACCTACTGGCAATCAATCTGCAAAACCCTCTCAGATGTTCTCAAGACCACCCTGAAGCCATGCCCCTTAATAGCCATCTTTGGTGTCCCTATAGATTTGTCCTCATTAACCTCCAAAGAAGCAGATATTGTCTCTTTCACAACCCTCTTGGCCAGTCGCAGGATTCTTCTTAACTGGAAGTCCAAACATCCTCCCTCTATTTCTGCCTGGCTAACAGATGTGATGTTCTTTCTTAAGCTTGAACAAATTAAGTATTCCCTAAGGGGCTCCAATGAAAAATTTGGTTCAAAGTGGGAACCGTTTATATCTTTTTTTAATGCCCTACGAAAGCTCCCCTCAGATGGCATAAACAATACATTGCCCTGTATGGGTGGTCATGATGTGGTCCAGGCAATTTGCACATTTTTGCAATTGTATCTCATTATTTTTTTTTATCTTGTCCATTTACTGTATTCATTTGACTCTATAATTGTTGTCCTCTTATATCTCTATCCTTAGACCCTGATCTGATTTAATCCTCATACTCTTATTTATTTAGTCTTGTGACTGCTAGTAAATGAAGGACATTATAACCTGAAAAAATCTCTGTCTTATGCGTCGACAGATTTCTCAAATGTATACATAAGTATATATTACAGTTGTTACTGATGTTATTACCATGCACTAGTGACCATTTTCTTATAATAAAATATATTTAAAAAATAAAAAACCTGCCATAAGTCCCAAACCCTAGACTCCTGTGACATCATTTGTTGATGAAAATGTAGGAAAACATCTCTTAGGTTGAAAAATAAATACATTAAGTATAGAACTTTTAAATGTCTGTTGAGGGCAAGGATATGACAAAAACTTTTCACATGAAACCCTCTCCTTTCACTGATCACATCTCCATGGAAACCTTTGATCTCTGGACACAGGTGTTATGATTAGGTGCTCAGCTCAGACACAGACGCGCAGACTGGAGTTTAACAGAGTGTCTCAGCCTATTCTATACTATCTGATGGAAACCTCATACACACTTTAACATTTTCCACATATCTTCCAGATTATTGGGGACATATGGTTGTAGTTCAAAAACATGTAGTTAAAATATTTTGCTGCTTTTCCCAGTGTTTTAACTTTCTTTTCTTACTACACATTCTAGACCCCACTGTTCATGTACCCTTTAGCCAGCCACACTACCTATTACCAGGTGTGACTGTGGCTCTGTGTTACTGCATTGGTCTCTCAATTATAAGGTTTCAGGTTCCATTCCAACAGTCATCATTAGGGGTGTAAAGGTTCACAGAATTCATGGTTCGGTATGTACCTCGGTTTGGGGGTCATGGTTCGGTACGGGTTCGGTACAACAAGACAAAGCAAAAAAAGTCCCAAATGCATAATTCCAGGTTTGTTGTTATTTATTTTGAACAGTAGTGCAAGTTTCAGTAAAAAAATAAGGAACTCTAACATTTTGAATAATTAACTGTATTACACAGTGAAAAACAAACCACAAACAGTACCACACACACTCAGATGGCCATATTATCTATAATGGCTGATGTCAAACAAAAAGGTTTTATCAAGCTGTAAAACTGAAAAGAATGTCTTGAAAATATTACAAAATAAATAATAAGAAAGTGTTTCAATCACTTTCAATCACAATCAATAAAAGCCGGGGTCCTCTACTATTGCATAAGGGCGCAGCATAGCCGTTGAAAAACATATGCCAAAAGCTTCCGTTATTTGTCTCTCGGCTTTCCTGTCTATTGGCTTCTTAAAAACAGCGGGGATAAGCTGTTGAACTGCTGTTGTCTTTCGCCGGGCTCCGGTGACTGGCAAATCTGGGTGATGCCTTCTGATATGATTTAGCATGTTTGGCGTGTGTTACCATTAGCATACCGCACCGCTGTCGAACAACGCCGACACACCGTCCTCGTCCGATCCACCACTCGCACTCCATCGTTGTTGTAGTCCACAGGGAACCCAAAATCTTCCCACACAACTGATTTAAAGAAGCAGGTGGGTCTTCTGGCTCCTGTGTGTTATCTGAACTCACCATACTAACTTTTCTTCTTCTTGTATTTTGTTCGTTTTGTTGTGTTTTCTTCTTGTTCTTTATTTGTTGTTTAAGGGCGGCTGGCAAACAGCTTTTAGGCGCAATACCGCCCCCTGGAATATATATAGTGTAATGCAGTGGTTCTCAAACTTTTTTCAATAATGTACCCCCTTTGAAAAAAAAATTCAGCCAAGTACCCCCTGATCAGCGCAAAAACAATTTGTTAGGGGAAAAAAGCCTATATAAAGAGATACAGTACAGCGCTGCACCATCAGTGTCTGATTTATTAAAACAACAACATTGTAACTGAGAAACACTTAAAGGTGGGGTAGGTAATTTTGGAGAAACCAGCTTGAGTGCGCTAGAATTTGAAAATACACAGCCAGAACAAATCTGCCACTTCCTTACAGAGCCCCTCCTCCAGCACACACACAAGCGCACATGACCAATGAGGGGACGAGATAAGTTTGTGCACAGACGGAAGGCTGACAGGCAGGTAGGCCATCCAGTTATTTTATCCGGGCCGGCTAAAATGATTGGTCGTGCTTTTTACAGTACTACGGCTTCCACAGATGACATTTTTTTATGGATTTTTTGTCAAAGCACTTAATATATTCATTGCTATCGGGATGTTAAGAGCATTCCATGGAATATAACAAAAAGTGTATCTCGAGCCGGTTTCTCAAACTTACCTACCCCACCTTTAAATGCTACATTTCAAATGTTTACAATCCATCACTAAATTCATGGCAAACCAATTTTAACATCATGCAATAACACTAAGACGACATTAGTTGCATTGAACTGATCTTTTTAATAAGTTGTACTTACAATTTAGTGAGAAACATGGGCTTGTGCTTCACCGAGGATCTTTGACAGGGAGGAAAACTGCAGTTATTACACTTCGGTTTTGAAATATGTGTAACTCTGTTAATATAAAACCCACACTGCTCAAACTTCGTTACTTTTCCTAAAATTGGTATATTTATTTATTCATTTTGGGGCGTGGGGAATGAAGAGAAAAAAAAATATGAGCATTTATACCTATAACTGCCAGACGGGATTTTGACCCCTCATATAAACATATGCATAATGCTGCCCTATACTTTGCGGCCACACCCTGTTGCCAAGCAACGCTTATTGTTTAGGTGTCCTTTGATAAGCAGGCAGTCATATAATTAGCTAGAACTAGCTAGATCTGATGGATATAAACATAAACGCGAGTGAAGTCTAATCTGACAGGAGAGAGATATCAGCTGCTGCTGACGGAGACACACGCAGCTCTACATGATCACCTGCAGCGGTGAGCGGAGCAAAACACACACTAAGAGTTAGAACATCACACTTAGCTATTTGATCTACTCAAACTAGCTAAACTAGTTATAAATATGTTTATTCTTTACTGTCGGGTCACTTATTACAGGTTCTTCAGCGAGCTGCCTGAGCCTGATACTGACGGGCAGTCAGGAGAGGGAGAGGAAAAGAGAGCACCCCGTTTATTTTTCCCATTTTATTATCCAGAATTACTGTAAACTTTTGAATAAAGTAGTTAATCTACTATTAGTAGTTTGTTCAAATGTATTACTGATTTTGTTTTTTTCATTATCATAAAATAAATCTCACATACCCCCTGCAGTACCCCGATTTACCCCTAGGGGTCTGCGTACCCCCATTTGAGAACCACTGGTGTAATGGATACTGCCCTGAGTGACAGACTTTTTTCCCACTCATAAAAAAGGCGTATTCGTCGTGTGACTGCATGTGCCGAACCGTGACGTCCGAACCGTGGTGGTTCGGGACGAATACGGATACCGTTACACCCCTAGTCATCATGTTTTATCTTCTTTATCATCTTTATACCTTACTACAATTTATCAGCTAGTTATTGCAGGATAACACATACTTAGTGGAGATTTATCAACTATACTTAAACTAATGCACATCTTTTAAACATTATTGCTAAAAGTCACGTGTTTATACAGCTACAGTCACCATTCAGCTATTCAAATATTCAGCTTTCTCTGCATTTTCAGCAAAGTTCAGCAACAAATGTGCGCAGCTTACAGCATTCGCACGCATTTTCAGCAGGAAATGCCTTTTCTACTCATCTTAATCTCCTTCTTCCGCCACAAATGTTGTCATGCTACTCGTCCGGCAGCGTTGACACGAAACACACAAAAAACACATAAAAACGTGCGGAATGACCAGGATCGGGTTGCTATGTCTTTTATAAGAGATTCGCTTAGCCGTCTTCATGCAAATCGCAGAAAACTGCGATCATTTGCCCCATAGGACTGAATGGGAAATCCATTTGAACAGAGCTCAAAAACACCCCACCTTGACCCCATACAGATTCCACATACTTTAACGTATAACAAAAATTACAAGTTTTAACGGTTCTCGAGACTATGGACTTTATTAAACTAATTAAATCCAGTGGTAATCTAAAGATGTTTAGAAACGATGCAGGAATGTGGTACAAGAATCCAAAAATGTAATAGATAAACAGTTAAAATAGTCAGCTAAAACTGAGCAAAAATTCATGGATATTCTCAAAGTCAAAAGTCAAAGTCAACTTTAATGTCAATCTTCCAGTTTTTGTGTACAGACAGAGATCGAAATACTGTTTCCCACAATCCCGAATATAAAAACAATGTATATAGAATATAAAATGTAAAAATATGTGTGCAAATATGTATATATATACATATTCTTTGTCGTACCTTGACAATACAACTAATGCTATTAATACTTACTCAGCGGGGGTAATGTTAGCATTGGGACGCGCAACCAAGTTTCAGTCACACAATCAACATTTCTCGGAATTTTCTAGTTTTCTCATAGTGCTTTATGTTTCTGATGGCGGTGGAGACTGTTGGGACTGAACCATAAATCAAATCTTCTGCTGTAGGTGTAAGTAATCTTTGCTAAGACTTGGTTAACTCCTTAATAAAAAATAATAGCAGAAAATGAACAAAACTTTTGACTGTCTGTGGCTACCAAATGTAAACGAGAGCTTAAGCAGTTTCTTCACACAGTAATGCAGTTTTATTTGGTTAAATAGGGCAGAATATTTCTCAGTTGAAATTTTACTTGATTTACTGTACTTCAATAGCTAAGATCAACAAATAAAACCAAAAGCTTTATACATATCAATTTAGACGTCTTCCTTTTACCTTTTGGGTAAATGTCAACATATACAACAGTACAATGTATCTGTGATGAGCAAATATAAGCTTTAGTCTGCTTCTTATTTTACTGAAGTAAAATTTAATTTTGCAGATCAAAGATAAAAAAGCAATCTGTTTTTACCATTAAATTCCAACTGAATTATGAATGTGCGTTTTAAATATTGTACGCCTTCAAGTCAAGATCAACTATGTACGGCTTTTCAATTGATGTACAATAGTAGTTAAGACTAAGCTGATCACTAATTGTTTTTAACTATTGTATCATTTGTAACTGTGGTTCCCATTGATGTGCCATGTGTCTTCAATACAAATATTAAAAAAAATCCAACTGAAGCACTACCACTAAGAGAGCTTTTGAGGTTAGCTCATCTTGGAGTCCTCATTTCTTGACACAAAATGTTATAAACATGTGGAGTAGGCTTTGTTAAGAAGAAATAGCAGATCAGAAGACAATTATGTAAATATTGGCTTTCCTCTCTTTCTCTCTGTCTATGCGCAGCTAAAGAAGAAGCAGGTTTATGTTGAGAAGGTGGAGAGGATGCAGCAGGCTCTGGCTCAGCTCCAGGCAGCCTGTGAGAAAAGAGAACAACTCGAGCATCGACTTCGAACGAGACTGGAGCGAGAGCTGGAGTCGCTACGCATGCAGCAGGTAACCGCCATGCCGGTGCAAAGAAGAGGCCCTGCATAATTACCACAAATGATTACATTATTTTAAGTCTAGGCCAAAAGTATATAAGTATAAATCAATTTTTTTGTATTTATTTATTTTTTCTCCCAAAATGGTTTGAGTTTCAAGGGCTGATAAAGAACGTTATGCTTCATATAAAATGTAATGTTAAACTGTAATAATGAACTTTTGAAATATAAATTACATTTGACATGTGGAAACTGCATGTGAGTCATAGCGCAACGCACGGCTTAAGCGGTCTGTCCGTCAGCGGTGTAAACAGCAGAAGCTCTGGGAAGGATTCTTAATGTGTATGTGAACAAGCAGCGAGGACACACACACAGAGCATTTAGTTCATTTATTCTCTCAACAGAGTATAAAATAACTTACATCTCAAACAATTTGTGGATGTGCACATAAGTTGTAATGCCAACAATAACTAAGAAATGATAAGTGAAAAAACTAAAGCATTTATATTTAAAATGTTAATGAATATTAAAAACCAATAAATACATCACAGCAAACGGAAACACCGACAAATATCGGCAAAAACACCTCCGCCATTACGCACTGATTATGGAATGAAAGCTTTTAAGTCTCTTTTTCAGAGGTCAGCATTATTATAAACTTAACACAAAAAGTAAGGAAATATGTGTTTGGTAGATTATTTCTTTGTTGTAACAATGCTTCTTGGCAAATAATGTTATACCGTTGGAAAGCCTGTTTATAGCAACTTAAATCATCCAATTTACCAAACGCAACCAAACGAGAGTCAGCAGCAAAAAAAAAGCAGTTGGCATTGGCAGAGGAGATTTGTCACATTTTTCATGGGTGCAACCCACATACTCGGCTCTGCTGCTCATCCCACAAATGCATGTTCCTCACTAATGTGGCCCCATTTGTAAGGTAAGAAAACAGGCTTTCCAACCGTATAAGATTTATTGCTGAGAAGAATTGTTACACCAAACACAGATTTCCTTACTTTTTGTGTTATATAAATATATTAAGACCAATAATATAAACTTAAGGCTGCCTGACTCACTGCCTCTGTTTTCCTCCAAGTCTGAGAAAGGAACACACGATTAAGCTCTATGTTTTGCATTGATGCCGCATTCGGGAAGCTGCGCTCCGATGGCGCGGATACGGAGGCCACTTCTTTCCTGCGGAGTTTGCATGTCACCTTGTGGGGCTCGTCCTTTACATGCATCAGACTTTGGATTTCCTGCCGACAAAAATTAACTCAATGACCAGCCACAGCTCTGAATGAAGTCTGAGGGGGCTTCCAGCAGAGCACACGCAGCGCGGATGGAGCTTTTTTTCTTCTTTTCTTTTTTTTCCTTTGACTAATAGACTAATGAAAAATGTGTCAAATAATACTTTGTTTAAGCTAACTAACGTTTTGTCGACTATTTGGGGGCAGCCCTAATGGATTTACAAATGACAATAAATTCAAATCTAAATCTATAGATACAATGTGAATACATTCAGTTAGTATGAATCAGTGTTGTGAAAAACACACATACAAAATAATGTTTGGCCATATCAGCAAATGACTACAGTTGAAAGATAACATAGCTATCAATATTTTTAAGTGCCTCTTCTGTCTCCCTCATTATTTCTGCTTCCCCTGTTTGTCCCTCCAAGCGTCAGGGAGCCACTCAAAGCAGTGGAGCAGTATCATCAGAGTACAACGCCACAGCGCTGATGGAGCACCTGAGGGAGAAGGAAGAGCGCATCCTGGCTCTGGAGGCCGACATGACCAAATGGGAACAGAAGTACTTAGAGGAGAGCGTGATGAGGCAGTTTGCCCTTGATGCTGCTGCTTCTGTGGCCACTCAGAGGTATATGTGCAAGACAGTTGTTGACATTTCCTCTCATATGACCAAGGTTAGTTTGTTTTTAATGCAGAGGCTAAACTAAATGCAAGTTGTAGTCCCTTTGTGCTCAACAAGATAGGATGAGGAGTCTTACAACCTTAGAAAAGTAGCTATTCTGTATGGCAGCGGAAACAGTATCGCTTGCCAGATGGCACTAAGTTGAACTGATTGGCAGGCTCCTTACCTTTTGATGTCAGCTTTAATCAGGGGTGCAGAGTCCTCCTTTCCTGGGCTGTGCACAACCCATGTCAGTTTGTAATGTTTACAGTCAGGATGCTTTCTTCGATTTGGCTTTCTTATTATTTAAGTTGGTTGTTCTTAAAGTGCGTGTCTTTGCCTCCTGTCAATTATTGTAATGTGGACAGTGGTGTTGATTGCAAACTTGACAACAGAATGCTCTTCATGACGGTCCTTAAAACGTCAGCAATAAAGTGTGAAGTGCTGCTACTTTTGAAGCCTGAAATGATCTAATGGAGGCTCCGTCCTGTTTGGCAGGGACACAGCTGCATCAGTGATCGGCCATTCTCCCAGCAGCAGCTATGACACGTCAGTAGAGGCTCGAATCCAGAAGGAAGAAGAAGAGATTCTGATGGCCAATCGCCGCTGTTTAGATATGGAAAGCAGGTAAAGCATCTCCACATACATGCAGTCTTCCTGAGAGATAGATATGTATGTATAAATGCATGGAGTGAAACACCTGGTAAAAACTCCTTAACTCAAGAAGGTAACATGATCCCAGTAACACTCTTTTATCAACATTAACGCACTAATGCTCTTCATTAATCTGGGAACATCAACACATGAAAAAATAAAACATTACCATGTTCCACCCCAAATTCCTCAAGTTATTCCGGCACAGTTCTTTTAAAACTAATTGCACTGCAGTGCAAAGACAGCAGGGGAGTTATCAAGCAGCCACCACTACCTAGGTGTAACGGCACTACTGCACTTGTTCGCTTTAGGTGTGGTGAAAACAGAGGAAAGGCATTTTCCTTAAGCAAACACTAGCCAGGTTGCACAGTGGTAGAAAATACAGGGTCGCCACTTTAGGAACAGATAGTGCTCGCAATATGAGAATATGGACATATTGTCTAGGACGTCAGCCAGGTCACTCAAGAACCCTGTGAGGCGTAGTGGCTCAGGCAGCGGCCATCTTGGCAGTGCACACTCCACCTTTCTCCCGGCTTATACAAATAAGGATGGTGGGTGACGCAAGCCAATCTTAAAATGATTAAACAACTGCCTGTTTGAGACTCTTCAGTGCACACAAAAACATAACATGGAGAGATAAATAAATACGGATATGTTATTGATCACCCCTCGAATATATTCTCTTAGATGTGATGAAACGTATTCTCATAAATGATGCGGTAAACAGAAGGACAGAATTAAATCTAAACTGACGCCGTTTTGCATTTCTATAGGTTGTATAGATACGAGCATGGTTTTATACACTATCATGTTTAATCGTGTTTTGTGCTGTTTGCAAACCCAGCTTGATTGCACTTGTTATGTGAGTCTGGTGACGGGCAAACCCCCCCCTCCACTCCGGAGGGATTCCCCTATAATTTCGTACAGTTTTCATCAAGGGGGGGTCTCCTGTCCCGGGTATAAACACACTGACACACTGCCTGAGGAAGGTTATGTGTATTTTGTAATGAACTTTTTCGGACCACTTATTTATTTATTTTGGTGACGATCCGACCTCCATGCTGCTACTCTGGTTCAACCTGCATCCACCAAACAATATGATTTGTCTCCACCTCCCCAAAATAACCAACATCTGACACGGTGTGAAATGTCTTTTTTAGCTGTTCTGTCATCATTTCCTGCGATCTTCTTCATGCAGTCAGTCTAAATGAATATTAATACGGGGCGTTTATTTGACTATTTAGAGGCAAATATGGGTGTTACGTGAAGCCCGCAAAAGCTGCGCCGCATTTCAAGGTGGGTGTGATTTATAATGGGAAACCGGCGTAGGACGTGCGTGCGAACAGTTTTATAAATCAGAATATTTTTGTGCTTATGCACTTCCTTTGTTCCTGCGTACGCCATCTTTTCACATGAATCCTACGCAAAGTTTTATAAATGAGGCACCTGGGATGGATTTAAATGGTCCAGTTATATAAAAATTCACCCCCATACAGTTTTCATAACTGAGTAGTTATCTATGAGCCCAAACCTGTTTTTTGTACCAGGCTGTAAACATGTCAATTTCCTCTATAAAGTAGAGCCTTTTTAACTCTCTTCTGGAGCCAGCCCCAAGCAGCCATTCAAGGAGCTTGGCTGGCATGCAGTTGATGGCTTTTCTGTGTTTGCTTCATTTTCCAGCCAATGTTGCCACTGGATGCAGTCTATATGACTTGATGTTTAGTCTTTTTGGTATGTTTGTAAAAAGCCAGCGTAAACACAAAGAAGATCAGAACTTAAAGGTTACAATGTGTACTTTTTGTCATTAGTCCAAATAATTTAACTAGTGGTGTACTTGCGCTCACATAGCTCTCTAGGTTTCGTTGTCCTGGAACTATGGCTCCATTCAGGTCCATGCTCTTGTTCTGCCTAATACAGGATAAAGAATCTTCATGCCCAGATCATAGAGAAAGATGCTATGATCAAGGTGCTTCACCAGCGCTCCAAGAAGGAGCCCATCAAGTCAGATGCGCAATCTGCTATGAGGCCCTCCAAGTCCCTGATGTCAATTTCGAACACTGGCTCCGGTGGTTCAGGACTGCTCTCTCACAGCCTCGGCCTCAGTAGCTCGCCGATCACTGAAGAACGCAAGGACACCAGCTGGAAGGGCAGCCTAGGTAATAACCAATATTCATTACCATGTGTGAGCCTTTTTTTGAGACCAGCTGATGGATGTCACTTTTAACAACTGATCTCTGCTGATGTTCCTGCAGGGGTTTTGCTTGGTTCTGAGTTTCGGACAGAGTCCATCAGGACTGAGTCAATCTCTTCATCCCCTTCACCAGTGCTTCCTTCCACCCCGTTCGCAGGCCATTCGAAGACAGGCAGCAGGGACAGCTGCACACAGACAGACAAAGGACAAAGTCAGGACAATAGCAAACCCAGCACGCCCGCCGTGCAGAGCATGACTCTGCCTGCTCGCCTGTCCAGCCCAAGTCCAGTCTACATCCCCGACCGCCTGGCAGGTCAGCTCAAACTGTTTGTCAGACATGTCAGTATAATCTGGGAGATGTTTTAGGCTCTGATCACACCGCAATAACTTGGAGGAGTCAGGCAAAGGTCTAAAGCATTCAAAAACAAATGGACCCAATGAGTAAACCCTGTAGAACCCCTGAATCAAGCAATGTTAAATATCAGTCTTTCCCTGTTAGGACACAGAACAGAGGGTCTATGGACTGTAGGCTAACATTTGCCCAGCTTGCTAACTAAACCTCTGATTAAAATGTAGTTAAAAATGACCAAGATCTATCAAGTGTATAAAAAAAAATGGGGCTTAAAACTTGATGAATTATACAAGCTTTTGTCAGACAACCTGATGATTAAAGGAATCCACGTGAAGATGTTTTCCAATGGTTGAAAAACATTTGAAAACACTGTTAAAGATTTTCCTGAACATTTATATGAACAGATATTTACCTTTTGATGCCAGAAATTTTTAGACATATTAATAGTTAAATGTTACATATAAAAAAGTAACATTAAACTGTTCAGGATGTTTGTACCAGGAGCTAGTTATCCACAGGGGTCTCTTCTCCTCTACAAAACAAACAGCCCAGCGATTTAAACCTTTAAAAAATAATGTTGTCAGTGTTTGTCCCATTTTTTGGGTGTTAAGTTTACTTATGGCGCTTTTCCACTGCAGGACCTAGCACGGCTTAGTAGGGTATGGTTAGGCCTTGGTAGGCCAGGCTCACTTTATGCTGCGTTTCCATTAGAGTTTAGTACTGGGGTAGTAACTATAGTAACGCAGTGTAGGCGGGGCGATCGGCTGTTCGGCGGGTGGAGCGACGCTGCGTAAAACTGCCATAACGTCATCTTCAATGCGAACCACAAAACCAAAACATCAGCCGTTAGCTGTTAGCACTCAGAGCTCACAGCTCCTCATATCTGTTCAGAAACTAGACAAAAGTTAAACAAGTACAAACCACAGACTGTCTGTGTCATGGCGAATACAGTCGCTGGTTTATTTATGTCTGTAGGCCGTTGTTGTGAGTGTGGACGGTCGGAGCATATACAACGTTAGCTTAGCCTGATCGATCCGATCTCCATTCAGAAAACACGCATTTTAACCTGTTAAACCCTGAGCCTGTTTTTCAGGTCTCAGGCCCGAAAATGACATTCCCAGAACAAATGACCATATCTTCCCTTCTAAAAGGGTTAACTTAATAATCTTTTTTCTCAAAGCAAGGTTACATCTGTGAGTTGGATGTAGAAGTGTCAGAATCAATATAGATGTTTTTATTTTAAAGTAAATTCAGATTGAACACAGTAAAAAAATGCAAATTATAGTGTGCGTCCAAAAAGAAAAAATTACTTGTAGTGAAAACCACCCTTGAATGATGGGATGGTAGACTAAAAGCTTTAGGAATCCAAACTACAACATATGATAAGTACCCTGTATCAAGATTGATGCAAAACAAGTGAAATTTGACTTTTTTAGAGAGATTTAGCAAAAAAAACAAAACTTCTGGGGTCATTTGGGTGGATTTGACCTATCTCTGGCCCCCCTTGTTCGATTTTGATGATTGAAATCTCTTTATAACCGCTAGAGCCAATGGAATCGAGGGGAACTCCCACATACACGTTACCAAATAAGGAGTGAGTGACGCGTGGCCAAAACCGGAAGCTGCGATAACTCTGGTGGCTACCATTAGCAGCTAACTTTTTTTTCTCCGATTTTTACATTAAAATGGAATTATGGATTATAAATAATTTTTTCAAAGTGACAGATACTTTAATTGGACACTATGGATTAACCCTCAGCAGCGTTTTTATCGTTTTAATGCCATTGAACACTTTTGATCAGAATAACAGCTAAGGTGAGACGGTCTCCCGTAAATGCTCCGTAAAGCTACTGTTGTGATGTCTGTGTTTGCTTCCCCTGTCGCGAGTTCTGATTGCTCAGTGATGATACTATACCTATATAATCTGTGGAGTCTCAGCTTTAATCGGATATATTGTATGTGCAGTTACGATAAGTAATAAGGGTATCTTTATCTTGAGTTCTGTGCCAAATTGAGTTACCATTTTTTCGCTCAGGGGTCATTTAGACGCTTCTTATGAGACTTATGTTTTGTTTTGGTAAAAATGGTTCGTATCGTCAGTTAGCTGAGATTCTTCCCGTTAATCTGGTGCGACACATTAATAGGTTTCATAAATGTTAAGAAGCCCTGAGACACAGTCTCGAAAAAAAACGTTCACTTGCGCCGATCGGGGGGGCGCTCGTCCTTAAGAGGTTAAAAGGTTTTTCATCTGCCGTCTTGTCTGCAGACCGGTATCAGTATGTTGTTACTTCGGCATCATTTTTTAAACGTGTATTACAATTAATTCACGGTAAAATATGTTCATTTTGTTGTAGTTGTAGCCCCCAAGCCAGCGCGTCTTGTTTGAATGATGCGAGTAAACACAGCTGACAGCCACGGTGAAACTCGAGCGTTTAGAGCGAAGCGATAAGAGCGATTAGAGCGAAGCGAATATTCGCATCGCGTCCGGTGTGAGCGCAGCATAAGTTCCAGATGGCTGTTATAAATCAGGACAAACATATCAGAAAAAGGCCTGGACCATATGACCTAAAATCTCTATCACAATAAAGTAAACAAAATTATTATTTTAGTTGTTTGCGCTTCATACCTGATGTTTTTTGGTTTTGTTTTGTTTACTAAGACTGGACCATCAGCAACGCTAACTAATTAATATTTTTTTGAACTGTTCTATGCAGATGTGCCAGTGTTTCACAGCAGCATCCTCGAGAGACGGTTCGCCATTCAGTCGCACCAACAGCAACTGGCTCTCCCTACAGCACCGCCGATCCAACAGGAAGTGGACAACGACATGGTGGAGATCCTCATATGACCCCATGACATCTGGAAAAAATCATCATCCAAAATGATTGATTGGTGGACAGGTCCATCAGACAAACTCAGCAACATGTTAATCATTCCGGCTCTTCCTCCATCCTGCAGGTTTGACTGCAATGGGGGCTACAATGCTACTTGTCAATTGTCAAGTACCAGAGCACATCTATGACACATGTAAGTGTGTGCACGCGTACAGTTGTGACTCGTTTTGTAGGTTATGTTAACACTTTCAAGGTACACTTTCCAGCAAGAATCAGCAAGCAGGACAGTCAGTAAAGCAGTCAGCACTGATCTATGAAGACGTGGGGGATTCTCACATTACCTGTCTGAAAAGATGCTTCAGTTAATGAGCCCCTGCAGCATCTGAAGGTAGCAGGGCCTGTATGTTGATGTACATTCACTGTATTTAACTTATAATGTAAAATTGGGGAAAAAAAGATAGCATGACAACAAAGAGCTCTACACACATCAACCTGCCCAGCTATTACTCCTTATTCTGCTTCTTTTTTTTTTTAAAGATGTCTCGTTACCATTGCGCACCATAGCCGTTCATCTTTCTCATGTTTTATCACTGAAACACATGCAACAGGGGTTGTTCAACAGTAATTACTGAACTACCTGTCCATGAGAGGTAAGATGCATTACAATTATTCAAAATATAGTGCCAGTCCAATATAATCATAGAAACAGTTTCAACATACCAGCTTCCTTATTTCTTATTTCTATCAGTATTATTGTTACCACCTGATGGAGAATCCTCCTCCACCTGTCTCTGTGAGCAGATTTGTGGAGATGTTCTCAAGTTGCCACACGGAACCATCTCCATGATCTGCTGTTGTTATCAACTTTAACTGTGATTGTCTCAACTAATAATAATCAAGCTAATAATCTCCGCATCTGCTGATCTAAATTAAGTTTTACCATATTGGCACCCTTAAATGACATACTTGAGTCATGACTGGAACTTCAAGGCGTAACATTTTTTTTGAATACAATATGTTTTCCTCCCAAAAAGAGGGTTGAAGCGCCTATCACTAAGAGTCATTTCACTCTCCTATTTTTATATCTTCGCTCATTCAAACCCTTCCAGCCTGACTGGATTTTCTTTCATTGAAACACTGTTTCTTTCATTGAAACACTGTTAATGATCATATTAGTAAAACCTAGCAAAGGCAGAAGCGTTACACTCCCTGCCATCTTATCTCAGCTTGTGCAGCTTTTCTAATTGCATGTGTTAACCCTGTAAGGCCCCCGGTTGTAATTTTGCAACATTACTTTAAGCTATTTAAATATTTACAAGTCAGTTTTTTTTTTTTAAAGACTAAATTTAAAGACTACATTTACATAGTCAAAAGGTCCTTTTGTTCAGCCTCACAATGCTATTGGGTATTAAATGTGTTTATAGGTCTTGCCCTCTGGCCATACACTCACACAACTTCCGATTCTTCAAACGAGCAACATCTCTTTGTTTTATTGGACTGGATTTGTCAGATTCAAGTAAGTAAAATGCCTCAAATATTGTTTTCTATATTTGGGCTTTACAGGGTTAATATGAAGTGGTGCCTGGAACCTAACGATGGCAGAGTTCATTGCCTCAAATGTATTTTTTGTATGCAACTTTATAAGATGCATTTACCGCTTTCTCGTTCAAAGTGAAGGATTTGACTTTGGGGACTGATGTTTGGGGGTTAAATGGTAGTTTAAAAATAAATATTCAGTCTTGATCTGCTTTTATAAAAGTTAAGACAGTTAACTTGAATGAGAATTAATTAAATGAAAAGGAGTGGTTGAACACTTCCTGTTAAGATGTAACCAAGAGAGCATGCACTTACACAAATGTATTTTGAACTGTTACATTTAAGGTGAAGGATATCTGTATTTGTTACTGTTGTATAACTGGGTGACTAATGCTTTGTTTGAATGCACTAATTTTTGATGTTGCGGTGGGTTTCGGCTGCAAAAGTAATTAGTGGCATTTCAGCACATTATTGAACTAAGAGAAGTTAAGCATGTGCATTTGTTTCCTTTACAACATGCAAGCAAATGATTAACGATGAACTAAACTGGTTTCAACAAGCGTCTCCGCTGTGAGGGGGTGGGGGTCACAGTATCTGTGAACTCCCAGGGCAGTTCACAGATGTGAACAAATGTATTGGCCACCTTTTTGTTGCATTTATTGCAATACTTGTTGTTTAAGAGTATTGCTATATTACTATAATACATCTGACATTACGTAATGTATTTATGTGTTGTTTATTATTTCAAACTTTAGTTACTCATGGAACTTGGATAATAACAATTAATCTAAACTATAAACTATTCTTAACTATTTACCTTGTGTATATATATACAAATCTTCTATGCATTCGCTTTGTGCTGGAAGCCTCTGGCAGCAAATATGACTTGATTTATTTAATTTTTTCATTTGAAAATACACGTTAATGAACTTCGCAATTGTAAGATTGTGTGATATTTTAAAAACACTTTAACGAGTCCCCATGTGCAGATGTCCCCATGCTGCATCTAATAGGCTTTGCCTGGCTCTGTTTTTGTCAACCAAAACCATACTTTCACATTTTGAAAACTTCCCACTGTATGGCTGTGTTGCTTCAACCTGTTGCAGGAGTTTTTTGCTTTAAACTCGAGCTAAGTACAAATTCTATGCCGAATCAAATGTGTTTTTGATACATGTGGTTGAAAATCACATTGCCAGCATGGTTACCTCAATTAAATTGAAGATTTTCATTGTAAACCAAAAGTGTTGGACCAAAGAAGCTCAGAAAGGTCAGCCAACCGATGTAGTGTAGTGTCCGGCAGTGGCTCAGTCAGTAGGGGCTTAGACTGTGAGCCGTAGGGTCGCCGGTTCAAGTCCCCGAACAGACCTAAATATGGAGTGTGGACTTGTACTTGGAGAGGTCCCAGTTCACCTCCTGGGCCCTGCCGTGGTGCCCTTGAGCAAGAAACCGGACAGCCCCCCCATTGCACCCCAGGCGCTGTACAATAGCTGCATCCTAGTACTAGGAGCAGTGGCTCCTAGTACTAGGATGCGTTAAATACAGAGAACAACACTGTGCTCTGCATGTGTGATTAAAGAGGGTTTCGGTTTCAATTGCAGAGGTCATTAGATTTACACCACTAAAGGACTGTGTTATATCAGAGGAACTGAATAAGTATTTGATGTACATGACTTTTATTGATTAGGATTTAGACAACTACTCAACTTCATCCAATATAAATGGTGTTATATTTAATCCTATACAGCAGCGGTTCCCAACCTGTGGGCCGTGGCCCCCTAGTGGTGCGCAAAGGCATTGCAAGTGGGCCGCCAAATAATTTTAATTTTAATTTATTTTTTTGTACAGGCTAAAGACACAAACATGGACATAACAATAACATATAGGAGATGACATTCTCATCTCAGACAAAAACAAAAGAAAAACAAGAAATAAAGATACAGTCAGTAGGATCACTTCAACATTTCACAAACAAAAATAGGTTGACAACCAAATACCACCAGAAACACAACATGGCAAGCATATTGTTCCTTTAATCCCACTCTTAGTTAGAGCTCATTATTTCCCATTTCATGGCGTGTTGAGCCACCCTTTGATTTTTTGTGGCAATATTTTTTTCCAAAAGAAATTGTATTTTTAATCTAGTCTTCAAACACCTTAAATTAAGATTACTCCTTGATTGACTTTTAAAAATATGTATTTAAGCCAGGAGAATAGTTGTATTTATTAACTGTGTGCAGTCTTCATCTAAAAGCCCAAATAAAATATTAAAGGGTGTAAATGTAAATTCAATATTTGCCGCCAAATAATTTGCAAACATTATGATTTGTGTGAAAACATTTTCATTATTAAGATTTTATTTTAACCTCTTTTCCTTTCTCTTTCTTGATCCTCCTTAGCAACGGTCATTACAGTCCTTGACAGCGGTCTGTTCTACTGGATTTACAACGTGTCCAATGTTCTGAATTGACCAATCAGAACTTTATTTAGCCTCCGTATTGTTTATGGTTGAATGTGGGCCGCGAACATGTTTTTTGATTCTTAAGTGGGCCCTGAGTTGAAAAGGTTGGGAACCGCTGCTCTACAGAATTATAAAATCCTTGTATGTTTGAAATCATTAGAAATTGGAGTTTCTTTGCTTTGATTTTGACACAGAGCATGCAGCACTATATTTATTTTACTGAAACAAGCTGCCAACACATTTCGGTTCACAGTTGTCCTGTCCAATACCATATAAGTATTGATGTGTCCCTAAAAGAAAGTTCCAGGTTAGTAAGAAATTGTCAAAGCCAGACATTTATTTGAAAAGCAAAATACCAGCATTTAAACGTGATTATTTTTTGCCAACACAAGCACATTATTATGTGTCTATGCTGGTTTTGTTAAATGTATTCAGTACCTATTCATTTTCATATGCCTTGGTAGGCTTGAAGACATTGGACCCTGTATGTGTAAGTGATCTTTCATCTGAACCTGGTGTGTCTCTCGTGGTAGACTGATTACATAGAAGAGTCTCTTTTAACTTGAGGAGGAGCCTTTCACATAATAACTTTTAGAGCCAAAGTTTGTTTCTTGATTGCTTAAGTTGGAATGGTATGGAAGTTGAGTCTTTGTTTTTACCAGGTGTTGTCATAAAATGTTTTTGTACTAGCACTTCAGTCTTAGTCGAACTTGCTGAAAATATAAATTGACACAGTTCCCAATGTTTCCCAGCTGGTTCGATGTGTTTCCTTGATGGCATATAGCTCTTGCCTCCCAGTGCGGAGGACCAGGGTTTGAATCTGGGCCTGGGACCATTTGAATGTCATCTCCTCTATCCTCCCCTTTCAACTCGGTCCCTTCAATAAAGGCACTGGTTGCCCGAAAAAATCTTTAAGAAAAAGAAAATCTATTTTACTGTTCATACACATACTGCTTAATTGTGTTGTTTCTGTAAAATCACAGTTCATGTAAAAGCAATGTTTAAATCTGTTCTTTTACAACATTTATCTTATACCGTTTCTTGTATTATGGTATGAAGTCATTTAGTTTTTTTCTGTATACTTTTTCTGACATCCTTCCTTTTAAATATTATAATTTTTCCCTAGTAAGTAAAACATTGTGTCCCTCTGACTGGTGCAATATCTTCCTCAAAGGCCCTTTAGGTCAAAGCAGTTCACACCTGACGTCCTGTTAGCTAACACATTGTACATACATGTGAACTAGTAGTTCAATGTATACGTATTACATATGTATCCTTGTTCGCTCTAGTACTACAGTACATGTGTATGTGTGTGTAAGTGTGTTGGTCTGTTCTTGTAGAGAACCCTGTGGTCGGAGCAAGGCTGAGATTACCCATCTTGGATAAGAACTATGAACTTGTCCTTGGTTTGCAGCAATCAATAATGAACATGAACGCTGATGCACGTTCAGCATGGAAGATAAACGACAAAAAGTTGTGTTAGTCTGAGCAATGATTATTTGGGATATTGAGTGTTTCAAAATAACGAGTACATTTTTCTTCCAAGATTCAATTGGTGAAGGTGAGATTGTGTTGAGGATTAAAGGAAAGTTCTATTGTAAATTCACCACACGTGTGAAAAGCATAGAAGGAATATGTCTCTGTAATTTCTCCATCCTTAACTTTCAATAAATCATCAGTGTCTGAGATCAGTCCAAAGCTCTCCTGTGTGTTTCTTGTGTTGCGGTTCATTACTGCAAGAGTTTCATCAAATGGTAAGAGGCATCAAAGCCCAGAGGGTGTACTTTTTTGAGGCCGTTGGAGAGAAGCTGTATGGAAGAATATGCAAGGAGGGTTGTGATGCTGGGTCTTGACATATCATTTAGAACTTAATCCATGTTCCAAACATGGATTGCAGGATTAGAATGAAAATGCAATAAATGCACAAAAAGAGATCGAGGAAAGGAGTTGGTACAAAAATAAATCAACAAATGTATTAAAGAAAATACCTTGCTGAATGTATTGTAGCGACCCTGTAGCACAGGGATGGGCCAATGGCGGCCCCCACCTCCTCTTTTTGCGGCCCTCAGATTAATTTATAAACAACGTAATTAATTTTAAAAAAATACAAATTATTTTTTTTTAAAAATGTTTTACTTGTAGTAGGCTACTGATACCGTCCACTAGACTCCTAGTTAGGTCGCGAGCTGCGTACATGATTTTGTTCGGCAGCCAAATACCGCAAAATAATCTGTGACGCGTTTGTGTTTCTTGTGTTTGTTTCCCGGGAAACACTCATAGTAAACACCGGCTGTTGTTGTGCCTGCTGTGACGTTAAGTTGCCGCTTGTAATCATGCCGTTACAAGCTTAAAGGGGGGGGGAGAGAGCACGCTTGTGAACTGTCAACGGGGGGGGGAGGCCGTGTTATGCCGTGTTATGCATGCCCACCGAGATATGCATGCACCTCGCGGGAGCGCGCATAGCGTAAAGCAAAAACTCCCAGACATTTCAATGATCTGTAGGCCTACGGCAAAGTACGGTTTGGAAACCATATAATTTCCTTTTGGAGGGCATGCATAACACGGCAAACACCAGAGCCTCGCTGCGGGGAAACTTTGGCGCTGTTCCGAGTTTGTTCTAATTTGTCAAAATGACAGACTGCTTTCAGATTTTTCCGTCATTGTTAAAAAAAATATTCGGTTAACGCGACCACTGCTGTCCCAGCAACATCAGTACCAAGCGAGAGAGTTTTTTCCACAGCAGGGGATCTTATAAACGCCCAAACATCCCAGCTTTTACCTGGAAATGTGGACATGCTGATGATGATGAAGCTGAGTGAGTGAGTTAGTGAGTTTGAGTTGAGTTACTTGAAAAACTAAAGTGAAACTTGATGTATTTTATTGCGGGGTCTGATTATTAAATGTCCTTGTTTATTTGTGAGGTGCAGTGGCACAAATAAAATGCCTACTTTGTTTGGTAGTACTAGTAGGTACAAAAACACTGGTTTTCTTGTTCCAGTCTGTTACTGTCACTTTGTTTTTGACACTTTAAAATACTGCTATCCTACTAAAATGCTGTACAAATCAGATTTATTATTTAATAAAGAACATTTTTCCATTTTTAAATTTCAAAATAGATTTCCTAAAAAAAAATTAACATTTTTTTCTTTTCTTTATTATTCAATATCGCGATAAATACCGTACCGTGGACTTGTTATCGCGATATTATCGTACCGTGAGTTTTTGGTATCGTTACATCCCTAATGATTACTATACGCTTTTCATTCATAATTTCAGCGGGAGGGGGAGCGGCGCTGAGGAACAGTAGAGTGCGGGTTGACAGGTGTCTGTGTTGACATTCCCCTTATTGTGTCTTAGGTTCAAGTTAGACAACTAATGTCTGGGTTAGTGTTCAGGACTTCATGTTTATGTCATCTTAATATTTAATCTTGATGCACACACATTTTCCGTGCTTTCCAATAGTTTAAAATAGTTTTATTCCACTGTTAAATAACCTGTTCAATACAAACATGCCACTTGTAAAAATTAAATAACATTTCTGTGAACTGATATTTGTTTAGTGATTGTAAAATGTCAATGAAGATGTCAGACTTAGTATATTTGTTAATAATGACATACAATACATGGAATTTGTTTGTGTGTGTGTTCCAAGTGAATCTGCGGCCCCCTGGTGGCCAGTACATAAATTATGTGGCCCCCACCACCATCCAAGTTGCCCATCCCTGCTGTAGAGGGTGCTGTGTGGGTCACTCAAGCATCTCCCGTCTCTCTGCCAATCACAGAGCTGCACAGTAATGCTGGTCGGTGTGCGGGCCTGTGGTTGGGGGAGCAGAGGGGGGAGGACTGGTCAGCGTGTGACGTTGACCCTGGTGTTGTAGTGTTAGTGTGTTGAGAATATAGCATGGTAATGAAGTTGGTCCTATAACCTGTAACCTTTAACCTGATTAGGCGTTCTCTGCCGGTTATAAAGGAGCTATTAAAACCAAAGAACTTCAGTCTGTATCTGCCGCGGACTTGGCATTCTGGCGAGACTGACTTCTTATTATAAATCCATGGACTGACCAGACGAACGGCAGCAACTTTCCCTCTGCTTCATTCATTTCTCCTGTTCTACAGGTTAGTAGTGTGTATGTGATAGATTGATTTTTGTTAAGAAACTAGTCATTGATATAAATACAAGAGGCAATAAAAACAGTCATAAAAGTCACAAAAGGGAATTCATTTACAAATAATTTATAATTATGAATGTAATAAGTAGGCTACTATAAAAATAAAGTCTTGTGAAAAAAGGTTAAAATGTGTATGTTCTTTAAAAGGTTTAAAAACATTTTAATTCCTATAAAAGAGGTGAACAGGGTTAAAACGTTGTACAAGTATAAGCATCATTTCCTTCAAAATTGTTAATCCATGATCTACCTGTTAAGTCTTTTTTTTTGGAGAGATTACGCTGGTGATTGATTAGTCATGCCTGCAGAGGTCTGAAGGGGGAGCTGCCGGCCACGATGCCTCATTCTCAATGAAACTGACAGAGAGAAAGCATTGTGTCAGAGCATCTTCATTGATATCTCCCCTTTTCAAGGAGGAAAATTAGTATTTATGCTCTCGAACTTTGAAATAAGTTTGCAAAAAGGTTGTTTGTATTTGTATTAACATGCTCACTGAATGTCAAGTGTTGTGTATTTAGCTTTTATGATTGTTAATAGAGTGGTGCAGTGATGACGTATTTTTGTAGGCCGAACCGGAAGTAAGCTGCGCATGGGTTCCCTCAACAAAAAAGCAATGGGATTTCTCCATAGGATTTTGGAATATTGTAAAAAATAAGATCTGTGGAAAACGAACCTGTTTGATAAATGCACGTTTTGTTCAGCCGGATAATCTCCACATGTCTGCCCTACTTTTATCATTTTCGAATCATAAATCTAATCGCCAGAAGCAACATGCTAACGTTATGCTATAAACTAACTACAGCCGAGGGTCGCACGACTTCAACGTCACACCAACTTAAAATCGTTTTTCAAAAATACAGATTCAAAATTGTACAAGTTAAAGCGTTTTAACATTTTGCAAGAGCGCAGGTACTTGCTTTCAAGCAGAACTGATTGACTGTTTGTCTGACTGCTTTTGTTTTTTTTTACTCCGGTTTTTCTCTGTAAAGCGACCTTGGATAAATCTAAGTTATTATTTGTATTATTAGAACAGGGGCAAACAAACTTAGCCGGAGTGTTTACGTGTTCGGTGTAATGACGTACAACATCCTCGACAACTTCTGTAGTCCTATTCAGCCACTTGTTAACAACCATCGTTTTTCAGACACGTAAACTCCAGTGGCGGCTGGTGCATTTTTCTCCAGGGGGGGCTCTACAAAATGTAAGCAAACTTATACACAAACTCAAAACATGTCATATTACAACGCAGGGCTAGCTCAAAGGCACACAGAACTTGATACAGTCTATTATTTTAGAAAGGACTTGCCTGTTTTTGTCAACCTCCTTATTATGCTTACAGATCCCTATCCTGTACCCTCATTGGACAGCAGTGTTTACTTTCCTAAACATGGCTAGTTGCATAGCATCATCCATGTGGACTCTAGTTTGTTCATGCTTTTTAGTTTTTTCTGATATGTGCTTTAAGTCACTCACATCTGTCTGGATCCATGCTGGGTCTGATCCATAGACCGGTCTGATCCTGACTTTTGAAAAGGGAGGCAGGGGAAGCTAAATATAGCACTGGTATTGCTACAGGTAGTAAAGTAACCTGTTTCAAATATATAACCTGTTTCAATAATTATAACCTGTTTTAATAATTATAACTTTGTCTGTGTAAAATGTATACTTATGAAACTAGACCAAGTGTTCTTATTTTGTTTTGTTTGATGTGGTCAATTGTGTGTGCGTTGACTTAGGAATGTAGAGGATCCAGTCGCCCCCCCCCGGGTTTTTAATGGGCCGGATAGGAGCATGGGGGGGTTGTAGGAGAAAGGTAATAAAACTGACACCATTGAGTCTATGCAGAGATTGTACTGAGAGAAAGATTGGGATGCGGAGTGGTACGGCCAGGTGCTGAGGATAAACGAAGATAAGGATTGGTACCTCACCCCCGTTCAACCCAGAATTGTTTATTTTATGGCTGCCATAAAAGATGACCTGGGACTGATCGGCGGCGCAGGAGATCCAAACTTCCCACACCTATGGCTGACTTACTCTGATTCGCTGTTTAGACCTCGTCAATGGCTGACTCACTCTGATTCACTGCCTAGGGCTCGCCCAGGAGTGAGTCCACCAATGGATGAACACCTAGGGAGGAGCAACCGACACAACTCCTCCCACACAACTCCTCTCCGTTTGTGGGAATAAATATTGTGAATTCTGTACACTCGCGGCCTCTGTTCGGTCTGACTGTCTGATACGTACATCGCACGGTGGAAGAGCTGAGGCCCGAAGTACTTCGTTATATAAGTACTTCGTTATATTGTACTGTTGTTTCTACCATTAAATCAGCTTATTGTTTAATCTCATATCTCTGTCTGAGCCGTTCCTTTTTACAGCAGACCACTCATCAAACGAACAGCGCGGAGCGGGCTCGAACCTTCAACAACTGAAGGGTGCTTAAAACCCAACAGTAGTTAGCCAAGCCTTCTTGCTAAACCAGGTCTTTGAGCATGTATACTGCCTTCCTCTGTCCTTAACTCCTGCCTATGTCAGGCTGATCAGGTCCGAGCTCTTTTACTCTCAGCTTTCCCTCCAGTGTCCTCCTCTCAAAGGGTGTTTCTTTAAGGGATTAAACATCATTTTCCTTCTCCGTCTAACTCTCTCTCACTCAACGTCAATCACTCACTCTGGCGCTACTGCTGCCCCTTAGTTGTCTGCTTTGGGCGCAGCTTGGGTGCGCCCCGAGCTGCTCCTATCTGTTGCATTGAAGAGGTGCGGACTGCACATGCACCACTTATAACGAGAGTCAATGGGCAAAGATTTCTGCACCCCAAGCAGGAAACACGTGATTTATCAGTAACTTTAGATATCGTAAAACAATTTGTATCGATATTTTATCGTAGATTATACATTTAACTGACACCAACTATATAATATGTACCTTGTTCATTAAAAAAGAAATGTATAAAATGTATACTTTTTTTATAAAAAATGTATAATATTTTTTAATGACAATCTAGAATGTAGGATGAGGTGGGGCGGCGCCCCTAGCGCCCCTATAGGCCGGACGCCACTGGTAAACTCTTCAAAAATCACCAGTGGGGTCACTGCTGATGTATTTAATGTCGTAGAACAAAACGTGATCTGTCTCTTAACCTCTTAAGCCCGGCAGCCCCCGCCCGAAACTGTGTCTCAGGGCTTCTTAACATTTAACAAACTATTAATGTGTCATACCCACTTAACGGGAAGAAACTCAGCTAACTGACGATACGAACCATTTTTACCGAAACAAAACACAAGTCTCACAAGAAGCGTCTAAATGAGCCCTGAGCGAAAAAATGCTAACGCACTTAGCACAGAACTCACGGTAAAATATCCTTATTACTTATCGGATCTGCACACACAAGATATTAGCTAGCAAGCTGGGATTCCATAGATTCTAGGGGTACAAGTATCATCACTTAGCGATCAAAACTCGCGGCAGGGGAAGCAAACCCAGACATCACACAACGTATAGCTTTACGGAGCAAAAACGGGACATTGTCTTACCTTTGCTGTTCTTCTGATCAAAAGTTGTGTTCAATGGCATTAAAACGATAAAAACGCTGCTGAAGGTTAATCCATAGGTTCATCCAATGCGTCTGTGTCCCTTTGAAATGATTACTGATAATCCATCTTCATATTTATGTCAATAACGGAGATTTCATATTAGCTGCTACTATATGTATGACAGCTTCCAGTTTTTGGCATTCTGGCTACGCATCACTCTAGGGGTGTAACGGTTCACAGAATTCACGGTTCGGTATGTACCTCGGTTTGGGGGTCACGGTTCGGTACGGGTTCGGTACAACAAGAAAAAGCAAAAAAAAGTCCCAAATGTATAATTCCAGGTTTGTTTTTTATTTATTTTGAACAGTAGTGCACATTTCAGTTAAAAAATAAGGAACTTTAACATTTTGAATAATTAACTGTATTACACAGTGAAAAACAAACAGTACCACACACACTCAGATGGCCATATTATCTATAATGGCTGATGTCAAACAAAAAGGTTCAATAAGCTGTAAAACTAAAAAGAATGTCTTGAAAATATTACAAAATAAATAATAAGAAAGTGTTTCAATCACTTTCAATCACAATCAATAAAAGCCGGGGTCCTCTACTATTGCATAAGGGCGCAGCATAGCCGTTGAAAAACATATGCCAAAAGCTTCCGTTATTTGTCTCTCGGCTTTCCTGTCTATTGGCTTCTTAAAAACAGCGGGGATAAGCTGTTGAACTGCTGTTGTCTTTCGCCGGGCTCCGGTGACTGGCAAATCTGGGTGATGCCTTCTGATATGATTTAGCATGTTTGGCGTGTGTTACCATTATCATACCGCACCGCTGTCGAACAACGCCGACACACCGTCCTCGTCCGATCCACCACTCGCACTCCATCGCCTGTTGTAGTCCACAGGGAACCCAAAATGTTCCCACACAGCTGATTTGAAAGAAGCAGGTGGGTCTTCTAGCTCCTGTGTGTTATCTGAACTCGCAATACAAACTTTTCTTCTTCTTGTATTTTGTTCGATTTGTTGTGTTTACTTCTTCTTCTTCATTTGTTGTTTAAGGGCGGCTGGCAAACAGCTTTTCGGCGCAATACCGCCCCCTGGAATATATATAGTGTAATGCAGGGTTCGGCAACCTTTTTGATATGAAGTGCATTAAAAAAAAAAAAAATTGTTATCAGCGTGCGGACAATCGTGAATTATCAACGGGGGGGGGGGGGGCGGTTGAGGAGCTCTGCGCTCGTGAACTGTCAACAGGAGGGCGGGGGAAGCCTCGCTGCGGGGAAGCAGTTTGTGGACCTGTCAGCGCAACTTACATGATGCCGAATTTAACAAACACATTTAAATAATTGGTTTAAACGGCATATTAATAAGGACGATCGTCCGTTCTGTGATTCTCCAGAACACACAAATTATGATAGGGTCATGCTGCTCATGCAGAGTGAGATGAGATTAGTGATGGGAATTATGGCTCTTTGAAGGGAGCCGGATCTTATGGCTCCGTTCCTTTCAAAGAGCCGTTCAAAAGAGCCGTTCAAAAGAGCCCTTTATTTTAAAGGGGGCGGGGTTACTAGATTTATCTGTGAAATAATCACCAGGATAATGATTGACTGTATTGCCAGACCTAATGTCAATAATCTGCATTGACATGACAGAAAGTGGCGCCATATCCATGTCATTCATGTCAGTGAATGTACTACTTTGAATTTACCCTCTGTATGTGTTAAGTCAATAAAGTTGCCTTGCCTTGAATGAAATTCACGCAACTCTTAATATTAGATACTGTGTTTTTAAGTGGCGATGGAGATTATTTGTTGACCCTGCTTTAAAGGATATTTTGCCTTTACAAATGGTGCGCTTTATCACTGCCTGGGTTTTGGTTGAAGTGCATCCAAGTGCTGCTGCGTTTTCGCGTTTGGCTCATTTTCCATCCAAAAAACACGTCGTCTACCTGTCCTGTACCACTTGTTATGACTTCTCTCTCTCGCGTATTCCATTAAAACCCACCCCATCTCACTCCTCGTGCTGAAACCTACCAATCAGAGTAGGGGCGGGTCTTCACAGAATACGTTTGGGGAACAAAATCAAGCTTTTTAAAAGGCGAGTGGATTTTGGCAGGCAGTGAGTGCGGACCAACGATTGAACGATAAAAAGAACGGCTCTCACCAAGTACGACTCGGTTCCCCTCGTTCGTACCAAAGAGCCGTTCAAAAGAATCGGCTCGTTCGCGACCGACACATCACTAGATGAGATCGCTGTCCCTTTAAGAGAGAGAGAGAGGGGTGTGGCTTGTGCATGTGTGTGTGTGTGGATGGTAGAGCGAGAGTGAGCGAGCGTGTGTATGTTTCTGGAAGTGAAACGAAGCAGCAGAAAAACTAAATAAATGCAACGGCCTCCCAAGAAGAGCTCGCCTCTCTCCAGTCATTTAAGCTAAAGTGGGTTATTGAACCTGAAGCTTGTTGCTTCTGCCCTGGGAGACGACAGAGAGTCATCCCCCCTGTTTCCTCGACTACGGTCAGGGAGCCGACAGGAAAGTTCAACACACAGATGGCCAGTCCGCCCCTTTGTAGCATATTATTTCGATGAGAGATGAGCAGATCGCCACGGAGCTTTCAACTAAAGACACAGCCACGCAAAAACTGCGGCATTTGTACAGCTCCTTATGGGTACTGCAATTTGTGAAGTGCTTTCCTCTGCGGTGAAACGATCAGCACTGCACCACGGAGGAAAGCGGCAGAAAGTCGCCTGGAGTTAAAGAGAGTGGCGCTGCGTTGCGTGCATTGCTTCCTTCTGCAGGTAACTGGGAGACGCGCCCTGGCGGCGGTCTCGTTCAGGATCCGAAAATACAATTTAAATATTTTGCACACTTATTCCACTTATTCCTAGTGTGCCACTGGTTACGGTGCCGCATGCCAATGGTGGCACGCGTGCCAGGGGTTGCCGACCCCAGGTGTAGTGGATACTGCCCTGAATGACAGACTTTTTTCCCACTCATAAAAAAAAGGCGTATTCGTCGTGTGACTGCATGCACTGAACCGTGACGTCCGAACCGTGACGGTACGGGACGAATACGGATACCGTTACACCCCTACATCACTCACATTCACCAATGGGTAATGTTTAGATGGATTTTAGGAACTTCCCTCTCGATTCTATTGGCTCTAACGGTTCAAAAGAGGTGTCAATCATCAAAATCGACCGATGGGGGCCAGAGATATGGAAAATGCACCCAAATGACCCCAGAAGTGTTTCTTTTCTTTCTAAATCTCTCTAAAAAGGTAGAATGTCACTTGTTTTTGCATCAATCTTGATACAGGGTACTTATTACATGTTATAGTTTGGATTCCTAAAGCTTTTAGTCTCCGATCCCATCATTCAAGGGTGGTTTTCACTATAAGTCATGTTTTTTTTTTATAATTTACATTTTTTTACTATGCTCGATTAAAATAAAAAAATTCTATATTGATTCTGACTTTTCTACATCCAACTCACAGGTTTATCATTGCTTTGAGAAAAAAGATTATTAATTTACCCCTTTTAGAAGTGAAGATATAGTCGTTTGTTCTGGGAATGTCATTTTCGAGCCTGAGACCTGAAAAACAGGCTCAGGGGTTAACAGGTTAAATTTGTGTCAACCACAGACCTTATTTCGAGCTATTTTCCAAAAAATATGTTCAAAAAACCGTTGACTCTGAGACGATGGAACCGGAAGTGGTAAAATGCTAACTCACTTCTGGGTTTTAGGACTCGTTCCTGCACCACTCTATTCCGGCCCGGTTCCAGAACAAAATGACTTGGGGTGCATCTGAGATTACAGGGGTGCGGCAGTAGTAGGTTTACGTGAGCAATAGCTATGAAAATAGCATTGATGTAATGGTCCCCAATGAACAGATTATGGCTTTTTGTTATTTTTTGAAACCAAGCATGAACATTTCAAGTGTGTTAAAAGTGCAATCCTGAAATATGTCATCCAGTCCAAAGTGGACTATGGCAAGGAAAAGCACAAAAGCTTCAAAACGGTACTGATAAAACAAATGAGAACATATTGTAAATCAAGGCAAATATTATTTGAACCAGCTCATGGTTTGAAATGGAAAACATTGAAAGGCAAAAAGTATTATTAAAACCATGTACATTGTTGTGTTCAAAATTCCAGGAAAGACAGACAACTTCTAAGTTTAACTATTTATTATAAGAGAGCAAAAGATATCTATTCACTTGGCCAAGGACTCCGTCACGTCATAGAAATCACAGGCAGCAAAGCTGTAATCTGTAACCACTATTTTCGGAAAGAGCCCCGACCCTCGTGCATCAATACATTTTTATTACACAGGGCGTTGCCCGTACATTCATGATTGGTTGAGACTAGATGGAGAGTAACCTTGGTTTAGACATTGGCTCTCTCTCGTTGGTGCGCAGACTCAGATAAGGTCTCTTGGCAACACGACCTTCCAATCAGCATTCGGCCGGCCTGTGGAAGTCCCACCCTACTCTGTCGCCATCATACGTAATTTGTTTTCGCTAAAGTTTCTACAGAAAAAGTGGAATCTTCATAATGCTGCTTCCTAGCTATGTGTGGGAGCGGAGCTCACCCAAAGCTCAAGGTCGGAGTGATGTCCTGAATAACTTATTTGTATTCTTCCAGTGTCTGCACCTGACCTTGCTACTCTGTATTGCAGGCTAAAGACGTCTATTTATTCCAAAGTCACAGCCACATAAAATGAGCACAATAAGCTTATAATGTAATAATAAGAATCAGTCTTTCTAATGTTATATAAAAATAGACTCCACAAATGCCTGCATTTAAGGACGATGAATAGCCTAGTCAATGCTTTAGGGATGATTTGTTAAAAATATTAGATCAGACGTTATGTGTGCTTCAGTTAAAATTAAGCTTATTCATTGCATTTAATTTGTTCTTCCAAAGTTACAGTAAAATAAAAAGGACCCTGACTCGGACAATACACAATCGAACATGTTCAACAGAAGAGAATAAGTTATATTGTTTGTACACATGGTTCTTTACATATCTCTGTTTGTTTAAAGTGTCCAGGTGATGCAGACAGGCTGGACCAGAGAGTGAGAGACAGAACTGGACTCCTCACAGCAGTGAACTTCAACACAGGTATAAATACTCTTTTTTCATACTGTACAAAGAATCAAGAAAGATATTGGTTTAAATAAATGAAGTATTGACTTTAATACACTGATATACATTCCATTAAACAATACTAAATACTAGATCACCTACACATCAGTGAAGTTGAGGGGGTTTTTCCATGCAAAAGGTTACATTTAGATGTTAACAAGCAATATGACTTTGCCTTCAATACATTACATTAGAAAGCTGACAAAGATATTTAACACATAGTGAGACCTGCTACTATTTATCTCTCAATATTGTCTGTAAAAAACGTGGTAAAATGTATTCTTTCAGTGAGACACAGAGCAAGCTTCTACAGTTGCACTAAGTTTTGATAACAGTTACAAATTATTTTGATAATAAAATATATTTCAATGTTGATGAATTTCATACTGTTCATTCATAATCTGATTGACTTTGTAGCTCACTGTTGAAATAAAAAAAAACATTACAATTACAAAAGAATTATATCTACAGCCTCTACACAAACACACCTCTTTCATAAATAACACACTTGTTCTGCAATAATATGTTTTAGGGTTTCCTGTAATTTTTGTTAGGAAAGGACATGCCTGAAAGACACGACTCAGCATGTTCTCCTTCTCTGAGGGTCAAGAAGAACATCCAAGAGGAAAATGAAAAGCTGATGTTATGAGATTTTAAGACCAGTACAGGACATTCACTAAGAAACTACTTTTATTGTGAAAACAAAGTCAGCTGATCGAATGCACCTATTTCCACATCTACACTCCATCAGCTGATTATTTCTATTTTCCTCACTTTATGAGCTTCACATCACTTGTGCCTTGTACTGCAGAGTTTGCAACGTCACAAATAAATGGGGCCAATCTTCAGTCAGATGTGAATGTGTAATCTAACATTTTCAGTAAGAATAATGGACAAAAGGAGTGCAAATACAAATTCAATTTATTGAAATGTGAACCAAAAGTTAATCAAAAATGTTTTAAATAAAAAGCACATATGGACAGAATGTGTAAACCTATTAAATGTATAAGTAAACACATTTAGTCAAATAAAGTGACAGACTAGGCCTGTGCAGTTGGTATCGGCTATGCCCAGCATGGGCCACTCCATCAGGCCTGGTCCTCCTCCATCAGGCCTGGTCCTCCTCCATCAGGCCTGGTCCTCCTCCATCAGGTCTGGTCCTCCTCCATCAGGCCCGGTCCTCCTCGCAGAGGAAAGACGCTCAGTCCTCTCCGGCCAAACCAACAGACAGGACGTCCATCACACGGAGGTTTCTCCCTGAAGTCTCTGCAGCTCTCTGGACACCACGCTGTCTCAATCCGTCCATCACACGGAGGTTTCTCCCTGAAGTCTCTGCAGCTCTCTGGACACCACGCTGTCTCAATCCGTCCATCACACGGAGGTTTCTCCCTGAAGTCTCTGCAGCTCTCTGGACACCACGCTGTCTCAATCCGTCCACACTGAATATGAGAGGGGAAAAATGAAAATAATAAATGCTTTAGACAATAAGAAATATAAAGTTAACTTTTGAGTTGCTCAGTTTTTTTAGATTGTCAATAATATTACTGTATAACTAATATCTCAGGTTAAGAGGCACCTTCAAATAAAGATTGGTCTTTAAATACATTTTGTCTTTTGAATTGTTTGTCTAAAGTCAAGGATCTAGAACTGGTACTTATAGTTTTAATGATACAGTCTGGTTATTATGCTGTTTGGAGGAGGCATCACAGGTAAGAGCACTAACTAGCTACCATCACAGCTTGACTTAAATGTATTAAACGTAGAATTAAGTGATAGCAAAATATAAATAACTAATGTCATGCAAACATATTAATAGTTGCTTGATTCAAGTGTTGAATTTAGTACAATTGCATACAAACGTTAAGGGATTTTAAGATTCTGAAGTATTATCCTAAAAACTCAATAACTTAGATTATTATTTATAGTTTTGCTGAATAGTTTCATGTCCACTTACCTTAGAAACGTAAAAGGCGACGGCAGTGTGCAGACGGGGAGCATGTTAGCTTTGCTTGGTAGCCTCAGCTAGCTCTGGAGCTTCCAGCTCGGTGGCAGCAGGTCCCGCCTCGGCTCCGCCTCTTTGCCCTTAGATCAGGCTGGAGCAGGCGGGAGTTAGACTCTGACGTCACTGTCGAGACGGCAGTGGCCGAATCCGCCTACTTTAGGCTTCTCAGCAACTCTGCAGAATCCTATGGGTGACGTCACGGACCCTACGTCCATTTATATATAGAGTCTATGGTTCACGCTCGTCATTGTCTTTGTTGTTAAAATGGCGCCCGCAGAGACTGGTCCTGATTATATCAGTTGCTTACTTGGGGCGATACAAGAATCGCCCCTCCGGAAGAAGTTTTGAGGATGCTGATTTTATTTCATTTTATGACACTCGTTCATATCTTGAATCAACAATTGGCTAACATGCTACAGAGACCCGCCTCCGTGGGGCGATTTCTCCATCGCCCCAGCACAGCACTTCAGTCATAGTGTATAGGAAAAGCATATATTTTGCGCAAATTATTTTAAAATCATATTTTACACATATTTCTGGTTGCATTCCATATTTTAAACACAAATATTGACAATTTATATAATTAATTAGTATTATTATTAGTATTAATAACAATGTTTGTGTGTGTGGTTTAGGGAGGGCGGCGCCCTATCGCCCCCTATGGGCCAGCCACCACTTATTATTTAATAGCCATCATAACTTCCCAGCGCCAAAACATAATACCAAAGGTATTCAATTGACACTGAATATAAAAATAGTATATCTGTTTATCAAAATGTGTTAAGTTGATTTATTTTCTGTTGTTTAACATATTCATTAATCAGTTAAATATCCAAATAGAAGAGATGAAAGTAGTAAACTATACACAGTGGTAGACACTCCAGAAACACATATATGCATCAGCACTCCATTTCCAAACAAGTTATTGGGCTAAGAGTGAGAGTTAAGCTCAGTGCAGGTGATGATGTAAAAAGATGGACTTCTTTGTTGGTCATAATAGAATCTGTGCTGAAGAATTGGCCTTGGTCCAACATACAAAGACAGCAAACAATTTCATCCTTTGGCTTTGGCTAAAACAGTATCTATAAATATTTAAATGTGATATTTATTATGTTTAAGAAAGGCCACAGTCAAAGTAGTACAAGAAAGAAGAACAGTTGTAATACATCCATTTTCGTGGAAAGAAAAATCGGTTTGAGGTGAAACATACAAAATAAATAAAACATTATTTTTTTTACAACATTGAATATTTCTTTTTAGAATGTAGCAAAAAGCCCATGAGAAATAGTTGCAGGCTACAGGATTTGGCAGTGAATAACTTAGTCCAGAATAGAATATATAAAATAAGCCACCGGCGGAAAGCTGTAAGTGCACCTTATCGGACGTGGTAATATAATGTGAAACTCAAGTGGACACTTCACTTTGCAGAATATAGACACTACTTCAAGACACACCTCATTTCTGAGGCGCATACTGAACATGTGCCTTCATACAGCACAAACACAACTAATCTCACTGAATCATATTATTGTTTTTTCAGCCACACACATCCATTTCACATACTGTAAATCTATTACATCGGGAAGCAGGAATGACTAATGTATACTTTTCAACACAGCATACCATTTTGCTAACCATGCTGCTGGGATATAGCCTAATAATAGGGCCAATTAGCAGAAATGTTTGCAATTGTATGGTAAAATAATCAGATGGGGAAGATAATTTCTTAATGTGTATGGAGATTTGTAAATGTCTATAGGCATCTGCAAATGTATATTCATAAACAGTTTGTGCATAATCAGTGTAAAACAAATCTCCAAGTGTGTTGAGGTTTGCAAGTATTTTGGCATTTATGATTGTGTAGACAAATCTTTAATGTGTCATTAGATTAATGGCTGTAAAATGTTGTGCACTGGAAAGACAGAAAAGACAATAAAACCAACTCTAACTCTGGGAGGCCTCTTAATTCTCTGTCTTTTAAAATTGGATTTTCGTTATAACTAAGCTGCAGACAAGATAGTTTAAGGAATAGTTAGTTAGTTAATTTTGAGGAGTAGTCAATTGCAAGCTAAGATGAATAATTAACTCTTCTACTTATATCCATTATTTGACAATTAAGTCTAAAATTAGGCGTAGGCAAATTAAATCTAAGTCTCTAGTTTTAGTTTAATGGGTACAAATGCAAAAGGAGGGTGAGCAAGCTGAGCAGCTGATAAACTCCCATGAGCCATCGCCTGAGTTAAAACTGATGACTGTATTTCAAGCTCTTTGGGCAAAGTACATAGATATTTAAGTTATTAATATCAATGTACACATTTTTTGCATTGTCTTCACCTTTACTAATGTCAATACTAAACACAGATTTAGAGTTTTTTTCACACTGAAAGTGGACCGCTACGTGGTCTATACAGAATACCTCAGAACCAGAATACCTTCATTCGTCCCACAGAGAAAGAAATTGGACATGTTTTTGAAAGACAGGGAAGGGTCCTGAGATTTCAGAGTTACTGTGTATCTGACATGAGAAGTGCACTCTTGAAATCCTTAATATATTAATTGAATTTGATGATTACTTGAAAACGGCTTCACCTTTCCAGTCTTCCTTTAGTTGCAATAGATTTGACTGGAATCTCCTTTGTTACTTATTTAAAAGATGTTGCATCTCTCAGCTTGATTTCAGAAAAGAACGCTGCACAAGGCTTTACAATTAAATGTCCATGTTGTCTCGGAACACTAAAATACTTAATTGGTTTCCATGCTGTTCCAGAAGAGGTGAGAGTGTGTGTATCTTATTTATTTTTATGTAATTAACATTAGTATCTTTATTTGAAGCTACAGTTTTTGCCTGCTGCTAAGGGTCAGGTGGGTCACAAAGGTAGGAACAATTGCATCAGGTCTGAATTGAAAAATAAGGTCAGGTCAGTTCTTTGTGCACTGCAGAAATACCGAAATCTGAAACGCAATAGCTTCATTTCGAAAATGGCCAACAATCATTTGTAGTATGCATTATTAGATAGTAACTGAATATTTCATACAAAAAACCAGCATGATTCTTGAACAGTCACTTAAGACAAACCCTCCCCGTGAGATTCCATACTTTTAGAATGTGTCTAAAAATATTTATGGTATAATGCATTGTCACAAATTCAGCGGTTGATGGTACAAAAGTCAGTAAAAACGATCAAGTGTCTCCTAAAAAGCACCAACCACTACTAACAGAGAAACTTGGACTTCCAGACATCGGCTGAACATTTTTACCACTTGGCTTCATGTATCGCTAGGATTTTTAAGTATAAAGAAATTCTTCACACACAACTATGTTTTTGTGAAGTGCAGCACTAAACATTTTTCAGCATTCAGAATGTTTCCAGTGATGGTGCGACCACGATTTAAACATTTGTAAGATTATTATTTACAGTTATTCACTTAGATAAAGTGGTAACACAATTATACCATGACACTAACTGCACTTTGTCAAATGTAACAACTGTTGAGTCCACTGAGCCACTGAACACAGGAGCTGAAGTGCAGTTCTAAATGTGTGTGTTTGAGTGTCTCTGTCTATTTGGATCATCTAGCTAAACATTGACACCCACTGTTGACCTTTAGGAAAGTCAATTAAAGAATAGGTTGGGATTTCAGAAGACAAACGTTTTGTAACGCTTTCTTAGTAGGTTCTCTTTTTTTCATGTTGAGCAGGAGCTGGATACTGATGTTCAGCTCTGTAGAGCAGCATTGTTTATTTACATCTGTCTTTCAACTACAGTTTTTTTATTATTATTATTATAAAGGATTCTATAAAGCCACAGTGCAAAACTGCCAAACTGTCAAATGATTATTATAGCAATAAAGTATCCTAATCCATACTTCAAATAAACCAAATGTTAAAAAAATTGCACGGTTGGCTCGGATAATTAACCCTGGTTTTAACTTAATAAGACAAAGTCCCCAGTACAAACCTTTGGTCTTTGGTAAAAAAGCATGGTAAGTATTTAGACGGTGTAAAGACAAATAACACTCATGAGAATCAGTCTATTAACTTTTGTACGCAAAGCACTAAAAAGAGAGCAGTACTTGGCTCCCCACCAACGCATAAAAAAAAAATGATGAAACATAATTTTAGTCTGTTTTGCCTGAGGTCCATGAGAACTAAAGGACCCTCCACACAACCCGTCGGTGGGACTGTCTGGCTGGAGGAGTTTTCAACCAATAACTAGAGAGCATGTAAAAAGGAAGCCTAATGCATGGACTTCCCCTTAAAGCAGCTAACAACAGCTGGTGTGCGGAGAGGGTCCCACACCTCCCACAATTGTGATAGACAATAGTGCCAGAATTTGGAGAGTAAAAGAGCTTAGTCTTTTCGAAGTTGATTATGAGTCTTTCTTGTAAAGTTGAGATAAGCGATGGAAACCAAACTTGTAAATGATCTAAAACAACTAAAACAATGAGAAGATACAACTAAGCAACAACTTGGATTGGAATCCCATGTTTCCACTATTGTCTATGTATGTACAGTTTAAAGAGTCATACTATGCACTTACAGATAAGAAAAATAATCAGTGGCAGCTTTTTGGCAAGAAAAGCTTACAGTTCAGGGACAGCCCAGAGCTTCAGTCCCACGGTCCCTCATGTTGTGCACAGAAACCTGCAGCCTGCTGAGGGCCAGAGGGGGATTAGTGAGCATCCTGTTTGCCAAATCATTTCCCTGCACCTCGCCGTCAGTACCTTTTGTGTCGACACCAGGGTCAAAGCTAAATTAATTATCTGATAAGGTGGATGGACAATAATACTTAGTGGCACACATAAACATGGTGGTGACTGGCTTCAGTTTGCACCCAGGAGTGAATACAAGTTATGGGAATGGTGAAAAAAAAGGGAACTCCAATACAGGTTTTAGCAAAACGCAGAACCAACTGAGGCAGAAAGTACTCTTTTGCCAGCCTTGACCTCCTATATAGCAACAGCTATGGCAGCATTATGTTTGCTTCGGTTTCATTTCTCCTTTATGATCTCCTCATACTTGGGTGGAGGGTCGCTGTATGAAGGTGCTGTGGTCTCATCACCACTGCTCTCCTGGTGTCCTGTCACCTCCTCATAAGATGGAGGCGGCGTAGCACCGGACAGCCGGGACACCACTGACTGAGAGGAGTCCTGGACATCGAGGCCACACGTGTTCTGCTGGTGAAGGACATGGGAGTCTGACTGGGAACCCCCTCCCCTCTCAGCAACACTCACCACCACAGTGGGACGTGAACCGGATTCATGGTGCAAGTTTTCGCTGTGCGCTTCCCGATGAACCAGAATGCGTGGCAGGCTGCGGGTGCTGCGATGGTTGGCCAAGTAGCGGTTCTGGGTGTAGGCAGGCCGTCGACGAGTGGCCTTCTGAAGCTGGCACCTCCAGAGTAGAAAGAGGCCGATGATGATGAGCAGGGCCACGCCCAGCAGAGGAACCACCATGTAGACAGTGTCCGCTCGCTCAGAGCGCCCCTCGCTGCTGCTCACTGTGTAGATGCTGCGGGTTTTCCAAAACTCCATCTAGGAAGCAAAAAGAGAGCAAAAAGCTCTAAGTAATATCTCTGAGATGTTTAAAGTCAGGGCAGGTGATACATGTGATTACTGATCAGATGCATATATACGTGAAATATACAATAAGCCGGGTGTTAAATGTAGCATCTTTAACTTTGTTATCTGTGGGGGTTTTTTACTGGTGTACTGTGACACCCCTGTGATGTAAATTTGTAAACATAATTTTATTTTTAGCTTTGACACAACATTTTCCGTGTGTAACTTGAAAGACAAGTTCTGTTCAATAAGACATCCCAGATATTTGTACTTACAAATATACTTACACACAGAAAATGTTGTTTCAAAGCTAAAAATAAAATTAGGTTTCTTTTACAGAAATAAATCCTGTTTCTCTTTTCAGACAAGGAAACATTTGATATCTGCAAAGTTTTTACTTGTATTAGATTCTGGTGATCTGCTATACATGAATGCCTCTGACCAGTGCCTAAAGAGCTTGGATACTGTGTACCATTGTGCCTTACGATTTATTACTGGATGTGGATATCGAGTACACCATTGCACTTTATATGCTGCTGCTAATTGGCCATCTTTGTCTGCTCGCAGATTTTCCCATTGGTTGGGTTTTATTTCTAAATCTCTGCTTGGGTTGGTTCCCTCCTACATTTGCACATATAGATGTGAGTGCTCGTATATCCAAAAATCGTTTTAGATTTTGCCAGTTTTTAATGATTTTTAATAGTCACTACTTAGTGACCCTCTCGATGTCAGTCCCTTGAGCAGTACAAATCTTGGGTAGAATAGATAGGTTTCTTAGGTAACTTTTTGCCATTCGAAAATATCATCACTTTGGATTTTTCTGCATTTAATACCAACTTCAGTTGATATAAATGGGTTTGTATGACATCAAAGGCAGACTGGAGGAAATCTAGACTTTGCTCTATAGAAGCGGAGGAACAATAAATAACAGTATCATCTGCATAAAAATGGTAAGAAGCATTTGCTAAATTATTACATAGATTATTTACATATATGGTAAAAAGAATCGGTCCTAATATGGAACCTTGTGGCACACCCTTTGCTATCGGGAGGAAGGAAGAAGAGGACCCAGAAAATTGGACACATTGGGTTCTCGCTGATAAATAATTAAAAAACCAACCTACAGTATGCCTAGATAAGCCGATACTGTGAAGTCTTTCCGCCAGGATGGTATGATCAACTGTGCCAATTCCTTTGACAAATCAATAAATAGAGCTGCACAATACTTTTTACAGTCCAATGCCTCAATTATGTTGTTCACCACTTTAATAGCAGCAGTTGTTGTGCTGTGTTGTTTTCTAAAACCGGATTGGTGCTCTGACGAAATATCATTTGTGTCCAAGAATAATTTAAGTTGGTCACTGAGAAGCTTTTCAAGGACCTTCACTACAACACATAATTTTGAAATTGGCCTATAATTATTAACAGAGGAGGGATCCCCTCCTTTCAGTAAAGGAAGAACATATGCAGATTTCCATATGTTAGGAATCTCATTGTTGGAAACAGTTCAATTAAAAAGATAAGTAAGCGGCTCAGCTATAAAATCTGCAGCTAATTTAAGAAAATGAGGAGGAAGTTTGTCCGGACCTGCCGATTTGTGTGGATCCAGATTCTGCCAGACTTTATGGACCTCTATCACCTCAATAAACGAGAAATTGAATGGATGAGCCACGGGATGGGATGGAGGTGGTGAAGAATCAATGTTCTGTTCAGGGTCCGAATGTAGGGACTCAAACAAAGAACCAGAAGAAATCAAATGTTCATTAAAGCAGTTGAGAATGGCCGATTTGTCAGTGAGAGTTTGCGAGTCTGTAACAATGCAGGCTGGTAATTCATTTTTAGTTTCTGTTCCAAATGAGTTTTGTATTACCTTCCAGAATTTCTTTGGATCATTTAAGTTACTAGTAGTATTAGAAATGTAGTACTCAGATTTAGCCTTTTTAACTAGGAAGGTGAAACGATTTCGGAGCTGTCTAAAAACAATCCAATCCACTTGGGATTTCGATTTTCTCGCCCTTGACCAGGCAATATCCCTTTCCTTTAGAATGCTGGCCAGTTGAGGACTAATCCAGGGATTCTTTAGCCCTTTCACCCTAAATTTGCGGAAAAGAGCATGTTTGTTTATAATTCTAGTAAAAGCCTCATGAAAATAATGCCATGCCAGTTCAACATCACTAATGAGAGAGATCTTGTTCCAATCAAAATCCCACAGGTCATGAAAAAATGCTTGCTCGCAGAAATGTTTAAAATCACGTTAAAAAACTATTTGTTTTCTTGTTTTTGGAAGCTTAGCTTGCCTGATTGTAGCTATAGCTATTCCGGAAGAAGTCTCCGGAATACAGTAAGCTTGACTTCCGGTTTTACGTAAATAACGATTAGAGCCGTTAAAATGCATTAAGTAAAAAGTCATGAAAGAGAGTATGAGGAGAAGAGGCGTGTGGAGTTATACAATGAAGACACGATGTCTAAATCCTCTGATTTACGCGATATCGGACATAGAAGACCGAGGTGGGAGGTCCCCCTGCGTCACCACAGCCGCCATTGAAGAGGAGGAGCCAAATGATGAGATATAGAGTTAGGTGACGGAGTTTTAGGGGTCTCTTCTCCACGGCCGCGACTGCGAGAGGACAGCTGCAGCTGCTCTCTCTCCCACTACACCTCTGTTTGTTTCATTACCACGCTACTTAATTAAAATAACCAATTTAACCCTTTTCAGAGACTCCATTGTCTCTTATTTTTAAACTTCTTCCTGGACGCGATAGAACCAACAAAGATCTACATGACTCAGTGATGATAATGCCTCAATGCTTGCTGAAGGGGGTCTATAGAATTTCCAGATAGCCAGATTTACTGAAATATATAAAGGTTAAAATGGGTTAATGGAATAAGGGTGTTAAGAAATAGCAGAGATCTGATTTCCGTCAGAACAGACGCACCCCTCTCTCTTAAACTGATACAGAAATGCTTATAGAGGTTATTTTTGTAGCCAAATAATTAACTACGGCTAGATTTTGATTTCCAGCACTGCAATCTTCTGTAGTTGTTTTTGGAAGTCATCCACGTAAAAGGTGGAATCTTGCGGCTAATTAGCTTTAGCTAAGTTTAAGTTTCCAGTAACTGAAGTGTAGGCATTTGCAAAAGTAAGAACACATGCGAGAAAGCATTGAGTAGCATCTTTCCAGCAAATAATTCAACTGTTGTTTTGATGTGGTGACCAGGACTATCTACAGAGAGGACTAAGGCTGTCTTCAAATTAGGTACGACTGATTCATACCGTGCTATAAGTGGGATAGCTCCCCCTCACGCTGCTCAGCTTTCACTTAATCAAAGTTGATCAGTACGCTACAGTGTGGAAAATCATGCCTGTCCACTTTTGCATCATAACTGCTACTGTTAATATTTTTTAAACATGAACACACCTCCCGTCTGCTTTCTTACTTAATCACCCATGACTGTGCTTTCAGAGGATGCCTTTAGCGTAAAGAAATGTTTTCTAAAAGTACTTGCTGACTACTTGCATTAAATAACAGCCCACTTCCATGTTTGGTACAGTTGTGTTTCGCAACTGATGCAAACTGTAGCCGTGTAGACATTAACCATACTCAAGACAAGCTTTTTAACGGGACCCAGGCACGATGCTAATTGTTCTCATTGATCAAACAAAACTGGACTTTGAACCTAGTTCTTCAAGGGGAGAAATGCAAAATTGTGTTGCTTCTCTTTCAAACTAGGCAGAATAATTTTCAAAATTAGATCACAAAGAGGCCTATATCGAGAAGATTGTATTTTGATCAATCGAGCAGCCCTTATGTACTTATGACAATTTGGGACAATATGGTAATGATCCAATTACACTATCCCTACTCCAGCAATCACTGCACTAATATTATGAAACCATAATTGATGGACGAGTTGGTGTACACACTTGCTGTGGTGTCATCAGCCTGTGCACTGGCTCACCGTTCTCTCCTTGTTCTCAAACACTTCATTTGCCTCCTCAAAGCTGCAGCTCTCTTCACCACACTCCCTCTCGATGTTCCCCTGTCTCAACTCCTCCAGGAAGCCATTGGCCCGAGGGAAACGCTTCAGGACAGAGTGTGCATCCTTGCCTTCTAGGAATGCTGCAACCAGAAAATAGACGATATCAATAGTTGTGATATTGCAGGAACAGGCAGCCACCTGGAGGATAACAGCTCGCCAAGCAATACATATAAAAGTATTACTGACCTAAGCCTAAGAATGTGTGTGATTTGTGCTTACCAGCATCCATGCTTCTGATCTTTTACTCACTCTGACAGAGTGCAGACCTGCAGGGAGAACACAGCTCAACATTAAACACCTATATATTTCCAAACAGGGACATGTTCGGAGTGGCCCTTGGATAGAATAATGATACAATTCCTGGCATCTTATTAACCTAACCTCTTTCTTGGCATATTGGATAATACTCATGTTCAAGTGTAATATCTACATTCCTGTTGATCAAGACTAAACATGTTTTGATAATGAAAAGGATATTATTGTAAAATGGTCCTATGGAAAATGAGTCATCTGCACCATCCTTCAGACGCTCTCAGCAGTCATGTAATCATTCTACCTATTTTTGGATGCTGACATGTCCCAGAAATTCTCCTTCCGACTGAGAAGTTAAGTGGCTTTTATTTACAGAAATGTCTGTAATGCATTCGTGTTTATCATCATTATTGATAGGCTATTACTTGGGATAAGTGATTGATCCCATATTTGGTCTGATGATCCAACATGTATCACGTTTTAGTCCTCTCTGGAATATTTCATTTATTCAGCCCTACCTCTGGCAAATATAGGCTCCTATAAATACTGATGGATAAGGATGGGGGAGTGGGGGGGATTTCCATAGCAACTGAGACAGAGATGGGGAGGCTCTAAATCCAGACCAATTCAGTAATTAGGAAAAGTACTGTTTTAAAAATCATCTTGTCCTGGAATAGCCTATATGGGCATTTGAGAGAAAAAAGCTAAGGTGAGGCACAATGACTGCTGTTCATCATTAGCATCCTGTTGTACAACTGTAAGCAGAAAGAGGCCTAGCATGTAACTTCATATCCCAACAGGAACACTTGAATGGATTAATAGAATCAGGCTTCTGTCGTTCTGGGTTCCTCATGCTTCTCTTACAGCACATGAACTATTCATCAAGACTCATGTTGATTTTGTATGTTTTTCTCCAACGAAATGTTGACATATAATGTCACATATAAACCACCTAAAGTTTTGCATAATTATTCCACAATACCATGAAATAGTTTAGTCCCGGCTCGACTTGTTTAAGAGAAAATTTACAAAATGTTACCTACCTTCATACCGCTTTTCTCTGCCATCTCCAACTCTAGGAAACTCCCACACGATTCATGAAAGAAGCATAACTGCAAGCCAATAAGAAAGGATCAATACCTGTGACTGGCCAATCGCAGCCCTGAAAGGTCTGGGCTGACGCTAAGGCGAAGGGCGGGCTGCTGAACTTCTCGTGAGAAGAAAGAAAATAGGCTTGTTTGAGATGAGCTGCGGCTCGCCTCGAAAGTAGACGAGAATAGCCGATTGCAACCGGGGGAGGTCTCAAAAAGCTCGCCTGAAGTCGGACAGCTCGGAGTCGGCTTCTTCTTCTTCTTCTCTCGGTTTTTGGCGGATTGCAAACTACTTTAAGGTGCATACCGCCACCTACTGTACACATGTGTGTATCACCATATCATCCTATCACCACTTGTGGAATTATACGACTGTATTTACGTTGTTTTAAATTTTTCCAATCAATCCTGTTTCACTCAAATACTTAATAATGGCCTTCCTGGTAGCTCTTACCCCCTCACCTTCTGTTCCCAGTATCCCCATCAGGCTCCACTCCCTTCCTGCCTCTCTGACCCTGTCTCTTAGTTTTTCCCTCTCTGTTTTGTACATGTTGAAGTGTTATATGATGTGTTCCACATTTTCTTTCACTCCACAACCCCTGCATTCTTCAACTTCGCTTTTTACCATTATAAACATCGTGCCGTTTAATCCTGTATGATCCAGTCTGAGTCTCGTGATGGAGATCTCCTCCCGTCTGTTCCTTTCTGTATAGATCTTTGTTATGACTGATTTCTGTAACTTGTGGTATCTCCTCCCTTTCTGATCTTCCTCCCACCTTTTCTGCCATATCTCCATACCTTTCTTCTTAATTATTGCTTTTCCTTCTCCTTTTCCAAGTGAAACTGGTATTGTTATTTCCTTCTGTAACGCATCTTTTGCTAATTTATCAGCATGCTCATTCCCTTGAACCCCCTCATGTGCAGGCACCCAGCATAACTGCACATCTATTCCCCTTATCTGAAGTCTCAATAAGCAATGGTTAAGTTCAATAATTAAATCTTCTCTAACAGTTATTGTCGACTGTATGCTCAGATAGTGAGTCTGTGCAGGGACGTGCACAGACATTTTGGGGGGCGGGTGCTCAAGTGAGAAAAAGGGCACTTCCCATAATAATTTATTTTAAAAAAGTTAAAACAAAAAGTTAAATATAGTTGCACATCACTGACTTACTGACCAATTAATTTTAATACCCTCACACTGACGCAATTGTTTAATACTCAACAGAATTCTACAAAATAATCAGCTAACACAGAGACATTGGTTTTCTTTAGTATTCACAATGCACAAGAGCAGACAACAAACTAGAAAAAGGAATAGTTATTAAATGAACAGCCAACAATCAAAATTATGAAGTTACTGTTTAAGGACATTACAGGCAAAAAGATCGTTTTTTCATGTACATTTTGTTATTTTGGTCTATTTTGCTTCCATGTTTTCTTTCACTCTAATGGAAATAAAACTTCCAAGAAACACATATAAATGGTGTTCGTTTTACTACCATGTCTGAATTCATCTATAGATTTAAAGCTAATCTGCATTTAAACATAACATTTCAGGGGAAAATACTGACTTGACGTAAGTAACTAGCTGGGGAAGCTGTGAGGTGATATGTTTTTTTGTTTTATCCTTTTCACCTGCAATGCCTTGGTAACTGCATGCATTTTAAGTAGGCCTAGTTAACGCCTAATTTGCATATCATGTGGCGATTGTGATGACGTTATTAGATACACATTTAACTGTATTCACTTTAAGTGTCTCCCCTTAAGTACAGTACTGTTGATTTCTGTTGGTTCTCTCGCTTCCATGAGAGAAGTTAAAATAAAGAGACTAATGGAGTCTCTGAAAGGTTCAATTTGGTACTTTAATTAAGTAGCGTGGTAATGAAACAAACAGAGGAGTTGGAGGAGACAGAGCAGCTGTTGTCTCGCAGTGGTTCCGGTCGGGAAGCGACCCCCAAAGCTCCGTCACCTCTCTATATATCTCATCATTTGACTCCTCCTCTTTAATGGCGGCCGGTGACGCAGGGGGTCCTTGGGGGCGGGTCTTCTATGTCCGATATCGCGTAAAACATGAGGATTTAGACGTTGTGTATTCATTGCATCACTCCACACACCTTTTCTCCTCATTCACTCTTTCATGACTTTTTATTTAATGCATTTTAACAGCTGTAATCGATGTTAACGGATAAACCGGAAGTCTTCCTTGTTGTCAACGGCAACGTCTTTCAATACAGCTTTTCAAAGTCAACTTTAACCAGAACTGTTTTCTGAATAAAACAGTTTTAAACTTACTGTGTGTTTAAGCTAAATTACGTCATTAAACATTGATTTTAATTTCTAACAGTACATTAGCCTGTATGCCCATGATAAATTGCCTTAGCTAAACCTTGAGCGAACTTATCCATTAGCTAGTAGCCTACCTTAGTTAACTATATTTGTTATTGTCTTTTAGCTAATTAGCTGTAAACTAGAGGCACTTGCAGTTTAGTAATTTGTTCATCACCACTCACTTTCAAAATAAGCCAAGAAAAGCCGGCATAACATGGGACAGTGAAGTGGGAGCTGCTGCTACCTGTCTGTCTGTCTGAAGTGACTGCCGATGTCCGCGCCGCTGTGCGCGAGACGTGGAGGGAGGGAGGGAGGGCGAGCTACGGAACTTCACAGTCTAATCTCCCGACCTGATCTTTTTATTTTGTATTCAATCAATATATTTTTGGAAAGGGAAACTGTGCGCAAACAGCAGTAGATATATATTCATTTATAAAAAATAAAAAAAAGGGGGAAAAAAGGGCACTTTCTCTGGAGGAAGAAAAAGGCAGGGTCTCGAGCCCACTTTGATGTGTGCACATGCCTGAGTCTGTGCATATCACCACCCTATCAGGTCTGACCTCTTCAACCTATTGTAGCCAAATAATTGCTGCTAGTATTTCTGCTGTATAAACTGATAAGTTATGTGACACTCGTTTTGAGATTGATATTTTGAATTCTTGGATATACATGCCTATCCCCACGCATTCTTGCTTCTTAAATCCATCTGTATACATTTTGAGGTAATTGTAATACTTTTCGTTCGGGTACATACTCGTTTTAATTCCCACTTCATTTATTTGCCACTCTTTTTTCCTTTCTATGATACTCACATCTATGTTAGCTTCTGGGAAAAGCCATGGGGGAACACGGCTAAATGGGGTTGCTTTGGCAAACGTGATGGTCTCCACTCCATATGGCCTCGTTCTCTCCTTACTTGTCCAGCCAAACCCACGCCCCTGGAACTTTGTATATTCCCAGCAATCCTGCAGTATTCTGTTTGGGATATTTTCCTCTCCACTTCCTTGTAGCCTGACCCAGTATGACAGAGCAAGTTTCTCTCTTCTGATCTCCAGAGGTGTCTCTCCTCTCGGAGTCGGCTTGACTCGGTTTGCATTTATAAAGAATGCACAAATGTGTTTAATCGTTGATGTCAGATATGTACTAAGTAAATACATTTGTTCCTGCTCAAGATTAGATTCAACTTTATTGTTATTGCACAGATTACAGGTACTGAGACAACGAAATGCAGTTTAGCTTCTAACCAGGAGTGCAAAAAGCAGTAAAGTGAAAAGTAATGTACACAATCTACAGAATAAAATATAGAATGAATTGAATGATGAATAAACATTAAGGGGTATGAGTACACTAGATATACACAGCAGCCTGTGAGCAGTATGAACAGTATTAACAGTGTGTATGAATATGCTATAAAGTATGAAAACGGTAAGCAGTGCAAGTATAGTATAACATATATAGATATTAATTTCATGATGATAAACATTGTGGAACAATGAGGAAAAAAGTGAATGGAAGTGGCGACGTAAAACTGACACAAAACAACAACAAACTTTTGCGGAGCCAATTGGAGAGTTTCATCACCAGCACGGGGTAAACACCACCAATGAGCACTCAGCTCGATATACCAGCGAGTCGTTTCCCATCAAGCATTTCGCTTCTGCAGCTCGTGGAGAGAAACTGCTCCGCCTAGCTCTCAAGGCTGCCGGCGTCTTTGTCCCGCGAGATTTCAACGTCTCATAAAGTCGAGCCTCCAGAGCAAGTCGGACAAAATGACTAACCATCATGCAACGCACTAGCAAGACCACGGTCGCAATTGCGTAGGTCTGCGTCGGTCTCGCTCATCTCAAACAAGCCTAATGAGAGCAGGCTCACAGAGCCGCTCGGTGTCGGCCGAGAGGAGAGGATCACCAGCGCGGCGACACAATAAAGGCTTCTCAATTCTCTAATTTCCCCTCCTCGACTCCTATCCTCGTGTCTTAGTCCCGCACACAGGAGATGCGAGCGGAGGAGTCGAGGAGGGGAACCGAGGAGAGAGGAGTGGAAGCAGCAGGCGTTTAGAGAAATGAGAAATCCTCTCTGAGCGGTCATTTTAAAGAGACGTCCGTTAATGATGACAGGAGGCACAGCCTCTGTCTGATGGACAGAACTGTGTTCATGACCACTTATATATTTACTTTTATTAATTCACAGTGCGGTATAATGAGACAATAACAGGCTACAGATGTGGACATATACATACATACATACATACAACACACACACACATATATCTTTATATGAATATATACAATTTCAGATTCAAACAAGTATGCGAGCACTCTTATAATAACGTTACACTATCAGAGACTGGATATATCCCCCCCCCCCTCTGGTCGCTACAATGAGGAAAAGAAATTACAGGCCAAAAGTTTTATAGCAGGACACCAAACCAACTGAGACCTGTCTGTCCGCCGCATCTATGCACACACATACACACACTGTACCACACGCACCTACACACTGTAGGCTACAACACGCACAGCTCCTAAAGCATATAATATATCAGGATACAGCCGTTGTGTATTTTATTATGTGAAGCACTAAATGGTTTTAGAAAAATATCGACTCTTTGTTTGTATATCTACTAAACTACAGCATACAAATACAGAGAGTAATGTAGGCCTGTTATACTGAGTGATATATATTATACACACTGCTCTGCTCTAATATCCAGGGGATGCATGCAGAGCTGTCATTGGCTGAGATAAGTCCGGCCGTGCGTCACAACTCTTTGAAACATCACTGTAGCCGGAAATACATCCGCGGAGGAGCCCTGGAGGAACCATCAGTGTATCCTCGATTATAGCTCCTCCAGAGAGCCTCCTTGATGCTCGGTCCTCGATGTGCATTTAGAGAAATGAGATGTCCTTCAACTAGAGATGGGTGAGTCCTGATTCATCCGGATCATTAACCCGGATCCTAGTAATGAGCTGGTCGTGACGAGTCTCCCCTCTCGATTAACCCGAGTCTTTTGAGTCCTACACCTGGTGACGTACAAATGAAAACTATAAATTGCGTCACTCGCTACTCTCCTTATAACATGTAAAATCACATTACAACGTACCCCAGTCCATCTGCCTAGCCTTTAGCAAGTAGGATAGCTGCCAGAAGTTATCGTTTGGCTCAGGGGACGCGGATCAGTGAGACTTCCTGCAGACTCGTGCGGACTCAGAGCCGTAACCGTAGCAGATCCAGAGATCCAGAGATCCAGGCAGACTCATCATGGACGAGTCAACAGCAGACTCAGATTCGCAAATCCTGACTCACTGAATCATGGGAACTTCCTTCACTTCCTGCAGAGTCGTGGGGACTCAGAGCCGTAACCGTATAGCAGATCCAGAGATCCAGACTCGTCATGCACGAGCATAGCCGCAGGAACTGGGAAGTCATTTTATTTAGGGGGTGCGGACAAAAGTGGGGAGAGATTTCAACAACAGTAACATGAAGTTTTTCAAATGTACACCACTCGCAGCCCCGCCTCCAGCACCCCTACTTCCCGCGGCTATTGTGCACGAGTCAACAGCAGACTCAGAGATTCGCAAATCCTGACTCACTGTGCAAAACATAGCAGACTCGTGCGGACTCAGAGCCGTAACCGTATAGCAGCAGATCCAGAGATCCAGCAGACTCGTCGTCATGCACGAGTCAACAGCCGACTCAGATTCGCCAAATCGCAAAATAACCCTTTTTTTTTGTGATCAACATTTTTTATTAAAGCAAAAGACACTGTGTAGCGGAGGTTAATGTAACGTTAGTTTAATATGCTTGTGAAATGCAACAACTTTTCGGTTTCACCGGTAGGATTTCTACGCTCTTGGTGATGCTGACTCATATGACTCAAAGGACTCGTATGATCCGGATCTCTTCAATGACTGACTCAGAAGACTCCGAGTCTGTAAAAGGATCCGGATTTGCCATCTCTACCTTCAACATGTCGCGCTGAAATCCATTTCCGGGTCACTACCGGAGGACCGAGGAGTCGAGGAGGGGAAATTAGACAATTGAGAAGCCTTTACAGAGTCAAAGTGTGGCCCGGATGTCCCGCCTCTGGACTGACTACACCGTTGTCTACCTGGAATGTGTCTACCATAGAGACCGATAAAACTCCACACATCTTGCTCAGAGATACTCAGCTTCCCAACATCCTCAGTGAAGGGCTGACGACTTGCTCACGTGGTTATTTCATAAAGTAGGCTACAGCCTACACACACTGCTCATAGTAGATCAACACAATCATGTTGTATAGATTGATTCTTACAATATTAGCGCTCTTAATCTTAATATTTATCTTTGCTTTATAACTCTTTATATTCTCCTTTACATTTCCCAGATGATGTTGTACTTACACCAAAGCAGCACAATGACTCCCTGCTCTGCTGAACAATAGACAATTAATAATTTCTTTTTATATATATATATATATAATTGAATTGAATTAAAGACTGTTAAATTACCTGGAGACATTCCACTGCTTATGTACTTGTGTAAATAATGATTAAGAGTAAAGTAAAATCAAATAAACAATGTGCTCACCAATTACTGTTTATTTCAATTTTTAATTGTCATGTAATCTAAAAGTGGAGGTAAGAATATATCCATCATCTTTCTGCAGCTTAATTTCCCTTTTTATGAGCAGCATGGAGTACTTTCATTTCTACGGCAGAGGAAATCAATCATGTCATTTAACATCAAAAGCAGTAAAACAAATATCAGCAAGTTTTTAATTGTTGTATTATGTGCAACAAGTATAGAGAAGCAGCTGTTGGGTACTAAGAATTTGGGGGAATCAGACAGACTCATGAAATGCTCTTGAAATATGTATGAAAAGAAGGACACAAGTACAATCTAATTCTGAACCTAAGACACGAATAGAGCAAGATCAAATAAAGGGCTACTTCATAAACAAATACAATTTAAATTAAATGGTATACAATGGTCTAGACCAGTGGTTCTCAACCTGTGGTACGCGTACCACTAGCGGTACGCGTACCACCGGTGGTACGCCAGCTCCCGCTAGTGGTACGCGGAGGAATCTGACATATAAAAAAAAAAAACTATTTTTTTTTTTATTTTTTTTTTTTACATTTTATTTAACCTTTATTTAACCAGATGAAAAAATTGAGACAAAATCTCATTTACAATGCTGACCTGGCCAAGAAGGCAGCAACGTTACACGTTCTTACACATAACACAGACATATCAAATACAGAGAACACAACTAAGTAAACAAAAAGACGAAAAGCAGTCCCTACATTGTGCATTTGGGACAGAAAGGTACACTACTTATTACTGCAAGAGCAGCTGGTGGTAAGGACCTCAGACAACTTCAATTTAAACAGGCTATAGGGACAAGTGCCATCACTTTGAGGCTTGATTGAATAACATTAATTACAAAATAAATCATACTATCAAAATACTACAACGAATGAAAATAAGCTTGAGAGAATTGAAACTGTGGTTTAAATAAGTTCTAATAGGCTATTGTTGTTTTTAGATTTAGAAACAAATGTTTTTTTTTTAAATGTATTTCTGGCGTTGCTAATGAAGACCATACTACCCGCGAACGATTAGCGAACGTTGCAAGCAAGCTAAAGAAAGAAGAAAGCTGAATGATGTTGTGAGAGAGGTACAGAGGAGAATATTACCAGCGAACGTGAACAAGTGAATGAGGAGGACAGTCATCAACCGAGCACAAGCCCAGGCTCCGCCAGCAACGCAAAAGTGATATGCACAGCCACAACGCTGTAGGGCTGTACCTGAATATCCGAATATTCGTTCGTTGGAGTACTATTCGGGTTTCAATTTCGTTATCTGGATATTCGTTTTTTGTTTGTTTTTTCGTTTTTTTTGGCTCCGCGCTGCACTGCAGCTGCCAAATTGAATATATTGAAATCTCCAATATCAACGTAAGAGCTTGTGCCTCTTCGGGGGGTGCTAACACTTAACCTTAAACTTTATCGTTTACTTTCTCCGTCTTTATATGTAGATATGACTTTTCTCCGTTAATCTCCGTCACGTTGTTTCCATAGCAACAACAACTTCCTGTAAACAGCGCTAACTCTCCTTCAAAATAAAAGCATGTCCATACAAAATAGGAAGCCAAGCCAAATTACACTTAAGACATATACAACTGCAACGAAAGTAACAAACACAATGCAATATCCTTTTCAATTTCAAAGAACACAAATTGGGGTACACGTGTCGAAGCGGTTCGCTGCTGATTACTACGCACCCTTCTTTATATTCTCACTTGTGGTGTGTGATATGAGAGAGAGAGAGAGAGAGAGAGAGAGAGAGAGAGAGAGAGAGAGAGAGAGAGAGAGAGAGAGAGAGAGAGAGAGAGAGAGAGAGAGAGAGAGAGAGAGAGAGAGAGACTGCTCTTTGTACATGTAGCTGTGGCTGACAATAAATAATGTTATTATGAATACATTTGCCATTTTACATCCTGCATGAACTGTGCATAGACTGTATTTTAACATTGGTCATATGGTGGTACTTGGAGAGACAACTATTTTCTCAGGTGGTACTTGGTGTAAAAAGGTTGAGAACCACTGGTCTAGACAGTATTGTACATGCATCAACTGTTAACAGCAATGAGGTAAGTACATATATATATATATATATTAGGGCTGCAACTAACGATTATTTTGGTAGTCGACTAATCGGTCGATTATTTTTTCGATTAGTCGACTAATCTAATGATTATTTCTGTCACACCCTCCATCTCTGCTTCCTGTGGGCACGGCTCCTTTTCCGGGCTCCAGTGTCTGCACACCTGTGAATGTCACCCTGTTGTCCAGTCCCTCTGCCTTAACATAACATGATCCCATAGAAAATTAAAATAATGACTCATGAAACATTTGAATTTGAACTTTGAACTTGTTTAATCAAATGTATTTGAATAACATAAATACAAAAAAATCACAATGAAAACAAAATAAATAATACAAATTAAAGTGCAAGTTTGAAAGTAAAGATGTGCAAATAATGTAAACGTTACTCAAAGTAGCAGCCTCTGCCCCAGCACCGCGGTTCTGTTGGGGCTGTTAACCTGGTCCAGGAGGGTGACGTGGAATTATTATTTTAAGTTTGGAATTAATTACAGCGTCCATAAAGCTCTAGTGTGCTCTACTACGCTGTAAGCTTGGCGCTGTTTAGCAGCTCGTTGGTGGACACGCAGCCTCAACATAACTGAAATAGCGTTTGCTTAGCAAGCATTAACCATGAGACGTTCTGTTTTCCAACATGTAAGCTAACGTAAACATGACAATACTATGGCTAACTAGCTCAAACTTACCCATGATCCAAAGTAGCAGTCATCACGGTTCCAGGGTGCTTGCGTTTTAAATGCTCGTGCATCGCTGTAGTGCTGCCGTGGAATGCCAATTCCCCTTTACAAATTCTGCATTTCACTGACTTCTTTGGCTTGTCGTCTGTGAAATACTCCCACACTTTCGAAACTCTCGGTCTGGCATTGTTGAGCTCTTCATCACCCTCATTCTCTCTCCTTTCCGCCATCGTTCGTATTCTTTCTTCTTTGTTGTTAGTACAGAATGCAGTCATGGCAGACAATGGAGAGTATACTGCCCCCAGCACTTCCTGTAGTGCATTGCAGTTACAAATGAACATTTGCGCAGTTTTGAATTAACGTTACCGGCTCTCTGATTGTTTTTATACGACGCGTCGACACTAAAATTCCGCGTCGACGAATTTTTATGATCGACGTCGTCGATTATGTCGACTAATCGTTGCAGCCCTAATATATATATATATATATATATATATATATATATATATATATATATATATATATATGCATAATGTGGAGAACTGGATTGCTGTTCAGCCGGACGTCAGTAAGCAGAGGTTTGGGTGGAGGATGTCCCTGATTGCTGTTTTGCTTTCTCCAGCACCACGGGGTGTCCATGTGGATGGCAGCTATGTCCTGCTGATTTTTGCATGTTCAACATTTTTACCTTGACAATTAAATGAGCAAAGGGTTAAAGCTTTTGACATCAATAAAACATTATTTTAATATTTTCTTTTATAACTTCCACACATTTTGAGTCCTTTCTGTGCATGGTTACAGCGCCGGCTGCTGGTAGAGAGATAGTAGTGACTCAGCTGGAGATCAGACAGCTGGACAGGTAAATGGTCAAATCATAAAACCATGGCGCTAACCTGTTTCTGAAAGAATGGACGTTTTTGTCAACAGAGCGATTGAAGGACACTGTTAAGTTAACTATGAGTGTTTATTTTTATTTTTTTAGGTGTCACCAAGGTTATTTCTGAGATTAAAACTGTTTGTATTTGCCACATCCTCTTTCCTTATGTCATTTATTACTGAGTGTTAAAAGGTAATCTTACCGTTTCAAAGTTTGGAGCCTGCTTATTGATTGGTGTATTTTTATAATTGCTTTGCTTACACAAGGGTAAAGAGTGTAGCATTTGGAAGTCAATGCACAGGGACATAGGGATGTTAACAACAAAGATGGATCCTTTTTGCTGGTTCCATCAGTTTGTATAAAATCATCCCGGAAAAATAAGAGGAGAACAATGTTACTTTCATCCTTGTGTAAAAACAATACAGATGACTTCCGGTTATGGCGCGGTGTTGATCAGACGTATAGTTCCGTCGTCGCTCTGCCCTAATATTGTAAATTAACTCTTTGGAACGCGCAGTGGCGGCTCCAGATAATTTTTGTTGGGTAATCTATGGTAGGGCTAACCCATACAGTGGTGGGGCTCAAGTCAGTATTTGCAATGTAATTACATACATGCCCCATTGACAGTGAAACGCCATGCGTGAGGTTTAGATTATTTCCCTGTCTCAATCAAAATTGACCTGTAGTAAATTAAAAAGGCACATCTGTCTTGTAGTAAATAAAAAGGGCGACCTGGAGCCAATCCTGCAATTTCCCCACAGGTGAAAGAGTTGACATGCTGAAAACCCAACCCCTGCCGGGGGGTCTGGGGGGATTCTCCCCCAGGAGATTTTTGGAAATACTAACATAAAATACACATTCTGGTACTCTCTTGAGAAGAAAATAAATAAATCTATTACTACACGACATATTGAAAAAAAATGAATGCCATTTTAGTTTTTTGTTACTTTGTTCTGAAAGCTGAACCTGCTGCTCCTCACAGAGAGAAGAGGGAAGAGGCTGTGGATTACTTTACATTGTGGATAAGGGTGGATAGCCCCCATTGTTCTGTGTGTCAAAATGAAAGACAGCCCACACACCTATCAATCATCAAACCGTGGGGTCTTATTTCATTACGTGTTGATTTCTATCATTTGGCATTTCCAGACAAGTGGCTACTGAAATCAATCTTACTAACTGCTGTCTGTGCAATTTACTCGGCGCAAGTTGGCGGACTTTATTTTGCTTACTTTACCATAATTTTTCATGGTGGGGCTAAGCCATTTCTTGGTATGGCTGTAGCCTACCCCAGCCATACCCTGGAGCTGCCACTGGAAACGCGGGAGGTAAAAAGAAAACGCAATTTACGGTCATAACGGTGTTACTAATGCCTCCACGCAAGAAAACAACTAAAAAGGACAACGTTTTGGAAAATGTATCCGAAGAAGATTGGCCACCGCTGTCTCAACCTGGCCTTACTCCCGACATGGAACACGAGGAGGGAGAAGACCTGTCGAGGATAAACCCTCAGGTGAAATTCTGAGTGCAATTAACAATTTAAAGAAAGACCTGAAGGAAGACTTTGCATCAAAATGTAATACGGTGATACACTCAATACAATCTATCGAAGGCGAACTAAAACAGTACTCTGGCCGATTAACGGAGGCTGAGGAGCGGCTTTGAGCGGTGGAAGACGATGCCTCAGCGCTGAATAAAACAACGAAACAGCTGAGACAATAGGTGGAAAGTTTGGAGGTGAAAATGGAAGATCTGGAAAATCGTAACCGCAGATCTAATGTGCGACTGCTAGGCTTGCCCGAAAACGTCCAAAATATAGTAAACTACAGTATAAATAACTTAATATACAGTATAATTGATGCTGCTGCAGTGCTGGGCTGTGCTGAGGTGGAGAAGGTGTCTGCAGACTGCAGGTGACCCAAAATATTTCAAAAAAGTGCATCTGAAGAGAGAAGAGAAGTATATGTGACCATCAATAGATGCATTATATTTGCTAGACCTGAGACATATTATAGAAATCAGATTACAGGTGCAGCTCACAATATAATTAGAATATTATGGAATATATTGCCTCCATACCATGTAGAATTTATGCAAAAGGAGCCAAGTATTGAGTAAATAAATGAACAAACTTTTCAGAAGGTCGAAATATCTGTATTATAAATCCTGTTTTGATTGGTCTTATCTAATATTATACTATTTTGAGATACAGGATTAGTGATTTTCATGATCTGTAAGCTGTAATCATCATAATTAAAACAAAAAAGGCTTGAAATATTTCACTTTATGTATAATGAATCTAGAATATATGAATGTTTCATTTTTTTAAATAAATTACAGAAAAATAGTTCTATGATATAGTAATTTTTTGAGAAGCACCTGTAGAATCAGCTTTTGCATCTAACCAGATGGCAAAGAAGCAGTTAAATGCAGTGCATATTAAAGATAAAGGCTAAGGTATTCAGTATTTACAGTAATGGCGAGCATTTTAACACTGATGTAAACTTTACACTATTGAACATACTTTAGACAGCATAAACTGTAAGGCAATAAGGGTACACAGGTCTGCGCGGCTGGACTTCCCGGCGGTAATGACCCTGGCGGCGGAACATGTAGGTGGCTTACCGCTTTCCCCCACCGCTGCCACCGAGGCCTGTAATGGCGCATTTCCATTGCAGGGCCTCGCTCGGCTTAGTACGGTATAGTTAGGCCTTGTTAGGCCTTGTTAGGACTGGCTCACTTTATGCTGCGTTTCCATTACAGTTTAGTAGCTGGGGCAGTAACTATAGTAACGCAGTGTAGGCGGAGCCGTGATGTCATCTTCAATGCGAACCACAGAAAAACAACATCAGCCGTTAGCTGTTAGCACTCAAGCTCACAGCTCCTCATATCTGTTCAGAAACTAGACAAAAGTTAAACAAGTACAAACCACAGCCTGTCTGTGTCATGGTGAATACAGTCGCTGGTTTATTTATGTCTGTATAGGCCTTTGTTGTGAGTGTGGACGGTCGGAGCATATACTGCGTTAGCTTAGCCGATCTCCATTTAGAAAACACCCATTTTAAAAGGTTTTTCGCCTGCCGTCTGTCTGCAGACTTGTCAGAGCATTAATTCATGGTTTTTACTAACCGGTATTAGTATGTTGTTACTTCGGCATCATTTTGAAACGTGTATTACAATTAAATCACGGTCAAATATGTTCATCTTGTTGTAGTTGTAGCCCCCTTGCCAGCGATTCTCTCTCTCTAGTTTAGCATGCTCAGCCCGACTCAGCCTGGTTGTTGGCCCGCTAAGAACCTCGATTTTATGGGACCAGAAAAACTGTGAAATAGTACCCGCTAGCCGGTACTACGCCAAGTGGAAACGCAACCAAAAACGGGCCGTGCACGGCATGCTTAAACCGCGCTGTAGTGGAAATGCGCCGTAAGCCGCCTTCGGCAGGGGTTTTACGGCCCGGTGCTTCCGGCGCAGCCGGCCTTCGTCTCGCCCCCGTTGCCAGATATCTGGCAATGTGTGGAGGCGACGTGGCGGCGACCACTGAGGACGAAGGCCCCAGTAGCAGCCATGACGGGCATCATCAGGGTGCAGGGCCGCTCGGACACGGCGTGTCCCGGTGTGCCCCCCCTCGATGAAAGCCTGGCGGCCCATCTGCTTCCGCAGACAGCTGGTTGGGTGGAGGGGAAGAAACCTCTGGCCCCGCTACCGCGGGGCCGAGACACCCTGGAGTATTTAGACAAAATGTTCAGGCTCGGTGCACAGATGGTGGCTGCGGCCAATAATCTCGGCGTGTTGGGCGTCTCTTTGATTACTCCTCAAGCAGACGCCCCGCCCTCCCGCCTCAGGACGGGAGCGATTATCCGGACCGCTGCATAGGTCAGATGAACAATCTGATCCATGGAGTGGCCGCCGCAGCGGGGCGGGTGATGTCCTTGGCCACAGTGGCGTCGCGTCACGTGTGGCTAGGACTCACCGCTATATCTAAGAAGGACCGAGAGGATCTCCTTGGAGTATGAAGGTAGATATGGTGCAAAATGCGAGAGCGTGTAAAACCTGATGTGAGCAATTGCAGAAAAAAAATCTGAGCTTGAGACAAATAATAACAACACTTACTTTACGGCATGCGCTCAGCAACACATTCCCTTTTACGGGATGCCCACTGAGGCCTTTCCGTGTCCTATACTATCCCCCAAATTTCTTTTTTTGTGTCTATATCTATGCCGGGATCCTGAGTCGAGGCTGATCCTGTTGCTGTGGTCCTGTGTCCTGGATCCTCTATCCTGAGTTCTGGATTTAAGTCCTGGACTTCGAGTCGTGGCTGAACCTGTCTCTGCGGTCCTGCCTGACTCTCATCATACTACTTCCCTGATGGCTCCCACAGGATTGTTGACATCCTCATGGATTCATCTTCTTATCATAGACACATGCATTTCCAAAAATTTGGTCTACCTACGCTGTAAAATGTATTATCTCTTCGATTTACACACGGCATCTATTGCACGTCTGTCCATCCTGGGAGAGGGATCCCTCCTCTGTTGCTCTCCCTGAGGTTTCTCCCATTTTTCCCCTTTAAACTGTGGGTTTTTCTCTGGAAGTTTTTCCTTGTACGATGTGAGGGTCTAAGGACAGAGGGTGTCGTATTGTCATACTGATATTCTGTACAAACTGTGAAGTCCACTGAGACAAATGTAACATTTGTGATATTGGGCTATATAAATAAACATTGATTGATTGATTGACTGATTGATATACTGCCCTCTGCTGTTTGTAATGATATACAATATTTAACATAAACATGCCTTGGAGAGTATAACTTAATTTATACAAGACAATATACATTGAAAATGTGACCACATATTTATGCGGTTATCTGAATCATATTTCTACCCCTTATATTCGAAAATATATGATTAAATACGTAAAATATGCGCACTTTGACGCTGCACTGCGTGGGCAGACTCCAGAGTTATATCTTTCAAACTAAATCTATCCACTATTTGCTTGTAGACTAACAGTCTAAGGATCTAATATCCGGGAGGGCCGGGTTCGAGTCTCGGAAAGGAAAAGTTTTTTTGTATTATCTCTTTTCATTCACTTACAATCTTTGTATTAATGCAACGTATTGCAAGATCTGCTTCACCTTAATTGTCCACACTGCTTGGCAACAGCTGTCTGTTCTCCAGTTTTTTAAGGTGGTAGCCTGTCGCCTGCGTTGATGTTTCACAGCAAATAAATGGGAATTTATCAGCCTCAGATGTATTAATTTATAAATTAATATATATAATAAATGAATACTTTGCTTAGCGTTGACAGCTTTTTAAACCTTGTTGTAAAAAGACAAAAAACACATCGACAGTGTTTTTGTAATTACTCTTACTGGCAGATAGGTAGACACAGGCCCGCACTGCAAGTGAAACCATGGGGTATTAAATAATAATAATAATAATATTAATAATAATAATAATAATAATAATAATGTAATTAATCTGGTACTGAGAGTTATTACAAAGCACTGTTCCTAAATATAATTCATTGTTTACTTTTTTCGTTGTCTACTAAACCAGAAAAACAACATAATTGTGCGGTCACAAACTTCGGAAAGGCTGAACTCCTAGCTCAAACAGTTCAGATAACCTTACAGTGGAAGCCAGGCAGTGCAGAAACAATACATTAATGGAAAACCCGAGAATATTGGATAGAGTAGAAGTGTTAGGGGATCAATTGGACCTGCATTTTAGTATGTTTGAGTTGAGAAGAGCAATTATTAGTGCTCGCCAAACCACTCCTGGGAAAGATGGTGTTTGTTATAAAATGTTGGAACACATGACAGATAACTCTCTAGCCATTGTGTTAAGATTGTTTAACAGGGTGTGGGATACTGGTCAATTTCCATCAGTGTGGAAACAAGCAATAACAGTGCCCATCCTAAAGCCAGGGAAAGACCCTTCAGATCCATCCAGCTACAGACCTGTTGCCCTGACATCTCAGTTATGCAAAATCATGGAAAGAATGGTTACAGAAAGGTTAACGTATATCTTAGAACCATATCAAAGTGGGTTCCAGAGGGTTAGGAATACAATGGATTCTATATTGTGCTTAGAATCAGATATCAGGAAAGCACACACCAACAAGGAAGTAGTGATTGCAGTCTTCTTTGATATTGAAAAGGCATATAATTGGGTTATGAATGTTTTACTGGACACAAAAATACAAGTAAGAGTAGGTGCAGAATATTCAAGTGTTTATGCTGTGGAGAATGGTACTGTTAGGGTTAGGGTGCTGGTGCTGTTTGTATATTAGTCCTGGTTTTCTGTCCTGTTCTTGTCGGTTCCTTGTTTGTCTATGTCATGAAGTTCGTTTTTTTTCCCGTGTTGATTGTTGTTACTTGAGTTCCTGTTCTGCCTGTTAAATATAATTTTTTGGAAATGTTTATGGTGTCTCCAGTCTCTGCATTTGGGTCCAACCACTCCTTGCTTCACATGACAATGATTGATTTGTACTATATATCGAATTGCAATTTTTGCCATTATTTTATTATTATTAGTGCTTTTGCAGGGAATTATTATTATTATTATTACTTTAAATCTCATAGATATTAACACTATTATACATATGGCTGCTATACAATATACTGAAATAATCATCATCATTAATTGTTTTGTGATATTATGTCCCTCTGGTTTTTATATATATATATTTATATATGTGTCCTTCACAAGCACTATATATCAATATATAATACTATTCTGAAGCATACAATGAAATAGAAGCAGAAAATGCTGCAGTGTTTGCAATGACACTTTGTATACATTTCTGAATAAGTCTGAGAACCACTTTGTGGTTCTATTAATTGGATATGCTTTTCAGCTGGAGCAACACTAATACATCTGAGGCTGATAAATTCCCATTTCTTTGCTGTGAAACATTGCAATAAGTTGCATTAAATACAAAGATTATAAGTGATTGGAAAGATATAATAATAAAAGCTGGAGAGAAAACATTTCCTCACTGAAACTCGAACCCGGCCCTCTCAGACATTTGACCCACACCTAGACCGTTACTCTACAGAAGATTGTAGGTGATTTAGTTTGAAAGATATAACTCTCGAGTCCGCCCACGCAGTGCAGCGTTGAAGTGCGCATATTTTACGTATTTAATCATATCTTTTCTAATATAAGGGGTAGAAATATGATTCAGATAACCGCATAAATATGTGGTCACATTTTCAATGTATATTGTCTTGTATAAATTAAGTTATACTCTCCAAGGCATGTTTATGTTAAATATTGTATATCATTACAAACAGCAGAGGGCAGTATAGGACACGGAAAGGCCTCAGTTGGCATGCCGTAAAAAGGAATGTGTTGCGGAGCGCATGCCGTAAAGTAAGTGTTGTTATTATTTGTCTCAAACTCAGATTTTTCTGTCTGCCGCAGACTTGGCATTCTGGCTAGAACGGCAGCAACTTTCCCTCTGCTTCATTCATTTCTCCTGTTCAACAGGTTAGTAGTGTGTACAAAGATTATGTCATATTTCGTTTGAAACTGTTCTTTATGTGTAGTTTAATGTCATTCTGTGAGCTAGTTTGGCTCCACTACAGTGGCTAATGGCGTCCGCTAGCTTCTTCGGCTCAAACTACTATGTTACTAGGTGTATGACTCCCGTGCACTAGTTTGGCTTACATTTCAAGTGTATTCTGCTTGTATAAATATGTGAAATGCTGGTCTGAGTTCATAATTGTTCATATTATTGAAATGCTAATAGCGCTAATGCTATGCTAATATTGTGCCTATCAGTGTACAACAGAGCCAGGTTAAAATGAGTACAGTCAACCGGGTTGTGTGTCTTAATACTGTATTATATACTGTAAATGAAGAAGGCTTTTATCCTTCATAAAAGTCATGCCAATATGGCATGTGAATTTATTTCCATTTTTGATTAGAGACAAATACGTCATACAGTTATTTTGATTTGCTAAATGTAAAGGTATGTTTTTTTTCAGATTTCACAGCTGCCTGGGCCTAGTGGCCCACAGGCGGCGTTTATCCAGCAGCCAGAACCTTCTGTGCCGGCCCCCAGGTCAAGGTCTACCGTGGCTCAAAGACCTCCACCACAGCCATCACCACCAAGGACCAGAGGACCAGCATCACTACAGCGGCTTCCACCTCCATCTGTGCCTGCCACAAGATTAAGATACACCTCGGTACAAAGGCCTCCACCACAGCCATCACGATCAACCCAGCCAGCAAAGAAGTCTCGCCTAGCACACGTACCTCCCACACAGCCACCAGCATCAACCCGGGACAATCACACCTACCTCCCTCCGACACAGCCACCAGCAGCCCATGCACCATCACCCCCACCTACACAGCAGCCAGCCCCACTGTCTTGGAAGACAGACAAAGACCATGACACTGCTCACCCTGTCTTTACATTTATAATGAATAGTTGGTTGAAAAAGTTCTGATATTGGAAATATTGAGATTTTACAGTTTCTTATGTTAACATAAATAGTTGGTTGAGAAAAAAAGGTTTAATGCTCAATTTGTATTTGTACACATCACATGAACCTTGGTATGGAATATGAAGTCATTATTCAGTCCTGATGTAACTTTTCTGTGGTGAAAGTAGAGGGATAGAACAATTTTAGTCCAAATTATAATTTACACATTTTCATTTTAGACATGAACAACACATTTATATTGGCCTATAGTGTAATTCATATATTTCACTACTTTTGTGAACCAAAGACTTTGGTAAACCAAATCTGAAACACCAAAAATAATGGATGACATGAGTAAATCAGTGTTTCACAAGAGTTTTGAAGTTTTCCAAAAATCGGATTTCTAAGCTAAGTATCTCATAAGACAGTGCTCTAAGGTGAGTGACTTTGCATTTCTAGCAACTGTACTGAACATTTTGACATGTAACACCATGCCATGTTATAAGAAGTACATTTAAAAGTTGATTTAAGGAGACATCTAAAAATTGAGAAAATACCCTTCACTTCACACTCCAGAGGGTTAAGGAAAAGGGTAAGGCGATTTTATTTTAAAAGACAATGAAGTTGGTTATGTTGATATATTGATTGATATATTTATTATATTCTAATACTTAGTCCCCTGAATCTGGAATAATGTACAGCACAGCCTCACAATGTCAGGAACTTTTCATCTACAGATTGCTTTGGTCTGGCTTTACCCTTCACTGATTGGTTGAAGAAACTTTGAACTTATTGGCTATGGAAATCAGAAGGAGGGGCTCATTATCATATAAAAAACCGCGCGAATATTCGCGCGTATGTGCGCACGTATTTTCGCCCCTATATATTTCACGCGTATGTCACTTTTGGCTTTCCATACACGCGGGGGCGGGCTGCCCGACCTCGACAGACTCCACAGCAGCAGAGAACGGCGCCACCCGGGACGCCAGGGGGAATCCCGCCTGCTCCCTATACAATGCACAGATCCCTATTGTGAGAAATAAAAAGGTTGATCTGTATCCAAGTCTGAGTGTCATTTGTTTTCACAATTCTGCACTCACACACAATGTTGACCGTACAAATTCCCCACTCGCTACCCCGGTTGTAGCTCCTGTAAGGGAGGTAGCTAGTGGGCATGCGCAGATGAGAGAGATAAACCGGAGGAAGTGCTATCAAAGCGCTATGCGGGTACAGGGGCATTATGGCCGGCGTATTACTGTCAGGGAACACACTACGCCTAGAGCAGGGGTCGGCAACCCCTGGCACGCGTGCCACCATTGGCACGCGGCACCGTAACCAGTGGCACACTAGGAATAAGTGGAATAAGTGTGCAAAATATTTAAATTTTATTTTCGGATCCTGAACGAGACCACCGCCAGGGCGCGTCTCCCCGTTACATGCAGAAGGAAGCCATGCACGCAACGCAGCCCCGCTCTCTTTAAATCCAGGCGACTTTCTGCCGCTTTCCTCCGTGGTGCAGTGCTGATCGTTTCACCGCAGAGGAAAGCACTTCACAAATTGCAGTACCCATAAGGAGCTGTACAAATGCCGCAGTTTTTGCGTGGCTGTGTCTTTAGTTGAAAGCCCAGTGGCGATCTACTCATCTCTCATCGAAATAATATGCTACAAAGGGGCGGACTGGCCATCTGTGTGTTGAACTTTCCTGTCGGCTCCCAGACCGTAGTCGAGGAAACAGGGGGGATGACTCTCTGTCGTCTCCCCGGGCAGAAGCAACAAGCTTCAGGTTCAATAACCCACTTTAGCTTAAATTACTGGAGAGAGGCGAGCTCTTCTTGGGAGGCCGTTGCATTTATTTAGTTGTTTTTCTGTTCTTCCAGAAACATACACACGCTCGCTCACTCTCGCTCTACCATCCACACACACACATGCACACGCCACACCCCTCTCTCTCTCTCTTAAAGGGACAGCGATCTCATCTCACTCTGCATGACCCTAATATCATAACATGTGTGTTCTGGAGAATCAAAGAACGGACGATCGTACTTATTATTATGCCGTTTAAACCAATTATTTAAATTTTTTTGTTAAATTCGGCATCATGTAAGTTGCGCTGAAAGGTCCACACACTGCTTCCCCGCAGCGAGGCTCCCCCCGCCCTCCTGTTGACAGTTCACGAGAGTCAAGCTCCCCCCCCCCCCCCCCGCGTTGATAATTCACGATCGTCGGCACGCTGATAATTTGTTTTTGTTGTAATGGCACTTCATATCAAAAAGGTTGCCGACCCCTGGCCTAGAGTAAAGACTCCGAGTAATGCGCTTTACCGTAGTGGTAAAGGGAACATTATGGTGGAGCGTGTGCTCACACAAGAGCACGCGGCGGTGCGTTCAGGGACCTCAGTAAATAATCGGCCCTTTCTGTGTCGACCCTCCATGGGCAAATCTTCCCTTCACGGGGGGTTTTGCGGCGGAATGGGTCACCAGAGAGTATCACAGCTTCATAGCTGCGGCCCCACAGCTGAGGGTTTGTCCATTAACACAATGTTATGGGGAATGGAAACTCAGCTGTGTGTTAACAAAGTGGATGGACAGGAGGCTGAAACGGGGTTATTCACTCCAGTTTTGCAGCATCCCACCTCCATTCAGAGGCATGCGAGAGGTAAATCTGTCATCCCAGGAGGAGATGGGTTTCCTCTCAGCAGAGATTCAGGCTCTGGTGCAGAAACAGGCAGTGTCTGTTGTGCACCCTCAGCAAAGAGAAAAGGGTCTTTATTCCATGTACTTCCTGGTTCTCAAGAAGACAGGGGAATTCAGGCCTATTCTAGATCTCCGTAGCCTGAATCGCCACATTGCCTGCAGAAAATTCCGCATGTTAACTATAAAACAGTTAATGGGGCTGGTGCAACCGGGCGATTGGTTCACCACCATCGACCTGAAAGACGCATACTTTCATGTGGAAATTGCTCCGGAGCACAGAAAGTATCTGCGTTTTGCCTTCCAGGGGATAGCCTACGAGTACAACAGATTACCGTTCGGCTACTCCCTATCCCCACACACGTTCAGCAAATGTGTGGCCACTGCGCTCCAACCGCTGTGCGTCCACGGCATGAGAGTTTTCTTTTACCTAGACGACCTCATAGTCATGGCCATCGCCTCACCTGCCTGGGGGCAGGGGGGGAGAGCCCTCCACACTATAGTTTGCACACACTCTGCACGGAGTCAGTGTCTGAGTGTGGGGACATGGGGGCACTTGCGCTCTCCCCGTGCTCCTTAGGGACTCGGGAGAGGTGGTGCATAGTGAACCCATACAGGGCTGGGGACTTCCTCTGTCTGCCTATAGGCGGACTGGGGAGAGCCCTCAGCACTGTTTCCGAGCACACTTTTCGCGAGGTAAGCGCGTCAGGGTGTGCTCTGTCAGCCGCAGCCCGGATTTCTCCACGGTTACAACCGAGGGAGAGGTGAGTGAGGCGCAGCGGCCGCTAAAGCTGGTCAGGGACAGTGAGGTGGAACGGTGTTGTTGGACGACAGCGTGTGTATACATCGAGCCTGTGAGAGATATAACGAGGGGTTACGTATGGTAACCCTTGTTATATAAGCACAGGCGGAGCCCTCTACTCGGGGCACTGTCTGTCCTATACCGCTCGCTGAAGAGAGGTGTAGGATGACGGTCAGGAGGCGAGGCCTCCTTTTATACGGTGAGATGCGCGCGCATTCAGGTAGGCCCGCCCCGGGGCCGGCTACGTCTATAGAAATCTCAGTAGGTGAATGCTTGCATGATAAGGTAGTACCCATAGAGTCCAGTAGAGGGCTCCGCCTGTGCTTATATAACAAGGGTTACCATACGTAACCCCTCGTTTTCTGTTATTGATACTGTTGTGACGACCCCTGCTTTACTATCTCCTGTTGTGTGTGTATGGCCCTTTAATGTTCTCCCTTTGTCTGTGTCAGCGTTGATTGAGGACACCTGGCTGCCGGTACCGGAAGAGTAAAATGCCTGAGCCAGAGTCTCGATCGCTCTCTCCGCGGAGGACCTGTTTTGGGAGAGCAGCTACTTCGTTTATGCTTTTGCCTTACCTTTATATTAGTTTTGGTTAACGTTGGGTTATTGTAATAAATATATGTTCTTATATCTTGTCCTTTCCACGCTTTTGTTATGGCCAAGAGCCAGGCCATGACAATTGGGGGCTTGTCCACTTTTTTTATCTTTACTACCGCAACGGATAGGTAAGATTTGTTATGTTTTGATGTGGCGTTTCTTGAGTTTGAGTACCTAGTCGCGCGGTTGGTAATTATTATTTTTTTGGTTTGTGTTAAACAGTTAAGCCTGTAGGTTTGTGTTAGTTTAAGAACTATGATGGTAGCCTGCCGTATGTGTGAGTCGTGTTAGGAGTTGGTGCGCGTGTATAAAGTTTGTTGGGAGCGCATGCAGTGCGGCCGGTTTCTTTGTTTCGGGTCATTAAACCGCTTGTGTAAAGGACATTATATTTTAGATCGTTGTTTGGGACTTATTAAACTACTTTGCGAGGCTTTGATTTGTTTTGCATTATATTTGAGGAGAGTGTTTGCCAGCTGTTTTTCATTTTTTCTCTCGCTGACACGTGTGAGTTTGTTTGTGCGTTGTATGTGGAGCGGTTCGGAGTTTTCCCTTGTAGGTTTTAGCGGTGGTTCCCTTGGGATCGTTGAGCGGGGTGTTTGTAGTGTTGCGGCGAAAGTGTGTGAAGCTTCGGCTTGGGAGCATGGCCGTGGTTTCAGCAGTGTTGCTAGCCTGCTAGTCGCTTTGCTGTGCCAGTGGTCTCCAGTGCGTAAATACCCACCACAAGTAACTGCATGAAGACTAGGGGGGAGATTAGTCAGTGGGAGGGTGAATAGTTAGCGGGGAAACTCCAATCAAAAGTTAGTATTGTTCCACTTTTGCGCATAATAAACGCTGTGGGGTCTGTCCGGTTTTTTTCTGCTTAAAGGTCCGATGCTGTGCTCCTGTGAGTTGTCATTGTAAAATAATATGACTGACAAAGAGGCATTCATTAAAGCTCCATCTCAGGAGTCTCTTGGCATTTTTTCGAAAGATCATTTGCTGTGATTGCTGAGTATTTCTCTGTGTCTATTGTCGGTGATAAAAGGGTGAAAGAGAACATCAAAGACTCTATAATATCGAAATTAATTGAGATAGGAGTGTGTCCTGCAGAGAAAGGGGAGGTTTTGTCAAAGCCTCTTTTTCAGGCTTGTGCACTTTCTTTTGAGCAGCAGAAAGAAATGTTGATGTTGCAGCTGGAACATGACAGAATAAAGTATGAGTTGGAAATTAAAAAGGAAATTGAAGTGGAGCGAATTCGACAAGAATCTGAGAAAGCAAAGCTAGAAATGGAGGGATATGTCTATGTTCAGGGATGGCGTGTTGTCCGGTGAGGGGCAGGGTGGACAGGTGCCCAGGTCTCCTCATCGTTTCGATGTCAATAACTTGCGCTTGTTGCCTCACTTTAATGAAAGTGATCCTGACACGTTTTTTAAATAATTTGAACGTGTAAGGCTAGAGATTGGCCTGAGGCAGACTGTGCTCTGATGCTTCAGTGTGTTCTCACAGGAAGAGCACAGTCCGCATATTCCTCTTTATGTCTGGAAGAAAGCTCTAGCTATGTTAAAATAAAATCGGCTGTGCCTAGAGCATATGAACTGATGCCAGAGGCCTATCGACAGCGGTTTTGGTTCTTTGAGCAAAAACAAGGTCAAACGTATGTGGAGATGGCGAGGGATTTGTCTATTCATTTTAAGCGTTGGTTAACTGCTCTTGACATCACTTCTTTTGACGACTTGTGTGAACTAATGATCTTAGAACAGTTCAAAAATGTTCTTCCAGACCGCATTGCCACATACATAACAGAACAAAAGGTAACTTCTGCGGCTGAGGCTGCTGTGGCAGCTGATGAGTTTGTGTTGCTTCATAAGAGCAGGTTCAGAGGGCGCTCTTGGGCCCTAACTGTGTTTGAAGGAAGGAGAAATGCTGTTGATGTTGGTTCGTTTGGGATGTATCCAAGGAAATTGGGTTTCGTAAAATCTGATGTTGACAATTTGGATAATATTGATAATTGCGGAGTCACGTGAGGAACACCCAGGGAATGGCAGCAGTTTAGATTTGCTCCGTACCCCCGCCGACAATTAACGTAACTAAACTACAATAACTCTCCGTATATTTTTGGTGGTTGTCCCTATTAGCTAAAATACAGTCCAGCCTCAAGGTTAATGGAGAAAATATAATGAAAAAGGGGAAGAAAAGCGTGCAAACTCGTCTGAAAACCACTTCCACGATGGAAGCTAACCCCGCTAACCCCACTAGCCCCGCGTCAATCCAAAAGAACGATATCAACAAACTTTTTGCGGAAATTACCAAGATTGGCACTACTTTGAAGACGGTGGCAAGTGATGTGTCAATAATTAAATCGGACACAACAGAGTTAAAGAACGCAGTCAATGCTCTACAGATAAGACTGGAAGAGGCCGAGGATCGCATCGGTAGCTTGGAAGATAGCACGGCTAACATGGCTAATGAAAGCAAGGGACTGGCAAGGCGAGTTGAACAACTATGGAACCATGTTGAGGATCAGGAAAATCGTGGTAGAAGGAATAATATCAAGTTGATTGGACTGAAAGAGGGAAAGGAAGCAGGGAGCACAATAAATGACTACGTCAAGAAAATACTGAATGACGGCTTGGGGCTACAGGGGGCTGAGTATGAGATCGAGAGAAGCCACAGAAGCGGGGGGCCAAGACCTGATGACAACCAGCCGCCACGGATGATCTTGGTGACATTTCTACGCTACACAGCCCAGCAGAAAGTTCTGACAGCCGCAAAGAAAAATAGAGGAGTACGGTGGGAGGATTGCTCCCTCTCCATCTACGAGGATCTTACCAAGGAGCGCTCCGACCTGCGGAGATGTTTCTCTCAGACCATGAAAACTTTATGGCAGCATCAGGTGAAACACACGCTGCCAAATCCAGCCAACCTAAGGTTCACATGGAAGGGGAAGAGATGGAGCTTTACTGATCCCAAAAAGGCGGAGGAGTTTGTTGGAAAAAATATTCACACAACGGAGCATGAATGACGTTACGATATACTACATTAAGGAGAGCGGAGTCAGAAGAAAGTTTTCAGCTTGCAATAGAAAGTATCAGAAGCCAGATGCAGGCACTGTAGAAACAATGAGTTATTGAGGCTATGGCCTTGGCCGCCTGGGTTAGCTCCGCGCCCACGCATAGCTGGGAATCAGTATAACCAAGATTCCACTTTTCTGTAGAAGCTTCATCAAAACAAATTACGTATGATGGTGCCAGAGTAGGGAGGGACTTCCACAGGCCGGCCGAATGCTGATTGGAAGGTCGTGTTGCCAAGAGACTCTATCTGAGTCTGCGCACCAACCAAAGAGAACCAAGTCTAAACCATGGTATCTCTTCAGCTAGTCTTGACCAATCATAAATGTACGGGCAACGCCCTGTGTAATAAAATGTATTGTCGTTCGAGGCTCTTGACAGATTTGGTGGTTACAGATTACAGCTTTGCTGCCTGTGATTCCCAAAGACGTGATGAGTCCTTGGCCAAGTAATATATATATTTTGCTCTCTTTACAATAAATAGTTAAACTTAAAGTTGTCTGTCTTTTCTGGAATTCTGAACCCAACAAAATGGTGACCCCGACGTGATTCCAAAAAGACGATTGGGAACTCCCGACTTCGAGTCCTAGGACTGAAGGACGGCGGAGACCTCCTCCGGATTCCTATCAATACTCAAAGGGCCAAAATCAAAGGTGAGCAGAAGCCTGTTGTTAATACCAAAATGCTGCATAGGTAGAATAGGACTGTTACAAACTGTGAGTTTTGATGGAAGAAAGAGGAGGTAAAGTACAAATATTGATGACTGTTTGTTGTGGGGGAGCAAAGGATATGTTTCTTGTAAATATGCATGCGATAAAGTGTCAGGGACACTAAAGTACCAGGGGTACTAAAACGTCAGGGACGTTTGGAAGTGTCCGGGGCACTAAAACGTCAGGGGCGTTGAGAAGTGTCAGGGGCACTAAGAGCATCAGGGGTGCTGTGAAAAACTCCACCGCCGTGTGGAGGCTGTGTTTGAAAAACGTCAGGGGCGTTGGAACGTGTCAGGGGCACGAAGAATAGGGCAAGTGATTGGATTTAAAGTAAGATATTTATAGTAAGTGAAGACTTTCTGGGAGAGCCCGTCAGGGACGGCATAGGTTTAAAAGGGTGATTACGTTAAGTGAGTGACGACAGCTTAATTGTCTCATTCCTTCCTATGAACTTACTATATTATCATAAAAATGGTGGCAGGGACAGCTTAGGGCATTTGAACAGAAAAATATAGCATTTGGTTGTTAAAATACTAAGATCTTTACATTGTTTTGGTGTAAAAGAACAGAAAAAATAGATAAAGTGTGAAATAAGGAGAGGTTTTGTAAAATGGAGAAGTCAGAGTGAAAAGGACAAAGAACGTATACAAAAGGGTGTGGTGCGTAAAAAAGAGAGATTAAGGTTTGGCTTCATCTGGTGGACATATTGTATATTATTTTATACACTAGTGTTCAATTTTAGAACTATTACATTTAGCACATATTTGTATATTTACACATAAATAATTTTGATCAAAAGTACAAAAGGGATTAGTAATTCATCCATAATAGTTTAAAGAATCTTTAGAGTATAAACCGATAGGGATAAACACATGTTTACACTCAAACAATTTGCATGTCTGGATTATGGACAGGGCATTTAGATAATACGAATAAGTGTTCACTAAAATTGATAATATTAACAATTATAATAGAAAGAAAACATAGGCCTACTCTTGGGTCAATTTACATTTTTGTGATCTGTTAATATGCTCTCTGCTGGTTTTTACTGTTGTTCTAAGTAACAATAGGATTTAAAATATTGAAGAATATAAGGGAGATTTTCTTCTTGTAGTGTGTGAAATATATGGAGCTTGAAATATGTGAGTATTTCATTTTATAGGAGAAAATGGTTTACTGAAAGAGTTGCTTTGAGTAAATATGTTACAAATGGTTGAAATCATTTTGAAAAAGGAGTTCTGTAATATCATTAGGAGACATTCATTTTGTTGTTAAGATGGCATTTAACAACCAAGAGAGATGGTATGATTAGAAAAAGACAGAGTGGAAAGGCTTGGATTTATTTAACCTCAGTGTGCTAGAATTTCTATAGGTAATGCGTCCCAAGACCTGGACTGTCCCTCTGCATCAGACGGCTAAAACCCGATCCGCCTGAGCAAACAAAGAACTAACCCAAGCCAGGAGACTCCTCCTTCTCCATCGAACAGACAGAGAACCAGAGCTGAACCAACAACAACAAGACTGCATCCAGAACTGCATCCAGAACCAAAGCTCCATAAAACAGCAAAGAGACTGTAAAGGAGGAGATGAAATGCAAAGCAGTACAAGAACAGTGGCATGATGGGGGCTGCTGATGTCAGAATCAGGGGAGTTGGTCGAGCAGAATGTGAGGAGGCCGGGTCATGGCTCGAGATAAACCAGAGGAGACGGGAAGGGAACCAATCGGAATGAGTGAGTTTGCACATAAACACATTATTCACAAACGCACATAAAAAGAACCAAATTTAAAGAAATTGAATTGACTTGATAAAAAAGTAAAGATAAAAAGTTATATTACCCATGAATTAATCAATTGGTAAATAACAAATAGCAGTAAAGAAGAAACTATTAAAGTAAAATGAGAAAATAAACCTAAAACACACTGAAGGTACTGTGGGATAAAGGGGGAGAGACATGATGGAAATATTCACTACACTTTAAGCAGTGGGTGTTTTGGAGTCAGGAGTACAGAGTAGAAAATATTCTTCAATCTTTTCATCATGTTTACAAATTATTCTTTTAGAGTTTTTATTCATGTGAATTTGGTAGTGTTTGAATTTGTTACAGTATTGATCTACAGTTTAAAGGGAGAGTTTTAGTAACCACTCTATAAGAGCAGACAAATCTTTATTTATATAGGTCATGATGAAGGGAAAGCTAGTCCTAAACAAAATATAGTATTTCAATTTGAGGTATTGGTTTCACCATTGTAGCATATATTACTATAGGAGAACTTTTTATGGGGAAATAACTGTTGTTTGTAGTCCAAAATGTAGAGTTTAAAATAAAATAAAAATAAAAAACAGCACATTTAATTTTGAAAAAGCAATATAATTGGAAAAAATGTGGGGCCTTGGCTCACCCATAGAGAACCGCAGTGACGCGTCCTAAAACCCGGAAGTAAACTTCTTCCGGTTCCATCGTCAAAAAACAATGCAATTTCTCCATAGGGTTTTGGAAAATAGCTCAAAATAAGGTCTGTGGTTGAAACACATTTAAGAGAGGGATCACGTTTTGTTCAGCCAGATAATCTCCACATATCTACGCTACTTTTATAATTTTCGAATCATAAATCTAGTCGCCAGAAGCAAAATGCTAACGTTATGCTATAAAGGAACTACAAGCTAGAACGGCAGGGTCGCACTACTCAACGTCACGCCAACTTAAGATCGCCTCAACTGACTTTCGCGCGCTTGCATATTTTAACAAAGCTTTTCATTTTAGCCACGCTGAATTTAACTAGAAGTCATGGCTCTGTCCATTACCAGTCTAATATCTTTTTACAAAGATGACAAGAAGAGTGTAGATAGAGGAGAGAACCACTACAAGTCAGGACACGTACAACAGTGCAGCCTGGATGAAGGTGTGCTTACCGGTGTTGTGAGGGCTAGCATGAGGGACAAGGTTTATAGAGTGTCGGTGAGTAGTGATAGCAAGAGCACCGTTAACCTAGAGTTAATTTATTCACATTAGTGATATTAATTCCCATCAACAAATCCATTTTATGTGTCACATGAAATCTTTATTACAAATATTACACACCAGAAAACACAGAAATATCCATGAAATAAACATACAGTAGGCTATAAAAAATTAAAAGGGATAATTGGGAAGGCATTACAAATGTAAATATATTTTAAATAATGAAACAATCCCACCCCACAGGTATACTACAGATACTTAAGATAGGCATATACTCTCTTTCAAGCAGAACACAGGGGGAAAGAAATTTAGCGGGAGTGTTTACGTAATCGGCGTAATGACGTACAACGGCCTCGACCATTTCTGTAGTCCACTAATGCCACTTGTTAACAACCATCGTTTTTCCGACACGTAAACTCTTCAAAAATCACCAGCGGGGTCACTGCTGATGTATTTAATGTGGTAGAACAAAACGTGATCTATCTCTTAATTTTGTGTCAAACACAGACCTTATTTGGAGCTATTTTCCAAAACCCTATGGAGAAATTGCATTGCTTTTTGACGAAGGAACCGGAAGTGGTAAAAATGCTAACTTACTTCCGGGTTTTAGGACGCGTCACTGCGGTTCTCTATTGTAAAGGTGCATATTATTGACAACCAATAAGGAGAATGGGTCACTCAACCCACCCTGCAGTGGTTTTAAATCGTACTTGCAGCTTCACAGGGAGCGCACGGCACCAGATTATGAGTTTAAAAGACAAGCGTCACCACCTTCCAATGGACATCCATTTAATTAGTGATGACCTGAAATTTAGAGATGTTAAAAAGTAAAAACATACCTACCATAAGTGATAATTCCTAAATTCAACTACAAACCATTGATGAAATTACTTCTGTTTTTAAATCCTTGATAAAGGAAGGAGTAATTGTTACATGTTCGTACACCCAAGGAGCCACACACTGCTAGGGAGGTTAAGGAGCAACTTGCAGGTTTTTTTTTTTACTAGATTTATGCTTAACCTTGCCTGAAAATTACAATTAAAAAAGTTAATGCAGGATTTGATATGTTTTACAAGACATAAGGGCAATAATTCAGAGGGGAAAGGAGCCGTTTTGAGCTCTGCTACTAAAAACTGCTTTTTTTTAACGTCAAACGCGTCATATTATGTCACATGGGGGAGCAACTTTCTCGGACTCGTTCTCTGTCCAATCCGCTGTAGTAGTTTGTGGTTGGTTTGAGCGGTTGTGATTTAGTGAGCTGGTATTTTTTCGGTAATTTTACATTGCATTTCACCATTTGTAATCATGGTGAGCTGGAGTTTGTGCAGTTTGCACAAACTCCAGCCTGTCAGCACATCGAGTCCACAGTTTCCCTAACAGGAAAAGGACCGGAGCTAGCTTTCGTTCCTGGGTGCCTATCAAACAAAACGTTTATCAGGAAACTGTATTACATCTCTCCCCCCCTTCGTTCCTCTCTCCCCCCCTTCGTTCCTCTCTCTCCCCCTTCGTTCTCTCTCCCCCCCCTTCGTTCCTCTCTCTCCCCCCCCTTCGTTCCTCTCTCTCCCCCCCTTCGTTCCTCTCCCCCCCCTTCGTTCCTCTCTCCCCCCCCTTCGTTCCTCTCTCTCTCCCCCCTTCGTTCCTCTCTCTCTCCCCTCCGGTACGCAGCACCGTAAGACGTAGTGTGGAGTTGCATTAGGTAACGCTGTGGTGGCTGTACTCCTCCAGCCGTCTCCTTTGTGTTTGTTTGTTTGTTTCCCCCTGTCTGTGTTGTTTGTGTGGGCGTGGTGGCTGTCACTCCTGGCTCCCGGCTCAACCTCCACTCACCTGCTGCAATCAGCTGTGCACCCTCCCCGACTACACACCTGCTTTCCATCAAGCCATTTACAACGGCATATCAACGGAGGCTCCACAACCTTTCTCCGCCAGATCGTCCTGCCAGTAACGTTACTATATTATCAATACTACTTTAGTTATAGCCTGATATATGATAGCTAACTTTACAATGTTGTGATGTGACCGACGTTAGCTAACATTAACTGTAGCTAACGCCGGTCACTCACCAAGACAGCTGCCCTGTTCTCCACTGGTTCTCCTCACACCACAGCTCCATTTCTCGCCGATGGCCGTTATTTCTTCTAATCCTTGGCTGCTCCTGGTCTCTTGGACGCCTAGCAGGCTCATAATTATATGGTTGTGGTCCGTCATATGCATTCGAATATTTATTTTCAACCTCTTCTGTGTCAAAACTAGCATTGTGATCCATGTTTATTACTACGTTAGACCGGCCGCTCTCCCCCATGTGACGTCACACGCGGGAGGTCACATGGGGAGGCTTTTTTTATGCGGAAGTAAAAATGTCTTACAAAAACGACGCCAGATGTCACTGTAGTGTATATTTTTTGTAAAATCTAGTGTATACATCATTTTCCTACACATTTATTCACTGGTGTCTCTAACCTGCAAGTTGCTCTTTAAACATTTTTTTCTTTAAAGTGGTTGTGACACCATCCCACCTACTGTTGTGCAATGCAATGTTGGGCTACTAGTCATCTCGAACCATCAGTTTAAAAATGAATTTGCGATACCGTATTGATAAATATCAATAATTTCGAATATCGCGGGAAAAGTCCATCACTCAGTTTCCTTTTTCGGGACGAAGGCGGAAGTGCGTCACAAAGGGCCATATTTATTCTGCTCCCATTGAGCCAGACAGTGACAGAAGGGATTTGTCACGCGTAGAGATGGTTCGACGATGCGTTGTGTCTGGCTGTTCCAATACAGCAAATGAGGAACTTAACATCAGCATACATAGCTTTCCAACGGATGTCAAGCGTCAGCGCACATGGGAGAAAAACGTGCCGAACACAAGGGCTGGCTGGTCTGTGATGAACCCCACACTGACCTACATATGCAGCGCCCACTTTCTGGCCGAGAATTTCGAGGAAAGGCCTTTGTTGATGGCTGAAACTGGGATTGATTTTTCGCGAAGACGGATTCTGAAGCCGTCAGCAGTGCCTACTCTCTTTCCCACGCCTTCCCAAATCCGTAAAGGCCGCAAAGACTTCGCCAACCCCCCAGCTAAACGCCCCCGAAGTGTCTACTTCGAGCAACAAGAGAAAACTCAGGTAAGAACAACAACCTTTAAACGTGATGTGTTTTTTAGGTGTGTGTGTGTGTGTGTGGTGTGTGTGTGTGTGTGTGTGGTGTGTGTGTGTGTGTGTGTGTGTGTGTGTGTGTGTGTGTGTGTGTGTGTGTGTGTGTGTGTGTGTGTGTGTGTGTGTGTGTGTGGGAAAGAGTCGGGGGGGTTGTCGTCTCCACTGTCCGACTCGGAGTTAATTTCATCCGATTCAGAGGCATATGGTTCGAATCTGTAGGGCATATAGTCAATATCGTCTACGAGGCTATCACTATCAGATGCTTCATCCTCATATGAGCTCTCAGACACATTCAAAATTAAACTACAATCGCAGTCGGAGCTTGCTGCTGTGTGCGCCATCGTTTGTTTGCATACAGATACTGGACTCCGGAAGCGTTCGTCTTCCCTCTGTGACGCGGCACACCTTTTCGCGGGAGTTTAAGAATCCCAGAGCAGATCCAGAGAAGATCCAGAATATGGTCACATTGAAGGGCAGATTAACGGTTATCAAAGTACAAATTTTCAAAAATCACTTCAGTAACGGTTTCAAGGGGACATTATTTACTGAAATTAATGGTTTGGATGATGGGGGAAAACCGTGTCACAACCACTTTAGGTGGACCAGAATTGAAGATAAATTAATATAATGAGTTATGAAATACATGGCAGAGCTTCACAGATCCTAATAATGTTTTGACTCAAGAAAATAATTATATGCACAAGTTTCTGAAATAGATCTATTAGACATTTTAATATAGATTAGGTGTTAATAAACTGCAGTAGTAGTACTATAAGGAAGTTACATTTTTGGCTAACAAATTTCAGGAAATGTGGGAAACAGCTGTCCCAATGAAAAGTTAGAGATATCTTGAAAATTATAGTTGTAATCGTGAATTAATAAATGATGGTGCTCCATATATGACAGATTTTTGTAGACAAAGGATACTGGCCTATGCTGAAATATCAAAGTCTCTGCAGAGCACGACACATGGCCAAAAAGACTGAGACCAAATGACCTTTGACCCTGACTGACAGTGTGAGAAAAGCACTGTCAATGACTGACTCTGGGGTGTACCTGACCAAACTTGACCTTACAACCAGACAGTGTGAGTGTGAATGTATGTTGGCATGTGATCAGTGTAACTGCATGATTTTAGAACAATAACTAACCAAGCATGTTTTTGGACTAACACATTATTCTGGGGCTCTGTGGGAAACGAGAGGTTTCCTAAAATTCCATAAAATTGGAAAACCGCACATGTGACCCGTTTCTAATCTACTTGATGCTATTTTACTCCCACAGGAGGTGGCGGTTTGCAAAATGTGAAGCTCAAACTCAAATCTGAAGATTCTGTTTCTTTAAGGACTGAAAGATGGAGAGACACACTTCTTTTCACTGGAGTGTTTACTGTGGAAAATAATGGATGTAAATTTGTGAATAATGTTTGGTATTTTCTTATAATCACTGGTTACCTGAAGGTTTTCTTCCCATACAGGATTTTGTTACACATGAGTTCATGTGTAAAAAGGGGGAGTGTGTGTATAATGTATTATATCAACATGGCTGTCAAATTCACAATCTACATTTTTCTTTTATGGACTGAAAGAAACCTGCCGCCCCAACTCGGATGTTCAATCTGACCATTGATTGACAGTTTTAGAATGAACCTGCTCCATGTCCATAAGACACTGTTTGATGAATGTTGACATGTTTCTAATTATTGATTGAATTATAATAGGTAAAGCAGATGCAAAAGCAGTGGCCATGGGGCTACTGTGAGAGATGTATTTCCAGAATGGGAATACCAAAGAAGTTGACCTGTGATAATGAAACAATTTTGTAATGTGGATTTTTTAACAGATATTAGAGTAAGTGGGGTTTGAAATGTAGAACGAACATATTACAGTTAAGTTAAGCTAAAACATAGTAATGTAATGAGACAGAATTTAATTTAGACAAAATCCTTTCTCTAGCCTGGTAAATAATTAGAAGTAAAAGCCATAGACTTTATTTTTTAGGTCATTATGGGGATAGAAATTAACACAAGACTAGTTTCACAAGGGCAATTTAAATTCATAATAGAAAGACATTTGATGACAGTATGTTGGAATTCTGTATTCATTTTTTCAGCTTGATAATATCTAAGCACTGACAGGTAGAAGCAGTATTGCCAGGAAATCATTCACTTTGACAGTATCATGATTTTAGTTGTTTTTGAATCCATAACATTAGTGTGTTTCTTTACCAGAAACATGAGTAGTTCATTATTATATTTAGATTTTAAATTGGATTTCAAGGATTTGATTGAAGAATAACACAGATGCTTGTCAGAAATTCAGAGCTATTGAAATGTGTTATTTAGTTCACCTAAAGATGTTGGAGTTTTAAGTTGTTGGCACAGTCCAAGTATTAAGATTCTGAAGCTGCTCTGGCAAATAGGAGGTCTAAAATGTATTTAGAAAACATTAACATTAGAAATAATAAACACACCATTTATAATTTCGGAAATGCAGTAAAAAGAAAAATAGACATAGATTAGATTCACACCTTAAAAGGTGTGAAAGGAGGGATTTGTGGAGTCTATTTTTATATAACATTACAAGACTGATTCTTATTATTACATGATATGCTTATTGTGCTCATGAGATTGCTATGACTATAGAATAAGTAGACACAATCACTAATCCCAGGTTCTGATGGGTTAGATACCAACGAAGGGAATAGTCAGAAGAAAGTTTTCAGCTTGCAATAGAAAGTATCAGAAGCCAGATGCAGGCACTGTAGAAACAATGAGTTATTGAGGCTATGGCCTTGGCCGCCTGGGTTAGCTCCGCGCCCACGCATAGCTGGGAATCACTATAACCAAGATTCCACTTTTCTGTAGACGCTTCATCAAAACAAATTACGTATGATGGTGCCAGAGTAGGGAGGGACTTCCACAGGCCGGCCGAATGTTGATTGGAAGGTCGTGTTGCCAAGAGACTCTATCTGAGTCTGCGCACCAACCAAAGAGAACCAAGTCTAAACCATGGTATCTCTTCAGCTAGTCTTGACCAATCATAAATGTACGGGCAACGCCCTGTGTAATAAAATGTATTGTCGCACGAGGTTCGAGGGTCTTTACGGATTTGGTGGTTACAGATTACAGCTTTGCTGCCTGTGATTCCCAAAGACGTGATGAGTCCTTGGCCAAGTAATATATATCTTTTGCTCTCTTTACAATAAATAGTTAAACTTAAAGTTGTCTGTCTTTTCTGGAATTCTGAACCCAACATAGGGGAAGATAACATCACAGTCTTTAAATCCAAAGGTTGCAAATATACACCCCTCAAAAACAATGGTTGGTGGCCACATTAATATAGTATCGTGGAACATTAATGGCTGTAGCACACCGGTTAAACGAAAAAAGGTCCTCACATATCTTAAATCTAAACACACAGATATTCCGTTCGTTCAGGAAACTCATTTTAGAAACGAAGATGAAGCTCTGAAAATGAAACGTGACTGGGTTGGGAAGGTCTTCCATAACTCGATATCTAGTAAAAGCTGTGGAGTTGTTATTCTTATTAACAAGAAACTTAATTTTGTACTGTTAAAACTATTTGCAGATACTGGCATAGAGGCAAGTTGTATTGTGTAACATATATACCCCAAACACGGAAAGCCCAACCTTCTTTCAGGAAGTCAACAAATTATTAGGAAATATGGATGGTCATATTATATTAGGGGGGGATTTCAATCAAACATTGGACGATTATATAGATAGGAGTAAAACTAGGACAGGTGCAACCCCCAAAAACAGAAAAACATTACATATACTACAGGAGGAACTGGGTCTAACAGATGTCTGGAGACTTGTAAACCCAAAGCAACGAGAATACACATTTTACTCTCATTCCCACAAAAGTTACTCTCGAATAGATTTGGTTACGGATTGCAATATAGGGGTCATAGCTATTACTGATCATGCACTGGTTGAACTACATATAGACCTTCAGGTTGATAAATGTAAATTAGGAAGATGGAGATTGAACACAAGTCTTTTACAAGATGAACAGTTTACAACAAGACTAGGTGAGGATATTAAACAATTCTTAGAAATAAACAGGGGGACGACGGAAAGATTGGCTACGGTTTGGGATGCCCTTAAAGCGTTTATTAGAGGAAAATGTATAGCTCAAAGTTCATGGAAGAAAATGGAATCTAAAGAGAAAACAAAATTTGTGAAAAAGAAATAAGTCAATTGGACAAACATTTGGCGGGAGGTTATGATGAGGAAAAATTCAGGAAAATGTGTCAACTAAAATTTGAATTACACGGCCTATATAATAAAAAAGCAGAATATTCGTTATTTAGGCTCAAAACAAAGTTCTACGAGAGTGGTGAAAAGACAGGAAAATTACTAGCGAGACAACTACAACGTCAGGATGCAGATAACACTATAACGTCTATCAGAAGAGATGATGAAATAATTACATCATCCAAGGGGATTAACACAGTTTTTAAAAACTTTTATGAAGAATTGTATACGTCCAACTAGCTGTGAAGACTTAAATAACTTTTTCCAGAAGGTGAAGCTACCACAGCTCTCTCAAAAAGACAAAAACAATTTGGATGTTTCTATAACGGAAGCTGAAGTCAGAACTTCTATAATGTGTATGAAAACTGGGAGGTCACCGGGAGTAGATGGCTTCCCAGCAGAATATTAGAAAAAATATGTAAACATTCTCTCCCCAATACTAACTGAAGTTTTCCAAGAAGCATTCCAATACGGCTCACTCCCAGAAAGCCTTAATGAGGCCATTATATCACTAATACCGAAAAAGGATAAAGACTTAAAGGACCCAGCTAATTACAGACCTATTAGCCTTATAAATGTTGACTGCAAAATATTATCTAAGACACTAGCTCTGAGATTGGATCAGATACTACCAAAAATCATCCATAAAGACCAAGTGGGATTTATAAAAAATAGATCCTCAACTGATAACATGAGAAGACTATTTCTATTCATCCAAATTAAATGTAATAATCTATAAGATAAGAGTTTTGTACTCAGGCCCTAAAGCTGCAGTTTTTACTAATGGGTTGATATCCCAGTTCTTTGACATATCCAGATCAACCCGCCAGGGATAAAGCCTCAGTCCACTTTTATTTACGATCTTCCTTGAACCGTTGGCTGCAATGATTAGAGAGGATTCAAGAATAAAAGGAGTTGCTGGAGGTGGCAGGGAGCATAAGCTTTTTCTTTACGCGGATGACATTTTATTACTGAGTCAGGATCCGACATCTCCATCAAAGCATTATTAGAAGTTATGGAAGTATATTCTAAAGTGTCTGGTTACTGTATTAATTGGCACAAATCAGAGGCCATGCCAGTTTCTCAAACCTGCTCTCAGAATCTGCTATCCACCTTCGATTTTAAATGGTTTCCAAATGGCATGAAGTATCTAGGGATAGAACTACATTCGGATATAAGAGTAACTATGAATACTAATATGGAAAAACTACTGAACAAATGTAAAGTTAATTTGGACAAATGGAGTAAGTTACGCATGACGCTATGGGGGAAGGTGAACACGATTAAGATGATAGTTACCCCGCAAATAAATTACATAACTGGAATGATACCTGTATGCATTCCACAACAATTACTACTTTTTTAAATACTGATCTGGACTGGGTCCTGATTGAGCAGGAACTAACCTCCCCTTTTAAACCTATTGAAGCTCTCGCACAGGTGACAACCAACAAGGAAGATAATCATGTGATGAATCCTATTCTGGTACACTCAAAAGCAGTTTGGCGAGAAGTACATAAAAAATGTAAAATGTCCCACAATACTGAAAGATATGCACCCTTATGGCACAATCCTAAAATAAAAATTGATAATCTACCCATTTACTGGGCACAGTGGCTTAAAAAAGGTATCAAGATATTGGATGATTTATTTGAAGCGAACATTTTTATTTCTTATGACAGACTGAAGGAAACGTTTAATTTGGAGGGACAAGGCCACTTTTGGAAATATTTACAGATTAGACATTGGAGGAGTTTCATTAATAGGGATGAGAATACAATAGAGTGTTACCTACAACTGCCAACAATGCTTCAAAGAGCATCTAGGTGGGACGGGATGTGTCCCTGGATAAATGACAATGGCTGTGGTAATCTCAAACGTGTATGGGAAAAGGACCTGTCACTTACAATTGACGAAAAAACATGGGAGGAAATTATATCTTAATCTGAAAAATACATAAGGGAAGGTAGAGGCAAATTCATTCAGTATAAAATAATTCAAAGATATTATTATACTCCGTCAAGACTACACAGAATGGGCCTGATTAAGGATGATTTATGTTGGAAATGCGGGGAAGAACGTGGCACGTATATGCATGCATTTTGGGAATGTTTGAAGGTTTGTCCCTTGTGGAGGAGTGTTCTGGACTCTATGGGAAAATGGTTGAAATGTGAAATTCCCACTTCGCCAAGACTTTGTCTCCTTGGAGACAGGACGGTGACCCTGCATCTGAATACATTTGCATTTAGAGCAGGGGTAGCCAACACGGTGCCCGCGGGCACTTAGTCGCCCGCAGGGGCAACGTGAGTCGCCCGCCGGGCATGTTCTAAAAATAGCTCGCCAAGCAAATCCAAAATGTATAAAAAATACACACAAAAAAAAGGAAATGTAATTAAAAGAATCTACCCTATGCATAAACGAAACCTAAATCATAGCGAACTCTATCTACTTACTACAACTCTATATCTATCTAACACCCCTCCTTCCCCCACCCCCAATGAATATCGACCAATCACGTTCTTGCTTGATTTGCGGGACCAGCGTTGCAGTCGGGAAGAAAAGCAATGTGGAGCGGCAGCTCACCGCTTCATAAGGAGTGTGACCGTGATTTTCCTTCTGGCAGAATCTACACAACACATCAGCCCCATTGAACAGCCTAGTCGTGCCAGCCTATACAGCACATGAAGGGCAGAGTTTTACTCTGTGTGTTGCAACTTGCATATATATTTATTGCACTTGACGCACACACACGCATGGCGTAATTTCCACTGGAGACAGGGGGGACATGTCCGCCCCACTTTTCGAAATCCCGTTTGTGTCCCCCCACTTTACAAATATGTTTATTATTATTTTTTAACGCAAGCCGTCATCGCCACGGAGGAGCACACAGCCTCTGTGAGCGAGCGAGACAGAGAGCGAGAGAGAGAGAGCTAGGGAGAGCACACCTTTATCTATTTAATAAAGTAAGAAATCATTACAATCTGTACTATAGGACAGTACAAAAAACAGTTTAAAAGGGGAGTGATTAGTAAAATATGCATAAATGAAAAGATAGAATGCTAACTAGGTAACATAAGATAAGAATAAACAAGTTTAAATGATTTGTTATTGGTTGTGATCATATTCTAAAGATGTTTGGATTATTGAAAAGTATACAGCTCTCTTTCATAAATTCATTTTGTGCTCAAAGTGCACCAGATTGATGCATTTAACTTCAACATTTAAAAAAAATCTTCCCGGGGGGCATGCCCCCGGACCCCCCTAAAGGAGGTGAGGTCCACACCCAATAAAGCAGGTTAAAATAATTAAATTGCATACATGTTCTTTTAGTAAACACTGAAAACGGGTCCCACAGACCCAAACAGCACACAAAGGTTAAAGGTAAGCATATAATAATGTTAAAATGTGCTAAATATATACACTGCAAAAAAAAGGAGGAGTAAAAGTAGCCCCCGACTTTTTTTATTTTTTGAAAGTAGCCCTCATCCTAAAAAAGGTTGGTGACCCCTGATTTAGAGTGTTAAAGACTGGCCTAATAATGTGTGCGCGGATAATTTTAAGATGTTGGAAGGATCCCCAAACTCCTACACTGAATATGTGGAGGGTTCAAATGATGGAGACTGCTGCATGTGAAAAGATGCTGGGAAGGTTGAATGTTCAAAGTGGCATGGCTAATGAACAATGGGATAGTTTCAGTAGATACATGTCTGGGGAAGGTGGAACCGTGTGAAGACACTAATAAGTGGATGTGGGACACTCACAATATCCAACCCAGTCTCACATCTAAACGTGTAACAAAAAACGTGTTGGTCCACAACTTGGGACGTAGTATTTCTACAAAAACGCCTCTGAAATTGTAGGATCTCTACGTTTGTTTTCACCATTAATTTCCAATGGCTGGCGTCTATGTCACGTGATCTTCAACTTTCTCTCAGCAGAAAAAAAAAACATGGCCGACCTTCGTTTTATTCTTGGTGGAAAATGCCTATTTTAAGGTTAGTTTGGCCATTAAAATGCGTTTTGATGTAATTTGATGCGAGAAATATGAGTTGTTATTTCAGATTATTTGTGCAGTGGATGAACATGGTCTTTAGTTTGCTAGTTATTACGAAGATTACTAAAGGAAATTGTACACATTCAACGTTTTCATGGTTGCTAAGGTGGTTGCCATGGACGCTGCTATCGAGTGCTGTTAAAACCTTGTCTCCTAAAAATTATGTTCCCACAGAACTAAACTGCATTCTCAATTACGTTAGAAAAGTATTTTCTCCCACGTTACGTTTGTTATGAACGTATCTCAAATACGTTTATTTTCTACATATCTTCTAGAAACATATTTTCTCCCACGTTACATTTGTTATGAACGTATCTTAAATACGTTTATTTTCTAGATATCTTTGCCATTTATTGTCTTGCTTATAATAATGATAAAAGTCATTTATAAATATCATTTTAGAGCACACATTTGAAATCGAGAATCGGGCTCGATATATGGTTAAATTAAAATCAGTAGGCGAGGCTGTCATTTCGCCAGCAGTTACTCTCATGAGCGAGGCAGAAAATAATATTTTTAACATCCCAAAAAGCTGCTGTGTCGTTTATTGCACCTCAAACATTAAAACAAATCCAGAGTTACGTGTTTCTGTACTTCCTCTAAGAAGAAAGGACAGTAACAGAAGAGCTTTGTGGCTTCAGGCTGGATCCCCGTTCAAATGACAGCGTTGGTTTCCCCAAAAGTGGGCGGGGCTGTAAAGTGACGTAGATTTTACTCATCTATTATTCAAAACCATTCTATTTATTCTAACGTAAATTACATGCCAGTGTTTTATCTTTTTATTTAGCGATTTGTTTTTGCATGTTTAACTGGGAATGTTTTCATGTTGAACTGGAAGTACGTCACTTCACTTTGTCTTCTAAATCCCTTTTACGTTCCAGACAATGCATGGCTACAAAATAAAATATACTGCTGTTTCCGGTTTAGTTTACGACGGATATATTTTGTTATTGTTTTGATATTTGTAACACAAAAGCGATGGAAAAAAACCCACAGCAACACAGAAAAGATGGTCTTAACATGACCCAGCGGTCTATAGTTAATAAAAAACAATAATATCAAAACTAAATATTAGTACTAACTTTATTGTGAAATTAAAACAGAACGGTAAAAGAATAGTTTCCGGTCTATTCTGAGGCCCGATCTCTGTAGATAAATAAAGAACTACGACAGATGTGTAATATTTAATGCAGCCGAACCATTTATTACAATGCATTCATGTGATGACTTTCAAAGAGTAAAGCAAGCACTGCTGAATAAAGTATGATTTCATCTTTTACGAAACGTTTTTTTTCATATGGAATGCAGTTGGAGGTCAACCAATCACAGAGCTTGAGGACTAATCACGGGGTTTGTGAAGCAAAGCACATGTTGTAGTCCCAAACGAAAGCTGAGGATTCTGGGTAGTGTAGTGTCTTCTGCCATCCTAAACTCCGAAAAAATATTTGTTTCTCCGAATCGAAGGGGAAAAATACAAAAGCATTGTACACAATTTAAACCAATCAATTTTGTGTAATTAACAAGGATAATGTGGTGTTTTTGAGTTGATGAGTAGTGCAGATATCACTGTAAAATCAATCGACAGTAAAGAGAATACTTACTTCCGGGTGTAAAATCCTCCCGGTATCCAATGGGAATGGACGCTCACATTGCCTTTAAGTGCCGCCGACATGGACCGATGCGGTGCTTCCCTGAGCGTCAAATACCGCCGCCGACGGGAATACATTGCAATCAGTTGAAAGCTCTTTGCTCCGTTTATGAAGCTGAAGGAGACTCGGCGCGTCACAACTGCATGCCATAGAACCCTGACCAAGCGTCGCTCCTGGACGTTCAGGGAGTGAGACTGTGTTGTTGGAAGGTAGAATGTCCTGCGCTTAGCGCAAAATCTAAGGGAGGAAGATATTTTGTTAAACCTGTTGCATTGGCTGCTCCTGTGAAAAGCTGCTGTGTTGCCGAGGTGCTTACAGCCCACTTATGTGGATCTGATGTTTTGGCATCTTATGCCCCTTTTATAAGAGACGGCTTGGTGTCATTGGAAGGTTGTAATGTCAGAGTTCCAATCAAAATATTGAGGGACACAGGGGCTTTTGACTCCTTTATTGTTGACTCTGTTTTGCCTTTGTCGGATGAAAGTGACACTGGTGACACGGTTCTGAGTCGGGGGATGGGATTAAAGGTTCTCCCTGTTCCTGTTCATAAGATGTATCTTGACTGTGACCTTGTTAAGGGTGAAGTAGCTATTGGTGTACATCCAGCTTTGCCAATCGAGGGGATACATTCCATTCTGGGCAACGGTTTGGCAGGTAGCAGAGTCTGGACGGATGTTCCCCCTGCATTTTTAGTGACTGGTGGTCTGATTGAGTCTGGGTTTGAGGAGAGCTCTACAGTGGTGCCAGAGGTCACACGTGCTACACACGTGCTATGGCGTGATCACATGTGCTATGGCCAAAACTGATCATGACTTGCCACCAGATGACAAGTCTACTGATACAGTGGAGGTTCCATCTTTGTATGTGTTTTTGGTATTACTCACACACAATGAAGTTGTAGAGGAGCAACGTAAGGATTCTTCGTTGAAAGAGATTGTTGACTGTGTTGTGCCTGTTGCAGAGATGGAAATCGCTTCAAGTGGATACTTGTTGCATGATGACTTGTTGTTTAGAAAATGGGTTCCTGTGGCTGATGATGGTGTTGTGAATGATGTTCTCCAGGTGGTGGTGCCAACTAAGTTTCATCCTCTTGTCCTGAAAGTCGCACATGATGAGTGTGGACACTTTGGTGTTCGGAAAACATATTTAAACATCCTGAAACGCTACTTTTGGCCACGTCTAAAAAGAGATCTGTCTGAGTACATTAGAACATGCCATGTGTGTCAGCTGACAGGGAAACCAAACCAGAAGGTCAAGCCAGCACCACTACAGCCGATACAAGCTGTAAGTGAACCGTTTACACATCTCATTGTTGATTGTGTGGGCCCATTACCATGTTCAGGTCTGGTTGCAAATATCTGCTTACGGTGATGTGTCAAACCACTAGGTATCCAGCTGCTTATCCTTTGAGGTCGATTACAACTAAAGCTGTAGTCAAGGCTTTGTTGCAGTTTATTTCGATATTTGGTATTCCTAAAGTCATCCAGAGTGATCAAGGTTCCAACTTTTCTTCGGACATGTTTGGTCAAGTGTTGAAGCTTTTGAAAATTAAAAAGAACCAATCAACAGCTTACCACGCTCAAAGCCAAGGTGCCTTGGAAAGGTTTCACCAGACGCTGAAATCCTTGCTACGTGAATACTGTACTCAACCAAATAGAGACTGGGAAGAGGGTCTTCCATGGTTAATGTTGGCTGCAAGGGAGGCTGTACAGGAAAGTACGGGTTTTAGCCCTAATGAGTTGGTCTTCGGACATGCTGTACGTGTTCCCTTGGCAGTGCTGAAAGATGGTTGTGTTGACACTGAGCCACCAGGGAGCTTAGCTGATTATGTGAACGGCTTCAGACATTGTTTGGTTGTGGCTTTGAGTATGGCACAGGAAAAGCTGTCTTTGTCTCAAAGTAAAATGAAGTTTTATGACCGTGGTTCGGCACGACAGGAGTTTAATCCAGGTGACCAGGTTCTATCACTCATGCCTATTGTTGGTTCCCCATTTCAGGCTAAGTATTCAGGTCTTTACACTGTCATTGAAAAAAAGTCTGACCTAAATTATGTTGGGCAACACCAGAATGGAGGAAGGCCAAACGTCTCTGTCATGTAAATCTTCTGAAACCATACCACATGCGTGACGTTAACACAGACACAGAGGTGATGAAGAATAGAGTGCCTCCAGCTCTTGCTATGACATCATATGGTTTGCTGCATGAGGGAAATAGAGTGCCTGAACCTGATGATAGTTTGCTGGATGGTCGTTTGAGAAATTCTGAATCGCTAAGTAATTTAGACAGATTGTTTGCTCATTTGCCGGAATCGAGACGTGAGGGACTCAGGGTTGGCACATAAGTATCTATGTCTGTTTGAAGACATTCCTTCACAAACGGACTGAACTTCTTAGGGCTAACGTAAAGTATACTTGGTCGTTTGATTGTCAATCAATCAATCAATGTTTATTTATATAGCCCAATATCACAAATGTTACATTTGTCTCAGTGGACTTCACAGTTTGTACAGAATATCAGTATGACAACACGACACCCTCTGTCCTTAGACCCTCACATCGTACAAGGAAAAACTTCCAGAGAAAACCCACAGTTTAAAGGGAAAAATGGGAGAAACCTCAGGGAGAGCAACAGAGGAGGGATCCCTCTCCCAGGACGGACAGACGTGAAATAGATGCCGTGTGTAAATCGAAGAGATAATACATTTACAACATAGGTAGTCCAAATGTTTGGAAATGCGTGTGTCTATAATAAGAAGATGAATCCACGAGGATGTCAACAATCCTGTGGGAGCCATCAGGGAAGTAGTATGATGAGAGTCAGGCAGGACCGCAGAGAACGGTTCAGCCACAACTCGAACTCCAGGACTCAGGATGCAGGACTCAGGATCCAGGACTCAGGATCCAGGACTCAGGATGCAGGACCACAGCAACAGGCACAGCCACGACTCAGGATCCAGGGCTCGCGATCGTCAGGAAGCAGTTGATAATGTTTAGTCACTGTTGTGTTCTTCCAGCCGAATAAGTGCTGTCCTTGAACGGTTAAATCTAAGTTATGCCTTTACACTCCCAAAATCACATTTTATATAATTTTCATTAGATATAAAACAAATTAATAATCCACATTTTAGATCCTAACAATGGCAGCTAAACTTGGTGTTTACTAATGAATACATTTTATTTTAAGAGCTTTAAATTAGCTGCCTGGTGAATGAAAACATCGACAAGTTAAAGTGGAAATATTTTATAGAAGTTTTTTGTTTTATTCATTCCCTTTGTTAACATTTCTATAATTTGTATGGAAATTAGGGCAGAGCGACACTTTAGGGACTTGTTTGTGGACATTTATTCTGTTCCTCAGTTTTGTGGACCAGATAGCTCCATGATTAGTCTTTAGGAGGGAAAGGGATGCTCATCGTTTGAGCAAAGGGAGGGGTGAGGTTCGTTTGGGGAATTTCACATGGGGTGTTTTGTTTTATTTGTTTTATGTCATGGTGTGTTTATTTTCTGTTCATATTGCGGTCAGAAAATGGGGTCGTGTTACGCAGTCTGATAGGCAGTTTTATTTCAGTCAGGTGTTTATGGGATTTTGTTATTTTCTGTTTCTTCTAAATGCTGTTGTATTTATGTTTAGATAACAGAATATGACTTCCAATACAGAATTTAAGATAACTTCATGGAATGTACGTGGGCTCAAAAAGTGTTAAATAGAGCTAACCCTGTAGGGCCCACTGTTGTAATTTTACAACATTACTTTAAGTTATCCTAAAAAAGTCAGTAAAGGTTTTGTTTTTTTAAAGACCACATTTACATAGTCAAAAGGTCCTTTTGTTCAGCCTCACAATGCTATTGGGTAGTACATGTGTTTATAGGTCCTGCCCTCTGGAGCATACACTCACACAACTTCCGAATCTTCAAACTAGCAATATCTCTTTGTTTTATTGGACTGAATTTGTCAGATTCAAGTAAGTAAAATGCCTCAAATATATTTTTTTGTGATTATTACAATGTCTAGAACATGTACATATTTTGTTATTGTGGAATACATTCATTATATTTGATTTTGAGCAGCTTATGTCTTTGTTGTAATATTACAACACTGGGTCAGTGTGGTAGTCAAAATAGCATAAGCACCTGTCATGGACCCCGCCCTTCTTATATGTTCACATATGGAAATAAAACACTAATAGAAATATAATGTCTTTGATAATTCACTGTAACTAAGTTCTAAATGTGTCTTCTGTTAAGATTTTGAATTAAGACCAGAATTTAATAAATTAATACATTATTTTTGATAAAAGTATGTGAAATTATATCTGTAGCAATATTTTAAACTCTTCTTTCATCTTATCAGTTAATTAGTTACAAAAATACATTTAACTCTTCTCTGGTTCTGGCAGAAACAGTTTCTGAAATGTTTTGGGACACTTGGATGTATCCCTTTTAGTATGATAATTAGCCTATTATCATTAGCCAGACAGCATTGTGTGACTTGTTGAACTGGTTTATCTGCATGTGTGGGTGTAGGTATTCCTTTTATTATGATAATAGGCAGATTGTGTGACTTGTTGAACTGGTTTACCTGCATGTATGGGTGTAGGTATTGCTTTTATTATGATAATAGGCTAAGCCAGGTAGTATTGTGTGACTCAAGTGTACAATGTAAATAGGATTCAGATGCTTGTTGCATCGGGACACCTGGAAGGGGGTGGTGCATGCATTCCTTTTAGTATGATAATAGGCTAAGCCAGACAGAATGAACACTTGTCCCACCACCCTATCTATTCCTTCAGGTAATCTATTATAATAAGCATATGTATTATTGATACATATTTATTAATTACTTTTTCCATTTCAGAATGCCACCAGCAAAGAGAGGTCCTCGATTCAGTGTGCAGGATGTGATTGCTGCGATCCAAAACGGAGAAAGTGGGTGAGAACTGGAATCTCTGGAATGATCTGTGACTTTGATGTGTACCAAGGCAGTGTCAATGGGATACGAGCCAAGTCTGAACTTGGATTGTCAGGTGACGTTGTGATGAAGCTTGCTTCCACGCTTCCAGAAGGTCAGAACCACAAGATCTACGCAGACAACTACTTCACCTGTGTCCCATTGATAGTGAAGCTCCTTGATCGTGGGATTCATTATGTGGGAACAGCCAGGCAGGTGCGCTTACCCAACTGTAACCTTGAAGAGGAGAAGAGCTTGAAGAAAAAAGGGAGAGGAAGCTTTGACATCTGAGTGGAGGCCAACCACAACATCTGTGCTGTCAAATGGTATGACAGCAGAGCGGTCACACTTGTGTCATCCTTTGCTGGACCAGACCCATTAAGTCCCGACGCGGGTACGTGTACATCTTGTGGCACACCATCATCCTTGCTGTGATCAACGCCTGGCTCCTCTACAAGCGGGAGTGCAAAGCTCTAAAGATGCCAAAGCAGGAGATCCTGACCAGGAGACAGTTTCAGGCAGATCTAGCATCCTCTCTCATCCTGGTAAGAATGCATTTCTGCTATTTGCCATTTGTAATATTTTTTTATATTTCACTGTAATAATTTTGACTTATATCCTAATGTATTTTTGACATGTATCTTGATTGATTCTGTTCTAATCAGGTGAACACAACTCCTCTGAAAACACCCAAGAGAGGACGACCATCTTCAGGCAACGGGAGCCCAGCACCGACGGTGACATCAAGGAGCCCGTTGAATGCTCAGAAGAGACCATCCTCAGGTGAGGGGAGTCCACCAAACGTGGCCCCATCCAAGAGATCACAACCTCCACTGGATTTACGCAAGGACCTAATGGCACATTTTCCAGTGAAGACAAAGAGAGGACGCTGCAGACACTGCAGTAAAGGGTACACAAACACACAATGCACCAAGTGTGACGTCCGTCTCTGCTTTTCTGACAATAGGAACTGTTTCTGGGACTACCATTGTATTCATATTTAATAAATGACTATTCATAAAAAATATGACTGATGTGTGATTATTATTCATGCTATACTGATATAGGGCTAAGTAAGCAATCAATCCTGCAAATCAACCCTTAGTTGTTCAATATATTTATTCAGACAATGTGAGTAGAAATACAGGAATTCTGCTCCCACCTAAGCCCAACGTTGCAATATTACAACATTTCCCTAAAAACTTAGCAAAACGTAAAAAATGTGAAAACTCTTTCATTTCTGCTCCATAGCGTCCCTACAACAACATCTGAAAGGTCAAAAATAGAAAAAAAAAATTCTATATTTGGGCTTTACAGGGCTAAGAGGTTGAATTCCAAAATACTGCTTTTATAGGAATCGCATTTGCCACGAGGTGATATTCATAGGATCCAGAAAAGATGGAATGGTCAGGTCATCGCAGCCTCCTATTCTTCCCATGCTAGAGGGGTGTTAACTCTTATACATAAATCCATTCCTATTAACATAATTAGGACTATCTCTGACCCAAGAGGCAGATATTCCATTATTCACGGCACCCTTCTTACAGAAACCTTGAATATTGTCAATATATACGGCCCTAATGTTAACATTCAGGTAAATGTGTTACCAATTTGTGTTTGTTACTTGTTGTGCATGACTGGAAGCCAATAGCGAACCAGGTTAAAGTTCAATGATGGGTATAAATAAAGCCACGCCTCAATGGGAGTGTCCGTTGAATGAAATGCCACTGTCTCTGATGCTTCGTTATTCCTCCGCTTATTTGGATGCTAAACAGAAATGAAGTAATGCTTACTCTGCTAACAGGTTATGGGCCCAGAGTCACCCAAATAAGTATTTCCGGCGTTTGTCCACCGATGGAAAGTCGCAACGTAGCACGTGTGGTGGATTAGCAAGCTAAGCTAACGCCATGAGCAGGTTGGGCGCAGGTTCCAGTAGCCGCTGGTCTCGGCTAGTGTTTGACGGGGAGGAAAAGAACTATGAACTGTGGGAGACGAAATTCTTGGGCCATCTTGGCTTACAGGGACTGCCACAATCATTTAAACCATTCGCCATACACATCACGCAAATTGACCTGACAATAAGTTTTGCTGAATTTAAGACTAAGCTCCGCAGCTATGAGGACACTGAGCGAATGCGCACACCGCCACCAGAGGACAACGTCATGAGGGCGCGGGAGCAGTTGAGAGCGAGACGACCCTCTGTACCAAGAGCATGGGATAAAGTAACCAAGTGTGCGGACATTGTTTGTTACAGATGCGGTCTGAGTGGACACAAGGCCGGAACGTGCCAACGTAAGCTGTGGTGCAGTCATTGTAAAAGCAACACGCATCGGGATGCGGCCTGCAGGTGGAAGCAACGACGGGAGGACGACGCGCAGAAAGCTTCGGATGAAACGACTGGCGAGGAGTATGCTTTCCGAGTCAACGACGTGGACAACAAGGTCCAGCCAGGGCGCAGCATCACCGAGAGAGGACTGATGGTGGACACAGGGGCGACTTCACATATCGTCACGGATGTAACAAATTCAAGAGGTTTGATGATGACTTCCAGGCTGAATCCCACTGTGTGAAATTAGCTGATGGTACCAGGCGCAATGGTGTAGCAGAAGGAAGAGGGGACGCTGTTGTTATTATGGTGGACAGCATGGGGAAAAGACACAAAACAACTCTGAAGAAGGCGTTGTACATCCCATCGTACCCCCAAGACATTTTTTCTGTGAAAGCAGCTACTACCAATGGAGCAACGGTAACCTTTAAGCAGGGCAAGGACGTCCTGCAACAAAGACGGTACAAATGTTCCCATCTATGAATTTAACAGACTTTATTTCTTGAAGACAGTAAATGATGAATGTGATGGCCAATGCAACGGGTGTTATGATTTACAGACATGGCATGAGATCCTAGGACACTGTAATTATGATGATATTCAGAAGTTACAGAATGTTGTTAATGGCATGTCAGTTAAGGGTAAGGTAAACAAACCTCCACATTGTGATGTATGCACTAAAAGGGAAGTTTACCCAAACCAGGAACAGGGAGTCTGATGTAAGAGCCAAAGCAGCTCTAGAGTTGGTGCACACAGATATAGCAGGACCAATAGATCCGCAATCCAGAGAAGGCTTTAAGTATGCTTTATCATTCAGATGATTACTCCAGTGCAGTGTTTGTGTATTTCCTTAAAAACAAAAGTGACACAGTGCAAGCAACAGAGAGATTTCTGGCCGATACTGCCCCATACGGGAAAGTAAAATGTATCAGGTCAGACAATGGCACAGAGTTCACAGGGAAACATTACCAAGCATTACTACGCAGTAATAAGATAAGAAATGAAAAGTCAGCACCGTATTATAGAAAATGAGATGCCAAAAAGTATGTGGACCCATGCAGTACAGACAGCAGCTGTAGTAAGAAATAGATGCTTTAACAACCGCACAAAACAGACACCTTACTTTATGGTGACAGGTAGACGGCCTAACCTGTCCAGAATGCACAAGTTTGGGTCAGTGTGCTATGCCTATAAGCAAGACAAAAAGAAACTGGACTCAAGGTGTGAAAAGGGAATTTTTGTTCGATATGACAAAAATAGTTGTTACGAACTCAAGAACTCAGGGTATAGGACCCAATTGCACGACCCAGGAGACAGAGGTAAAGTATTTGTAAGATACTTTATTTTCAAATAGATGAACAAAATAACACTTTCTAATCTCTGATGAGATGACGAAAAGTGAACAAAAGAAAATCGCTCACGTAGTGAGGAACAAAAACATCATGGTATCAAGGAGAGCATAGATCTGACCTAGGCATGAGACAAGACGAACTGACAATGAACACTGGGAGACTGGGGAATTTAAACACACGATAACAAGACAGGTGGAAACAATCAGGGGCGGGGCTGGTGCTGATGAGCACGGGAGACACACAAGAGGTGGATAATCAGGAAGCCTGGAATGAGAGGTAAATGGTGAGTGACAAAACAACACAACCATAACACAGCATAAAAATGAAACTCTCTTAACATTTCTGTCGGTGCACAACAGTACCCCCCCCCTAGGGCCGACTCCTGATGGCCCAGGCTGATTGTAAAAATCTTGGATAAGAGTCTTGTCTACAATAAATGAAGCAGCTACCCAGCTCTAGCCTCAGGACCGTAACCCTTCCAGTCTACCAGGAATTGCTTCCCCCTCCCCCTATTACGGACCTCCAGCAGCTTACGGACCTTGTAAACCTCACCACCTTCAAAGAACTGGGGCGGTGGAGGGGGCTTGGAGGCGGGAACAAGTGTGCTCTCACACACTGGCTTTATCTTACTGACGTGAAACGTCGGATGCACTCTCATAGTCCTGGGAGTTGCAAGCGTACAGACACCGGGTTGATGACTCTGGACACCGGAAAAGGACCCACAAATCTCGGAGCCAGTTTTTTAGAGGCGACATGGAGTGGTAAGTCCTTGGTGGAAAGCCAAACCTTTTGGCCTGGTCTGTAGGAGGGAGCGACCCTGCGATGGACGTCTGCAACAGCCTTCATCCGAGCTGAACTTCGGAGAAGAGACTGGCGAGCACCAGCCCAAACTCGGCGACAACGTCTGATCATGGCATGAGCCGATGGTACCGTTACTTCTTCCTCGTTGTTTGGGAAAAGCGGAGGCTGGAAACCATTGACACAATGGAATGGAGAGAGACCTGTGGCTGCCGTAGGAAGAGTATTGTGGGCAAACTCGACCCATGTGAGGTGGTCACTCCAGGTGGTCTGGTTCCGGGAGACGAGACAACGTAGCGTAGTCTCTAGTTCCTGGTTCAGACGCTCCGACTGTCCATTTGACTGAGGGTGATATCCTGATGACAAGCTGACGGTGGCGCCTATGAGTCGACAAAACTCCTTCCAGAAAACGGAAATGAATTGTGGACCCCTGTCGGACAATGTCATCAGGGAATCCATGGATCCTGAATACTGATTCATCATGACCTCTGCGGTGACTTTGGCAGAGGGAAGCTTGGTCAATGGGATGAAGTGGCCATCTTTGAGAATCGATCCACCACTGTTAGGACCGTAGTCTTGCCTCTGGATGAGGGAAGTCCTGTCACGAAGTCCATTGATATGTGTGACCAAGGACGTTGGGGAACCGGCAGCGGCTGGAGCAAGCCCATCTTGACCTGAGACGAGGTCTTATTACACGCACACACGGACAAGCCGCTACATACTCCGCCACATCCTTCCTCATGGCTGGCCACCAGAAACGCTGTTTTATCCTGAACATTGTCCTTGTTACTCCCGGATGGCACGAAAGCACAGACGAGTGAGCCCAGTGGATGACCCTGGAGCGGAGAGACACAGGAACAAACAGCAGATTGTTTGGACATTCGCTAGGTGCTGGAATCATGACATTCGCCTGTTTTACGTCCGACTCTACCTGCCAGGAAAAGCTCCGACCACACGGTTAAGTGGAAGGATGGTCTTGGGCTCTACAGTAAGTGGTTCTGGATCGTAAAGACGAGACAAAGCATCAGGTTTTTGATTCTGGGATCCGGGACGAAAAGAGAGTGTGAAGTTGAACCTACTAAAAAATAGTGTCCACCTGGTCTGACGGGAGTTGAGACGCTTAGCCTTTCTTATGTACTCCAGATTCTTGTGATCTGTCCAGACTAAAAACGGCTGCTCTGCCCCTCTAGCCAGTGTCTCCATTCCTCGAGGGCAGCTTTTACGGCTAACAGTTCCTTGTTTCCCACATCATAATTCCTCTCTGCCGTTGTCAACTTCCGCGACAGGTAAGCACATGGATGCATCTTCTTGTCTTCTACAGAACGCTGAGACAGTACTCCTCCAATTCCCTCATTGGAAGCATCAACCTTGACCATAAACTGGCGCTGGGGATCTGGAATGGTGAGTATAGGAGCTGATGTGAATCTCTCTCTGAGGCGTTGGAAAGCGAAGTCCGCCTGGGAGTCCACTTGAAGGAACCTTAGGAGAGAAGTCAGAACATGCAGAGGGGCAGCAACAGAACTGAAATTCCTAATAAACTGCTGAACTTTCTTCCTGGAGTCTGGTGTGGGCCACTGGGAAACTGCACTGATTTTAGCAGGATCCATCTGGATATGATTGGGTGATATTATGTATCCTAAGAAAGACACCTCTTCTGCGTGAAACTCACATTTTTCTGCCTTGACATATAACTGATTCTCAAGCAGTTTCTGCAAAACCTGGCGGACATGATTAACATGAGATTTAGCGTCTGGTGAGAAAATCAAATATCATCAAGATACACAAATACCGAAATATTCAAAAATTCCCGCAAACCTCATTTACAAAAGCTTGAAACACAGCCGGTGCATTGCATAGTCCAAAAGGCATTACTAGGTACTCATAGTGACCACTCTGAGTATTGAATCCTGTCTTCCACTCATCCCCTTTCTTATTCTAACCAAGTGATATGCATTTCTTAAATCTAACTTGGTGAATATCTTGGCAGTTTGAAGCAGTTCAAAAGCAGATGACATGAGTGGCAGAGGATAGCGGTTTTTCACCGTAATGTCATTTAGTGGACTGTAGTCTATGCAAGGTCTCAGAGACCCGTCTTTCTTTCCCACAAAGAAAAACCCTGCTCCGGCTGGAGAAGATGAAGGACGGATAATCCCTGACTTGAGTGAAGAGGAGATGTAGTCGTCCATTGCTGCTCTCTCAGGTCTCGAAATCGAATAAAGTCTCCCCTTGGGAATGGGGGCTCCCGGTAGGAGATCAATGGGACAGTCAAAATCTCGGTGAGGAGGTAGCGACAAGGCTTTGGATTTGTTAAACGCTTCCTTTAAATCATGGTAACAGGGAGGTACCTTCTGTAGATCAGGATAGTCAGGGTGATCTATAATGATTCTACTAGAGTCTGTTGGTGCATTAACAGGTTGTGAAAGTTTACACCTGCCAATACAATCCTCTCCCCATTCCTTAATTTTCCCTGAACGCCAGTCAATGTGAGGATTGTGTGTCTTCAGCCATGGAAACCCCAAAATAATCGGGTGCTGAGCCGACTCAAAAATATGAAACTGCATACTCTCTGTATGGTCCTTATTCACAGTGATCTGAATAGGCTCAGTGCAGTGGTAACTGTGAACAACAGACGGCCGTCTAAGGCACTGGCGTTAATAGGGTGAGATAGCGGAACAGTCTTTATTTTTAGCTGTTTGACTATGCCCCAATCCATAAGGCTTTCGTCAGCCCCTGAGTCAATGGCCTGATTGTTAATAAAAATGTTTACCTGAGTAACAGGTCGAGGAGGGAAGTCTGTGGGAAACTTGCTCACCAGCGCCCTCCTTTTGACTGGTGAGCTCGATCTTTTCCCCGGACATGAAGCGAGTTGGTGATCCAGCTGACCGCAGTAGAAACAGCAACCCTCCCGTAAACGGCGCTGCCTCTCCTCCAGAGAAAGCCTGGTTCTTCCCAGCTGCATGGGTTCGCCTGAGTCATCCGGAAGTGCAGTCATCCGACGGTCCGATAACGGGCTGGAAATCCCCACCTGGCGGCGACCCTCCGAGGATAATCCTGGAAACTGGGAAGAACGTCACGAGTGCGTCGACGCTCTCTCTCTCTCTTTCCCGAAGACGGTTATCAATCCGGATGGCCACAGCGATGAGAGATTCCAGATCCCGGGGCATCTCCAGTGGAGCCAGCTGGTCTTTTATTGGCTCTGAAAGTCCAGTCATGAAAGCGTCACGAAGAGCCGGAACATTCCACCCGCTGTCACTGTGCGAAACTCAATGGCATAATCAACCACCTGACGGTTGAGCTGGCGCATCTGGAAAAGTCTTCTGCTGGCCTCTGTATCAGGTGACGAGTGGTCAAAAATGCGACTCATAGTGTCTATAAAATCGGCTAGTGAGTAACATAACTCAGTGTCTCTAGACCAGTGGTTCTCAACCTTTTTACACCAAGTACCACCTGAGAAAATAGTTGGCTCTCCAAGTACCACCATATGACCAATGTTAAAATACAGTCTATGCACAGTTCATGCAGGACTCGGAGGCAAATGTATTCATAATAACATTATTTATTGTTCTCTCTCTCTCTCTCTCTCTCTCTCTCTCTCTCTCTCTCTCTCTCTCGCTCTCTCTCTCTCTCTCTCTCTCTCTCTCTCTCTTCTCTCTCTCTCTCTCTCTCTCTCTCTCTCTCTCTCTCCTCTCTCTCTCTCTCTCTCTCTCTCTCTTCTCTCTCTCTCTCTCTCTCTCTCTCTCTCTCTCTCTCTCTCTCTCTCTCCTCTCTCTCTCTCTCTCTCTCTCTCTCTCTCTCTCTCTCTCTCCTCTCTCTCTCTCTCTCTCTCTCTCTCTCTCTCTCTCTCCTCTCTCTCTCTCTCTCTCTCTCTCTCCCTCTCTCCCTCTCTCTCTCTCTCTCCCTCTCTCTCCCTCTCTCTCCCTCTCTCTCTCTCCCTCTCTCTCTCTCAATCAGCAGGGAACCCCCTCGACACGTGAACCCCAATTTGTGTTCTTTGAAAAGGATATTGTGTTTGTTACTTTCGTTGCATAAATGTCTTAAGTGTAATTTGGCTTGGCTTCCTATTTTGTATGGACATGCTTTTATTTTGAAGGAGAGTTAGCGCTGTTGACAGGAAGTTGTTGTTGCTATGGAAACAACGTGACGGAGATTAACGGAGAAAAGTCATATCTACATATAAAGACGGAGAAAGTAAACGATAAAGTTTAAGGTTAAGTGTTAGCACCCCCCGAAGACGCACAAGCTCTTACGTTGATATTGGAGATTTCAATAAATTCAATTTGGCAGCTGCAGTGCAGCGCCAAAAAAAACGAAAAAACAAACAAAAAACGAATATCCAGATAACGAAATTGAAACCCGAATAGTACTCCAACGAACGAATATTCGGATACAGCCCTACAGCGTTGTGGCTGTGCATATCATTCACTTTCGCTGGTAATATTCTCCTCTGTACCTCTCTCACAGCATCATTCAGCTTTCTTCTTTCTTTAGCTTGCTTGCAACGTTTTCTAATCGTTCGCGGGTAGTATGGTCGTCATTAGCAGGGCCAGAAAAAGAAAAGAAAAAAAAAAGTTCGTTTCTAAATCTAAAAACAACAATAGCCTATTAGAACTTATTTAAACCACAGTTTCAATTATCTCAAGCTTATTTTCATTCGTTGTGGTATTTTGATAGTATGATTTATTTTGTAATTAATGTTATTCAATCAAGCCTCAAAGTGATGGCACTTGTCCCTATAGCCTGTTTAAATTGAAGTTGTCTGAGGTCCTTACCACCAGCTGCTCTTGCAGTAATAAGTAGTGTACCTTTCTGTCCCAAATGTGCACAATGTAGTGACTGCTTTTCGTCTTTTTGTTTACTTAGTTGTGTTCTCTGTATTTGATATGTCTGTGTTATGTGTAAGAACGTGTAACGTTGCTGCCTTCTTGGCCAGGTCAGCATTGTAAATGAGATTTTGTCTCAATTTTTTCCTCTGGTTAAATAAAGGTTAAATAAAATGTAAAAAAAAAAAAAAATTGTTTTTTTTACATGTCAGATTCCTCCGCGTACCACTAGCGGGAGCTGGCGTACCACTAGCGGTACGCATACCACAGGTTGAGAACCACTGCTCTAGACCATTCTGCAGTAGCCCAGGCTGCAGCTCTTCCCGTTAAGTGAGACACGATAAAAGCCACTTTACCCTGGTCAGACGAAAAGGCTCCTGGGTTGTGTTGGAAGTGCAGATCGCACTGTACCAGAAGGGCTCTGCAGTTCATGGAATCTCCGGAAAATCTCTCCGGAAGAGCCAGCCGTAAAGAAGAAGAAACAGCCTGGTTTGGGTTGACTGTGTCAGCAGGATTCTCGACAAGGAAACCCCCCAGCTGTGGATGACGTCACCGGAGGAGTAGTCTGTAGGTGAGTGAAAAATTGATTCATCTGTGCAGTCAGCTGTTGCATCTGCGTAGAGATGACTTCCTGAAACTCTGCCTAGCGTCCTCCCAGCTCTCTTATTCCCCTGGTTGGCTATGCCCAGCTGTTCCTCGTGGTGATAAATCTTCACGCCTTCTGCTGACAGGGCGGCGTGAAGCGTTCTTGGGTCGGCTGGGTCCATAATGGTCAGTTCGTTCTGTTACAAACTCAAGGTATAGGACCCAATTGCACGACCCAGGAGACAGAGGTAAAGTATTTGTAAGATACTTTATTTTCAAATAGATGAACAAAATAACCCTTTTTAATCTCTTGATGAGATGACAAAAAGAGGACAAAAGAAAATCGCTCACGTAGTGAGGAACAAAAACATCATGGTATCAAGGAGAGCATAGATCTGACCCAGGCATGAGACAAGACGAACTGACAATGAACACTGGGAGACTGGGGAATTTAAACACACGACAACAAGACACAGGTGGAAACAATCAGGGGCGGGGCTCTGGTGCTGATGAGCATGGGAGACACACAAGAGGTGGATAATCAGGAAGCCTGGAATGAGAGGTAAATGGTGAGTGACAAAACAACACAACCATAACATATCATAAAAATGAAACTCTCTTAACATTTCTTTCGGTGCACAACAATAGTCCAGCCTACATGGTCTATTTCCCTCACAGTGGAAAAGTGCAAATATCTAGACTTGTAAAGTTTGTGACCAAGACCAATTCAGAAAGAGAAACACAAACAGAAACCGTCTCTGATGATGACTTTGAGGTACAGAACAAATCTGGAAAAATCAAGCGCGATACTAACGTTAGTCCAGTATCTATACCTGTGGTAACAGAGACAGAAGAAGCTTCAACTCCTTCAAGAGTGAGGAAGAAGCCAGCTTACTTATGTGACAGTGTATGTGGTAAGGAAAGTGAGGATCAGCTACTGACAAATATTGACTATTGTTACAGATTAATGTGCAATATCCCTTTAACATTTGGGGAAGCTGTAACTTCATCGGAGTCAAAACAATGGGTTATTGCAATGGATGAGGAAATGCAATCACTAAAAGAGAATGACACATTTATCCTGACCAACTTACCTCAAGGTGAGAAAGCAGTGGGGGGTAAATGGGTGTATGATATCAAAACCAATGTTGATGGGTCCGAAAGATACAAGGCACGATATGTAGCCAAGGGATACAGTGAGAAGAGGGGTGAAAACTATGATGAGACATTTTCACCTACCGCTAACCTCACCAGTATCAGAGTGTTAATGCAAAAAGCAGCACAGGAAAATCAGATTTTACACCAAATGGATGTTAAAACTGCTTACCTACATGCACCAATAGACTGTGAGATATACATGGAACAGCCAGAAGGTTTTGAGGTAAAATCCAGTAAAGGTGAAAAGTTGGCGTACAAGCTAGAAAAGTCACTATATGGGCTTAAACAGTCAGGCAGAAATTGGAACAAAATGCTGCATGAGTATCTGAGTGAAAATGAGTTCCTACAGAACCCTGCTGACCATTGTGTTTACACAAAAGAAACTGAAAACTGGAAAGTGATAATGATAATATGGGTTGATGACATAATCATTGCAGCTAGTGATAACATTGCATTGAAAGTTGTTAAAGAGATGCTCACAGCTAAATTCAGGATGAAAGACTTGGGGAAACTAAAACATTTCCTTGGGATTGATTTTGATCAAACTGATTCATGTGTAAAGATGTCACAGAAGAAATATGTGAACAAAATACTTGAAAGGTTTAACATGCAGGATTGTAAACCAAGAGCGACACCTTGTGAGCAAAAACTGAACTACTTAGATGATGCTGTACCAATGAAGGATGTTATAATGTACAGAGAGGCAGTAGGTAGCCTGATCTACCTGGCTGTGTGCACTAGGCCTGATTTGAGTTTTGTTGTCAGTAAACTGTCCCAGTATTTTTCTGAGCCGACAGAAGAGCAATGGACTACTGTAAAACATGTACTGAGATATTTGAAAGGTACAATCGACAGGGAACTGTGTTACCGGAAATGTAAGAGTGAAAAACTGGGCTTACAAGCATACAGCTATGCAGATTGGGCTGCTGATCTAACCGACAGACGTAGTATGTCAGGTTATTGTGTTATCCTTAATGAGAGCGGGCCACTGGTTTCCTGGAAAACCAAAAAGCAGCCAACTGTCGCTTTATCAACTTGTGAAGCCGAGTATATGGCTTTAGCAGCTACTATGCAGGAGTGTACTGTATGTACTTAATACAACTACTAGAGGGCATTGACAAATGTGAATATACACTACCTAAGATTTACGAAGACAACCAGGGCACAATAGCGTTGGCAAAGAATCCTGTTAACAGACAGAGATGCAAGCATATTGACATTAAGTATCACTTTCTGAGGTCAACTGTGGAAGGGGGAAAAACAAATCTGATTTATTGTCCAACAGACCAGATGGTGGCAGATGTTATGACAAAACCTGCACCAAAGTTTAAGTTGATTAAGTTTGCAAAGTTTATGTTTGGAGAGTAATAATGTTTGTAAGCTAGAGTAACAATTTCTGTAAGGTAGAGAACCTTATAATGTTTTTATTTGTAAAAGACCACAAATGTGACATCAAGTGGGGGTGTTAACATTCAGGTAAATGTGGGACCAATTTGTGTTTGTTATTTGTTGTGCATGACTGGAAGCCAATAGCGAACCAGGTTAAAGTTCAATGATGGGTATAAATAAAGCCACGCCTCCAATGGGAGTGTCCGTTGAATGAAATGCCACTGTCTCCGATGCTTCGTTATTCCTCCGCTTATTTGGATGCTAAACAGCAATGAAGTAATGCTTACTCTGCTAACACCTAATGAGGATGTTCCCTTATTCTTCAAAAACATTTTTCTAACTTTATCCTCCCTCCCAGGCCATTATATTATAGGGGGAGACTTCAATTGTGCACTAGAGTCCAGTATAGACAGATCAAGGGGGACAAACTTGTCTCACACCCAAACAAGGAAAACCCTTAAACAACTGATCAGGGATTTTAATTTGTGTGAAGTTTGGAGGTCATTTAAACCAGCTTCCAGAGAATATTCTTGTTTTTCCGCCACTCACCAAACACACTCATGTATAGACTATCTCCTGGTTTCTATGGGTCTTATGTCAAGGATTACAAAATGTTGGTATGACAGTAGGGTCCTCTCTGACCATTCACCAATTTAATTACTGTTTAATAACTCTGATCTTGTTTTGAATCCACCTGGGTGGCGTTTTCAATCCAGATGGCTACAGGATAGAAAATGTGTTGAATTTGTAGGAATACATATTGACCTCTATTTTAGCATGAATACTAACGAAACCTCTCCAACTGTACGCTGGGAAGCGTTTAAGGCAGGGGTTTTCAAAATGTTGGAAGGTGAGCCTCCCCTCAGAGAACATAAGAACAGCCGCGCCCCCCCTCCCAATTATTATTATTATTGCTATTATTATTATTATTGTTGTTGTTGCTATAATGTAGGGGTATTCAATTGCATTTCAAAGAGGTCCAGCAAGAGAAAATGTAATTAAATGCTATGTTTTCGCTGTCTACCTTTCTCTTTTTTGAGCACGCCATTTGAAATTACTCCGACTGTTTCTCTCACGGCTATCAGGCTAAACTAACCTGTAGCTGCTCCGTCCACACTCACAACAACGTCATACAGACATAAATAAAGCAGCGACTGTATTCGCCATGACATAGACAGTCTGTGGTTTGTACATGTTTAACTTTTGTCCAGTTTCTGAACAGATATGAGGAGCTGTGAGCTCTGAGTGTGTGCTAACAGCTAACAGCTGATGTGTTGGGACATATTGCGCTGTCGGGTGCTGACCAATCACGAAGCGTCATTTCTTGACTGGCAGCAAAAACAACCAATCACAGCAGTGCTTCTCTGGCTGGCTCTGTCCAATCACAAACAAGAAGTTTTCTCCCTAAAGGAATACCCTTTCCGTCCAATGTGAAATGCTGTTGTGTTTTCTGAAATGCTGTTGTGTTTTCTGAAATGCTATAGTGTTTTGTGAAATACTGTTGCGTTTTGTGAAATGCTGTAGTGTTTTCTGAAATGCTGCGGCGTTTTGTGAAATGCTGCGGCGTTTTCTTAAATGCTGTTGTGTTTTCTGAAATGCTGTAGTGTTTTCTGAAATGCTATAGTGTTTTGTGAAATGCTGCGGCGTTTTCTGAAATGCTGCGGCGTTTTCTGAAATGCTGTTGCGTTTTGTGAAATGCTGTAGTGTTTTCTGAAATGCTGCGGCGTTTTGTGAAATGCTGCGGCCTTTTTTTAAATGCTGTTGTGTTTTCTGAAATGCTATAGTGTTTTGTGAAATGCTGTGGCGTTTTCTGAAATGCCGTAGTGTTTTCGGAAATGCGGTAGCGTTTTCTGAAATGCTGTAGTGTTTTCTGAAATGCTGTGGTGTCTTGCACTTCAGGGCCACCGTAGATTACCCTTCTGTGTATTTAATCTTGTCTTCCCTTTTGCTCCCTGTTCGGTCATTGTCTTTCTCGTCCATGTTACCTGCCTGTTCCTGTCTGTAAATTTGTTCCTGTTTCTCGTGCTCCCCAGTTTGTTAATGTTAAGTAGTGATGGCGAGATGAAGCCTTATGAAGCTTTGAAGCTTTCCAGCCAATTGGTTCGCAAAAGGGTTCATCTCATGAGGCTTCATCATGGGCTTCATTTGAACACAAACCCCCCTGTTGGTCAAAGTGTGTAAAACAGGCAGATTGGGCATCTCAACAGTGTGCTCTATCTCAGGGGTTCCCAACCTTTATTGTGCCAAGGACCGGCAGATACATAAAAAAAAATCGCGGACCGGTTGTCAATTTTAACTGATTTTAATATTTACTCACCAGCAGGGTAAGTAAGGTAGCAACAGAGACTAATTGTATGTAACAGCCTGAACAAATACTATAACAATATGCATCCAAAACCTATTAATAACGTTTAAAAAAAAAAAAAAGAACCGGTGTTTTTCGGAAAAACAGATAAATCAACGTTTTGGTTTTGTTTGTATGATTTACGGATAAAACGAGTAATAGGGGGAATAATCGGACAGTTCGATATGTGTAGAGGTGTGTATGTGTGTAGAGGTGTGTGTGGTTAACACGTAGCAGCCTGCAGTCACTCTTAAAGTGCCCGTGAAGTGCATTTTTTTGCGCCAAAATGAAATGGCAGTTTCATTTCTTACATATAATTGTACCTGTTCATGGCTAAAATAATTTTTTAGGAAGTGCGAGGGACGAGATAAACATCGCAAATTTTTCATCCCGTGAACGGCCGTCTGAGCCTACCGCTGCTGCAGACGATAGCGGCTGTGACGTCACAAGATGGGCCCAGTTGTGATTGTAAACATGGCGGAGACTTCGGAAAGTGATACTGGTGCGAGAGAAATGAGTGATTTTGACAGCTTTTCGGACAGGATAGATGAGGAAAGTGGCCATGGAAGTCAATTTAGTTGAGGACAATATTTTGTCATAGATCTAGAGTAGATCTACACACAGGATTGGCCATCACCTGATCATACATTCATCTGTTCATAGCATGATGCAACATTCATGTTCACATGCAGTGTTGTGCTAGTTACTGAAAACCAGTAACTAGTTACAATTACTAGTTACTTCACTACTTACACCAAAAAGTAATGCGTTACTGTGAAAAGTAACTTTTTAGTTACTTAAAAAAGGGCACCCATTAATGCCCTTATACTGTAGCCTTCATTTCAGTACTGTTATTGCATCGGAGAATAATACAACCTGTTGATCAACTTGACATGCATTTGCATCACTGAACTCTGCTAAGCAATGTGGTCTATACAAACACAAACACAAAGATATGTTTCAAAGTGCCAATCCAGCCGCTGTTGCTTAGGTGGAGGTGGAGTGGCGTCGGATGAGTCTGGGTCTGTGGTCTTAGCTACTAGCTTCGTCCCAGCATGTTGTTTCTGCAGATGTTTCAACAGATTTTAATTGCTGTTTTGGGCAGTCGATAGGATCTTTGACCCGCCAAGACACAACTTACATTTAACTAAAACGTTCTTTTCTTTGTGCTCGACAAAAGTGAAATAGTGAGAATATCTCCAGGCGGAGAAACTCGACTTGAGCTCTGCCGCCGCCATGATAGTCTTGTTAGTAGACACAAACACAGTGGCCTTTATTTTTCATAAACAATCTACGAATCTACGAAACAATGACACCAGCCACTCACCTTCATCTTTTGGGAACAGAAACATCGCCACTTCGGCAGAATTGACATTACCACAGCCAGCGGCAATGCATCGCTTCCCGTGTGTTTTTCCTCCCTTTTTCTTCACTGTCGCCTCCATTGTCAGGTTTCCTCGATTGGCAATCACTTCCAGTCGACTGCGAAACACTTTCCAATAAAATACTCGCTCAAAAACGTTGGTAAATTCCACTTTGAAACAGAGACAAAATGAACGGTGGTGAATGTAAACACTTCGGCTGGGCCCATCTTCTGACGTCACGCAGTAGATCGCAAGCCACACCCATGAAGGCGGAGGTCGACTGCGGATTTCCCAGCGGAAAATTCAAAACTCGTCAAATTTGTTGCTATTCCAACATCTTTGATATGGGTTCCAAAGGACAATTTTGGTCATTACTATACGTATTAGCATAACAGATCATGCACCGGCGCACACTTCACTGGGTCTTTAAGCTGTTCTGAAGAAGGTAAACAAAGTGAAGGCGGTGCGTAAAAAGGCACAGCTCTTTACCCGCTGGTGCTGCACTTCTCAGAGGCGGAGTACACGTCCCGCTGCCTCCTGGTCCTGCAGCCATTTCATGAAGTGAAGGAGGTTTTCCTTCTATAAAACAGCTGTGGGCAGCAGATACTGTGAGAGTCCCGGACATGAATTCATAGATCAAGGCAGACTGGTTTACAGACTCTCCTGTTTTGCCAATCCGGTGCATAAACAAATATAGCTCTACACCCTGGCCGACATGAAAAATGAAGTCCGAGTTTGAAATATATCTCAAATAATGTATGCACTGCCATTTCCCCACATAAATATAACGGTCTGCAATGAAACGGTTGTCTCCTGTGTGCTCCTCTTCCTAGTTGGCGCACCGGTAACTTTCTCGTGCGAACGAGAGGCTGAGACCTTAGGCTGAGCCGCCGAATCCCTCGGAACATCATAAAAGCCATTTTCAACTGTTTTCTGGTGAAAGTTTAACTAGGCTACTGGATGAAATAATATGACTGGTATAGATGCGAAAATTAAACACTTTTTGAAAAAAACATTATGATAAAATATTTGTATATATTTATAATTCTGCAAATATATCAATAAACTCACAGCTATTTATAACCCCTGCTCTATCTCATACCGAGTTCCCAATGAGCAAAGCCTTAGAATAACTCTAAACAACGAACATAAAATCATATTTTCATGTTAACAATATTGTTTTTATTCCAGTTTAATGAATGTGATTGAAAAGCCTAAGGAGGCTGGTAAACATTGCAAAGAGGGATTTGTATTCCTTAATAATATTCGTAAACTTAACCATGTTGTAGCCTGAGAAAGGCTAAACCATATCAAAGACTACATTTATTAACTGCATTATCTCATTTAGCTGTAGCTTTTGTAAACAAAAAAAAATACTTATTGACGAGTCATTGAACCAGGGACCCTGCGGTGTGAGGCAACTGCTTTCCAGCTTGCTTTTATTTATTTATACTTATGACATGTTCCGACCTCTATATGAGTGAGGGTCTGAGCTCTCTTAGTTCCATCGTGTCACCGGGCCCGGGTACAGGAGGGGTAATATGGTTCATTATACATCCATGGGTAATATGAGCGTTGTGGTTCAACCGATCTGAATCGCTTCCTGAAGCAGTCACGTGGTATCGACAGGCAGCGAGGCTTCGTTTGTCATCGATGACGTCACTGGCCCAAAACGATACAAGCCTCGATACAAGCTTCACAAAAAGCTTCGGGGATTACTCGACACACGCTCCGAAGCCTCGGCGGCGGCGCAATACGTAACATCACTAATGTTAAGTTGTTTCTTGTTTTTCATTGTCATCGGCTTTTTGATTAAAGCTCACTTGTTGTTACTAGACCTTTTTGTCTTTTTTTACTGCATTTGGGTCCTATTTTCCCTAATCCTGACAAACACTCCTCAACGCAAGGACATTTCAAGAATACGCTCAGCAGCCAAAATCGCAAGTTTGAAGCGTAGATAGTAGGGGTGTAACGGTTCACAAACATTTCGGTTTGGTACGTACCTCGGTTTTTAGGTCACGGTTCGGTACGTTTTCGGTACAGCAGAAAAAATTATCACAAAACATAAAATAATTTTTTTTTTTTTCTAATTATTATTAAACTGTGAATAATGTATTCACTCAAATAAATACAAAATATAATAAAAAAAACATTAAGGTGCAGCCTTTCGATGAACTGAAATAATCTGTATTTGAACTTTACTGTACTAGTTCTCACAAAACATAAAATATTTGTTTTGGGTTTTTAATTATTATTAAACTGTGAATATTCACTCAAATAAATACAAAATATAATAAAATAAACATTAAAGTGCAGCATTTCGATGAACTGGAATAATCTGTACTTGAACTGCACTGTACTAGTACTCACCTAAGCAGCCAGCTTGACATTAGGACTTGCTTGCTTGTCATTGTATTTTCATGTTTTTTTAAAGAAAAATTCCCTTGTCCACATTGCTTGCGGAAAGGGCAGATCTGCTGGCACTAACAATGTCTCCTGCTGTGGAGAACACCCTCTCGCTAGGGACAGAGGTAGCAGATACAGCCAGTTAGCACTTTGCTAACATGGCAACATAAGGATATTTGGCGTTTGTAATAGCTTTGGCTCGGTCTGAACCTTTTGCGAGTGGTGGAGGCTTAAATGCTAGTGGGAGTTGGGTTTGCACTTCAGTCTTTTTTCTTTTGGTACCGGTGATATTCACGTTCGGGTGATGCCTTTTCAAATGAGTGTGCAAGTTTGATGTATTGCCAGCCGCGTAACCAATTTTAGTTGAACAATGCCGACAAACAGCTTTGGTTCGGTCCACCTGTCTTTGTCCGTCATCCTTGTACGTAACTGCAAAACCAAAATGTTCCCAAACCGGAGACTTCAATGATGCTGGAGGATTTTCGAGCTCAACTTTATCTGCGTTCGCCATTTCGACAGTTCCTCAAATTACTGACTACATTTGAATGCATCCCTGTGACCAGCTCTCATAGTATGCCTCTCGTCCAATGAAATGACTTGGTCGCTCTATGACGCGTTGAACCCAATGTGAGCAAATTACACTGAATGCTGCGACGCAGCACCTGATATTACTTCCAAAAAGTTGTTCACGTTCTCAATTGTTTACGTTTAACGTTATATTTGTTCGGTACACTTCGGAACCGAACCGAAGGGCCCATACCGAATATTTTCGGTACGAATACGTATACCGTTACACCCCTAGTAGATAGATCAAAAGTCAAGCCTTTAAACGTGTGAATGATGAATGGGTTCGGTTGATAATTATACTTCCTACTCTCCAAACACTTCAATGTTGATAAAGTTATTCAAAGGATTGCCACATGCACACATCTCCATGAAACGCTGTGAATGACTAAAAACATCTATCTGCGCTCTCAGGACTGTCTCTCACTCTTTTCTTATAACATCTGCCTGTCTGGAGCTACACGTTTGATTATAACATTATAATCCAGGTGTGGCTGCGAGGAGCAACTGGTGTGATAGCGATTTCTTGGTTTCAAAATAAACTTTAGAAATAATATCCATCCCAGACAATAACTTTCCTCTGATGAAAACTCTACATGAATTCAGATCAGTAATACAGAGTATATTCAAACAATATAGTATCCCCCCCTTGACACCCATAGTTCTTTTATGTTTGTATTTAAGTCTTTCTATTCTTATCGTTTTTAATCAATTGTTGTGTTCTCTGCATGGGAAAATGGACGTGTGGTGTGAGATTGTGTGACTTGGCAGCCCTGCCACATGAATGAGCACAAATGCTCTCTCTTGCAACATTAATAAGAGTGAGACATCATTCGTGTAAATGCCCTGTGATTCTGTTCAGCTCCAAAGTAGTTTGATTCTTGGCCCATGATACCAGTAGTTACCTTATTCTGTTAAAAGATAAATAGATAAACCATCAGATAATCAAACCAAACCAAAAGTATAGGGTAAGATAATCATTTTGTATCCTTTATTTTTATTTTCATAGTACGCATATTGCAAAACAAAGATTAAAAATAACACAAAAAATTAGTTTTGGACTAAAAAGTTGAAAACAGACAATGATGAATATACACAACTAAAGAATAAGCCTAAAGCTGCCTTCACATGCTAGGAAATGTTTTCAATAGTCACAGTGGGATGGGGGGTGCAGAGCCTTGCAGTGATGGCAGCTAGCATGTTTGGTTTCTTTGGTTACCTCCTCTGCTTGAACGTGCTGCTTCTGGACATGTCAAATACAGCTGTTATCTCCTTACGGCCCGTCCACACGGCGGCGTGCGTTGAAGCTTCAACGCTTCTGCCCATTCACTTTGAATGGGGTGACGTCACACTTTGCCGAACTGCATTGTGGGAGCGTCGCTTCGCTTTGCTCGCGTTGCTCGCTTCGAAAGTTGATCAATGTTCAACTTTTGAAGCTTCGACGGAAGCGTCAGCCAATCAAATCATATGCCAGTACAAGCTCTAGCCAATCAAACCTCGTGCTTGTGTGTCCGGGGCGGGAGATTCATGTGATTGGTTGTTGGTCAAGCTTCAGACACGCCCGCCGGCAGGCTTCAACGCACACCGCCGCGTGGACTCTGCGTTAGTTTCGCATGGAGTTCAGCAGCAATCAGTTTAAAAATAATTTGAAATCTAAGTGAAAGGCTGTGCCAATTCCAATGGGTGCCAAGGGCAGCAATTCCTGCCCCTTCTTACAATAGAGAAAAACAACAGCAAAGCCAGGGGCAAAGCGGTTTTAGTGCTGATCATGTAAAGGCAGCTTGAGTGAAACTCAAGTTGAATATGAGCTGAAATTTTTTTTTTAAATAATCAAGGACTTATTGAACCTGTACAATACAATGACATGCAGATATAGAATCAACCCTATATATAGTATGCAGGGGTTGGGTACAACAAATAGGGGTTGAGTTTACGTTCTTCTGAAGCAAAACTGCTGTTCTCATGGGCCTGACGGCGGTAGTACCTGCGGAGGGCGGGACTGCCGGGGTGGCATTGTCTCACATGATGGAAGTACTCCTCAGGGCGGCTTGAGGTGTACCCACAATCCTCACACACAAATATCTTGGAGCGTCTCTGGCGGTAGGCATACTGTTGTTGAACGGCGTGAATCTTCCTCATATGGGACTCCAGAGAGCAACGCTGTGTGAAGGCTTTCTCACATAGTTCACACTTGTAGGGACGGATACCTACAGCAGGGGAGACAGAGAGTGTTATTTCTGCATTAGTGCATATTTGTGTATATGAATGTATACCTTCAGATTGGCATCAGTGTCTCATCAGTTATGTGATAAATCTTGCATGCAAATATCGGAGTCAGCAATGAAAAAGCTAACAGTGTCAACCAGGGGGGGAGGGGGGAGGGATACAGTGTGAGGTGCAGACCTGGGCCATTACCTAGCCAGTGGGGCACCCAAACACACAAAACATGAACCTGCGGTTATTTTAGTTGACCTATTCTCATATATTCGTATTTATTAGGAGCTACAGTACAACATGTTTTGGCAAGAGAGGATCATCAAAATAATAATAGTTAATTTTATTTTAGTAGTTGAAAGAGAGGTCTAAATAGTGAAAAATCAAATGCAACTGTAATGCTACTGACTGACACTCCTAAACAAATTAATGTAAAGGATTTTGTGGGCACATAGTCTAAAAGAGCAGAATTCCCACCACTGTTATGATCTGAGTTAGACTGCAGCCTAACTTATGCAGCCTTTGCATTCATGGACTGAACATCCACTAGGCATACATTACCTTAAAGCCGAAAATACAAAACTGCAATACTTTAGTAAATGTTTATACATGTATTCAAGAGTTTTGTATGAACTGAGCTGTATTATGTTATCTGTTGTGTTGAGCTACAGTAATTATGTGGTTTTGCCAGGTGATGCGTATAGCATCTATATTAATATAGAATCTTTTTTTATTTGTAATGATAATGAAATTTGAATTGGCGTATTGGGGAAAATTTAAAATCATTAGTGAGGGGAAGATAAAAATGATACATCTAAATTAGTCAGCACAGGACTTAAATAGTGAGATAACATCAGCCATTATTGAAACAGCACAAGAATCTATTCCAAAAAGAAAACAGACTAAAAATATTGTATTGTGGACAGAAGAATGCACAAAAGCAATTAAAAAGCGAAATAAGGCATTTCGAGTTTAAAAAAAAGTATTGAATAAGGAAAATGTGATAAAGTATAAACGAGAGCTGGCACAAGTCCGGAAATGAATAAAAAAGACAGAAAGAGAGTATTGGACAAAATATTGCAACTCAGTATAGGAGAAGTACAACTCTAGAGAGAGTATGGGGAACAATCAAGACAATGTTGGGAATTAGAAAATAATTAAGTTATCCGGTAATGAAAAAGGATATAGAATTGATAACAGATAATAAGGGAAAAGCAGAACTATTAGTAAAAAAATGTGCTAAAGTACATAGTCAAGAAAATCTAAGTAATGAAGAAAAAGAAGGGAGAGAAACTACAAAGTTAAATAATTTAGAAGAATTACAGGATGAAAATGAGTTTGACAGTGTAATTAATATGAATTTTTCAATAATTGAACTAAACTAGAAAATTCAGAGAAAAACATCAGATGTTTAAGGGGCAGAGAGTGGGGGGCAAATAGGGCCGCTCTAAAAACAATATATTGGGTTAATTAGATCAGTGATTGACTATGGATGCATCGTCTATGAGTCGGCATCAAAAACATTATTAAGAAAATTGGATATTATAGTTTCAAGCGTTGAGATTATGTTGCGGACCCATTAAAACCACTCCTGTTACAGCGTTACAGGTTGAAATGGGGGAAATGCTTCTTGAAAAAAGAAGGATGCAAATAGCAATAACTTACTGGGCAAATATAAAAGGACATAATAATAATCATCCAGTGCATAACGTACTAAAGTTAGTTTTGTTTATGTATTATGTCTGTCATTCCAAGTCTAGTCAGGTTTTCATGTTATTTCCTGTCATGTCATGTCTGTTATTTATGTCATTTATCTCTGGTCAAATCCCCGTGTTTCATGTCATGTCTCGTTTTCCATTTCGTTTTATTTTTACTTACCTCTTGTCTCATTTCAGGCCCTGTTACTTCTTCCCTTTGTGTGTTTTCCCGCCATCGTCAGCGTCTGCCCCGCCCCTGATTGTTTCCACCTGTTCCCACTCACCTCATGTTTAAATAGTCCTGTCTTCCCCTGTCCTGTGTCAGTTCGTCTTGTTTGTTTCCATTGATGGTCGTGCCAGGCTTCAACAAAGAAAGGATCATTTCCAGTCTAGTCAAGTTTTGTTATTTTTGTAAACTTAAGTTAAGCTTAAAGGGGACCTATCATGCAAAATGCACTTTGTGATGTCTTTTATACATACATATGTGTCCCCGGTGTTCCAGGGAACTCACAAAGTGTCAGAAAACACAACCCTCTCTCTTTTCCTCCATACCCAGATCTCTAAAAACGGGGCTGATACGGATTTGATACGGGTGGATTTTTTATTTGCACCTTTTTGATGTAATGTAGGTGCACTCCGCCTGATTGGTCAACTCTCCACCAATCAGGGGAATGAGAGGTTGGGCCATGTTGACTCTCCACTCGTAATCACAGCAAGCATGATAACATGACGCTCGTGCCGGGGCCGTGTCACGCCCCCCTCTTCCGCATGGGGGCGTGGTCAGCTGAATCAGACCTTGCAAAGACAGAGCTGGAGTGAGGCAAAATGAGGCATGGCTAAAATGCATGATCTGTTTCGTATTTTGAAAATTAAAACGTATTAATATACCATATATATATATATATATATATAATATATATATATATATTTATATATATATATATATATATATATATATATATATATATATATTTATATATAAATATATAAATATATATATATATATATATTTATATATAAATATATAAATATATATATATATATATATATATCTCTATATATATATATATAAATATATATATATATATATATATCTATATATTTATATATAAATATATAAATATATATTTATATATATTATTTATATATATTATTTATATATATATATATATATTATTTAAATATAGCATGATAGGTCCCCTTTAAGTTCTCTTTTTGTTACGTTTGTTTTTTCCTCCTTTTGAGCGCTTTTTGTTAAATCCAGTACCTACTCTGTTAAGAGGGATTTTCTGTTTTCTTGAAATTAAAAAGACATTTTTTGCTACATTCAAGACTGTCTCCGGGTCGTGCATTTGGGTTCTCCAGTTTGTGTTAAGGTCGTGACAGAACGAACTGACCAAAGATGGACCCAGCCGACCCAAAAGCGCTCCAGACTGCACTGTCTGCCCAAGGCAATCTGATCCACCAGCACCAAGAGCAGCTAACAGCCATTGGGCACGGAGTAAGAGGCTTGTCGGACCGCCAGGAGGATTTTCAGACCGCCGTAACTGCACAGGTCAATCAGCTGGCGACACAGCTTCACCAAATCCTCCCCCGTCTAGAGACTCCAGCTGAGCCGACGGCGCCACCTCCCGTCGATCCTGCAGCTGGCGAGGCCGAGGTTCGTTTGACATCCGTTCCATTACGGTTGGCATCACCAGAGATGTTTTCCGGGGAGTCTGGAAACTGCAGAACGTTCCTGATCCAGTGTGATCTACACTACAAACACAATCCAGCGGCGTTTGTTTCCGAGGAAGCCAGGATCGCCTTCTTGGTCTCCCATCTCACCGGCAGAGCCGCGGCATGGGCCACGGCTGAATGGGCTCGAGGCTCTCCCATATGCAGGTCATATTCCGATTTCTATGACACTATGAGCCGGGTGTTCGATCAGACCTCAACCTCCAGGGAGGCCACCCGGACTCTGATGCAGATAAAACAGCACTCCCACCCATTCATAGATTACGCCATAGAATTCCGGACCGCAGCCTCAGACAGTGGCTGGAACACCCCCGCGTTGATAGACGCATTTATGAACGGACTGGCAGATCCCAAAAAACACATATAAGTATGCAGGCTTTACATAACATATAAGTAGCACTGTACAAACGACACACATACTACTATTAAAGGAATTAGCTATCATTAGCATCACTATTAGCTAGAAATAGCACAGATCACCAGTAGCTAAATTAGCACACATTAAACTAGCTTCAGACCAAAAGTTACAAACTTCAAACATTCTGCACATAACACATCCAAATTGCACATTAATAACTCACAGACAAATAGTCTCCAAGGCTCAAGCATCACAGACACGAACACATTTTACATGACGTCTCTGCTCCATGTGTTGATCTCCGTGCTCCGTTTACAAAGATCCTCGCAAAGCAGAGGGCGCTCACTCTGACATGCCGACAGCAAACCAACAAAACCAAGGAGCGCTCACTCTGAGCCAAAAAACATGTCCCAACTCTATAAACATAGAAATAGGCAGCACAGGGCTTAAAGTGGACCTATAGAGAACTGCAGTGACGCGTCCTAAAACCCGGAAGTAATTTAGCATTTTTACCACTTCCGGTTCATTTGTCAAAAAGCATTGCATTTTCTCCATAGGGTTTTGGAAAATAGCTCGAAATAAGGTCTGTGGTTGACACACATTTAAGAGACGGATCACGTTTTGTTCAGCCGGATAATCTCCACATGTCTACCCTACTTTTATAATTATCGAATCATAAATCGATAGATTTATGATCGATATATTGGAAAAATATATTGTAGGGCCATACCTATACAAAACATGTCTGTGAAGTTTTTTGCTTAAAATACCAAACAGTTCACCCATTGTAGCCATGCCTCATACTGCTCATACCCCTCTTTTGCAGCCCTGTTAGAGAAACGCGGATTTTGGGTCCTTAGCTTGAACAAAAAAAAAAAGAGGAGGCGGAGCTAATTAGAGATGACAAATCCGGATCCTTTTACAGACTCAGGGTCTTCTGAGTCAGTCATTGAAGAGATCCGGATCATACAAGTCATTTGAGTCATATGAGTCAGCAGCACCAAGACTGTAGAAATCCTATCGGTGAAACCGAAAAGTTGTTGCATTTCACGAGCATATTAAACTGAAGTTACATTAACCTCCGCTACAGTGTCTTTTGCTTTAATAAAAAATGTTGATCACACAAAAAAAGGGTTATTTTGTGATTTGGCGAATCTGAGTCTGCTGTTGACTCGTGCATGAGGAGGACGAGTCTGCTGGATCTCTGGATCTGCTGCTATACGGTTACGGCTCTGAGTCCGCACGAGTCTGCTCTGCTGTGCTTTGCACAGTGAGTCAGGATTTGCGAATCTGAGTCTGCTGTTGACTCGTGCATGGCTACGAGTCTGCTGGATCTCTGGATCTGCTGCTATATGGTTACGGCTCTGAGTCCGCACAAGTCTGCTGTGTTTTGCACAGTGAGTCAGGATTTGCGAATCTGAGTCTGTGAAGTTCCGCTGACTAACTCGTAGGCTACTGGTCTCTCTCGATCATTGACCTGGATCCACGGATCCCGCGATTTTGATTAAGTCCATTATGTTTCCGGCTCTAAATGAAGTTTCAGTGTAGACAACAGTCTCCTGCGTGTAATAGCTGCATTTACAATAAGGATCTTACTTGGCAAAACGTTTATTTTGAACATAGCACACAAAAAGAAACAAACAATGACAAATGATAGAAAATTGCAAACAGTTAGAATAATAAAATGTCTTAATAAAAGATTGTTAGGGTCAAGGGGGCTGGTCAACAAATCACCACTGCAACAACTTCACCCAGCTCCACCCATGATAAAATAACTATGAAAAATAAAAAATAATTAAAATGAACATATATACATTTTTGGGTCATGAAAACAGTGTGTATGTAGATCTAATCATATGCCCCCCCCCTATTTTCTCATGGACTGCGTAATCATTGCAATACTGGTGTTTGTAGGCCCTATGTGTTAAATTTGTGTAAAGTGGTGTCTTTTGCTTTAATAAAACATGTTGATCACAAAAAAAGGGTAATTTTGCGAATCTGAGTCTGCTGTTGACTCGTGCATGACGACGAGTCTGCTGGATCTCTGGATCTGCTGCTATACGGTTACGGCTCTGAGTCCGCACGAGTCTGCTATGTTTTGCACAGTGAGTCAGGATTTGCGAATCTCTGAGTCTGCTGTTGACTCGTGCATGATATAGCCGCGGGAGCCGGGAGCCGGGTGCTGGAGGAGGGGCTGCAACATGTTACTGTTAATCTCTCCCCACTTTTGGCCACACCCCCTAAGTAAAATGTCTTCCCGGCCGCGGCTATGCTCGTGCACAATATGACGAGTATGGATGGATCTCTGGATCTGCTATGCTATTACGGTTAGGAGCCGTAACTTACGGCTCCCCCGAGTCCCCACGAGTCTGCAGGAAGTTTCACTGATCCGCGTCCCCTCCCCTGAGCCAAACGATAACTTCTGGCAGCTATCCTACTTGCTAAAGGCTAGGCAGATGGACTGGGGTACGTTGTAATGTGATTTTACATGTTATCAAGAGAGTAGCGAGTGACGCAATTTATAGTTTTAATTTGTACGTCACACCAGGTGTAGGACTCAAAGGACTCGGGTTAATGGAGAGGGGAGACTCGTCACGACCAGCTCATTTCTAGGATCCGGGTTAATGATCCGGATGAATCAGGACTCGCCCATCTCTAGAGCTAATGCCTGATCAGAATTCTACCGGAGATAAATCTAAATTCTGCTGTGATAAAACGCCATCCTGTTCTAAACCACATTAAAGATTATTTCTGAAACAGTATGGAGCTCAAACACTTTTTCTCTTGCGGGTTTATCACAAGGTAGGTTCCTTTTTTTATTTCCTGCTTTTTAAACACATGTGCTCTACAGTACAGGTTAGCTCTGAGTGTTAGCGAGGCTTGCTAACGTAAACAAAGACGAGATTACGTCCAAACACGTCAGGCATTGTTTCTGATAGCAATTTTCTGTGGGTCCGCTGCGATTTGACGTCAGATCGGCAGCAAATCTGTATCCGCTCATTGTACCCCTGTTTTTAAAAGATTTGGGTACGGAGGAAAAGAGAGAGGGTTTATTTTTGACGCTGCGTGAGTCCCAATGCACCGGGGACACATATTATGTATAAAAGACATCACAAAGTGCATTTTGCATGATAGGTCCCCTTTTTAAGCTATCTTTTTCTTACCTGGAAAAGGTCTTCTCTAAGCCTGAAGTACAGGACTCACCTGTAGCTTGTTCTTGGAACCACATGTTCCAAGAATATAATGACTAGCAGCACAATTATTTCGTTCGCAAGATTGTTCTCCATCTTTACGTCTTCAAAAGAACTTCAAAAGAATTCTGTCTTCAAAAGAACTGGTTGCTAGGCGACAGAGGCGGCAAAATGTAGGGGCGGGAACTGCTGGTGAGGTAAACACGTAGACTAGACCGTCTCATTTCGCACAAATTCGCAGGCTGCTTGCTCCGCCTATGCGGTCTACGTCTGCCGCATCCTGCGTCGACCGCGTAGGCTGGGTCCTCCGAAGGATGCAGCCCCTGAATTGAGACACGGCCTCTGGGTGTTTCTCAATGTCGAGGACGCTTCCTTGCTAGGACATGTCCTTCCGAGTCAGGTCCTTCAGAAGCGAGGCAAGAATCCTTCCTAGCCTCGGAAAACCAAGAATGGTGGAACAGGCTAACAGGTGTGCGTCATATGCGAGTCCCCGCCTTGAATGGAGCGCGATTTCCGCCAAAGATTTGGAAATTGGTCCGTGCGCACAGCATTGTGGGGATTTTAAAACCACGGAGGATACACATGTGCAGCCTCGAAATTTCCCGCAACGAAGGACGCCGGCCTCGGTAGAATTCCAATCATCCTGGACATTGGAACAGTCCTTCGGCGGGACTCGATGACGTAGCATTCTTGAAATAGTGGCTCTGGAGCAGCCTTCCTCGACATTGAGAAACACCCTCTGTATGATTGTTTGTTAGTTGCTGTGGATCTTGTTTTCTGAGTATTGTTGAGTGTGTGTGTGGTGGGAGGTGGAGGAATTAGGTAAGTTTGGGGTACCCTTTACATTTCATCATGTAGGTAAAACCTATTAAACACACTAGGTTAGTGGATTGTTGCCACCCCTATGTTTTGCTTTTTCCCATTCTTATTTGTTTTTATAACTTTAGTTTTTATTGAGTTAAGTTTGTACATAATGGAGAAACAAAACAGAAAAATCACATTGTACTTGTGGCTTTTCTTGGCTTATAACAATGATAGAAAACACAAGTACAAGATCATAAATAAAAGACAATGAAATAAATAAAATAAACAACAAACTGACATTCAACAGCCATGGTTACAATTTGCATACAGATATATTGGCATATGCATATGCCTTAGCCTTTTTCCAGTGTCATAAATGATCCATTTCTTCCATTTACTCTCACAAATATTTACTCTCATTCTAAGTTAGTAAGTCATTTTTTCCATTTTATATATAGTTATAGTTATAATATCCATCCACTGGTCTTTTGTAGGTGGCTCAGCCTTACACCAATTTCTGGTTATTCCTTTCTTGCTTGTTATTAACAGTATCTTAGTTATGTATCTATCAGTATTAATCACACATTCATTTATGTTTCCAAGGTATACAATGGTGCATTCCTTGGGTATTGAATAACCCAGAATCTCTCCAACAGTTGCATGCATATTTTCCCAAAAGGTATTTAGTTTATGCTATTCCCAAAAAAACGTGTGTGATTTGCCTCTCTACTACCACATAACGCCAACATGTTTGTTGTGTACCGGTTTGTTTACTCTTAATTTTAGGAGTTATGAACAATCTAGTGAGGTTTTTCCATCCAAACTCTCTCCAAGTCCTTGAGTTTGTGGTGGTTTGTAGTGATTGGCACATGTTGAGCCATTCCTCCGTTTCAATGCTAAGTTCCTTCTCCCATTTTTTTCTTGATGTAAACAGTAGAAGTATCTCTACTATCTCTAATGTTTTTGTGTAGAGCTGAAGTTGCCTTGAGTCTGGTCCGATTGTATGTCCGTATCAATATATCGATCACTCCGTTTGAGGTTTCTGTCAGTGGCGGCCGGCCCATAGGGGCGCTAGGGGCGCTGCCCCACCTCTTCCCACATTATAGATTGCCATTCAAAAATACTTTAATTTTATACATTTTTTTTATGAACAAGGTACATATTATATAGTTGGTGTCAGTTACAAAACTAGATAGCGAATATGGAGAAGGAAATGATGTTTAATCACTTAAAGAACACCCTTTGAGAGGAGGACACTGGAGGGAAAGCTGAGAGTAAAAGAGCTCGGACCTGATCAGCCTGACCTAGGCAGGAGTTAAGGACAGAGGAAGGCAGTATACGTGCTCTTTTTCAAGGACCTGGTTTAGCAAGAAGGCACAGATGTGGTTGACTTAAAGCACATATCAGGAAGAAACTAAAAAGCATGAACAAACTAGAGTCCACATGGAAGATGCTATGCGACTAGCCATATTTAGTAAACACTGCTGTCCAATGAAGGCTACAGGATAGGGATCAGTAAGCATAATAAGGAGGTTGACAAAAACAGGCATGTCCTTTCTAAATAATAGACTGCATCAAGTGCTGTGTGCCTTTGAGCTAGCCCTGCGTTGTAGCAGGACAGGGGAAAAAGTAAACACACTCCTACAGATTCCCTGAGAAAAAGGGGAGTGGCTAATCAAGCCACCCCTGAGAGAAGCTGGAGGAAACCAATCAAGGAAATGATTGGCTGTTATTCAACAGAAAGAGAGAAAGAACCAAGAGGAAGTCGGATCTAGCAAGGAAGAAAGCGGATTTTTATGGACTTCATCAGAGAAATCAGGCCAATTTTGGGGAGTTTTGCCACACTCTGGACTGGAAAAACAGAACTTTACAACTTTACTTTCACACATCCCTATCCCCTGAACTACACTCTTAAACTGAGTGACAAAGGACAAAGAAAGACTTCTTCCCCCCACACTCACTCACAGTCAATCCCCATGATGTAAACAATCGTAGGCTCTCTGAGTCACATAAGTGATTGATGTTTTGTGAGTTAAAGTGGACCTATCATGCTATATTTGAATAATATATTGTAGGGCCATACCTATATAAAACATGTCTGTGAAGTTTTTTTTTCAAAATCCCAAACAGATCATGCATTTTAGCCATGCCTCATTTCGCTCTATTTGCTCTTTTTTTAGCCCTGTTTTTGCAAGGGCTGATTCTGTGAGAAGTCTGCTTCGCTGCTTTTGTGGCAGACTACAGCGTCACTTACAGGCCTGGCATATCTACTACAGCGTCTCCAGCGCTTTCGAGCGGCAATGGCCGTGGCTGTCTCCTCCTGATAGGTGGAGAGTTGCCCATATAGGCGGAGCTCCCCGTTTCTGACGTCAGAACAATTTCAAATCTGTATCAGTCTGGATCAGCTCCGTTGCAGCCCCGTTTTTAGAGATTTGGGTACGGAGGAAAAGAGAGAGGGTTGTGTTTTCTGACACTTGGTGAGTTCCCTGACACCGGGGACACATATTCATGTATAAAAGACGTACAAAAGTGCATTTTGCATGAAAGGTCCCCTTTTAATTTGACTTATTTGTTTGTGTTTTTGTATCTATTGGATTTACGTTTTTCTGGTAAATGGTCTGTGACATGAGTTGTTTGTTTAATGTACTGATTATTATTTGGAGTTAAAAATACAGACATTTTATGTTGAAAGTGACTTGGTGGATTATTATTTTTCCTTTGTAAACTTCAGTAGCTAGGTCACCGGGCTATCCCTCTGTTTCTGCGTGTTTAAGCATATCATTTTTTGACAGCTGGCTATATTAAATATTCCTCTGTCTGGCGCCCAAATTAAATGTATTCGTTCAGGGATAACACCTACGCTGCAGCGTTTTCATATGACATATGTTTTGAGTTTGTGTATAAGTTTGCTTACATTTTGGTAGAGCCCCCCCTGGAGAAAAATGCACCAGCCGCCACTGGTTTCTGTTTGTATTTCCTTTATAAAATAGTCTCTAAATTGTATATATCTAAAAAGTCATTATTTTCCAATCCGTATTTCTCTTTCAAATCCACAAAACTCAACATACTTCCATTCCTTGTTACTGTACACATCGCTGTGATCCCTTTTGTCTCCCACTTTTTAAAGTTTTGACCACCTAGGTTTGGTTTAAACCTATTGTCATAGGCAAACCAGCTAAATATTTTTACTTCCCTTTCTAGTTTGTACTGTTTAATTAAGTCAAACCAAATATTCAGAGTATGGAGACTTATTGGATCAATTGAGTCCTGTAGTGCCTTAAATGTTTCAACACTACCAATTAGAGACTGGATTGGGATGCCGGAAACCTTCATCTCAATTTCTTTCCACTTTGCATTATATAGTCCTTATCGCACCACTTAATTACTGAACCTAGATCTGCTGCATAATAGTAGTCTTTCAGATTTGGTCGTGCCATACCCCCCTTTTCCTTGGCCAATTGTAATGTACACAATTTAATTTGCGGTTTCTTACCATTCCATATACATCTAGAGATCATCTTATCCCAAATTTTAAACTTTTCTTTGAGAATCTTAATTGGAAGTTATTTGAAGAAATATAGCAGTCTAGGGAATATGTTCATTTGAATTACTTCAATTCTTGAGTTTAGGTCTAGTGTCAAGGTTGTCCATTTCTTAATGTCTTTTTCAATCTGTGAGTGGATCTTGTCATAATTTATTTTATAGATATGTGTCAGTTGTTTTGTTAGCGTCACACCAAGATAATTTATAGATTTTGAGTCCCATTTTAATTGGAAGTTGCTCTTCATTCCTTGAGTAAAGGCCGAAATCTGTGTTTTATTAACATTCACCTTGTATCCTGAATGGTCACCATATATTTTTATACGGTTCATCAGCTAAAGCTTCTATTGGGGTTTTAGAGATATAGTATAGTATCATCCGCAAATAGACTCACTATGTGTTCCTGTCCTTTAATCCTAATTCCCTGCAGCTCTTCACTTTGCCATATAGCTTGTGCTAGAGGTTCAATGTATAGAGCGAAGAGGAGTGGGGACAAACAACATCCCTAGCGGGTGCCTCTTTTTAATACTATTCTTTCTGTTAGACTACCATTCATTTTTATTCTAGCTGTGGGATTTTGATAGATAGTTTCAATGCAATTAATTGAGCCCTTATTGAATCCAAACCGCTCTAGTACTACAGATGTAGCACTCTAGAATGGACTTGTTGTTAATAATTTGCAGAGTCCTCCTAATGTTGTCTTGTGTTTGACGAACCACAATAAAACCAGTTTGATCTTCATCTATTAAATCAGTCATACATTTCTCATATCTCTTCGCTATAATCGATGTATACATCTTGTAGTCTACATTGAAAATAGATATGGGACTGAAGTTGCTACAGTATTCTGTGTCTTTCCCCTCTTTGGGAATAACAGAGATTATGGCCTCCTTCCATGAGGGTGGTAGCTCCCCCTCTAAGAGTCCAGTTAAAGGACGACGTGATAACAGGAATTAGTTCTTCTTTAAAGGATCGGTACCATTCTGACGGAAAACCATCGCTTCCAGGGGATTATTAGCCTTAAGTCTAGATTGGCTTTGGCTACTTCTTCTGGTGTTATTAGGGGCTGTGAGATTGTTGTTTTGGACCTCTCCAATAGTTGGTAAATCAAGAGCGTTAAGAAATTGTTTTTTTGCTTCGTCATTAGATGAGGGAGGTTGTGTATATAGATTTTCATAGTAATCTTTGAATATGTTTTCTATTTCCATAGCATCATGCCTCAGTATTCCTGAGTAAGGATCTCTGATTTTGTGTATTGTATTGATAGTCTGTTGTTTCCTAAGTAGCCTTGCCAGTAGTTTAGTAGCCTTTGGGCCCGCCTCGTAGTCGTATGTCTTCAGTATGATTTTCCTCTATACATCTTTTAATTTCCTTTCTTATCTGTTCAGTTATTGATTTGTTGTTCATCATTAAAATCACCTGCACATATTACAGTGCCTTCTGATTCTGAAGCTATAGCTGAGAATAGGGATTCATAGCAATGTATGGTACTCTCTGGTGGAGCGTATACATTGATTAACGTGACCATTTCATTTTCTAACTTTCCTTGCACAATAATGTAACTTCCTTCTTTGTCTTTAATTTCCTTCAAGCATTCAAAATTAGTTGAGTTTTGTATTAATATCGCTACATCTTTCTTGCGACTCTGTATGTACTATGGAATGTGTTTCTATAGCCACATTTTTAAGTTTCTCATGTTCTTCCCGAGATAAGTGTGTTTCCTGTAAAAAGATAATTTGGGCCTTTACTTTTCTTATTTTCAGAATGACCTTGTTTCTTTTAATTGGGTTGTTCAGCCCGTTTACATTAATTGACACCAGTGAGATATTATTACTCATAATATTTTTGTGGGGTAGTATACTTCCATGTAGGCAGTACTCAAGTTGTACAAAAAAATCAGGGGGGATGGTGGATTTTATCATATGGGGACATCATTTGTGCTGATAACGCGCAGAGGGTGGGAGACCAACCAGCATAAAGATAATTATTATACTCCTAAAACAACATGCATGTTATGGATGTTCAGATACTCCTGTCATTGCTCTTGACCAAGGCACCTCAGAATTGGAGTCGGTCCCCGGGCTGCCATGGCACCACTAACATTTAGGGTCAAACGCAGAGGACAATTAGTGCAAAATCTTTTTTTCACTTTAATTTAAAGGGGGGGAGGGGATCACAAAATTGGTTATAATGGAAGTCTATGGTACAAATCATGTAGGTTAACAGTCCCAACGTACCTTTTTGTTCAATCTGACATTATACAAAAAGTAAAAATGCACCAAAATCAATCTTCTCATTTATTATTCAGATGGATCAGCTGATGATACTAATAATAAAGTCAAATTTGTTTTAGAATATTGAATTATAGTGCATTTTTTCCAAAAAGCAGTTACTGGTATACGATCAAAACTGGTATCTAAAGGGTTAATTTTGTATTGTGATTAATTAAATCATTTTGTAAATTAAACACTTCATGAAAAAATTGAGGAAAAAAATTAGAAAAATATTGATCCGTCATCATTTTATTGCAGTTCAAATACAAATCTTTTATGTTAAATTCCCAATGTTACTTTTTTTTTAACAGGGCATTAAGTGCAAATGGAAATTGTTTACAAAATATGAAAATATATTAAAAGATTATACAGATAATACAAAATAGGACCAATTTTGTCAATGGCTGCCTACTCCACTCTCCTCCATCTCATAGAAGTTTCCAAAGATTTTCATAATCATGCTTTTTGGTCTCAATTTTTCTGGCTCTTGCTTTCGGATTGTTAGCTAAGCAATGTTTTTGAAGCCAAGTCTTGACATATACATCTGGTCTGAACTTGTTCAGTGGAGGGCCAACACACTTGATGAAAAGGACCTGAAAACATTCGGGGCTTAGCCCACAGTGGCGGCTGCGGCGCTACAGTGGAATTTTCTATTGCAACACTCCCCACACGCACACACACAGTACACCCGCGACTGTTACAATGAAGGCTCGATTATCAGCTCACGGCATATAGGCAGGGGTAAAGTGCTATTTTTTCTGAGTGGGGGGCAGACCTCACCTCCTCTAGGGGGGTCCGGGGGGATGCTCCCCCGGGAAGATTTTTTTTTAAATATTGAAGTTAAAAGCATCAATCTGGTGCACTTTGAGAGCTATGGATACATCTCTCAACACCCATATGAAACAGAACTGTAAACAGATTTTATTTTTCTTTATGGATATTTTACAAATCACTCCCCTTTTAAACTGTATTCTTGTTTTACTGCCATATAGTATTTCATAACTGTTTTTCATTTATTCTCTTGCTGATTTATAACTATAATGATCATATGAAGGTGTGCCGCGGAAATAATCTTTTGAATAATTTGTGACCAAACCGTTTGAGACCCACTGAGATAACTTAGACTAAAGTTAAGTATCTAAACACTCAGAGAGTCCTTTAGCTCACCTGAGCCTCTCAGTCTGACAGGAGAGGACTCTCCTCCAGCTTGTTGTGGAACAAACAGCTACTAATGTCTGTTAGTGCAGCTAGCTAATAAAGTAACCTGTATAACCTGTTTCAATAATTATAACCTTGGCCCGACATATCTTAGGCGCCAATAGTCTGTGTAAAATTTATGCTTATGAAACTGCTTATGAAACTAGGGCAATGTCCTCATTGTGGTATTATTTGCTTGCTGTGCTCATTGTGTGTGCCGTGACTTCGGAATGTATGGACCCAGTCGCCCCCCCCCGGGTTTTAATGGGCTGGACAGGAGCGTGGGGAGGGGTGGCATGGGAAAGTGCTTAAACTTACGTGCAGAGACTGTGCAGAGACTGTGCAGAGACTTAGAGTATACAGAGACGGTACTGCCAGGTACGAAGATAAAGATTGGTATGTTCACCCCATGTTGACCCCATGAATTGTTTACCCCATGGCTGCCATGAAGATGGCCTGGGACTTATCAGCGGCGCAGTAGATCCAAACCCCCACGCTCTGTACGGAGTGGAAGACGGTCTCCAGGGCAGCAATGGCTGACTCACTCTGATTCGCTGCCTAGGGCTCGCCCAGGAGTGAATCCACCAGTAGATAACACCTAGGGAGGAGCAACCGACACAACTCCTCCCACACAACTCCTCCCCGTTTGTGTGTATAAATATTCTAACTTCCTTATACTCGGGGCCCCTGTTCTGTCTGACTGTCTGATACGTATATCGCACGGTAGTAGAACCGGGGCCCGAAGTACTTCGTTATATTGTACTGTTGCTTTTACCATTAAATCAGCTTATTGTTAACCTCATATCTCTGTGTCTGAGTCCTTCCTGTCTGAGACCACTCATCAACGAACGGCACGGAGCAGGCTCGAACCTTCAACCACTCCAAAGGGTGCCCCTCCAACACTAACCAGATGTTAACAACACAGTCCCTGCTGGCACTGGTCCCTCTATCTCCCTTTCTCCCTCTCTCTCTCTCTCTCTCTCTCTCTCTCTCTCTCTCTCTCTCTCTCTCTCTCTCTCTCTCTCTCTCTCTCTCTCTCTCTCTCTCTCTCTCTCTCTCTCTCTCTCTATCACACTAAATGCGTTATTGCCACACACACACAGAGCCGAGTTTGAATGACACAAGCACACATTTATTTCCATGCAACTCTCTGATTGGTCTGGTGTCTTGCCTCTGTTGCATTCACTGAACACGGGAAATTACAGTCCTGCCGTCCTCTCTTGTGTCATGATGAGGTTCACGTAAAGCACGGTTAATGTATTAAACCCCCGAATGCCCAGGCCAGGCGACGCCACTGCTGTAGTTAACCAGTCCCAATTAAAATCACCAAGTAGCACTATTTCCTTGTAGTCAAGTTGAGCTAAAATATTTGCCAACGAAGACAAGGAGTCCTTGACAGCTGAGGGGGGTCTGTAACAGCCCACCACCATGACCTGTTGACCCTTTGCCACTTCAATATTTAAGGCTAAAAATTCTAGTTGTTTACTGATAGATTTGGAAACCATCTTGGTTACACAAAACTTATTTTTCACATAAATGGCAACGCCACCACCTTTATTAGGTCTGTTGGTACGATATACACTGTAACCATTTAAGGATATGTCAGAGGCCAATATGGATTTATTTAGCCACGTTTCTGATAAGACAATGACATCAGCGTCAGTCGAGTAACCCCAAATGCGGACAAAATCTAGTTTAGGTAAAAGACTGCGCACATTTAAGTGAATGAAACCCAGCCCAGACCTAGAATTAAAATCAGCAGGAGTAGCGATCTGACTACTACTAATGGGCGGTCCAGGGTTAGGTTGTACATTTCCTGATAGCAATAACAACAAGAAAACCATCAATCAATCAATCAATGTTTATTTATATAGCCCAATATCACAAATGTTACATTTGTCTCAGTGGACTTCACAGTTTGTACAGAATATCAGTAGACAATACGACAGCCTCTGTCCTTAGACCCTCACATCGTACAAGGAAAAACTTCCAGAAAAAGGAAAAACCCCACAGTTTAAAGGGGAAAAAAAAAATGGGAGAAACCTCAGGGAGAGCAACAGAGGAGGGATCCCTCTCCCAGGACGGACAGACGTGCAATAGATGCCGTGTGTAAATTGAGAAGATAATACATTTACAACATAGGTAGACCAAATGTTTGGAAATGCATGTGTCTATAATAAGAAGATGAATCCACGAGGATATCCATCCAGGACTCATGATCCAGGACCACAGCAACAGGCACAGCCACGACTCAAGATCCAGGGCTCGCGATCCAGGACTCAGGACCACAGCAACAGGATCAGCCACGACTCAGGGTCCCGGCGTAGATAGACACCAAAAAGAAATTTGGGGAAGCTGGGTTATTCGGAACATGAGAGTACACAGGTACAGACAGAGAGAAGGAAGAAGTAAAGTAAAGTGTCCCCCGACAAACTAAGCCTATAGCAGCTAAACTAGGGGCTGAATCTAATCAGCCCTAACTATAAGCTTTATCAAAAAGGAAGGTCTTAAGCGCACTCTTAAAAACGGATAGGGTGTCTGCCGCCCGAACACAAACTGGAAGCTGATTCCACAAATGTGGAGCTTGATAAGAAAAGGCTCTGGCTCCATTGTACTTTTAGAGACTCTAGGAACAACCAACAACCCTGCATTCTTGGAACGCAATGCCCTAGTAGGACAGTAGGGTATAATGAGTTCTTTAAGGTAAGATGGCGCCTGCCCATTAAGGGCTTTGTAGGCGAGAAGAAGAATTTTAAATTCTATCCTATGTTCTATAGGGAGCCAGTGTAAGGCAGCCAGAACAGGAGTAATGTGATGTGTAAAAAAACCAGGCATCTTTTCCTCTTAATCGACACACAGACATTGTCATCTACTTTAAAATCACCAGCAAAGTCTGTGAAAGTGTTATTAGAGCTCAAGAAGCAGTCCTGAAGAACCATCATAGCAGGCAAGTGAAAAAGACAAACATATTTTGTCGAGCAGATTGTCTGTGACAAGGCAACCGGTAATTGTTTGTGTAACACATCCGAACCATTGCAGGGGATGCCCACTGCGGGCGGCAGAACAGACCTGAATCCAGTAGACTTCTCAGAATGACTAGACATCTTCTCATAGTCCAAAACAGTTAATAGGCACAGCAGAATCACGATATGGGCCATTTTCCCAGACCAGCACACAGTATCCGCGATGTTCCTGGGGCAAAAATCCTCCTCAGCACAGCAGCAAAGGACAGACGAAAGCAGCAGCGTGGAAGCGCTCCGGTCTCTCCGTGGTATCCCCGGGGTAAAAGGTCTTCTCAGCAAAGCAGCACACGACAGGTGGGAGCAGGCCTCCGCAACAGCAGAACCGGGACAGGTGGAAAGCAGGCCCCAGCCGTGGTAAAACCTCCTCCGCACAGCAGCACACGCCCGGTGGAAGCAGGCCCCAGCCCGAAGCGCGGAGCCACTCCGTCTCTCCGCGACGTCTCCGGGGTGAAATCCTCCTCAGCACAGCCGTACCCTACAGGTGGGAGCAGGCCTCCGCAGATCGCAGATCGCAGACACCAGACAGGTGGAAAGCAGGCAGCAACAGGTGGAGCCGCTCCGTCTCTTCGCGACGTCTCCGGGGGAAATCCACCTCAGCACAGCCGTACTCGACAGGTGTAGGCCTCCGCAGACCGCAAAACAAACTGACGCTGGAGGAATCACTGTATTTGCTCGTAGTCTTGAAGTTCATTTAGAACTTTCCTTCTGAGAAGCTTCAACAACAGTCAGGACTGTTGTTATATTAACACACTTATTAATATACTGTGTGTATGTGGACGGTGTGGATTTGTAATTGTGTTTTGCATAGTTCAAAATGTCACGAACACAAGTGGCATGCAGTGTGCAGTTAATATGCAACCAGGGAAACAGGACATGAGGGTGTGTCTCTCTGTTGTCAATTCTTTATTCAAGTGTTCCTTCAGTCAGCTGGACAGTAATCAGAAACACTAACACTACTTTATTTTGTTCATTGAGAGAACTGACCTCTAGCTTGTCCTGCCAGGAACTAAAATCTGCGTATTTCCTGTGACCTCAGTTCAGACTTGAGTGGGTATATTGGCCATTTTAATGAGCGCAACGGTCTCTGAGCATATGAGACACACTGGTTCTGTGCTTCCAGTGGGCAGGATGAACATGGATGAGTATGTCCATTCTGGGTTAAAGCTCTGTTTTCACTGTCCACTTCTCTTTTCTTAGAGAGTGCCGGGTGAAGTTATTCTGCTCTCCCTGTGTGCTGCTAACTTGGTCTACGTCTTCACTTCCTGTCTGTCGCTGACTCGGGGTCGATCTCAAGTCTTTTATTTGTCATTTCCTCGCTCCTCGATCCCCGCTCTTACCGGAAGTTGTTTTTTGTGCACCATCTTAAAGGTCTCATATTATCAGGGGTGCACATAACTGGTACGCAGGTACGCATGCGTGGCAAAAATCTGAAATGCGTAACGTCACTTTTGTCACTACGCGCCTTTGCGTACCTGATAGGTCCTCAAAACAAAACACATATTTCGTCTACACGTGTTTCGTGTCAACACTCAATGGAGTAAACTACTAGACATGTCCAAAAAAACAAAACTATGGCGTTTTGCTCCCTGCTAAAAATCTCTGGACTTTATTGGACTGATTGAACTGAGCCGAGCCGCGCAGGCCATAACCGACGGACCTGTGAAGCTTTTACAGGAGGCAGAGGCTTAGATCACCGGATGACAGAGTTGTTCACCGTGTGCACAGACGGGGTTGTTGTTAACGTTGGTATGTATGAACAACAGAATTGTACCAAAACTACGTCAACTGGCTGCGGAGGGAGACTCCCCTGTGCACATACTGTGCCCCACGCAAACACTGGAGAACTGCGCAAAATCAGCTGATCGCAAAGTTAACGCGCTGTGGTCCAGCTGCCACACACACAGGTGCAAACCTACTCAGGGTGTTAATGGAAGAGTTTGAAATCAGACAGAGGTGGAAGATGTACTCAGCTCTTGTGTAGGAACTCATAATGTTAAATTATGAATTAAGTAAGTAAAAGTAGAAAAGTATTATTATCATCAAAATATAGTTAAAGTACCAAAAGTAAAAGTAGTCATTGTGCAGTTTGGTCCATTTCAGAATAATATCTATGATATGTTTTATAATGATTGATCATTAAACCAGTTAAGCCCCAAGCCTGTTTTTCAGGTCTCAGGCTCGAAAATTACATTTCCAGAACAAATGACCATAACTACACTTCTAAAAGGGGAAAATTAATAATCTTTTTTCTCAAAGCAATGATAAACCTGTGAGTTGGATGTAGAAAAGTCAGAATCAATATAGATGTTTTTTATTTTAAAGAAAATTCAGATTGAACATAGTAAAAAAATGTAAATTATAGTGTCCGTCCAAAAATTCTTTTTTACTTATAGTGAAAACCACCCTTGGATGATGGTTAAGTAGACTAAAAGCGTTAGGAATCCAAAGTACAACATATAATAAGTACCCTGTATCAAGATTGATGGAAAACAAGTGACATTTGACCTTTTTAGAGAGGTTTAGAAAAAAAAACTCCACCTCTGGGGTCATTTGGGTGGAAATGGGCGTTTTTGCCGTTTCTCTGGAACCCATTGGTCGATTTCGATGATTGACATCTCTTTTTAACCGTTAGAGCCAATAGAATCGAAGGGGAATTTCCACATACACACCAACGTTACCATTGAGAAGTGGGGGCTATGTGCACGCAATTTGCCAAAAGCGAAACCTATCTTATGCTCTGAAATCTGAAAACTTAAAACTAGGTTTATTGCTTATGGATTATCAGAAATCATTTCAAAGTGACACAGACACATTGGATTAACCTATGGATTAACCTTCAGCAGCGTTTTTATCGTTTTAATGCCATTGAAGACCACTTTTGATCAGACAACGACAAAGGTAAGACATATTGCAGTGTTGGCTACCTAATGCCACGTGTTGTGATGTCTGTTTTTGTTTCTAATGTTGCGAGTTCTGATCATGGAGTGATGCTATAGATACCTATCGATTCTGTGTACTCTCACGATGCTAATCTATGGGTTGGATGTGCAGTTATGATAAGTAATAAGGGTGTTATACCGTGAGTTCTGTGCTAACGGTGTTAGCATTTTTTCGCTCAGGGCTAACTCAGAGGCTCAGCGTTAGCCTTGTGTTTTTTTTTGCTAAAAAAAAATAAAATCATCAGTTAGCTGAGTTTCTTCCCGTTACATGGATATGAAACATTCATAGTTTATTAAATCTTAAGAAGCCCTCAGACACTGTTGCTTGCAGATGTTGTGGTTTCGGACCCGCCGAAGGGTCCGTGGGGCTTAACAGGATATTATTAAAGTGTTATCAAAGCTGGTAAAGGTGCAGCTAGTTTTAATGACTTTGTATACTGCAGGGTAGCTTCTGAATTTACTCCAGGTGGAACTAAAGTCTGATTTAACACTTGATTATATTTTACATCATTAATCCAAATCTATAAAGTAACTAAAGGTATTAAATAAATGTAGTGGAGTAAAAGTACACCATTTACCTCTGAACTGTAGTGGAGTAGAAGTACAAAGTAGCATCAAATAGAAATACTCAAGTAAAGTACAAAAATCTCAAAATTGTACCTAAGTACAGTACTTGAATAAGTGTACTTAGTTACTTCCCACATCTGAAATCAGATATGATTTCAAGTCATGTGATCATTTCTTAGTATTTGATCCTTCAACTTGGCCTCAGGAAATGCAAGGACTTCACAGTTTTGGCAACAAGTTTTGGAGAAAGCAAATTGGAGGCTTAAACAGGGACAGGGAGGTGCATCTGCAGCATCTTCATAATCTACCATGCAAGAAGAGGAACTAGAGGACAGTGAAGGAGACACTGACGAGGACAGTGAGGAAGACTGCACTTATTAACGCCACGCTTTGTGTAACGGTGAGTACTAAACGCTGTCTCCTGGTACTCATCTGAGTAATTCACTAAAAAAGTTATGTGCACCCCTGCCTATTATGCTATTTGTAGGCATATTATGGGTCTCAGATATATACAAATATATAAAAAAACATGTCTCTGATGTGTTTTGCTCAAAATACCAAACAGATCATGCATTTTAGACATCCCTCATGTCCCTCTATTTCAGGCCTGTTAGAGAACTGCAGGAAAAGAGGAGGGGGAGCTAATGCCTGCTCAGAATTCTACCGGAGATTAAGCTAAATGCTGTGTGTGTGTGTGTGTGTGTGTGTGTTTGTGTGTTTGTGTGTGTGTGTGTGTGTGTGTGTGTGTGTGTGTGTGTGTGTGTGTGTGTGTGACCGACCTGTGTGTGTTCGCATATGCCTCTTGAGGTCGAAAGTATCATTGAATCCTTTTCCACAGAATCTACATGGATGTCTCTTCACCAGGCTGTGGCACTTCAGGTGACGGGTCAACATGCGCTGCAGGGGGAATATCTTGTGGCACACTGAGCACATAAAATCTCCTGAGCCAGGGGAAGCACGGGGACGGGGCTGGTGGACAGAGAAAAAACTATTTATAATATAAACAGTTATCAATTCACAGTATGTGCCATTTCCTTCAGTTACTGCACTCAAAAGTTTAAATAACAGGAGGGGAGCACATCTAGGTGACCTTATCCAAGTGGGCTGAAGGTGGAAGCTCAGTCTGAGCCTCTCTGCTACCCATCATGATTCTTCTGAGCACTCCAACTCTATTCTCTTATACTGACCTTTAAGCTGCCGTTCAAATCCTACAATCACCAAAGCATAGAGCAGATACTTGACGGCTAAACACAGCTTTAAACTGTATGTGTAATGTTTCAGCATAAGCTTCACTAAGATTGATGGCCCCATTCAGTTGTCAAGTCAAGTATTTAACATGGCTTATCTAACTCAAACTATAAAGTCCACTAAAGAGTTTATTTATTTCACACAATTTACACCTTTCCAATGATCCATTGGAGCTTTATAGTGTCCTTGAATACTATCCTGAATACAACCAAGTAAAGAGGAGATAATCCACACCATGACCCAGCCTCATGCCTACATCGTACCTGCTTGGTCTTACCTTTAGTGGCTGGCCCAACTAGCTTGATAGGTAACCACAATCACTCTATATTTGAATTTGCACATGAATGTAAGAAATCAGACCAGTCAACAAGGTAATCAGGTGTGCATCGTTTCAATAACTAGTGTTTTGTTGAATCTTCAGAAATCAAAGCATTTTTATGCAGCCATTTCTTGCTGGTGCAGGAGCGTGGGAATGTCGAGGCGGTAGCAGTCTGCAGGCAAGCAGGCTGGCAATCAGGGGTGTCAACAAAAAAAAATGTATCCAGCTTGGTAAAAAATGTATGAGAGAGAGCTTAACATGAGCTTCCTGGCATGTCAGTTTCAGAGCTGTTGCCTGTAGGGGGAGCTCTCTTCCACTTCCCATACCAAAGGATCAGGGAACAGGACAGGTTAAATAGTTCCTCTCAAAAAAAGTTCTCCTAAGTCTATTCAGAAACAACAAGGACAAAATGCATTTCAAAATACGAAGAGAAACATATACCCCTTTTCCACTGAAATAAGTTCCGTTCTTGTGGGTCCCAAGTTTTCACCAATCAAAACCCTGTATGAGCCACATCATGACGTCACCGTACGTTGCTACATTTCTCAGCAACAACATCCTAAATGACAACAACAATGGCAGACTGCGGCGGAGCTGATCTCGAGTTGCTCTTATGAAGCCAGGTTGAATTGAATTGGGTGTCCATTAAAAGTATGGCGGAAACATTTATATTTTGTCATACATATGCCTGGTTAATGTTGCCTGACATAAATATATGTGTGTGGTCTCAACTCTACTGATTCTATAATGATTTGTAAGTAGTAAGAACTGTTATTGCTCAGGTAATTTCGCATTTGACTCTGTCATGACCCTCTTATGTAAGCGGTTCTCGGTTTCAGCCCAGCAGATTGTTGGTTCCAAATGTGAACCACTTTTCAGAATCCGAAAGCCGGACCGCTGAAGTGGAAACACCAAAAACCGGTTCTGGAACAGTTTTGGTGGAAAAGGAGTAACAGAGACGGATAAGGATGGCCCCTCTTGATTTTCTGCTCAATCTCACCACTATCCTGTCAATCAGTTCTACCTTTTGCATCCTCCTAGGTAGCACGGACGTCATATCATGTAAACTAACTGGACTTCACACTCCCAATCAGAATTAAATAATACAGAGTTTTTTCTTTTTAACAAAAGTTCACCTTGCACAAAACCCTCCAACCAACTGCTCCCTGGCGCGGAACAAACTGGCAGCTCAGACAACTCTCCATATATCAGCAAAATGCATGTGTTTGTATATGTATTCAGACCTAATGTGTCCTGTGGGTCCTGTGCTGTGCATGTGTGTATTACAGCTGACTGAACACCTGAATTTCCCCTTGGGGATAAATTAGAAGTTCATCTTCTTACATACTATGGATTCCTCTGAAGGGCTCTCCCTGCTTGTTGTGATTTATGTTCGGTACTTTATCTTACTAGAATCTGTAAATGGTACCATAACATATCATACTAAATAAACTGCTGCCACCATGGATTTCCTCTACAAGTTTGCCACTCCAGTCAATTTCCTCTCGTCAGTCCTGATCGGGTCTTTCCAGGCTGTCGGCTTACCTATTCACAGCAGTCATTAACTAAGTTATCCATGGCAGTACACAGTTAAAAGTGCCAAAATTAGGGTCACCCTTCTTATATGAAAGACCAGTAAAGCTTGTTGTGTAATGTGAGTGAGACTTTACTTGAGAATACAATTCTGACCTTACCTTTGCTCTGCTGACCAGTGTCAGCGTACTGGGATGGTAGAAGGAGCCTTGTAGCATAAGTTTGGACAAATCATGCCTGCTGTCAGCCCCTGGTGCTCCTGATCCTGCTAAAGGTACTGACTCTCTCATTTCAGCTGCTGTCCCATATCCTGTGGGGGCTACTGACTGATGCACAGCTGCATGCTGTTGGGTGTCAGGACTGCACGATATCTGCTCCATAGCAATTTTACTCACTTTAAAAGGGATACAAACATTTTTTAGCTATACAAGTACATTAACAAGGTCAAAGGACTAACTTCAGAAAAATGTATATATATATACAGTACATGTCACTGCTTAGAGCACAAACTATATTTTACGGTACTTTGAATTCTTACCTACTGTATTCTCTTGTTTCCACTCAAGCTGTTCTGGCTCTTTCCATTGCCAGGCTCCAAATGCCCCGCGTTTCTTTTTTACAAGGAAAGACCTCGGCATCCTTTGAATTCTCTTTCTTCTCCCTTATCTTAGTCCTATTTCTCTTTTAGTTCTGATGATCTGTTTCTTTAATCTAGATTCAGCCTCTGATTCTTTCATCAGCACTGCTTATGGACCAACCTCCACTAACCTCCAGTCCTTACATTCAAACTTTATCAATTGAAATCCTGCAGGTACAGAATCCCAGCAAAATCACAGTGCTCATTTCCATAACATCGTATCAGAAGAGTGGTGAAGGTTAGGAGCACTGTTGAGTGGGGGAGGGAGGTAGCAGGCTTTTTGTTTTGACTGGAGTACACCTGTGTTGACTGTGAGCATGCGCCACTTTAACTTGTCCCCCACTGGTTTTGCATGTCAGGCAGTGAGAATCCGGGGCGCTTCGCATTCAAGTGGCCCTTGGAATGCAAATTCTTGACCTGGACCAAGCCCTGGTCCCAGACAAAGGGCATGGTCTGAGTAACAGGAACAAGTACAGAGGAGCCACAGCTTTAACTGCTAGTTAAATAAGCCCTTTCTCTCCCTTTTTTTAAGCTCCAGTTGCAATTGTTTGGTGGGATTACAGAGTTTCTCAATGCACACAAAGGCCATTCAAACACATATTTACTAACTTGCCGACCGTTGACTGTGTTCATAACATGATTGCACATTCATGATGGTACTCTGGGGGTAAGCAGCAGCCCCTGCTATAAAAGAACACTAAAACATAAAAAAAAACTGTCATATCTCAGGCTTGTTTAGCAACATGTTACTTAAGAAATAGTAAACTGCACAACATGTTCTAATTATGACTAAATGAACAGCGTCATCTAATTTCACTGGACTCTGCATGGCAAATACAAATTCAGCTCGAGACTAAACCCCATCATGCAAATAACAATAGAGGACACTCCAAGAACATCAGGAGGATCATATGGTACAAACTATACATATAAGGTGTGAAAAGCTGTCCCTGCAACTAAATGAATTATAAAGGCCCAGCCATGAAATGTTAATATGTGTCAAAACATATTAAATCATAACAAATCTTTGCTTAAAACTAATTAATATTTAAAAAACTATAAAAGTATTTTTCCAATCCAAACAAGCCTTATTTTCCCAACAACTTTGTTTACAATGTTACATGAACCAATTCAATTACAATTTGAGATTATTTCATATAATCTTTTTTTTATTATAAGTATTACCTTCCACCACATTCAAAAAAATGTTTACTAATCATTTATATGATTTTGTTCTACTGAATGCACCTTTCACATACTTTGACGAGCTTACCACAACTCCTTACAAATGCTATTATAAAATATACATTTTTAAGAAAGAAAACATGTTTTTATTAATAACACCAGGGAAATTGTATTTTTTTCATCTGTTGTTATTATTTTTGAGCACTCAAATCTGGAAAGGGTGTCTCATCTTCTGCAACATAAGATCACTGGCTAATAAAAGGAACGAGCTAACGGTGTTACAAAGATTCAGCAGGAAAATCTGGAGGGAAGTTTAACGTGCTCTACGGAAACATAACTCCACCAGGACATACCTGACGACAACATTTCCATCAAACTGCGGACTGTTTGGGCTGACAGAGCTTCATCATGAGCCTGAGTCTTCATCATGAGCCTGAGTCTTCATCATGAGCCTGAGTCTTCATTGTGTCTTCATCATGTCTTCACCATGAGTCTGAGTCTTCCTCATGTCTTCATCATAAGCCTGAGTCTTCATAGTGTCTTCACCATGAGCCTGAGTCTTCATCATGAGCGTGAGTCTTCACCATGAGCCTGAGTCTTCATCATGAGCCTGAGTCTTCCTCATGTCTTCATCATGAGCCTGAGTCTTCATCATGTCTTCACCATGAGCCTGAGTCTTCATCATGAGCCTGAGTCTTCATTGTGTCTTCATCATGAGCCTGAGTCTTTATCCTGTCTTCATCATGAGCCTAAGTCTCATCATGTCTTCATCATAAGCCTGAGTCTTCATCATATCTTCACCATGAGCCTGAGTCTTCCTCATGTCTTCATCATGAGCCTGAGTCTTCATCATGTCTTCACCATGAGCCTGAGTCTTCATTATGAACCTGAGTCTTCATCATGAGCCTGAGTCTTCACCATGAGCCTGAGTCTTCCTCATGTCTTCATCATGAGCCTGAGTCTTCATCACGTCTTCACCATGAGCCTGAGTCTTTATCATGAGCCTGTGTCTTCATCGTGTCTTCATCTTGAGCCTGTGTCTTCATCCTGTCTTCATCATGAGCCTGACTCTTCAGCATGAGCCTGATCCTTTATCGTGTCTTCTCTGCTGAGACAAAACGGGAACATCAAAGGAGTAGAGGTACCAGGGGGGAGGGTTATTTTAGTTTATCAGTACGCAGAAGACACCACCATCACGGTTAAAGATAGGGAAAGTGTTAGGGAAGTATTGGATAGTGTAGAATTCTATGGTAGGCCTATATACATTATTTCAGACGTATCTATATTCACCCTAGCTCCTGAGCTAGGTGAATATAGATACGTCTGAAATATTGTATATAGGTGAGGATAAGGTAGGGAGAATAGATATAGAGTTAAAAGAAAAGAAAGATTATTTCAGGGTGTTACGGATAAAACATATAGAAGGTAGGGACAGACAGTATGAGGAAATTATTAATAGTGTAGCTAAAACTTTGACATTTTTGAAAATTAAGAAACTTAAATTAAGGGGGAAGATAGTAGTAGTGGATGGGTTAATAATAAGTAGAGTAGTTTATTTGATGACAGTTTTAGATGTACCGGATAGAGTAGTAAAATAAATAGATAGGAGAGTGAGTGAGTTTATATGGGATGGGAGGGGGGTTAGGATAGCGAAAGAAGTATTAGAAAATGAGTATAGTACCCATGGGGCAAAACCCAATTTTTGGAGAAATCAGACATGGAATGTTGTAAAAGGTTTTCCACCAGAAATGATATCTAGGACCTTCAAGGATCACAACCTGGGTGGACAACCCGGTCAACTAGCTACTGGAAAGCTACAGTGAGGGTCCAAACAATGCAACCCCTATATCCTCCTGGGAACCGACGAAAAAAAGTGTCTTCCAATTTCTTTGTATTTTTTTCCTACCTATTTAGGGTTAAAAAAACATCTTGCAATTTAGACTTTTTACATTTTAATTTCATTTGAATTGTTGCAGTATGTCCACTGTAGAGGACGTCAAGACCATATTATTGTGAAAAGACCGCCATAATTAACAGATAAACTATGTAACACATTATGCTTAAAGAGTGATATTAATACAAGAATGCATTCACCTTTATTTAAACAATAAATAAGTAATTGATCTGAACATTGCTGTATATTTGATCACTAAAAAACTAGTTTGGTTTTTGGTGAATACTGCCAAATCTTCAAAGACTGTGTGATCAATGTACTGGGAAAAGTACTTAATTGGACTCAAGTCTGCACAGGCTGTAGGGTCATCTTAACTATATTTATGGATGTTGTCTCCACTTGACCATGCTCATAGGGACACACTTTGCATTCCAGAGGCAATTCTCATTTTATCTCAATCTCAATCTTTATTTATTTATATAGCACATTTAAAACAACCTTCAGTTGACCAAAGTGCTGTACAGGCAATAACTACAATATTAAATAACACAATGGGAGTACAATAATAAAACAATAATTAAAAACATGATAAAAAGCACAATAACTGTAAACATATTAAAAAAAAACACATACAAATGTAAAAATGTAATGTTCAACTAGTATTAAACGCCAGTGCAAAGAGGTGAGTTTTTAGCTGAGATTTAAAAAGTTCAATAGACTCAGCAGTCCGGATATGTACTGGGAGGCTGTTCCACAGTCTGGGAGCTGCAACACTGAAAGCCCTGTCACCTCAGGTTTTTTTCCTGCACCGAGGAACCACCAACATATTTTGCTGAGCTGATCGCAATGCTCTAGCTGGAGCATGGGGGTGCAACAACTCAGACAGGTAATGTGGTGCCAGTCCATGCAATGATTTAAAAACAACAAGTAAGTACTTGAGCTGGATCCTGTAACTGACAGGAAGCCAATGAAGGTCTGCCAAAACGGGTGTGATGTGGTCATAACGTCTCTTCCCAGTAAGAAGGCGTGCAGCCGCATTTTGGACCAGCTGCAGGCGACGGATCAAACACTTATCAACACCAATATACAGGGAGTTACAATAGTCTAAACGAGATGTTATAAATAGGTGGATTAGCTGTTCAAATTCCTTACTAGGAAGATAGGCTTTTACTTTCCCCAGAAGCCGCAGCTGGAAGAAGCTTGTCTTGACAACTGAGCTTATCTGTTTGTCGAATTTAAAACAGTTGTCTAAGATGAGATAAGATAAGATTTTATTCTCAGATAGTTTGTTTCAAGTTGTTTTGGGCCAAGTACAATAACTTCATTGGGTTACATTTCTCTAAACGGCCTCCCAAGCTACTAATGGCCCCAGAAAGCCAGACAAATGTAGAATCTATTGAAACAGAAATTTGCGAATGATCACTAGGATGACAGGTTGGGCTTAAAACACAATGACCCATAAGAGCAACAACAACTAGGAAATGTAGGTATTTACTCTGTGTCTTAACCATAACGTTAGTAATAAAAATGTTCATTACAAATACAAAATATTCTATATTAAAATGTTTATGAACATGATTGAAATACATAAAGTTATATGGTGAATAATAATCTCATACCCTAATACAACTTTATAATTATGTACCATGTCAGTGTAAATGTCTTCAGACGGATTGATTAAATGTGCTTTTTAATAATAGATAACTTAACTTAAAAGTGTGTGATAATATAGGATATGTATTGTTAGCATATCCTAAAATGCCTCCTGAGACTGTGGACTGTAATCCGTTGTCCCTCGCTGAAGCTGCTCTCTAACTGTATGCAAAGCAACAGCCTGTGTGCTGCAGTATGGAAATACATGGTAAAAAGCTATCTTCACTTTTCTTTGTGCTGGACAAAAACCTGGGCCTTCAAGTGAAAACTGGTTTCTCATGTCTAATTTTAGGCTCTTTGTGGCCAGTGGCCACATCTTAGTCTCAAAGTTAACACTGGCCCTTTGAGGATAACCATAATACTGATGTGGCCTGCAATTGAGTTTGACACCCCTGGCTTGGACTGTCAGGGGCCTTTCAGCTTTCATCTTACTTCTCTCCTTATTTTTTTTCTCTCTATATGTATAATTCTCATGTCCCAAAATGCCTGTCATATCTCTCACAGGCTCCGCCCTCTACTGGACTCTATGGGTACTACCCTTTGATCATATCATGCAAGCATTCATCCACTGAGACTTCTATAACCGTAGCCGGCCCCGGGGCGGGCCTACCTGAATGCGTGCACAAGCCCACCGTATATAAGGCGGCCACGTCTCCCGTTCCCATCATCCTTTTCTCTTCAGCGAGCGAGCAACAACTGAGCAGAGAAAGTAAAACGTTTGAAAGAAGAAGAAAGAGCTATCATACCTCCATGGAGTCGCCACTTCTAGAGACCCGGGCCTGTTCTTCGTACCCTGGCTTAAATAGCGGGCGCCGATCTCCACCACCTCTGCTTCGAGTGTTTGGGGACCAGGATATGGCCGAGGCGGTGCCATTCACGTTCGCCATTCCAGCGGGCGGATGGCTCCGTTTGCCGTTGTCGGGCACTTCCGGGTCCGGCGGCCATGGAGGTCCACCGCCCAGGGCTGTACTTCCCCCTAGGTGATGACCATGGCGGCGGAGCACAGCTGCTCCCAGCGGGCAGCAGGCTGGGCAGAGAGCTGAAAAGAGCTCTGCCCCGCTGCCGCGTGACAGGGCGGCTGCAAATAAACACGGGTGTGTTGGGCATCTCGCTCATTGCTAGAGATGCCCCCACCTCACCAGATCAGAGCGATTATTTGGCCGCAAGGCCGAATTAGTAGCTTGGTCTACGGTGTGGCCGCCGCCGCTGCCTGCCGTGTGATGTCCCTGGGGGATCGCGCCGCATGGCACTTTCCAAAAAGGACCGTGTTGATCTCCTGGGAGCTCCCGTGTTTACGGAAGGGCTCTGTGGATCGATCTCCTTGGTCACGTGGGTGAGGAGTAGTCGCAGCGTTGCTGCTTCTTGCTCATCCCCAGAGGAAAGAACACTGTCCCACACTCCCCGCCCCCGCTGTAAACTCCAGTATAGGAGCCAGTAGGTGGGCGCGCGCACGTGAGTGGAATAAACCAAAGTGCTGTCAAACCACTGTGTGGGTTCAAGAGAGAGTGATGTGTGTGTGAGAAATGCATTCAGTGAAAACGATTGCATTTATCCCAGAGTAAGAGTCATCTCTCTCCACAATTCCACTTTTCACCATAATGTCCGTTTCAAAGAGACGGCATTATGACGAGACACGCGCCATTTGCGTTTTGCCTTCCAGGGTGTAGTCTACGAGTACAACAGGTTACCGTTCGGCTACTCCCTATCCCCACGCACGTTCAGCAAATGTGTGGCCACAGCGCTCCAGCCGCTGCGCGCCCATGGCATGACAGTTTTTCTTTTATCTGGACGACCTCATAGTCATGGCCAGGTCCAGGGAACGGGCAATGTTTTGCACAGCCCAATTGATCCTACACCTAACCAAGTTGGGCTTTGCGATCAATTGGAAGAAGAGCACCCCCATACCTCACCAACAGGCATTGTATTTCGGAGTGGTGCTCGATGCAGGCACGCTGCGCGCCACCCTGTCAGAGAGCAGACGCACGTCCCTGCTTCGGGCGGTTCACAGGCTGCGACAGGGGGCAACAGTGACAGCTTTGACTATCATGCAGACTCTGGGTCTCAAGGTGGCTGCTCACGTTGTGGTCCCGCTCGGGTTACTGCATATGCGCCGCCTACAGAGGTGGTTCTCCAGCCTGCGTTTAGATCCCAAGAGGCACAAACGATGGCTGGTGACCATCCCCCCCTCAGTGGAGGGCAACCTCCGGTTCTGGGGGTCCCCGGATCACCTCCGGAGGGGGTCTCCAGTTGGACGGGTGACCTCCTACATCACAGTGTTCACGGAGAACAGGATGGGGAGGGACCTGCCTGAAGAGAGCTATAGGTGGGCGCTGGTCTCTAACAGAGACACGGCACAGCAACCATAGAGCTACGGGCAGTAGTGTTGGTCCTCCAGCATTTCAAACCCTTAATTCGGGGGAGACATGTACTGGTCAGGAGCGACAACAGCACCACAGTGGCATATATCAACAGGCAGGGCGGAGTCCGCTCCGCCGCTTTGTTGACCACAGCGGAGAAACTGGTTTTGGGCTTCAGAGGTGGTGTTATCTCTGAGAGCCCTCCACATCCCGGGACTGGAGAACCGGGTGAAGCGCCCCCTGCCAGGCGAGTGGGTGCTTCACCCGGAGGTGGTGAAGCAGATCTGAGCCCAGTTCGGGAGAGCGGAGGTGGACCTGTTCGCCAGCCGGCGCAACAGCCACTTTGCCCTGTGGTTCTCCATGGCTCTGAGCGACGATCCGCCCTTGGGGGTGGACACGTTCGCACACGAGCCATGGCCAAGAAAGCTGCTCTACGCCTTTCCACCGCTGCATCTCATTCTCCCTCTCCTGGGGAGAGTGATGCGAGAACGTCTGTCAGTCATCCTAGTAGCGCCGGATCGCGTTGGGCGCCGTGGTACTCAGAGATGACACAGATGAAGGTGGGCCAGCCCTGGGCGCTTCCCCAGTTTTGGGGGGCGATGTCTCAAGAGGCAGGTGCAAGCGGGGCGTTACCCAATCTGGGCCAACCTCTCCAGGCTTGGCTCCTGAGAGGGACATGACGAGGCAGGGTGGATTGTCTGACAGTGTTATTCAGTCTATCCAGGCAGCTAGAGCGGGATCCACCACAGCCTGTTACAGGCCGAAGTGGCTGGGATTCCAGCGATGGTGTGAGGAGCGGAAAATAGAGCCCTTATCTTGTGAGTTGGGCTCTATTTTGTCTTACTTACAGTTACTGGTGGACAGAGGGCTTGCTCATTCCACAGTGAAAGTGTATGCAGCAGCCATCTCGTCCTGCCATGAGGGATTTGGTGGCAGGTCAGCCTTTAGTCAGCCACTAATGTCGTGGTTTTTACGGGGGGTCAGGAGGCTGTGCCCAGTAGTGCACGCCTCCGCCCCGCAGTGGGACCTGCCGCTGGTGCTCGAGGCTTTGGTCACAGAACCATTTGAGCCTCTGGAGCTCTCCTCCCTGAAGGCACTGTCGTGGAAGACAGCATTGCTACTTGCCTTAACGTCAGCCAAGAGAGTGTCCGAGTTAACCGCTCTATCGGTGCACCCAAGTTGCTTGTTGATCCGGGGTGACCGGAGCGGGGCGTCTTGGTCAACGCCAGGCCCATTCATAAAGTTTTATCTCTTGGACATGTCTGGCTCCTTTTCATCGTCTGTGCTTTCTGGGGCAACACAGGACTGGTGAGGAGGGAGGGGGGCTGTGGGTCAGTGGGCATCTGACCCCTCCCCGGGCGTAATGCACTTACGTTTTTCCCAGGCCCCGGTCCCGGGGGACGTGGCGCGCACTGGGCCCATACGGGGCTGGAGGACTCTTTCCCCCTGCTTTAGGGGAGAGCCCTCCACATTATAGTCCATACACACTCTTCACGGGGTAAGCGTGTCTGAGTGTGGGACATGGGGCACTTGCGCTCTCCCCGTGCTCCTTAGAGACTCGGGAGAGGTGGTGCATAGTGAGCCCATACAGGGCTGAGGACTCTCTCCGTCTGCCTATGGGCGGAGGGGGAGAGCCCTCAGCACTGTTTTCTGAGCACACCTTTCGCGAGGTAAGCGCGTCAGAGTGTGCTCTGTCAGCCGCAGCCCCGACTTCTCCACGGTTACGACCGAGGGAGAGGTGAGTGAGGCGCAGCGGCTGCTAACCAGAAAGCCGGTCAGGGACAGTGAGATGGAACGGTGTTGTTGGACGACAGCGCGTGTATACATCGGAGCTCCGCCCACTGTACCCATAGAGTCCAGTAGAGGGTGGAGCCTGTGAGAGATATAACGAGGGGTTACGTATGGTAACCCTTGTTATATAAGCACAGGCGGAGCCCTCTACTCGGGGCCCTGTCTGTCCTATGCTGCTCGCTGAAGATAGGTGTAGGATGACCGGAATGGGAGGCGTGGCTGCCTTATATACGGTGGGCTTGTGCACGCATTCAGGTAGGCCCGCCCCGGGGCCGGCTACGATTATAGAAGTCTCAGTGGATGAATGCTTGCATGATATGATCAAAGGGTAGTACCCATAGAGTCCAGTAGAGGGCTCCGCCTGTGCTTATATAACAATACAATTACAATACGTAACCCCTCGTTACTTACCGGGCTTCCCCAGAGTTTTCTGTGTCTGTCATCTGGCAGGTTGTCAGTAGAGATGAGTGAGTCCTGACTCATCCGGATCATTAACCCGGATCCTAGTAATGACCTGGGAGTGATGAGTCTCCCCTCTCCATTAACCCGAGTCCTTTGAGTCCTACACCTGGTGACGTACAAATTAAAACTATAAATTGCGTCACTCGCTACTCTCCTTATAACATGTAAAATCACATTACAACGTACCCCAGTCCATCTGCCTAGCCTTTAGCAAGTAGGATAGCTGCCAGAAGTTCCATACCTTATCATAGTGTCGTGTTCTTTTATTCCAGGAAAGACAAACAACTTCTAAGTTCAACTATTTATTAAAAGAGAGCAAAATATATATTTCACTTGGCCAAGGACTCCGTCAGGTCATAGAAATCTCAGGCAGCAGAGCTGTAATCTGTAATTCTATTTCCGGAAAAAAGCCTTGAACCTCGTGTGTGCATACATTTTATTATTCAGGCCTCTGCCCGTACATTTATGATTGGTTGAGAATAGATGGGGAGGACCCTGGTTTAGACTTTGGCCTCCCTTGTTTGTGCACAGACTTAGACAATGTCTCTTGGCAACACGAACTCCAATCAGCATTCGGCCGGCCAGTGAAGGTCCCTCCCTACTCTAGTCGCTATCCTACGTAATTGGTTTTGCTGAAGCTGCTTTGCAATAGATATTGGGAATCTTCCATTACACTAGTTCCCAGTTATGCATAGGCGAGGAGCACACACACACTGTTCAAGGCCAGGGCGATCTCCTGTTTTCAATAACTCTTTGTCTCTACAGTGTCTGCAACTGGCATTTGCAACATTTCTAATGCAGCTAAACTTTCTTCTATGACTATTCCCTTCGTTTCGTATCCAACCCATCAGAACCTGGGATTGGTGATTGTGTCTATTTATTCCATAGTCATAGCAACATCTCATGAGCACAATAAGCATATAATGTAATAATAAGAATCAACCTTGTAATGTTATGTAAAAATAGACTCCACAATAGACATAAGTTGGTTGCCACCACAAGTCATCGTTTTCCTTAGGGGACGCGGATCAGTGAAACTTCCTGCAGACTTGTGCGGACTCAGAGCCGTAACCGTAGCAGATCCAGAGATCCAGACTCATCATGCACGAGTCAACAGCAGACACAGATTCAGTGAGCGGACTGAATGAGTGGATTACTTCACACAGCGCGTAACAGCAAACTCGTCAGTCGGACTCGTCATGGTTTTCAGACTCAGTGAGTGTCATCTCTGTTTGTGATAACGTAGATGCATACTGTGCAAAGATAATTTGACGACTTCAGCCAGTCAAGTGTAAGAAGCCAAATACTGCAATAAACAAGGATCACAGGATTAAACGACTACAGACCCGTCGCCCTGACCATGGTTATGAAGTCCTTTGAGCGCCTTGTCCTGTCCCACATCAAATCCATCACAGACCCCCTACTGGACCCCTACAGTTTGCCTACAGAGCCAACAGGTCTGTAGATGATGCTGTCAACATGGCCCTTCACTTCCTCCTCCAGCACCTGGATACAGCAGGAACCTACGCCAGGATCCTGTTTGTGGACTTCAGCTCTGCCTTCAACACCATCATCCCAGCTCTGCTGCAGGACAAGCTCTCCCAGCTGCACGTGCCTGACTCCACCTGCAGGTGGAGCACAGACTTCCTGTCTGACAGGGGAAACACGCCTCGGACCATCAGCACCGGTTCCCCTCAAGGCTGCGTTCTTTCACCTCTGCTCTTCTCCGTGTATACCAACAGCTGCACCTCCAGTCACCAGTCTGTCAAGCTCCTGAAGTTCGCAGATGACACCACGCTCATCGGACTCATCTCTGGTGGGGACGAGTCTGCTTACAGGTGGGAAATGGACCATCTGGTGATCTGGTGCAGGGACAACCACCTGGAGCGTAATGCTCTCAAGACAGTGGAGATGGTTGTGGACTTTAGGAAGAACGAAGCCCCACCCACCCCCATCACTCTGTGTGACTCCCCAGTAACTGCTGTGAAGTCTTTCCGCTTCGTGGGCACCATCATCGCCCAGGACCTCAAATGGGAGCAGAACATCTGCTCCCTCATCAAAAAAGTAAAATAAAAAAATAAATTCAACCTGCCAAATACGATGATGGTGAACTTCTACACCTCCATCATCGAGTCTATCCTCACCTCCTCCATCACCATCTGGTACACTGCAGCCACAGCCAAGGATAAGGGCAGGCTCTGGTGCTGGTCCATTAACTGCTATCCGCAGACATGCAGCCAGGTGCTCCCCTTTTAGTCGGTTTCTTAGGTCAGTTTTCACCTGAAAAACAGATGAAAAACAGACAGTTGGCTTTACATGAACTATACAGAAATGACATGCAAAATACTTACCCTGTTCATCGTGGAAAAATCCCTCTCGCAGTTTACACTGGAGACGGGGATGACCAAACCCAAACCCCGAGGTTTGGGTTTATTTCTGCCCATTCTACCTTCTCACTGGCCAGGAGCTGCATGAGCTCAGCTTGTGTCTTGTCCTTCAGAGAAAGGCAGGGCAAACGAGCATACAGTATAATTGAAACATTTACAGATGTCAAAACAAGCAATTCCAACCGTCAAGACAGATGAGACAGAAATCAATTCAGTTCATATTAATTCAGGTAATTTACCAACCTTAAATGATCCTACGAGAACATGCTGCTTGTACGAGGTCCACTCGTTTTTTACAAATTTTTTAGTAAGGGTCTGCAACATTGAAATGTTGGTTACTTCATTTGAGGTAACTGCCTTTGGACCCAGGACACTGAAGGCCCCCAGCACTTCAATATGCTGGAACCTCCTCTCAATGTTGCTCTCTAGGCTGCAGATGTAAGGTTTGAGGACCTGGAATGATATATTATAAATTGTTCAGTTCAAGGAAAAAAAAAATATTGAAATTAAAAGTAAGAAGAGATGTATTTACATCTCTGACGAATCTGGCCCACAGCTCTTCCCGGGGGCGCTCCAGATTTCCGTGTCCCCTCCTGCTCCTCTCCTCCTTTCCGGCAATGCTAAAGGCCCCAAGTCCACCTGGGTTGTCCAGGTCTTGGTGTAGGCGAGCAAGGAACGTTCCGGGGAGTGGGCTCTCGTCTGCCTCCAGAATGCTCCCCAGAGTAACAAGTGTGACTGGCACCTAAATGTGGAAAAAGACAACAATATAATCGGATGGATAATGCAATTAACTGGGAGCATCAAATGCATTTCTTTGTAATCTACCTGCTCCTTTATGTGGAGAAAGTTCACATCAGCTCTCTGAAACACCTTGGACAGCATTGCTATGTGGGGCAGCACATCTGGAAGGCTCCTCTGGAGGTTTTGAACGGCTAGGTCCTGCGATAGCCACCTTGTATCTTTCACTTCCTAACAAGTAGAAACACTGGTAAGTATAAAATAAATAATATGACACCACAGTAGTATTATGAAAATTGGTGAAAACACACCTTAACTTTCAAGTCGTTCAGACCAAGAGTGGTAGCGGCAGATCTCAGTGTGGCTGACCTATTTGCACTATTTCTGAAGAATAGGTGCAGTTCCTGCAGGTGGTTCCTGAAGTTTGCCATATATCTGACAGCATTTGAGGCATCTTTGCATGCCAGTGCTAGTCTGTGAGCAGCACACGCTACAGAAATCAGCTTTGGAAAACTGTCTGTATTTATTTATAGAAGGACCATGCATACAAAAACATTAATCTCAGCAAAGAGAAGAGATGCAATATGCCAGATTATAGCTAATAGCTAATTTCCATCTGTGGTCCTCAGGCAGGTTCATAACAATCAATAAACAAATAATAACATTGCGTGATCTCTATCAGTCAAACCATTTTAGATAACACTTTATATTAAGGTACACAAATTAACCATCAACTAGTTGCTAATTAACATGCATATTAGCAGTATATTGGCTCTTTATTAGTCATTATAAAACACTTATTAATGCCTTATTCTACATGACCATATTCTACAAGTAATACGCCATTAGTTGAGTTTTTCCTCAATAACCCTCTAATTAGTGCTGATTTATTGCAAGTAAGGAAGTTGTTGTACATGAGTTTTGGTCTTAATATGCTCTGCTCAATATGGGCCTAATAAGGCAGTAGTACCACAAGAATAGTAATACTCCCTTAATAACACTTAACAAATATGATCTATTCTTATGTAACAAGACATGAAACTACAAGTGTTAATTGTGTCTAATTAACTCAAAATTAAGTATTTCTATCTAAGAATATGTTCCCTATTCTAAAGTGAAGTCTTGTTCATAACCAATAAGCTAGTAATTTGACTCTAATTGACCTGAACAGGTTCCCTAATCTAAAATTGCCTCCTCTTCACACTTTGTAAATACATTATAGTATAACTATTGAAATTAATCTCAACAGCACATGAACAAAGTAGGCAGACGTTGAAATATCTGTTTTATTCAAATGTAACCACTTAAGAGAGGTTCAGACACATCACAAACATTTAAAGTGTCTCCAAGGCTCACAACACACCTGTACTTTTTAATAAAAATAGATAGGTAAATATAAAAGCTGAACTTGCTCTTGAGGGTACTACTAAACTCGCATTTAAATATACAACTCTTCCAGTACACCTTATCTAAACCGATAAAACCAGCCCTTTAATATTTCATCAGCAAGGGAAGAAGCTTGCCTTTGGCTTTCATGTCCTCTATTTTGGCCTTTTTATCGACGCTAACATTTGTTGCACACTTCTTGGCAAATGAAAGCAGGGTGTCGATTGCAGGATCAAACTTGAGGGTCTCGAATGTGTCTGGGTCCACAATCTTGAGTTCTGCAATTGGAGCAGTCATCTTTATGGTTCCCCGATCCACATTATTTATCCTGAAGGCTTCAGACATTGTGCGAACATGTCCGAAGGTTTTCAGGACCTTTTTATACCTATGGACAACCTCCGCTGGCCCTTTGACTGAAAAAAACAAACAAACAAATACACAAGGGATGAGTACAGACTAATAATTCTGTCCAGCAGATGGCGCTAAGAATGGCCTAAACAACTGACATTTCTCTTTAAAAATATCTATAAAGCATACTCTAGGGATGGCAAAATCTGCTTATCTGATCTTATCATTATTACTTTTCATGACATTTAGTTGTTCACCTCTCATATGTGCTCGCCCAGGCACAGCCGCATCTGGAGATGCAGGATTCCGTGTGCTACGTTGTTTCTTTTTTGGGATGACAACATCACTGTCTGAGGAATCACTGAGGTCTGCAGGACTTTGGGAAGTGTCATCTTCGGACATGCCGACATCCTCTTCCAAAGTAGGGACTTTTGATTGAGCTTAAATTCAACAGATGACAGATGACACACTGATCAGCTTGTTATGAGGAGATACATAACATCACACCTTCTATAACAATTGAATACAAATGTGCAGTTTCTTCTCGAAACACTCACTTGATTTCTTCTTCAACCCCAAGACTTGCTCGCGTAAGAAATTGCGCTCTCCTTCTAGATCTTTTATCATTTTATCTTGCCTCTTGGCCTCTAGGAATTCCAATCTTGAGATTGATCCTTAAAAAACAAAAGCACAGTTTGAGAGAAAATTACAATAAAGATTATGATACAGTATTGAGTAACAGGAAACGTATTGGAGAGACAGAGAGAGGGATGGCGAGCAACAAAGGTCATGGGCCAGATCGAACACAGATGATTGCGATTATGGTATGTGCCTTAACTTGATGAACCTCAAGGATTTTAAAACCATAAAGTAGCAGCCGATAAAGTAAAAAATGTATACAATTATCCACTTCCCCTCTCCCACGAGACAACAGATAATATGTGGTTTCCCTAGTCAACATCGGCCATGTCAGTTACAGTGTACTGCTTATCATCACCATTGTGCGTCATATTAATGATCAGATATTAATTAAATTACAAGTATTTCTTTGCAGCTCCAAATTGCAACTTTTCCTATAGAGCAGGTCAAGACTGTACTCTTAGTTTACAGAGACCCAACTTTTACCCACATGAGCATGCACAGTGGTAAGGAAAAACTACACTTTTTATGTATTAGTGATCACTATGTTGTGAATATGTAAATGTATCATTGAGTGGCCAAACATGAACATGGAGGCGATGTGTGCTTTTATTCTATAAAGCACAATATAACAGCAAATTTATTTACATGTTGGGTTCTCTTTTAAGCTTACATTTGTCCTTGGAAGGCTACTGAAGTGAATTGTCTCTAACCTATACAGTCTCAGAATTATTAATATATTATATAATATATATTAATAATTATTATTTTTTACCATAACTTAAAGACCCAGTGAAGTGTGCGCCGGTGCATGATCTGTTATGCTAATACGTATAGTAATGACCAAAATTGTCCATTGGAACCCATATAAAAGATGTTGGAATAGCAACGAATTTGACGAGTTGGAATTTTCCGCTGGGAAATCCGCCTTCGTGGGCGTGGCTTGCGATCTACTGCGTGACATCGGAAGATGGGCTCAGCCGAAGTGTTTACATTCACCACCGTTCATTTTGTCTCTGTTTCAAAGTGGAATTTACCAACGTTTTTGAGCGAGTATTTTATTGGAAAGTGTTTCGCAGTCGACTGGAAGTGATTGCCAATCGAGGAAACCTGACAATGGAGGCGACAGTGAAGAAAAAGGGAGGAAAAAACACACGGGAAGCGATGCATTGCCGCTGGCTGTGGTAATGTCAATTCTGCCGAAGTGGCGATGTTTCTGTTCCCAAAAGATGAAGGTGAGTGGCTGGTGTTATTGTTTCGTAGATTCGTAGATTGTTTATGAAAAATAAAGGCCACTGTGTTTGTGTCTACTAACAAGACTATCATGGCGGCGGCAGAGCTCAAGTCGAGTTTCTCCGCCTGGAGATATTCTCACTATTTCACTTTTGTCGAGCACAAAGAAAAGAACGTTTTAGTTAAATGTAAGTTGTGTCTTGGCGGGTCAAAGATCCTATCGACTGCCCAAAACAGCAATTAAAATCTGTTGAAACATCTGCAGAAACAACATGCTGGGACGAAGCTAGTAGCTAAGACCACAGACCCAGACTCATCCGACGCCACTCCACCTCCACCTAAGCAACAGCGGCTGGATTGGCACTTTGAAACATATCTTTGTGTTTGTGTTTGTATAGACACATTGCTTAGCAGAGTTCAGTGATGCAAATGCATGTCAAGTTGATCAACAGGTTGTATTATTCTCCGATGCAATAACAGTACTGAAATGAAGGCTACAGTATAAGGGCATTAATGGGTGCCCTTTTTTAAGTAACTAAAAAGTTACTTTTCACAGTAACGCATTACTTTTTGGTGTAAGTAGTGAAGTAACTAGTAATTGTAACTAGTTACTGGTTTTCAGTAACTAGCACAACACTGCATGTGAACATGAATGTTGCATCATGCTATGAACAGATGAATGTATGATCAGGTGATGGCCAGTCCTGTGTGTAGATCTACTCTAGGTCTATGACAAAATATTGTCCTCAACTAAATTGACTTCCATGGCCACTTTCCTCATCTATCCTGTCCGAAAAGCTGTCAAAATCACTCATTTCTCTCGCACCAGTATCACTTTCCGAAGTCTCCGCCATGTTTACAATCACAACTGGGCCCATCTTGTGACGTCACAGCCGCTATCGTCTGCAGCAGCGGTAGGCTCAGACTCTGAAAAATTTGCGATGTTTATCTCGTCCCTCGCACTTCCTAAAAAATTATTTTAGCCATGAACAGGTACAATTATATGTAAGAAATGAAACTGCCATTTCATTTTGGCGCAAAAAAATGCACTTCACTGGCACTTTAAGGAGGTGCATGGGCTAAATCTGGAAACAATTTCCATCTCAGGATGAACGAGAAATAACACCATATAGTGTAATGTTTATAAACTACCAACACAAAGAATCAATGCAAGAAAAAAAAAAAATCACCTGATCCAAGGCTGGTACTGCAACTTGGGGCCAAGCTTTCTGTATCTTCAGGACCTATGGCATAAGAACAATAAACTCACACAATTAATAGAGGACATGAATGTTAAAATCAAGTTTGACAAGGAAATCATTTAAGTTGTACTTCTTAGTTAAGGGATATACAATTTACCATCTAGATCCTCTTTGATCAACTCCATCCTCGACTCCTCTTTTGGGACCTGATTCTTCTTCTTTGCCTTAGGCTGTAAAAAAGAATAAAGCTATTAAATATTGTGTAAAAGGCTGAATATGTACATTGGATAACAGTTAGAGTGCACAAACATGAGTCTAAAAGGCAGCGAGCTGGCCAAATGAAAGCGACTGACCCGGGGGTTAAACCAAGTAAAAGATAACCACGTGCCTTCGCGCCAGTTGTTAGCTAGCTAGCAAGTTCTCCGTTCTGAAGCGGGGCTAATGTTGGCTGTGGTGATTAACTACAATGTTTAATCGGCTTGCAAGATAGCTATAATTTACTTTTGAAAAGCAATGGGTCCCTGTTAACTTATGGACTAACAATAATGAACATTATACGAATTATACAGCCAAGTAGTGGGTAGGTTACATGACGATATTGAGCTAACGCGGCCAACAACGTGAGTTGGTAAGAATGACTTTATTAAGCACACAATTCAAAGAGGTCCAGAGTGCACATGAAAGAGAGCATTTTCAACAAATACAATACAATGAATACAAAAATAAGAAAGCAAAGCACGTAACTTACCATTTTCGATGCACAACATTTCCAACGTCCCTCTTCAAGCTCCAAGTCAAGTGGATAAGGCCAAAAGCTAGCAGGCAGTTTCTTTTTGCTGATTGGACGGGGATTTAATATGATAGTGAATGATTGGATGAATTTGCCGTTTGCAACCTGTCAGCTGACTCCCGTTCCCTCTACGTTACGCCCCGTCCACACGTACGTGGTGAAAAAATCTTCCAACGCTTCTGCCCATTCACTTTGAATGGGGTGACGTCACTTCGCCTCACTTTTCCCCGAACTGCATTGTGGGAAGCAGAGCGGCAATTTACAGGCGTTCCAGGATTCAAAAGTTGAACATTGTTCAACTTTTGACGCCTGGAACGCCTGGAAATCTTTGAGGTGGAAGCGTCAGCCAATCAAATCCCGTTTATGCAAATCTGACAGTACAAGCGCTAGCCAATCAAACCGCTTGTAAGCTGGGAGTGACATACCGCAGTTCATTTCTATATTCCTAACAAAATGGAGGAGAAATTAGTTATTGCCGTAGCAAATCACCCGGTTCTTTATGACCAGTCCCTATTTACCTACCGGGATACATACCGGTGGAACCAGGCATTGAGGGAGGTGGTAGAGACAGTGGGTGAAACTGGTAGGTTTTCGCCTGTTTGGGGATTTTATATCCAGTTTACTTCGTTTTAACATTGCTAGCAAGCATAGACAGTATATTATATATATATATAGACAGTTTTTTGCTTTGTATGTCGGGGGCGGGAGATTCATGTGATTGGTTGTTGGTCGCGTTGCTCGCAAAAAATCCCCAAGCTTCAGACACGCCCACCGCCAAGATTTTTTCACCGCGTACGTGTGGACGCTGCATTACTGCAATGTCAAACTTAAACTACGCCAAAACTTATCCTAAAACACATGTTTACACAATATCAGAGTCAAACCGCTGCAACAAAATCCACACATTTAAACGTCTTGGCCAAACGAATGAATGTAGTTGAAAAACTAGGGGTGGGGGTGGGGGGGCGGGGACAGAGAGCACGCTCATGCACTGTCAACGCTGTCAACGGGTGGGGGAGGGGGGGAATATGCTCCTGAACTGTCGGAAGTAGATAGGCGGGACTTCGCCTCCGGAGCTTCGCTGTTAGCGGAAGTAACCGGCGGATGAGAACATGGATTGGTGGATCGCTTTGTCAAACATTATTCTCCCAAAGGGTTAGTCCCGCCTATTTCATTTATTCTCCCTCGCTGTGGAATGTGGAGGTATGGCGCAATATTAATAGCTGAGAATGTAATATTATTTCAGATAATTTTACAAGTATGGTGTCACATTACACGTTTTTGAGGCGAATACATTTTAGACAGAGCCCCAAGGAAAACCTTAAGTTCAACCACTGGTTAATGAAAAAAGGCCTTCTTCGAAAATCAATGAAATGCCCCTCTTGTGCTCATGTCATGAAGTTGAAACGGCCTTATGCTAAAAAGGAGGCATCATGGTAAGTAATGCTAGAACACTTAGCCTGTGCTTCATTTATTAATTGTGGGCATATCTTATTGTTAGCTCTGTAGCTGTAAGTTCATCTGAATGTTGGATGCAGACTTGTCACCTTTCAGAAACATTCACCATTTTGAATCTACATTATGTGACCTATGTGATTCATGCATATCTGATGGCAAATTATTATATAATTTATATTATTAAACCTAATTGTTTTTATTAGGAGGAATTATCAGCTAAATCTCACCTAGAAAGTCATAATTCAAATCACACTCTGCTGATAATTTATATTTGCATGTGGGCTACTTTTTAAGGTGGTAACACTACTAAATGCACTCAAATATCTTCCTTATTCAGTTAATTTTTTGTAGATTAAATTCTTCTTGTCAAGTATACTTAGAAATGTTGAATAACACAAAGGACTTGCGCCATATTCAATCCATGTCTTAGATGTATCAACACCTTACAAATCTAGACTTAATTTATCAGAATTCTATTCAACCAATTTGTTTAATCATCAGGATGTGCCGGGATTCATGTCACAAAGGGAAAACATATTCAAGGTCCATCCGAAGTGGCTCCATGTTTGAGAATTCCCATGTGCGACTGCAAACATGGATGCATTTCATCTACAGGTGAGTGGTTCTAAATCATTCATGAAATGTGTATATATGGAAAGGGTACTGTACACCCATGACCACTTCAAAATTGGTTTTAACCTCCCCTCCTAACTAACTGGATTGTTTACAGATTTGCCCAAGGCCTTCGATTGCGACAAGTGGACATGCTGCAGGAAGGAATTACTCGTAGCTCTACAACTCTGACTAAGCTTGCAGACAAGCTGCGGAGTGTTTGTAAATCTGCCATGAGAAGAGTGAGAAGAAGAGGCCAGCAGACCATTGGAAGACGAAGTGAAGTTGTTATGATCGATGAAAGCAAATTTGGCCATAAAAGAAAGGTGTATAAAAAACTATGCAAACACTTTAAGATTGTTACCTTGATGTCCAAACAATACATAATTAAAACAAGTTTATTTCCTATGATCTTGCATAAGCCTGTCCTTAACAGAGCTACTTAATGTAGAGACACTATACATGTATACTTTTAATACACAGAAAGTTAACATTTATTTCACCATTTCTGCTGTACAACACTGTGTCTATCATAGACTATTATTGCTAATTATACATAAAGTAGTAGAGTGTATTGTAAATTGTAAAACATTTTAACAACTGTTCCGAACATGCTCGAACAGTTCACTGCTGTGTGATTAATAATTGAAAACAAATGCATACAGTATTCCATGTAGAAATATACAATGGTAAGGCTCTACGGAAAATATTTTAAAACATTCTTTATTTAAAGAAACTGCAGACAGAGCCATTTTAATGTAGTTATTCCAAGTGTATGTAAACCTCTTTTACCCATCCCACTGTTTGTGGCTCAGGTGGTTGTGCATTATTGTCCACAGCTCTATGTGGCCATAGGTTGCATAAATATAGAATTTTTTCTCCCATGGAACAAAGAGAAGGATCATTTTTGTGTGTCAAAACTAAGTACTGTAGTAGCCTTTTGTAAAATTGTGTCAGTATCCTTATCTATGAGAAATGACTGTTGCATTTTGGAATAAGATATGCAGTTCAATTATGCCATAAAGGGAAATGTCACGTTATTCCTGCACCTCAGGACAGTTGAATATTTGTAAACATGCACTGCTCCATAATACTCTTGTCATTTTCAGTACAACAGAGGACGGGCGAGCAACAGGAGTTCCTGGGTGTTCGGAATGCTTGGAATCAGAAATGACAGGAGAAGACCCATTCTCAAGATCGTGCGTCGCCGCTCAGCCAGACATCTTATGCCTCTCATAAAGAAGCACATTAAGAACGGAAGCTCAGTCATTTCAGATGGATGGAGGTCTTACAGCCGGCTTCAGGACGAAGGTTATAATCACCTGACTGTCAACCATCAAGAATCTTTTGTTGACCCTGTTACAGGTGCACATACACAGAACGTAGAGAGATTTTGGGGTATTTGCAAGACAACTATCTGGAGACTTAGAGGAAATCGGACACAAAGTTCGTTAAAAGATCATTTGGATGTCATTGAGTGGACTTACTGGCGTGGAAAACATCACAGATATGGACCACTTGGAATGCTTTTGCATGACATTAGAAAAAAATATAAAGTGTGAAGCCTGTGAAAGGTAGCAGATGTTGCAGATAGCAAATGTACACTGTCAGTGAAAAGGGATTGAACGATTAAAGACACTTTAAATGTTTGTGATGTGTCTGAACCTCTCTTAAGTGGTTACATTTGAATAAAACAGATATTTCAACGTGTGCCTACTTTGTTCATGTGCTGTTGAGATTAATTTCAGTAGGTGTGTGCTATAATGTATTTACAAAGTGTGAAGAGGAGGCAACTTTAGAATAGGGAACATGTTCAGGTCAATTAGAGTCAAATTACTAGCTTATTGGTTATGAACAAGACTTCACTTTAGAATAGGGAACATGTTCTTAGATAGAAATACCTAATTTTGAGTTAATTAGACACAATTAACACTTATAGTTTCATGTCTTGTTACATAAGAATAGATCATATTTGTTAAGTGTTATTAAGGGAGAATTACTATTCTTGTGGTACTACTGCCTTATTAGGCCCATATTGAGCAGAGCATATTAAGACCAAAACTCATGTACAACAACTTCCTTACTTGCAATAAATCAGCACTAATTAAAGGGTTATTGAGGAAAAACTCTCAACTAATGGCTTATTACTTGTAGAATATGGTCATGTAGAATAAGGCATTAATAAGTGTTTTATAATGACTAATAAAGAGCCAATATACTGCTAATATGCATGTTAATTAGCAACTAGTTGATGGTTAATTTTGTACCTTAATATAAAGTGTTACCCAATTTTAAAACCTGATTTAAGTACAGCTCAATAAATTAATACATAGTACACTTGAAATACACTTGCATGATCTCGGTCACTCAAATAATTATAAAGCCTGATTTAAATACAGGTTACGAACATAATACTTAGTACACTTCAAATACACTTAAATAAAATATCTAAGATATAGTATGACAATACAGTTCAAATAAAAATAAAAACTCAGATTACAGTGTAATTAATGTTGGCATGACTGGTTGCTTAATATCATTTTTTTTGCACCATAAGAAAACGAGTTAAAATCAGTACAGGTTTTAAGTTCCACTGGAAGAGTATTCCAGTGCCTGATGGCCGTAAACGAAAATGCTGATTGTCCAAAGGCAGTGCGCCTCGGAGGGATGGTTACATCTGCATTTAATGCAGATCTGGAGTTTCTGCAACTCTGCTCACGGCGAAACTGAAAAAAGCCCCTCAACGGTGGTGTTGTAGAATTGTGAATGATTCTGAATACCAATCGAACTCGGGAAAGTAGAAGAAGACTATCAAAACTGAAAAGTTTGTATTTGGACAGTATATTGCAATGATGGTGTTTTAATGACTTTCTATCCATAACTTTTAAGGCTTGTTTATAAAGAACCTCAAGTGGTCTCATAGCAGTCTTAGTTGCTTGGGACCAGCAGGTTATACAGTAGTGAAAATGTGATATTATCATGGCATGCAAAAAGGTTTTCGATGCTTCTATGGTTAATGAGTTCCTAATATGTTTAAATTTGAAAATGTTATATTTCAGCTTTCTAGTCATGCTTCTAATATGGCTCTCAAAAGTCAAATTGGCATCCAAGATCACTCCCAAGTATTTGACCTCATTGACGTTTTCAATTATTTTACCATTCACACGAAGCTGTGGATGCGTGGTTGTTTTGTTCTTATTCGTGAAAGACATTGTCTCTGTTTTGTTAGTGTTTAGAGTAAGACACGAGTCATTTAACCATTGAGCAACTTTGTGCAGCGTCGACGAGAGCTTAGAGGCAACCTGTTCAGCATCTTTCCCATGAGTGTGAACCACCGTGTCGTCAGCATACATCTGGACGTCCACATCCTCACAAACAGATGGGAGATCATTAATATATATGCTGAACAACAGCGGTCCAAGAATTGAGCCTTGTGGCACTCCGATTGAGCATGGCTTAGTTTCTGACAGTTTATCATTTATACGGACACATTGAGAACGACCAGCTAAATAAGACCGACCCATTGTATTGTGTTAACTGACAGGTTGAAATTGTTGAGTTTTGATAAAAGTTTGGTATGGTTTACTGTGTCAAATGCTTTTCGCAGGTCAAGGAACACTGCTCCAACTATTCCTCCTTTGTCTAACTTAGCCTTGATTCCTTCCACTAAATAGCAGCATGCAGTCTCAGTAGAATAATTGGTCCTAAAACCAAACTGCATAGGATGGAGTAGGTTGTTGTAGCTTAGGTGTGACACCAGCTGTTCTGCGACTACTTTTTCAACTACTTTGGACACAACAGGTGGAATGCTGATGGGTCCATAGTTGCCTACTTCTTTCTTGTCGCCACATTTAAAAATTGGTGTTACAATAGCAGTTTTAAGAGCTGATGGAAATGTATTATCTTTTAATGATTGATTTGTAATATAGGTGATGGAGCTAGCTAAATCCTTTTTATGTTTTTTTATAAATACTGTGTCTAGTCCCCAGTGATCTTTAGCCTTAGAATTTGATAAGGTGGAAATTATTTTATTCACTTTAGTCTCATTTGTACAGTTGAGTTTGAGCACTTTTGTATCTTCAGCTAATGCAAGAAGCGGTTCTGTTACATTGAAACTGTGGGCCAATTCTGAAACAGATTCAATAAAGAAAGTATTAAAATGGTTGGCCATGGCTAGGCTATCCTGTTGTAGGGTTCCGTTTATCATAAGCTCAATATTATACCTTTTTGAGTGATCTTTTCCAATAAGTTTGTCAATGGTTTTCCATAGTTTTTGAGAATTCCCCTTTGCCTGTCGAATAGATCTAAAAAGTAATTTGCCCTTGCCTTTCTTAATTGAACTGTAACTTTATTTCTAAGACTTTTGTATATTAAGCGATCTGTTTCTAGTCCCGATTTTAAAGATTTCTTTAGAGCTACATCCCTTTTTTTCATTAATTCCCATAGAGCAGTGTTAAACCATGGTAACAGTTGTTTGCCAACACGCTTTTGAGGCATTGTTTTTGTATATTTAGCTACGGTTTGTTTTAAGGTATGTTTCAAATTATCACAGGCCCCCTCACAATTTTCACCATATATCAAACCAGTCAGTTTGCGTTATTTCATTCTCCAGAATTCCCATATCCCGCTTTGGGATGTATGAGATATATTTTTTACCCTTTGTTATATTGTGATTTTTGTAACGCAGCTTGGATAGCTTCCTGGCAACTAGAGTAAGGTTATGATCAGACATGCCAGTAACAAGATTGTATGTTTTTGAGACGCGATCCTCTTTGTTCGTTAAAATTAAATCCAACAATGTTTGTGATGATTTAGTAATTCTTGTTGCATTTTTAATTAATTGACTCATTTGAAATCTATCACTAATATCCTTTAATTTCTTCCTGCCTTTTTTGTCTAACCAGTTAATATTAAAATCACCCATTAAGATTGTTTCTTTACCATTACACTGTTTGAGAATCCTAGTTAAATTATCATAAAAAACACTCTTTGCTCTAGGTGGTCGATATACAACAATTACATTAAAACACATTTCCTGAGATAGTGAGATAGTTATTCCCACACATTCAGTGGTATCACAGGATAATTCGATTTGTTTACTTTGCAGGCTTTTCTTAACATAAATCATAACACCCCCTCCCTTACCTTGATTACGATCTAGTCTATAAATGTTATATCCTGGGATATTAACAATATCCGACGGAATTGAAAGGTGTAGCCAGGTTTCAGAAAGGCATAAATAATCAAGGTTTGAGTTAGTTAATAATTGCTCCAGTTGTTCCATTTTTGACGTCATGCTTCTGATATTTAAGTGTCCACCGAAAATGCCCTTAGGTTTGACATTTGAGTCCATTAACACCTTTGCATGATTTACAGTTTGAAACATTTTGGTGTCATGTTGTTTTGTCTTCACATCGCTGCAAATAGTGCGCTGAAAGTTTGATTGTCGTTTGCCACTGGGTGCGTGAGATGATCGTTCAGAAGTGGTGACAGTTACCTTGTCGAATTGTATCATAAAGATCCCCTTGGACTGGAGGAACGGGCACCGGTGTGTCGTTGATACGAAGCCTGGGTCCGCAGGTCAGATGCGGGGTCTCTCCGGACAACGGTGTGTATGTTGGTCCAGATGCTAGGCCAGCAGCCGCCGGCGCGAGCCCACAGAGATCCTCCGGCCGAGCTAGCTGTTTTGCTAGCCGGCCTTGTGTGCAGCCAGCCGGTGATGCATGGTTCTCCGCTGCTGTGCTTTTAGCCCTTGGTGCGGGCCCCCAGTCCTCCGATGGTGTGGATGTTGGTCCTGCTGCTAGGCCAGCAGCCGTCAGCGCGAGACCACAGAGATCCGCCGGCAGAGCTAGCTGTTCAGCTAGCCGGCCTCTTCTGAAGCCAGTCCGGTGGTGTCCGGTGGTGTGTGGATCTCCGCTGCTCGGCCACCAGCCCTCGGCGTGGACCCGTAGTCCTCCGATGGTGTGGGTAGAGGTCCTGCTGCTAGGTCGGCAGCCGTCAGCGCGAGACCGCAGAGACCCGCTGGTGGTGCTATCTGTTCAGCTAGCCAGCCTCTTCGGAAGCCGACTGATGGCGTGTGAAGCTCAACGGCTGGGCCACCAGCCGTCAGGTCGATGGAAACGACGCCGGGACCCGGACACGGGTGGATATCTCCCGAGAGCAAGAGACACAGCAGAGCCAATAGCCCAATATTCTCCTTTTTTCGTTTTAGACCCTTTTTTTTGTTTGAGAGAGTCTGCCAGGAGTGCCAGATGAATGAACTGTAGATAATATGCCGACCATGGCCGAAGTGCTTGATATTCAACGATGCTGCTGGTGCAGATAATGATGTATCCTCAACATGTTGTTTTATCATGGGGGCAAGATGAGTGACAGAGGTTTGAGATTTAGGACAATCATACAGAGATAGATTGCTGCCACTGCGCCAGAACTGCCTGCCGCCATCTTGGGAAATGGGCGTCACCTCTGTGAGCTGCTTTGCCACTCCATTCACACGGCCTAGGTTTAAGATGTACATTTAGTGTTGAGGGTGTCATGTTGTTTCCTTTAATAACAGCTGACAATACAAATTTAACACAATCCATTAGATTTAACAATAAACTCCATACCCGTCATCACCGCTGCACCGTCTGTCCCGAGTCCGTAGAGCCTGTCTACCAGGAGCTCCTTCTTCTGTAGTACATTCTGTAGTACATTCTTGATGGCAGCAACAACGCTGTCAGCTTTCCCATCTTCCAGAGTTACCATGTCAAGGAAGTTGTTAAAAACACAACTCTCTTTATCCAGGTGTCTAAAATAAAATTAATAGGTTTTCACACATATTAATAAGTATTAACTAGGCCTAAATCTTTATTTAAATGCACATCATTCCTTTAAAAAACTACCCCACCTAACATGTAAATCCAGCTGGCGGCTTACAGATACATCTGACGTTTCATCAACCTCTAGGCCAGGGCTCTCCAACACGTCGATCGCGAGCTACCGGTAGCTCGTGGGCAGCTTTTCAGTAGTTCGCCGCTCGCTCGATTATCGATTATAGCGTAGTAAGGCTGCTTCTTGATTTTTCGGCCGCGGCTGGACAATAACGTTTTTTAATTTTAGAATTGTTTCTGTCACACGAATATCAAATTGGTCGGTGACGCAGAGATCAAGGAACAGACGTGACAGCGGCACAGCGACACCACACACGGAGCAGTCTGCTTTCTCCACCAACACCAGTCCAGAACCAACAGCAGAATGACCCGCTCTGAATCAGGCCCTGTCGCTGCGGCTCAGAGACACACAGGGAGGGATTTGTGTTTTTTGAAAAACACTCGTTATCGTCATGTCAGGTTTTTGGTGGATTTAATCAAGTCTTGGATTGCAGAGTATGAATGTCCTCTTGCTATTTTCAGATGATAAATACGTGTGTAAAGTTTGTGAAGGCAGGAGGAAAGCTTCCGCGATCACCGTCTCCTCTGTTCCTCCAAACCCCGCCCCCTCCCTGAAAATAATGAGTGACAGGCTGATAGTGACCCGATAGAAACCTTATTATTCACTTAATCACTGATAGAGATATGATGAAGCTAACTTAAAGTGCCCGTGAAGTGCATTTTTTTGCGCCAAAATGAAATGGCAGTTTCATTTCTTACATATCATTGTACCTGTTCATGGCTAAAATAATTTTTTAGGAAGTGCGAGGGACGAGATAAACATCGCAAATTTTTCATCCCGTGAACGGCCGTCTGAGCCTACCGCTGCTGCAGACGATAGCGGCTGTGACGTCACAAGATGGGCCCAGTTGTGATTGTAAACATGGCGGAGACTTCGGAAAGTGATACTGGTGCGAGAGAAATGAGTGATTTTGACAGCTTTTCGGACAGGATAGATGAGGAAAGTGGCCATGGAAGTCAATTTAGTTGAGGACAATATTTTGTCATAGATCTAGAGTAGATCTACACACAGGATTGACCATCACCTGATCATACATTCATCTGTTCATAGCATGATGCAACATTCATGTTCACATGCAGTGTTGTGCTAGTTACTGAAAACCAGTAACTAGTTACAATTACTAGTTACTTCACTACTTACACCAAAAAGTAATGCGTTACTGTGAAAAGTAACTTTTTAGTTACTTAAAAAAGGGCACCCATTAATGCCCTTATACTGTAGCCTTCATTTCAGTACTGTTATTGCATCGGAGAATAATACAACCTGTTGATCAACTTGACATGCATTTGCATCACTGAACTCTGCTAAGCAATGTGGTCTATACAAACACAAACACAAAGATATGTTTCAAAGTGCCAATCCAGCCGCTGTTGCTTAGGTGGAGGTGGAGTGGCGTCGGATGAGTCTGGGTCTGTGGTCTTAGCTACTAGCTTCGTCCCAGCATGTTGTTTCTGCAGATGTTTCAACAGATTTTAATTGCTGTTTTGGGCAGTCGATAGGATCTTTGACCCGCCAAGACACAACTTACATTTAACTAAAACGTTCTTTTCTTTGTGCTCGACAAAAGTGAAATAGTGAGAATATCTCCAGGCGGAGAAACTCGACTTGAGCTCTGCCGCCGCCATGATAGTCTTGTTAGTAAACACAAACACAGTGGCCTGTATTTTTCATAAACAATCTACGAATCTACGAAACAATGACACCAGCCACTCACCTTCATCTTTTGGGAACAGAAACATCGCCACTTCGGCAGAATTGACATTACCACAGCCAGCGGCAATGCATCGCTTCCCGTGTGTTTTTCCTCCCTTTTTCTTCACTGTCGCCTCCATTGTCAGGTTTCCTCGATTGGCAATCACTTCCAGTCGACTGCGAAACACTTTCCAATAAAATACTCGCTCAAAAACGTTGGTAAATTCCACTTTGAAACAGAGACAAAATGAACGGTGGTGAATGTAAACACTTCGGCTGGGCCCATCTTCTGACGTCACGCAGTAGATCGCAAGCCACGCCCACAAAGGCGGAGGTCGACTGCGGATTTCCCAGCGGAAAATTCAAAACTCGTCAAATTCGTTGCTATTCCAACATCTTTGATATGGGTTCCAAAGGACAATTTTGGTCATTACTATACGTATTAGCATAACAGATCATGCACCGGCGCACACTTCACTGGGTCTTTAATATCATACATTCATGGGATTTATGTAACAGTAAGACAGAGAATGTAAGTGTGCACCCACATGCACTATTTTTGTTTTTATAATGCTGTTGTAAATACTCCTGTGTGTATTTATGTGTGTGATGCCACATTCAAGACATTCAGTGTCTTTTTTGAACAGAAGACCGTTGCTAGAAGCTGCAGCTAGACTGAAGAAGTATTAGTTTTTTGTTTTTGAGGATGGAACAATTTCACACACAGATATAGGGAGGCTAGAGCTATACAATTGATTTATTATGGTTTATAATTTAATGTCAAGACGAAGAAGAAGAAGAATTAGATGGCGGAACAACTGAAGGACGGCGGAGACCTCCTTCAGGGCCAAAATCAAAGGTGAGCAGAAGCCTGTTGTTAATACCAAAATTCTGCATAGGTAGAATAGGACTGTTACAAACAGTGAGTGTTGATGGAAGAAAGAGGAGGTAAAGTACAAATATTGATGGCTGTTTGTTGTGGGGGGAGCAAGGGATATATTTCTGATAAGTGTGCACATGGTTTAGGTGTCCGGGACCCTAAGAAGAATTAAAGATAAGAGTCTGGGATCTTATAGAAGAACTAAAGATAAGAGTCTGGGACCTTATAGAAGAATTAAAGATAAGAGTCTGGGACCTTATAGAAGAATTAAAATAAGAGTCTGGGACCTTATAGAAGAATTAAAATAAGAGTCTGGGACCTTATAGAAGAATTAAAAATAAGAGTCTGGGACCTTATAGAAGAATTAAAGATAAGAGTCTGGGACCTTATAGAAGAATTAAAGATAAGAGTCTGGGACCTTATAGAAGAATTAAAAATAAGAGTCTGGGACCTTATAGAAGAATTAAAGATAAGAGTCTGGGACCTTATAGAAGAATTAAAGATAAGAGTCTGGGACCTTATAGAAGAATTAAAGATAAGAGTCTGGGACCTTATCAGAAAAGAGATTAAATCCTCCGCCGTGAGGCTCCATCGCCGTGTGGAGGCTGTGTTTTGGGGAAAACGAAGAATAGGGCAAGTGGTTGGATTTAAAGTAAGATATTTATAGTAAGTGAAGACTTTTTACGGAGAGCCCGTCAAGGACGGCATAGGTTTAAAAGGGTGATTACGTTAAGTGAGTGACGACAGCTTAATTGTCTCATTCCTTCCTATGAACTTACTATATTATCCTAAAAATGGTGGCAGGGACAGCTTAGGGCATTTGAACTGAAAAATATAGCATTTGGTTGTTAAAATACTAAGATTTTTACATTTAACACATATTTGTATATTTAAAGCATTACGCAGAAGTACAAAAGGGATTAGTAATTAATCCATAATAATTTAAAGAATCTTTAGAGTGTAAACAGATAGGGAAAAACACATTTTTACACTCAAACAATTTGCATGTCTGGATTATGGACAGGGCATTTAGATAATACAAATAAGTGTTCACTAAAAGTGATAATATGAATAATTATAATAGAAAGAAAACATAGGCCTACTCTTGAGTCAATTTACATTGTTGTGATCTGTTAATATGCTCTCTGCTGGTTTTTACTGTTGTTCTAAGTAACAGTGGGATTTAAACGGGGAATGTATGGAGATGTTCTTTTTGTAGTGGGTGGAGATATGGTGTTTGTAACATGTGAGTATTTCAATTTATAGGAGAAAATGGTTTACTGAAAGAGCTATTTTGAGTAAATATGTTACAAATGGTTGAAATCATTTTTAAAAAGGAGTTCTGTAATATCATTAGGAGACATTCATTTTGTTGTTAAGATGGCATTTAACAACCAAGACAGATAGTATGATTAGAAAAAGACTGGACTGTCCCTCTGCATCAGATGGCTAAGACCCTGATCCGCCTGAGCAAACAAAGAACTAACCCAAGCCAGGAGACTCCTCCTTCTCCATCGAACAGACAGAGAACCAGAGCTGAACCAACAACAACAAGACTGCATCCAGAACTGCATCCAGAACAATCTCCACCTGTGGCAGCCAGAACCAAAGCTCCATAAAACAGCAAAGAGACTGTAAAGGAGGAGATGAAATGCAAAGCAGTACAAGAACAGTGGCATGATGGGGGCTGCTGATGTCAGAATCAGAGGAGTTGGTCGAGCAGAATGTGAGGAGGCCGGGTCATGGCTCGAGATAAACCAGAGGAGACGGGAAGGGAATCAATCGGAATGAGTGAGTTTGCACATAAACACACTTATTCACAAATGCACATAAAAAGAACCAAATTTAAAGAAATTGAATTGACTTGTAAAGTAACCTGTATATCCTATATAACCTGTTTCAATAATTATAACCTGTTTCAATAATTATAACTTTGTCTGTGTAAAATGTATACTTATGAAACTAGACCAAGTGTTCTTATTTTGTTTTGTTTGATGTGGTCAATTGTGTGTGCGTTGACTTAGGAATGTAGAGGATCCAGTCGCCCCCCCGGGGTTTTAATGGCCCGGATAGGAGCATGGGGGGGTTGCAGGAGAAAGGTAATAAAACTGACACCATTGAGTCTATGCAGAGATTGTACTGAGAGAAAGATTGGGATGCGGAGTGGTACGGCCAGGTGCTGAGGATAAACGAAGATAAGGATTGGTACCTCACCCCCGTTCAACCCAGAATTGTTTATTTTATGGCTGCCATAAAAGATGACCTGGGACTGATCGGCGGCGCAGGAGATCCAAAGTTCCCACGACTATGGCTGACTCTCTCTGACTCGCTGTTTAGACCTCGTCAATGGCTGACTCACTCTGATTCACTGCCTAGGGCTCGCCCAGGAGTGAGTCCACCAATGGATGAACAGCTAGGGAGGAGCAACCGACACAACTCCTCCCACACAACTCCTCTCCGTTTGTGGGAATAAATATTGTGAATTCTGTACACTCGCGGCCTCTGTTCTGTCTGACTGTCTGATACGTACATCGCACGGTGGAAGAGCTGAGGCCCGAAGTACTTCGTTATATAAGTACTTCGTTATATTGTACTGTTGTTTCTACCATTAAATCAGCTTATTGTTTAATCTCATATCTCTGTCTGAGTCCTTCCTTTTTATAGCAGACCACTCATCAAACGAACAGCGCGGAGCGGGCTCGAACCTTCAACAACTGAAGGGTGCTTAAACCCAACACTTGATAAATAAGTAAAGATAAAAAGTTATATTACCCATGAATTAATCAATTGGTAAATAACAAATAGCAGTAAAGAAGAAACTATTAAAGTAAAATGAGAAAATAAACCTAAAACACACTGAAGGTACTGTGGGATAAAGGGGGAGAGACATGATGGAAATATTCACTACACTTTAAGCAGTGGGTGTTTTGGAGTCAGGAGTACAGAGTAGAAAATATTCTTCAATCTTTTCATCATGTTTACAAATTATTCTTTTAGAGTTTTTATTCATGTGAATTTGGTAGTGTTTGAATTTGTTACAGTATTGATCTACAGTTTAAAGGGAGAGTTTTAGTAACCACTCTATAAGAGCAGACAAATCTTTATTTATATAGGTCATGATGAAGGGAAAGCTAGTCCTAAACAAAAAATAGTATTTCAATTTGAGGTATTGGTTTCACCATTGTAGCATATATTACTATAGGAGAACTTTTTATGGGGAAATAACTGTTGTTTGTAGTCCAAAATGTAGAGTTTAAAATAAAATAAAAATAAAAAACAGCAGATTTAATTTTGAAAAAGCAATATAATTGGGAGTACACAAATGTGGGGCCTTGGATCACCCATTGTAAAGGTGCATATTATTGACAACCAATAGGGAGAAGGGGTCACTCAACCCACCCTGCAGTGGTTTTAAATCTTACTTGCAGCTTCACAGGGAGCGCACGGCACCAGATTATGAGTTTAAAAGACAAGCGTCACCACCTCCTAATGGACATCCATTTAATTAGTGATGACCTGAAATTTAGAGATGTTAAAAAGTAAAAACATACCTACCATAAGTGATAATTCCTAAATTCAACTACAAACCATTGATGAAATTACTTCTGTTTTTAAATCCTTGATAAAGGAAGGAGTAATTGTTACATGTTCGGACACCCAAGGTTCCACGCACTGCTGCGGAGGTTAAAAAAAATGTCTTTAAGTGGACCAGAATTGAAGATAAATGAATATAATGAGTTATGAAATACATGGCAGAGCTTCACAGATCCTAATAATGTTTTGACTCAAGAAAATAATTATATGCACAAGTTTCTGAAATAGATCTATTAGACATTTTAATATAGATTGGTGTTAATAAACTGCTGTAGTAGTACTATAAGGAAGTTACATTTTTGGCTAACAAATTCCAGGAAATGTTGGAAGCAGCTGTCCCAATGAAAAGTTAGAGATAACTTGAAAATTATAGTTGTAATCGTGAATTAATAAATGACGGTGCTCCATATATGACAGATTTTTGTAGACAAAGGATACTGGCCTATGCTGAAATATCAAAGTCTCTGCAGAGCACGACACATGGCCAAAAAGACTGAGACCAAATGACCTTTAACCCTGACTGACAGTGTTACTCGAGAAAAGCACTGTCAATGACTGACTCTGGGGTGAACCTGACCAAACTTGACCTTACAACCAGACAGTGTGAGTGTGAATGTTTGTCTGCATGTGATCAGTGTAACTGCATGATTTTAGAACAATAACTAACCAAGCATGTTTTTGGACTAACACATTATTTTGGAGCTCCAAAATTGGAAAACCGCACATGTGACCCGTTTCTAATCTACTTGATGCTATTTTACTCCCACAGGAGGTGGCGGTTTGCAAAATGTGAAGCTCAAACAAAAATCTGAAGATTCTGTTTCTTTTAGGACTGAAAGATGGAGAGACACACTTCTTTTCACTGGAGTGTTTACTGTGGAAAATAATGGATGTAAATTTGTGAATCTTTGGTATTTTCTTTAAATCAATGATTACCTGAAGGGTTTCTTCCCATACAGGATTTTGTTACACATGAGTTCATGTGTAAAAAGGGGGAGTGTGTGTATAATGTATTATATCAACATGGCTGTCAAATTCACAATCTACATTTTTCTTTTAGGGACTGAAAGAAACCTGCCGCCCCAACTCGGATGTTCAATCTGACCATTGATTGACAGTTTTAGAATGAACCTGCTCCATGTCTATAAGATACTGTTTGATGAATGTTGACATGTTTCTAATTATTGATTGAATTATAATAGGTAACACAGATGCAGAAGCAGTGGCCATGGGGCTACTGTGAGAGATGTATTTCCAGAATGGGAATACCAAAGAAGTTGACCTGTGATAATGAAACAATTTTGTAATATTTTAACAGATATTAGAGTAAGTGGGGTTTGAAATGTAGAACGAACATATTACAGTTAAGTTAAGCTAAAACATAGTAATGTAATGAGACAGAATTTAATTTAGACAAAATCCTTTCTCTAGCCTGGTAAATAATTAGAAGTAAAAGCCATAGACTTAATTTTTTAGGTCATTATGGGGATAGAAATTAACACAAGACTAGTTTCACAAGGGCAATTTAACTTCATAATAGAAAGACATTTGATGACAGTATGTTGGAATTCTGTATTCATTTTTTCAGCTTGATAATATCTAAGCACTGACAGGTAGAAGCAGTATTGCCAGGAAATCATTCACTTTGACAGTATCATGATTTTAGTTGTTTTTGAATCCATAACATTAGTGTGTTTCTTTACCAGAAACATGAGTAGTTCATTATTATATTTAGATTTTAAATTGGATTTCAAGGATTTGATTGAAGAATAACACAGATGCTTGTCAGAAATTCAGAGCTATTGAAATGTGTTATTTAGTTCACCTAAAGATGTTGGAGTTTTATGTTGTTGGCACAGTCCAAGTATTAAGATTCTGAAGCTGCTCTGGCAAATAGGAGGTCTAAAATGTATTTAGAAAACATTAACATTAGAAATAATAAACACACCATTTATAATTTCGGAAATGCAGTAAAAAGAAAAATAGACATAGATTAGATTCACACCTTAAAAGGTGTGAAAGGAGGGATTTGTGGAGTCTATTTTTATATAACATTACAAGACTGATTCTTATTATTACATGATATGCTTATTGTGCTCATGAGATTGCTATGACTATAGAATAAGTAGACACAATCACTAATCCCAGGTTCTGATGGGTTAGATACCAACGAAGGGAATAGTCAGAAGAAAGTTTTCAGCTTGCAATAGAAAGTATCAGAAGCCAGATGCATGCACTGTAGAAACAATGAGTTATTGAGGCTATGGCCTTGGCCGCCTGGGTTAGCTCCGCGCCCACGCATAGCTGGGAATCACTATAACCAAGATTCCACTTTTCTGTAGACGCTTCATCAAAACAAATTACGTATGATGGTGCCAGAGTAGGGAGGGACTTCCACAGGCCGGCCGAATGCTGATTGGAAGGTCGTGTTGCCAAGAGACTCTATCTGAGTCTGCGCACCAACCAAAGAGAACCAAGTCTAAACCATGGTATCTCTTCAGCTAGTCTTGACCAATCATAAATGTACGGGCAACGCCCTGTGTAATAAAATGTATTGTCGCACGAGGTTCGAGGGTCTTTACGGATTTGGTGGTTACAGATTACAGCTTTGCTGCCTGTGATTCCCAAAGACGTGACGAGTCCTTGGCCAAGTAATATATATCTTTTGCTCTCTTTACAATAAATAGTTAAACTTAGAAGTTGTCTGTCTTTCCTGTAATTCTGAACCCAACACATATTATTATTTCATTGGCCCTCTTTTTGTTTTTTGTGTGGGGTGAGGAGAAGGGAGGAAAGTTGGGAATTAAGGGAATGGAGGTAATCTTGCCAAATCGCAATCAGGGTTTGCTATATGACATTGTAAATTACGTTAAAATATGCATAACTAAGTCCAGAAAGTATATTTGGTTTGATACATATGACTAGATTAATTGTTCTCTCATTAAACGTATGCGGTCTTAACTCCAATCTAAAGATTACAAAATGTCTTGATGTCTTGGGTCGAAAAAAGGCTGATATTGCATTTCTTCAAGAAACACACACATTAACTGAAGATATTCATAAAGTTGGGAATAATATTTATAAAGTTGTGGCTTATTCATCTTCAAACAGTAAAACTAAAGGAGTAATCATTTTAATTCGCAATAATTTAAAATTACATATTGTTAACAAAGGTCAAGATCAAGAAGGAAGAATTGCTTATCTTCAAGGAGTCATTTGCAATAGAAAGATAGCTTTGATAGCATGCTATGCACCTAACTTATATGAACCTACGTTCTTTGAATCACTTTCAAAAGTAATTTCCGAAATGACCAATTATGACATTATTATTGGTGGTGATATGAATGCTGTAATTAATCCATTGTTAGATAGATCAAGGAATACCCAAAGCAATTCATCAGCCAACCAGTGACGTGCGGTGAGGTTCATGGCTGGTGAGGCACTGACTCTTTCAGAGTCAGATTTACAAATATTATATTTTGACCTTAATCAAAATATTCGGATATTTTCAAAAGCTTTTTTAGTCTGATGCTTCGATTCATTTTAAACAGACCGTTCAACAAAAGGATACCCAAAATTTAAATATTGGATTGTTCTCTCTTAGTAAGATCCCATTTTCATTACAATTGTGGTCTTACCTTGACTTGAAGATGAAGTCCATGCTATCCTTCTGGACAACAATCTCTATTACTTTTTTGTAAAAGTCCTCCTTATCTTCCTCTAGTTTCAAAAGTCTAGTTTGTTGTTTGCATCTACCGTCTCTGCGTAGAATAACAGTAGCAACAAGAACCTGTGGGCTCACGTGCGCCCCCTTCAGTGCGGCAGAGGTTATGGCTGCCTCCCCTGGTGCTTTTTTCATTGCCGTTGTACGATGAGAGCCTAAATATCATATATACGTGAAATAAGTTATTTAGAGACTGTGGATGGCGAGGATAAATGTAATAAAGGGATCTACAAACATTACATTGGTGACCTACAGTGAGATGGTAACAGGCATGCGCTTAGGGTCCGCGCTCCAGCCAGTTTCTGTGGGGTGACGCATTCTGAGGTGAGGCAGACCTGATCTGTGCCTCACCTTACCACACAGTAACTGGCTTGAGCGCGCTCACAAAATAAGTGCTCGCGCAAAATTAGTGCCCGCGCTCCAGCCAGTTACTGTGGGCTTACGTGAGGCAGAACACGTCCCTGCCTCACTTCTCATCGCTCCCCGTAGTTGTAGCGGAGCTCGGCAAATTTGCTGATTTTGACAATAAAAAGCGATTGGAATCATACATAAATCACACTTACAACACAGATCAGTGGAGACATTTTATTATTATTACTATTTAGTTTTTCTTTAGTTGTTTTTCCGTTACATTGGAGTATGACAGGTGAGGCTCTGCCTCCCCTGCCTCCCCTGACTGCACGTCGCTGCAGCCAACCTAGCATTAAGTACCACTATAAATAATTATGCGTTGGTAGATATACGGAGAGTAAGGAATCCTATATCAAAAGAGTTTACTTTCTTTTCTAAGAGGCATCTTACATTTTCAAGAATTGAAAGACACGTATAATGTGCCTGGCTCTTCTTTCTTTTTCTATTTGCAACTACGTACTGCCATGCGCACATATGGAGTTCCTTGGAATCAACCTCTGCCAACACATCAATTAGTTAAGGTCATATTAAGTTCAAACAGTGTGAGCGGCACTACTTCATATATATATAAAAAGCTGCAAGATAAATTAACCGGATATATTGGCATCTCTGCAGTATGGAACGCAGATCTAAAAAATTACACGCAGACTATTGATTGGAAGAGAATATGGAATAATATCTCCTTAACATCGCGTAACCACAATCACCAATTGATACAGTATAAAATTATACACAGATATTACCTGTCAACCAGAAAATGCTGTCAATTAAGGATGATTCCAAGCCCCATATGCCTTCTCTGTAACCAAAAGACTATTGGCACATATGTACACATGGTTTATGAATGTACTGCAGTAAGAACGTTCTGGAAACAAGTTATTGACATTGTATCTGAGATTATTGGAGTTCACATACCCTGTCTCCCAAATATTGTATTGTTGAATGATGATTCTTCTCTTGACCTACAGAAACATCAGAAAAGGGTGCTTTTCGCTGGTCTAACAGCAGCCAAAAAAATAATTGTAATACGATGGAAACCCCCACATACTTTATTTATCAAGCAATGGATATCATCCTTCCATGACCTACTAATCTCAGAGCTGTCAATCGCTTCTGCTAATAACGCTAAGGGGGAAACATTAGAGGCTATTCAAAGAGCAAAGAACACCTTGGTGCAATTGTAGATTATTAGGAGTCAATCTCAATTCAGCTTAAACAGATGAAATGTTATGTGGAAAAAAAAGGTATGAATGTATTTTATGTGGATAAATTGTTATGCTATAATATAAATAATATATATAATATAATAGATAGATGAACTCAGACGATTGCTAACAAACATCAGGTAGGATTTTCTGTGAAATGGCAAGATGGGTGGGAAGGGGGAGGGACGGGGTGGCATGGGAAAGGGATTCACTATATTTTTTCTTTTTTTTCTTTGTTTTTCTTTTTGTATTATTGTCTATATTGTCTATATAATTTGTATCTCTGTATATAAGCCCCTCTGTGAGGGCAAACAAAAACAAAAAAAACAATAAAAAGTTGGTCACAAAAAAGAATATAAAATATCAAGAAGATACTGTAAGTGATCTCTACAATAAAACAGTTTAGTGCCGGATGTACAAAGATATTAATAGGAGGATGTGCAAAAAACGAATTGACCTTTATTTAAACATTAAAGTATACTTTAAGTTAAGGTCTTCTTTTAAATAAGAAAAAAGCTTTGGGGGTATCTACAGATAAATATTAAGCCTGACAAAGTACTTAACGTCTAATATATTGCTTCCTGCAATGTTAACTATGTTGAAGCACTTATTTTAACTGATATTATACATATCAATTATACTCTTATAAGATGTATATAGATAGATATAAGAAATGTGCAGAATAGGACAGTTTAATGGTGGAGGTATACACATATTGATACAGATGTAGCACTCCAGATAGGACTCCACCCAGCGGATTCCAAACAAAAACCCAGCGGATCCCAGTGGCTGGGGGCGTTGCCAAATTGCTAAGAGGGCGTTGCCAAATTTCCCCATTTGTTCAATTACAGGATTTAACCATGAGATGGCGCTTCAGTCACAAATACACAAAGACAACTGGGTGTTGTAGACCTTCGTCTGTTTGCAATGTTTGCAGCTCTGCAGTTGTGTTTGCTGAATACTGTAGCATTTAATCACTTATTTGTTATGGTTTTCACAGGCTACTATAACGAAAAAACATCAATATTTTAGATCAAATAAAGTATATCTAATCTTATTATCTTAATTGAAATTCAATAATATATAGTCTTTATATATTAAATAATCATAATAATAATGTAAATGTTTACACTTCTTTATTTGTTATGCTCATACTTTTACCTTTACAATAGTTTGCTTTAATAGTATATTTTTTTTAATATTGTTGTGGTGTACACAGTATAGTAGATAGAAGTAAATCAACTCATACATTATCACGTATTATACAGTAATGTATTGTATTATTAAGTAATATCATACATTAATCCCATTATAGCAGATGCCACATTGAATGGATGAACACATTTATGCATCAATAATTACAACGGAGTATTTCTAAATATAAGTTGTACAAATTATATGTATTTAATACTAATAACATAATGATTCATTTTACCTGCAGATGATAATACTTTTCACTTGGGCTATTCTGGGACAATTTTGAATGCAGGACATTTGCTTCTAATACGTCGTTTTTAACGGGGAGAGCTGTGGCTGATGGGCCATTAGGTGTGTAAACACACAGCTGATCACCTGAGAGCTGCCGTTTCATTCAGACTGTTTAAAACAACGGTCTGATTTTAACATTGCACAACAATGAACTCAATGTGTGATTGTTATAGCAGTAATATTAAACACCAATAATACAGTAAACTATTAACAATAGTATAATATTATAGCCCGTTTGCCCATGGTGAGATGACGAGGCTTCATTAAAAATAAACCTCTTTTTAGTGAATTACTGAGTTTGGGCAAGTTAATAACATTTTAATGAAGTTGACTACAGTATATTCATATTTGTCAGTGCTTTCATATCAATTCAGCGAACATAAACATGATCGTGAAGATGATGATTAAAATAGGATTAAAAATCGGTAGTGAGAGCCGTGAGCACTGCATTTCCTCCCGTCCTGTTTATTTCACATGAGTTCCAGTGTGGCAGCTTTTTAATCACTGCTCCCCCTGGTGGATCCATGATCCATTGCAGCTGGTTTCAATATAATTTAATTTATTTGTCAAGGGGGCGTATCAAGTCCTGCAGGGGGTTTGCCTTTCAGCAGGGGCCCACCCCGTGCCGATCACGGCCCACATGGGTAGGGGCGTCCGAAATGAGGTGCTACATCTGTAGTTGTCTTGTAATGCACTATTGAGGAACCTGCGACCCAAGTTTTCCATCATTGCATAACTACACCGTAGTTGTGTATATGTCAATAAACCTTAGAAAATCTTGAAATCTTGAAAGGGATGTGCAAAATACCCATTATATACAGTCTTTAATTAACTATTAGAGAATAACGAGTAATGAATATGCTTTATAGGGATCTGCAGATAAATGTTAGTCAAATATCTCGCCTGATTGTTGGCACTTGACAATCACCTTCCCTGAATTTTACTCAGGTGTAACTAAAGTCTGATTTAAGCGTTGTTTATATTTCACATCATTAATCAGAATCTGCAAAGTAACTCAAATAAATGTAGTGGAGTAAAAATACCAGGTTAACCTCTGAATTGTAGTGGAGTAGAATAACAAAGTAACAATGAGCTGTCATGTGGGTATATTAATGCTGCCCATTATGGACACAAGCAATTTTCACCCATTTATTAATTATATGTTTTAAATTTGATAACACCAATGTGTTTCTTATCCCCTAAACCTCCAGGGGGGTACACAGTTTAAGGAACAAGGGAAGCAGTTTTGCAACCACAGTGGCTATAGTGTCAGACAGCCATGCAGAGAAGCCCAAAGAAGACAAATATCCTGTTAAAAGCTACATTTCCTCCACTAACAATGACACCTCATGTACTTTTTGTACAAGCAAGCATCCTTTAGCTGAATGCCATAAAATACATTCAATATCTCATGAAGCTAAAATTGAGTTTCTGAAAGAGAATGGACTATGCTTTGGCTGCCTGAAGGTGGGACACTTGAGCAGGAACTGTAACAGGAGAATGACCTGTCAAATCTGTCATGCTAAACATCCAACTATTCTGCACATTAAAAGATCTTCTAAGCCTGAAACTGAGAACTCTAAATATCTTAACGCAGAGCAGAAGAGTGGAGGAGCCTGAAGAGACATCCATCAGCAGTGCTCTTGTTTCAGTAGTAGAAGGTGAAAGAATCGGGGCTGGTAAAGACAGCATACTTGCCATAGTGCCAGTGAAGGTGAAACTCTGCCATGGAAATAAAAGTATACTGACCTATGCATTCATGGACCCTGGTAGTACCGACACATTTTGTACAGAGGGGCTCATGAGGCAGCTTGGTGCTAAAGGACGGAGAACTGAAGTCCTTCTTCAAACGATGGGAACAGAGAAAACAGTCAGGAGTTTTGAGTTAACTGGTCTAGAAGTGGGCAATGTGGAAGATGGCACATATATAAACTTGCCCAAGGTTTACACTCAGAACAAAATCACTGTTACCAAAAGAAACATTCTTACCCAGGCGGACCTCAAGAAATGGCCTTATCTGCAGGAGATCCAAATAAGAGAATTAGATGCTGACGTGGGACTTCTTATTGGAGTAAATATTTATAAATACTTATTGGAGACTCCATATTGGAGTAAATACTCCAAAGGCTATGGAACCATGGACAATTATAAATACCCAAGGAAATGGCACATATCTGTTCTCCTCTTAGGTGATTTTAACATTCAAGTTGACGACCCGACCTGCAAATATGCCTCTGAATTTTTGGAAACCCTTCACTGCTACAACTTCTCTCAACACATCAACTTCCCAACACACAGCCGTGGTCACATCCTGGACTTGGTCTGCTCCACTGGTCTCACCATCCATCATCTATCCAGCCTCAATCTTCACATCTCTGATCACTAGGCCATCATCATGGACATCAACATCCCCATCCCCATCCCCGCCCAAAAGCAAAAACGCACAATAACCTACAGAAATCTCAAATCCATCAAATCAAATCAAAATTCCCACAAAAACTAAAAATGTCTCTTTCATACACTACGCCCCCTGGTATACCCCCGAACTCCGCCAAATGAAATCAAGGAAACGTCAACTGGAACGCCAACACAAGAAAACCACACTAACAGTCCATCTACAAATCTACAAAGACTATCTCCAGCAGTACAGTAACGCACTCAAAGCAGCCCGGTCTAATTACTACTCACAACTCATTCAGTCTGGCTCCAGCAACCCCAAGCGTCTGTTCTCCACCATCAGCAAACTTCTCAAACCCTGTGACAACGCCACCTCATCCTTCACCACCGAACAGTGCAACTCCTTCCTCTCGTTTTTCCAAACCAAAATCAATCATATTTACAGCAATCTGACACCCTCATCAGCACCCCCACCTCCCCTCCTGGCTCCCCCCCATTCACCTCACAGCCCCGGTCCCACTTCTCCCCTGTGACCCCCATGCAACTGTCCGACTTCATAACTGGAATTAACTCCACCTGCACACTTGACCCAATGTCCTCCAAATTTGTTAAAGAGAGCCTCCTTGCCATCTCCCAATCATCGCCACCGTCATTAACTCCTCCCTCAGATCTGGATCAGTACCCCTCTCTCAAACTGGCTGCTATGACACCCATTCTCAAAAGACCTGGACTCACACCCGACATCATGTCCAACTTCCGGCCCATCTCAAATCTCCCCTTTCTGTCAAAAATACTTGAACGTGTCATTGCCTCACAACTTAAATCCCACCTCAGCTCCAATGACCTCTTTGAGCCATTTCAATCCGGTTTCCGATCAAAACACAGCACCGAAACAGCTCTTCTCAAAATCACAAACGACCTCCTCCTCTCCTCTGACTCCGGCAACCTGAACATCCTCATCCTCCTCGACCTCACCGCAGCATTCGACACCATCAACCACACCATCCTGCTGTCCCTCGTCGAATCATCACTCAACATCACCGACACTGCACTCTCCTGGCTGAAATCCTACCTCACCGACAGACATCAGTTTATCAACATCAACAACTGCACCTCCTCCACTGCTCCTCTGTCCCAAGGCGTCCCCCAGGGTTCGGTGCTTGGCCCCCTCCTCTTCATCCTCTACATCAGGGGTCGGCAACAGGCGGACCGCGGTCCGGATCCGGACCCAGTCGCCGACCTATACGTACCCGGACCTATAATCAATACATTAATAGGGGATTTCAATTTTGACGGGGCAATTCTATTTTAACCGCTGCCGATAGGGGGCGAAAGAGACGAGTGAGCGATACAGGGAGAGAAACACAGAAGAAGAGACGAGAGAGCGGCAGATAGAAGCGGAGAGGAAAGTGAGTGAAGAGAATAATTAGCGATACAGGGAGAGAAGCGGAGAGGAGAGTGAACAGGCGTGTTAGCGGCAGACAGGGAGAGACAAATAATTACACATGGCGCTCTCCAAGAAGAGGAAAGTGAGAACAGAGCTTTTAACCCTGAGTGGACGGACTCATTCATGTTCATCCTGCCCACTGGGAGCACAGAGCCAGTGTGTCTCATGTGTTCAGAGACCGTGGCGCTCATTAAAAGTGCCAAAACGCCACTATGAGACAAAACACAAAGTGTTTGACCAAACATTCCCTCTCAAGTCAGAACCGAGGTCACAAAAAATAAGCAGTCTCAGAGCCCGATATGATCAGTCCACCAGGATCAAAATTAAAACTAAATATCGTTCCAGGGCAGGCTAACCGAGGCTAACCAATGAGCACCTGCATGTGTGTATGAGAATGGCCCTGACACCATTTCAGCCCAGATTTAAACTCCTGGCAGGACAAGCTCCAGCTCAATTCTCGCACTGAATTAAAAAAAAGTGAGTGAGGGACTGCAATATAAGATGAGAAAGAAAGAGAAACTTTAAAACTGTTCAATTGTTATGATGTGTAAAGACTGATATTGTTCTATAATCGGCTGAAACTGTTAAGTCATGATGTGAAACGGTTGACAAAGAAAAAGGGAAACTCAAGCTGCTGCTACACTTTATTTTATTTATCTAAAATTAAGCACTTTTAAGATGCACATATTTTCAAAAGCTATTTTATTTATTTTCTCCTATTTTATTTTAAATGCAGCCAGAGAGGAACATTACACATATCCACATTATTTACTGTATATCTGTGTAGTTCAATGTTAATTGACAATAAATATTGTTGTTTATGAATTGTACTTTCTTTATTTGATTGGCAGTCAGTTGTTGATGACATGCAGACGTTGATAAAGCTACGGCTACTTCAATATATATCACACTAATTCATAAAGCAACTTAGACATGTTGATGTTCCGGACCTTTGCATGTGGAGATTTTCCCTAACTGGACCTCGTTGAATTTTAGTTGAATACCCCTGCTCTACATGCTCCCCCTTGGCAAAATCATTCGTCGCCACAACCTTCAATTTCACTGCTACGCCGATGATATCCAACTTTATATCTCAACAAAAACCATCACCCCCACAACACATCAATCACATCACCAGGACTGCCTTTTTCCACCACAAAAACATTGCCCGTCTCCGCCCATCTCTCTTCTCCTCTGCTGCTGAACCCCTGATTCATGCATTCATCACATCACGACTCCACTACTGCAATAGCATCCTCTACGGCAGGGGTTTTCAAAGTGTGGGAAGGTGAGCCTCCCCTCAGAGAACAAAAGAACAGCCGCGCCCCCCCTCCCAATTATTATTGCTATTATTATTATTGTTGTTGTTGCTATAATGCAGGGGTATTCAATTGCATTTCAAAGAGGTCCAGTAAGAGAAAATGTCATTAAATGCTCTGTTTTGCTGTCTACCTTTCTCTTTTTTGAGCACGCCATTTGAAATTACTCACTGCTGTTTCTCTCTTCTTGTCTCGTCTCTGTGTGTGTGTTTGAATCTACCGTGCTGACTCACTGACTGCACCGATTTGATTGGCTGAGTAGCGTCACCTCCTTAAAACATGAAACAATAACTTTTTAAAACCTTTTTATCTTTATGTTTACATTTTTTTGAACATTTTCAACATCGTGGATAAATCCTTATATGCTCCCGGCAACACACTGAACGTCAACTTTGCCTCCTTATTACACTCACCCCTACTTTAGTGGGAACAATGAGTCTGCGTCTTTGATGCACACAGGCGGATGATGTGGGGATGCAATGTTGACAGGAATAAACGCAGATCATCCTCTGGCTGCAGCCTTGACCGGTACTTGCTTCTGATCAAAGTGTGTGGGGGGGGGGGGGGGGGGGCCTCGCTGCGTGGAAACGGCCCGCTGAACGGACCTCTGTCGCCTGTCAGCGCAACTTAAATGATGCCGTTTAAAAACATAAAAAATAAAGGGCGGTGCCGCCCGTCAGCGAACCGAGTCGACCGTCAACGGCCCGCTGACGACCGGCTTTTCTGTGATTCTCCAGAACACACAGATGGCCAGTCTGCCCCTGGGTGGAGGTGAAGGGAATTAGCACTTTTACAGCCTTTTTGGTGAGATGGGAGAACTCGGTCTCCACGGACAGCTAAAAGTGTGCAAGTGACACTTTACTCGTCTTTTTCTCATATTTTTTTTTCTCATGCTGCGCCTCCCCTGAAGCTCTCTGGCCCCCCCCCAGGGAGGCGCGCCTCACACTTTGAAAACCGTTGCTCTACGGCATACCATCCAACCTCCTCAATAAACTCCAACATATCCAGAACTCTGCTGCCCGCCTCCTCACCCACACCCGCTCCCGAGACCACATCACTCCCGTCCTCCAGAACCTCCACTGGCTCCCCGTCCGTCAAAGAATCGACTTCGAAGTTCTGCTCATAATGCACAAAGCCCTCAACAATCATGCCCCCCCCTACCTCACAGACCTGCTACACCACCACACCCCTTCCCGCTGCCTCCGATCATCAGAAGCCAACCTCCTATCCATCACCACCCGCATCAATCACCGGACATGGGGGGACAGAGCCTTCTCCGTCGCTGCCCCCTCCCTCTGGAACTCACTCCCACAACCCATCAGAGACTGCACTGACCTCACCACCTTCAAAAAACTCACAAAAACTCACCTCTTCAATCTGGCTTTTAATGTGTGATTGTTTTTGTATTGCTTGATTTAAATTTGACTTTAACTATATTTATTTGTTGTTCTTTTCTTTTCACTATCTTTGTAAAGCGACTTTGAGCACCTGTAAAAGTGTTAACAAAATAAATATATTATTATTATTATTATATGCAGTGAAAACACTGTTAGGATGGGTCGTTAATGGTCCACCTAATGCTTCAACAGATCCGGATGATGGAACCCCCGTGGCAGTAGTGAACAGGATCTCAATTGTTCACCTTGAGAAGCTTAGTGAAAGACAATATATTAACGACTTTCCAGAGAACGAGTATGAAGAGGAAAGACAAATGTCAGCTGATGACCGATAGCTCCTGCAGATGAGAGAAAAGAGGAAAGATTGCTCCACTGATCTTGGAGCAAAGCAGGATAAAGGAAAGAGACTGAAGGATCAGATGCTTCTGCTCAAAATCCCTCCAGCTTATGCACTAAGATTTTCGGTAGAGGACATGGAAAATGCTGAAAAGGCCATTATTTGCCATGAGCAGAGACAGCATTTCAAAGAGGATGTTGCCTTGCTGGAAAAAGGAAAACAGTGCAATAGAGGAAGCTCCCTATACAAGCTGGACCCTATCATTGATGCTGGGATTCTGAGAGTTGGAGGAAGAACTACAAAGATGGCTATGCCAACTGAGGTCATCGTTGATGAGAACGCACCGAGGAGCAGTTGGCTCCTGGGACATGTAGTTAAGACCCTTCCTGGTTCAAAAGGACTTGTTAGGAGTGTCCTGGTTCAAACCAAGACCAGTACCATTGAAAGACCCATAACTAAGTTACGTCTGCTCCTGGAGGCAACAGACTGAGCCTACTAAGCCTTAGCCTTTCAGTCACGTGCACCTCTGACTGTTAGACAAAAGGACTAGACTCTTGGCAAGGGCGCCGGAAGCAGGGGGGGGCCAGGGGGCCATTGGCCCCCCCCACTTTACAGCCCTGCCCCACATTCTCGCAGCAGCGGATGCCGCGGAACACTGTACACATCCCGTTTCAATAATTCCCCTCTACTCTAAAGTCGCATCTAAAAAGAACGCCATCTGATCTAGCTGTGTATATGTTTGTTATTTTTGATTGTTATATTCAATCTCATTAGCTACAGGCATTTTTGAAGCTTGTAAAGGGAAGATGACAGCTCTCACTCGCCACTCTGCTCTTCCACAGCGCCGCTCCCCCTCCCTCCGCTGAAATTATGAATGTAAGGCGTATAGTAATCATAGATAACACGGCAGGGTCCGTTACAGTTCGTTTTCATCTGATTTCAAATAAACAAAGTCTTGGCTTTTAGAATATTAAACTTGTTTCGGCAAATTCAGAGGATAAATACAACTTTGAAGCTTGTAACGACATAATTACAAGCGGAGAACGGAGTAACTTTACGTCACAGCAGGCATACACAACAGCCGGTGTTTCTCGTGAGTGTTTTCCCCGGGAAACAAACACAATACACACAAAGCAAAAATACACAAAACACACACACGTATATATACACACACACACACTCGCGAGCTCCCCCCAGACCAGTAATCCAAACGAAAATATTTTCCCTCCGTTACTACTTTGATCATTAGCTCCGATAATAATCAATCAGATCGATGGATATCCATCAAATCCAAATGTGGAGATGACAGCTTTGTAAATACGGAGTTAATAACTGGAACTTTTCACAGAGTGTGTTCAAAAAAAGTGCGCTTACTTCAGTCAAACACCAGTCAACATTCAGCTTGTCAAACAAGAGCGTATTGAGCAGGAAAAAAGGAGAGATGGAATGATGGAGCAACTGCGCTGTCATATGTGTGGGCTGGACCTGTATAGTTTAATTTACAGGAAAGGAGTGAGCAGAGGGTAGAGTGGTCCATTCTTGTTCTGTTTTCTGTGACTATCTTCCTCCCCATGCTGAACACCCTCTCAGACTTTCAGTTGCGCGCGCTACTAAAGAGACACGTTACCATGGAAACCAAACAATGTTGTAGCTGTATTGAAGTCCGAGTGGAAACAGTAACATTTGGAGCGTTATGTTAGAATGAAACAGGTCGTGACTCACAAATCAGATTTAGTCAGAAATCGGGAGAAATGCGGGATAAATATGACCCCGGGAGGAAATCGGGAGTCTCCCGCGAAACTCGGGAGGGTTGGCAAGTATTTCACATACACACGCACTTTTTGGCCCCCCCACTTCTGAAATGAATCCGGCGCCGCTGACTCTTGGTCTCCTACACCCCCCATCAAAGGCTGCCTTTTGAACAGCAGAACATTACAGACAATTAGTACTAGACCTACACACTCAGTACTGGTCTTATACAGACTTGAAAGTATGCAATATACTATGGACTTGAGTATACAAATATGCTACGGATGGATGTTATATGTTTTGTTAAAATGACTGTTGATATATTATTTTATTTATTTTATTGTACAGGCTACAGACACAAAGGATGGACATAACAATAACAAAATAGGAGACATTCCTATCTCAGACAAAAAACAAAACAACAAAAAAAACTGAAAAAAAAATGGAAAAAAAATACAATCAGTAGGTCATTTCAACATTTCATAAAAAAAATAATTAAATAGGTTGATAGTCCAATATCATCAAAAGCACATGGCAAGCATATTTATATTTATTAGTGTGTTGAGCCACCCTTTGATTCTTTGTGGCAATCATCCTTTCCAAAATAAATTGTGTTTTTATTCTACTTTTCACACCCCTTAAATTCAGATTTTTCCTTGATTGAGTTTTAAAAATAAGTATTTTGGCCAGAAGAATAATTGTATTCATCAACTGTGTACTGTCCTCATCCAAAAGCCCAAACAAAAGACCAAAGGGAGTAAATGCTAAATCAATATAAAGTGTCTTAAGCCAATTTTGAATCTCAGTCCACAGTCTTGCAACGTATGGTCAATAAAAAAATAAAAGCATCTGGTCTTCCTCTTCCTCCTCACAGAATCTACAAAATGGTGACGGTTCAATATTAAAAGTGTTGAGTTGTTTTTTTGTAGCAATAATCTTGTAAAAAATCTTCAGTTGGAAGATTCTTGAATAGGAATCAATTGTTGTTTTGTATATGGATCTAAAAAATTGTTTCCAGGGTATCAGAATATTAAATTCCTTTTCCCAGAAAGAACAGACCGCATGAGGAAAAGCAGTAAGGCCATTGCTCTGTAAACAGTGATTATAAATTATTATAAATTATTTTTGATAGCCATTTCTGACTTCTTGTATGAGCTCTACAGACCTGTTGTCGGTTTCCATCTTTTTTTAATTTACGTTTCCAGTTAGTTGGAATAGCTGAAAGCAGCTGGTTAAAGTGAAGGAAATCACATATCTGACCATACATACAGCAAAAACACTGATATGAAATGAAATGACCTGTGCTATCTAGTAAATCATTCATAAAAACAATTCCTTTTCTCAGGAGACTTTCCCATAGTAGTGGTTTCCCATCTATTAAAACTTCTGAGTTAAACCATATTAATTGATTTTGGATTTCTTCTGGTGTATCTGGGGGGTAATACTGGAAACTCAACCAAGCCTTCAATGCATCTTTAACAAATGGTGATATTTCTACTAATATTTCTTTGAATAACCATTCAAAGTGGTGAGATTTTAATTGGAAAAAGGGAAACAGTTTACAGTCAAAATATAAATGCCCCGAAAATAAGTTCTGACTTGTTCTCCAAAGACTATTATGGTAAATCTTATTAATCCAAGATGCTTTTAAGGATGAATTAATTGCTGCCAAATTTTTTAAGTTTAGTCCACCATTTTCAAGTGTATTATATATGTATTGCCTTTTAATCTTCTCAGGCTTATTATTCCAAATAAACTTAAAGGAGAGGTGTCATGGCCATTTCCACTGATCATAATTCCATTGTTGAGGTATACTAAAATAGATTTATACTGTGCATTTTTCCAAACTCACATTGGTTTCGCATACAGCATCTCTGTAAAGTGTGTGTATTCAGCAGTATTCACTCTCTCCACTAAACGGCACGTTGCAGCTCTTGCCCCCCCCTCTCTGTGAGGCCCAGTGTGCTCCGATTGGTCAGCTCGGGCACTCTGTTCTGATTAGTCAACCACCAGAGAGGCTCCGCCCATGTCTAACACAGTGTTTTTTCGGCTCTGAGCGGAGCGTCAGTTTAAAAAAATGGCGTCAGTTGTAAGAAATTAAAATCAATATTGAATGACGTAATTTAGCTTAAACACACAGTAAGCTTAAAACTGTTTTATTCTGAAAACAGTTCCGGTTAAAGTTTATTTTGAAAAGCTGTATTGAAAGACGATGCCGTTGACAACAATGACCACTTCCGGTTTTACGTTAACAACGATTACAGCCGTTAAAATGCATTAAATAAAAAGTCATGAAAGAGAGTATGAGGAGAAAAGGCGTGTAGAGTTATACAATGAAGACACTACGTCTAAATCCTCTGTTTTAAGCGATATCGGACATACGAAGAAAGCGGTGGGATGACCCCAGACGCCACGGGAGCCATGCGAGGAGGAGTCACGGATGTGATATATAGCTAACGGGAGAGGGTTTTTCGCTCTCTTTCCATCGCTGCAACTTCGAGACAACATCAGCTGCTGTTGTCCCACTACTCCTCTGTTTGTTTCATTACCACGCTACTTAATTAAAGTAACCAATTTAACCCTTTTCAGAGACTCCATTGTCTCTTATTTTTAAACTTCTTCCTGGACGCGAGAGAACCAACAAAGATCTACACAGTACAGCCTTATATGTATGAACCGGAGTCCCATCCTGAAAGTGAGACGGACCATGAAGGACCTGAGCCACCGTCCCAAACTAGACTAGAGCAGGCGGTTTCACAGTGGAAAGTTTTAATTTTGTATAGCTCTTACATTTCAGATATGTTAGAACTGCATCATTTATCTACATCACAGTAACAAGTGTATCCGCTGACTAACCAAACTTTCCAACTGTTGTTATTTAGGTGCACGTGTGGAAACTGCGCAGTCATGCCTACTGAGGTGGAAAACCTCTGTTGCAGGGAAATTAGAAAGGTGACAGATACAACAAAAACACCAACAGTAGCACACAACATTATATACACCATACATACTTGTCAAGTCAATAGACTATTATATGCCCTTTTATTTATTCTATAGTAATTTAATGTTTATTTTGTAAACCTCGCCATAGTTGGATTGAATTGCTAAACGTGTTATGTTACAAATATCTTATCTTCCTTTAGGTTTTAACACGAATGCAGCAAGTCCCAGAACCGATTGTGTGCATGGTTGACCACCCCGGACTCGAGCCAAACTGCTTAAATCCATACACCCTGCAGAACCTCCACAACATTTATCGTTTTGATTATGGACCATTGAGGCGTAGAACTGAAGAAGAGTCAGTTATTTTTACCTGTAATAAACTACTACTGTATTTGATGAAAAATCAAATCATGGTTTGCTATATATGAATGATATGCTATCTAGGAGCAAATAATTCAGGGAAGAAAGGCTATCAAGTAGTTCCATCAAACTTTATTTTTATAAATGTACAAGATGATCATGTGTAAATATACATATATACACTGTATAAGATAAGATGGACCTTTATTAATCACTGTGGGGAAATTCAGTTGTTCAAGCAGCCAGAGGGTAAGGTTGAAAAACAGGACAGCACATATATCTTATCATCCATTCCTCCTCTTATAGGCGTTTTCGGCATCTTGCCTATCGAAGCTTTGTAAGCTGGTGCTGGGGCTTTTTGGGACGAGGTGTCAGAGTGGTCATCCCGTCGTGTGTGATCCGCCGGATACGCCAGGAGTTTCCTGATCTGGCTGGACAATATGTTGGCTGCCGACCGCCCCCTCGACTATTAAATACATATAATTTGTACAACTTATATTTAGAAATACTCCGTTGTAATTATTGATGCATAAATGTGTTCATCCATTCAATGTGGCATCTGCTATAATGGGGTTAATGTATGATATTACTTAATAATACAACACATTACTGTATAATACGTGATAATGTATGAGTTGATTTATTTTTGATCTACTGTACTGTGTACACCACAACAATATTACAAAAAATATACTGCATATTAAAGCAAACTATTGTAAAGGTAAAAGTATGAGCATAAAAAATAAAGAAGTGTAAACATTTACATTATTATTATGATTATTTAAAGGTGGGGTAGGTAAGTTTGAGAAACCGGCTCGAGATACACTTTTTGTTATATTCCATGGAATGCTCTTAACATCCCGATAGCAATGAATATCTTAAGTGCTTTGACAAAAAATCCATAAAAAAATGTAATCTGTGGAAGCTGTAGTACTGTAAAAAGCACGACCAATCATCTGAGCCGGCCCGGCTAAAATAACTGGTTGGCCTACCTGCCTGTCAGCCTTCCATCTGTGCACAAACTTATCTCGTGCCCTCATTGGTCATGTGCACGTTCGTGTGTGTTGGAGGAGGGGCTCTGTAAGGAAGTGGCAGATTTTTTCCTGTTGTGTATTTTCAAATTCTATCGCACTCGAGCTGGTTTCTCCAAAATGACCTACCCCACCTTTAATATATAAAGACTATATATTATTGAATTACAATTAAGATAATAAGATTAGATATACTTTATTTGATCTAAAATATTGATGTTTTTTCGTTATAGTAGCCTGTGAAAACCATAACAAATAAGTGATTAAATGCTCTTCAGCAGACACAACTGCAGAGCTGCAAACATTGCAAACAGACGAAGGTCTACAACACCCAGTTGTCTTTGTGTATTTGTGACTGAAGCGCCATCTCATTGTTAAATCCTGTAATTGAAAAAATGGGGAAATTTGGCAACGCCCTCTAGCAATTTGGCAACGCCCCCAGCCACTGGGATCCGCTGGGTTTTTGGTTGGAATCCGCTGGGTGGAGTCCTATCTGGAGTGCTACATCTGTATGGGGGAGCTCTTCTTCCAATTGACCGCAAAACCTAACTTGGTTAGGTGTAGGATCAATTGGGCTGTGTGAAACATTGCCCATTCCCTGGACCTGGCGATGACTATGAGTTCGTCGATCAGTGGTTCCCAACCTGGGGGGCACGCCCCACCTGGATTGCGAAGATGAGCTCACCGACATCCAAGCTGACTCTCTGTCAAAGAAATACTTCCAGGAAAAAGGATTAAAAAAGTTTTGGATTGTCAAAGGACCAAGCCTCGCTCCAAAGCTCACACTGCATGCCAGGACCAGGATTATACTCCCATTCAGTACGACATATCTCTCAGAAACAGCCTTCAGCACACTTGTTGCCATCAAAACAAAAGCACGCAACACACTTGACGTTCACAACGACTTTAGACTGGCTGTCACTCACATTACACCGGACATTCCATCCCTAGCTGCGGGCATGCAAGTCCAAGGTTCACATTAATGAACCACTTGAACCTCGTCTTCTCTCTGCTACCTGTTCCATGGCAGACAAGCATTTGATTTAACTGCTTAATATGCCAGTTTTTTATTTTTGTTTTATACAGGCCTATGCCACCATATTACCATTTTTTTATTAGGCATAGTCTATTATTTTGAAGTGTCCTGTTCTTCGAAATTTGAAATAAATATGATGCATACAATTGCAAGTTAGTAGCTAATAAAGGCATAACAAGACAGAAATGTATCAGTTTTTTCTTTAATAGAAATGTTTCTTCTGCGCGTAAAGTGTCGGTTTCAGTGGGATTATTTGTCACAGTTGCTCCGATCAGATCAGTATCCTCCATTTTGTAGATTATTTACGACTTTTGAATCCACATAAACACATCGGCAAAATCCGGCTTACTTTGAGCATGTGTTTTAAACAGTTTAATCTCTTTGCGAATTGTTTCCACTTGCGCCTTCCTTTAATTTATTCATACAGCGGGCATCCAAATGAATTAATCCCGAGTCCAATACCCATCGAAGTCACTCCAATAGTGCTCCTTAATTACGCTTTCATCCTCCTTTAACGAAATACTTCACATTCATCCATTTGTGACATAGTTGTAGCATTTTTGAGACTTTGAAACTCAAATTAACGCTGTTGCCTTGTCTGTGTGTGTGTGTGTGTGTGTGTGTGTGTGTGTGTGTGTGTGTTGGGGGGGGGGGGCGCAAATTCCGGGGGGGGGGGGGTGCGCAAATTCCAACAGGAGTCATTTGGGGGGGCTCTGGGTGAAAAAGGTTGGGAACCCCTGTGTTAGAGGATGTGCAATCAGCTGTGGAGCCGCAGCTATGAAGCTGTGGTACTCTCTGGTGGCCCACTCCGCCGCCAAACCCTCCATAAAAGGAAGTTTGACCCATGGGGGGCTGACACAGAAAGGGCCGTTTTTCCATAATGCAGTTTTCACTCAGAGAAAAAAAGGGCCGTTTTTCCACTGAGGTCCCTGAACGCACCGCGGCACGCTCCCGTGGGAGCGTGCGCTCCGCCATAATGCAGTTTTCACTCAGAGAAAAAAAGGTATTAATCGGAGCTTTTACACTAGGTGCAATGTGTCCTCTAACAACCTCACGCCGGTCATAATGCCCCTGTACCCGCATAGCGCTTCGATAGCACTTCCTGCGGTTTATCACATGCGCGCGCCCGCTGGTTGCTTCCTTTACAACTGGGGCGGCGAGTGGGGAATCTGTACAGACATTATAGTGAAGTATGGGATTGTGGAAAGGAATGACTCTCAAACTGGGATACTTGCAATCATTTTTATTGAAGGCATATAACACAGTAGGATCATAAAGGGAGGAGGCGGGGTTCGCCCTCGCGTCCTGGGTGGAGAGAGCCCTCTCCGCCGGGACGCTTCCTCCCTCTATGAGGTGTGATTAGTGCCAAAGAACAAATAACTAAGCTAACTGAGCGGAGAACTGACGTGTCAACGTGCGCCAACGCCTCCATCAATTTTGAATGGGTTGACGTAGAATACAGGCGACGTCACGACGATGTCAGACGTCAGACGTCACGGCGACGTATCATAGGTTCGCTCAAAGTACACGCTCAAAGTACACGCTCACGTGGCGGCGGCGGCGCAGCTTAGAAAGCGATATCTTAAACTTTGCGCGTTGATAATGTTGTAGTGGCACCCTCAGGCGGCCGTCAAGAGGGCCGGCCCTACTTCAGCGCGTTTGTTGATGAGAAGAAGAGGTCGTTGAAAGCAGCACAAAAGAAAACTACAAAATAAAAGGCTATGTTAAATCAACTAGTTTATTAGCAAAACAGACAGTCCAATTCTCACAGAGTACTCTGGACTCCTTTCTACCACCGTGGGATACAAGTTATCCGGACAGTCAGTCAGAAAGGAGTGCTCCAATATTTCGATGTTACAGTGTTTATACATCCTGGACGACCCCCAAGCAGTGAGTCAGCTGGTGTTGATTTCATCTGGTCCGTCCCCTCTCTTTACAGTGTGTGTGTGCAAGTATGAACTAAGAGCACCTCCTGTTCTGAGTGAAACAGTCTCTCAAGATAACATTTGATTAGGTCAGCTGAGACCCCCTTGCACCATATATTCAAAAACTCACACACTAAACAGAACAGCAGATAAAAGATAACACCTTATTGATTCACATGACTAACAGAGTGAGAGACAATGGTCCTTCTAATTAGGTCAGCTGTCTTCGAGTTTAGAGGAAGTCCAGAGAAGGCTTTAGGCTATAAGAACAGTCAACCTTTGTTAGTTAACTACTCCTAAAGATGTCATGGGATGATGATGTTTAAACATATACAAGTATAGCTTTCAGAGAGAGAAACATGTGACATTTGTGTGGTAGGCTACATGATCAAATGTGTGTGCGTTATATCAAGAATCCTAATGTTAATACATTTGATCTCATAATTCCCATAACAGATGTTTCACTATATGATGCACCTATCAGGTATAGTTGATCAATTATTATTTCGTTGTACAACAATCAAACAATAATGAGAAGTTACATCCCCTACTACCCCAGCAGCCTAACAGTAGCAACAATCATACAGCCTATATGCACTGCACTGAGCACACACACATTTCATCTAAACAGGTTTAAGGCATACACATTCATTTATGGAATCTTCAAATGAATATAGAAAATACGCTGGATTAAACTTTTCTGCTATAACACTATAGCTAAAACTGTGAACACAGGTACATTAATAACGTGCGTGTGGATAAGCGCGTGAATAACGTACGTCTCGCCTCCGTTAGCATTATATAGCATTATCCTAGCATTATATTGGTCGAATGATTCCGCTCCTACAGTAGTTTGGAGAGTGTTATGGTACAGTTTTTCATCGGCACAGTATTGATATCAGAAGAGAGGGGAATAATTAATAATCATAAGTATGAGAATATTTGCTGGTGTTGTAGTACTCGAGACCGGTCTCCAGACCACTTTTTAACGGTATTGGTCTTGTCTCGGAATCGACTGCATTTGGTCTCGTTCTTGTCTCGGTATCGGACCTATAGGACTCGAGATTTTATGTCAAGACCGGTCAAGACCACGGCTGTGGCTGGGGATGTGATCCGGTTCCGATTTGGAACAAATACCAATTGTCCGGTACGGGGATTAATAAGAGTTGTGTCTAGCAGCTCTCTCTCTCTCTCTCTCTCTGCTCGGGAACAGCTGATCGCTGCATGGCGATCAGCTGTCCCTCCCTCCCTCAAGGTGTGTATGGGTGTGTCTGTGTGTCTCATTCACTGTCCCACAGGTTGTGGCACGTTTCGATTGCCAGTTTGTGGCTTGTATGTCTTGTGAACGCAACGCTGGCATAATATGATGTGGCCTGCTGACATGGCCTCTAATAAACACACAGGATTCAAAATATTACGTGTTTAATTCAGCCCAGATGCGGTGACTGCAGGCCAAATCCATTAATTAATGCAGCATATATTGAAGGTGTTCAAAGTTGCACGTATGAGGCGCAGTGAGAACATTTAAATTTCAGGAGAATAATGAAGATGTGATTGGTTGTTCCACTCTCCGTTTCTCACGAGACCAGCGCGCTGCTGTTTACATTAGTGTGGACTGGACCGACTGAAACTGACGGCAAGAATATAATAGGAATAGAATGACGAAGCAGAAAGTAAGTGAGCGAACATTATGAGCCACATTTCTTTCTATATTGTAGCCTGATGTGCACATCGACTGTCAACAAAACAGTTTCTCAGTCCAATGCTAGTTAGTGGCAGGCCCTGTGTGACTGGAGACTGTAAGGCTACAAAAAACCCAAACATGTCCTTAATGTTACTCAAGGCAAATATATGTAATATAACCGTTAGACTGCAGCTACTGTAACTGTGGGTCTACAAACCCCTCATACTGTGAGTGAATAACTTGAGATGGTTATGTTGTCTAAAGGGGAGACAATCATTATGGTATTAGGCCAGGCAAATACAGGGTCAACTAAGTGATAAAATAAGTGTTGTATAATATATGTTCTTGAATAATGTTATTTCATAAATAGTTGTTAATGTAATGATTACATGTTCTCCTTATTCAGTTCCACTATCAGATGATGCTGTAGGTGATGACCCTGAGGGAGAGATGCAGGCAGAGCTCAGTGCTAGGACAGAACTGGCAGGTACAGAGGAAACTGTTTCAATAGACTATGAAAACACTGAACACAACCAAAGGAAATGTTATGACAACAGTATAAGCAAGCTATGTTCATGTTCTCTCAATAAGTTACAGTTATTGATAAGAGTTTAATCCTTATGCTGGTTCTTATTCAGTACCAGCAGATGCTGAGGAGGTTGACAAGACAAGTCAAGATTCAGGGTCCAGCACAAGGGAAATTGCAACTGAGGAGAAAGACAGCGAAAGAGATGCACAGGAAGTTGACACAGAGAGGCCTTTTGATTATTGCTCGCCCTCAGCCAACCACCCACAACAAACTTCCAAGAAAGCCCAAAGTATTCCACAGCAAGGATGGGACAAATAGAAAATGGTTAACTTACTGTGAATCATCGCACTCTCTATATTGCTCGCTGTGTCTCATGTTTGCCAAGCCTGCCAGTGACAATGCTTTTGTTAACCAGTTAAACCCCACGGCCCCGCGGGCGGGGGCAAAACGCAACATCTTGCAAGAAACAGCGTCTGAGGGCTTCTTAACATTTAATAAACTATGAATGTGTCATATCCACTTAACGGGAAGAAACTCAGCTATCAGACAATATTAACCATTTTTAGCAAAACTAAACATAAGGGTAATAACAAAGGCTCTGAATTAGCCCTGAACGAAAAAATGCTAACACACTTAGCACAGAACTCACATTAAAAATACCCTTATTACTTATCGTATCTGCACAAACAAGATATAGATTAGCGATCAGAACTCGCAGCGAAATGACAACAAACAACAACAACAAAATTAGCTTTACGGGACCACATCGGAAAATAAGTCTTACCGTTGCTGTGTTCTGATAAAAAAAAGTGCTGTGTTCTGATCAAAAGTACCTAATGTTCAATGGCATTAAACGATAGAAAAAGCGCTGCTGAGGTAATCCATAGGTTAATCCAATGTGTCTGTGTCACTTTGAAATGATTACTGACAATCCATCATTCAATTTTTATGTCAATAACGGAGATTTAATATTAGCTGCTAAGATAGCTACTAGAGTGTATGACCAACACAGTCTCACTCCCTGAACGTCCAGGAGCGACGCTTGGTCAGGGTTCTATGGCGTGCAGTTGTGACGCACCGAGTCTCCTTCAGCTTCATAAACGGACGCAAAGAGCTTTCAACTGATTGCAATGTATTCCCATCGGCGGCGGTATTTGACGCTCAGGGAAGCACCGCATCGGTCCATGTCGGCGGCACTTAAAGGCAATGTGAGCGTCCATTCCCATTGGATAACGAAGGATTTTACACCCGGAAGTAAGTATTCTCTTTACTGTCGATTGATTTTACAGTGATATCTGCACTACTCATCAACTCAAAAACACCAGATTATCCTTGTTAATTACACAACATTGATTGGTTTAAATTGTGTACAATGCTTTTGTATTTTTCCCCTTCGATTCGGAGAAACAAATATTTTTTCGGAGTTTAGGATGGCAGAAGACACTACACTACCCAGAATCCTCAGCTTTCGTTTGGGACTACAACATGTGCTTTGCTTCACAAACCCCATGATTAGTCCTCAAGCTCTGTGATTGGATGTTGGAGTGGCAGTGCGCGAAGTTTACACGGAGGGTCAAACAGCACTTTGAAATGGAATGAATCCCATCGACGGCCCACTAACCAAAACAGGAATCGAACGTGTCCTACCCCCCCCCTTAGGTCACAGGCTCCTCCAACAGTGCAACACAATAAAACAGATACACAGAAAAAATAGTGCAAGTAAATACAAAAATAAAAATAGTAAAATAGTAAAAAGTGAAATAGTGCAATAAGAGTCTATACAAGTGATTGGAATATGATATATTTGACAAATAATTTCTATGTAGCAGCCAGATGAATGTTATGGATGTTGTTTCAAAGTTCAGGTGTTTACTAGTCTTATGGCCTGTGGGATGAAGCTGTCCCTGAGTCTGGTGGTTTTATACACAACTACGGTGTAGTTATGCAATGATGACAAACTTGGGTCATAGGTTCCTCAACAAGACGTCTATCAATATGTGTGTACCTCCAACATTAAACTGTCATATTCTGCACATTTCTTATTCTATCTACATACATCTTATAAGAGTATAATAAATATGTATAATATCGGTTAAAATAAGTGCTTCAACATAGTTAACATTGCAGGAATGTTGATTGTCAAGTCCCAAAACAAACCATGCAATATATTAAACGTTAAGTACTTTGTCAGGCTTAATATTTATCAGATACCCCCAAAGCTTTTTGCTTACATGTATTTAAAAGAAGACCTTAACCTAAAGTATTATTTAATGTTTAAATAAAGCCTAATTAGTTTGTCTGTTTTGCACATCCTCCTAATATCTTTGTACATCCGGCACTAAACTGTTTTATTCTAGATATCTTTTACAGCAGGGCTATTCAATTGGCGGCCCGCGGGCCAAATCCAGCCCCCGGGTGATATTTACTGGCCCTTTGAGTATAATGTTAAAAAGTTTAATTTTTAAAAAAAAGTTTAATTTTTTTTTAATTCTTTTTACATTTTTCTTTTTTTGGGCCAGAGTGCCTTTATTCCAGAGAGGGTGTTAAATTGAGAGATAGAGGGGAAGACATTGCCTGAAAACTTTGGCGGGCTCGGGTTTCAAACCCACCTACTAGCTACTGTAGTGACAACTCCTGTCATTTATTGCGTCTCTGCGCGCGTCCTCGCGGCTCGCGCTGCCCTTCACTGCAAGCTCGCGCACCTTCGATGGTTTCGCGCCAATGATACGATTCATCAAACCTGGTCAGCATAGTTGGATATCAAAATGTCTCTTTCTACGTTAAAAAAACGAAAGGTTGACACCGAAAACCGGCAATTCAACAGCGAGTGGAAAGAGAAGTACTTGTTTGTAAATGTCAGTGGGAGGCCCGTGTGTTTAATCTGCAATGAGTGTTTATCGGTGTGTAAAGAGTACAACTTGAGAAGGCATTTTAAGACAGCTCACGCCAACTTTGACGTCACTTTTCCAGCGGGCTCTGATGCTCGCCGCCAGAAGATTTTGGGGCTAACTTCGTGCTATGACCAAAGACGTAGCTCCCTGTTTCGGGCTTGCACTGACCAAGAGAGAGCTACCGCAGCATCCCTACGAGTGGCCTGGATATTAGGCAAAAAAAAGGCCTTTTACGGACGCAGAGACAGTCAAAGAGTGTATGCTTGCATCAATTGAGGAAGTGGTTGCAGATGAGAAAATCCGAAAAAGCGTTATTGACTCAATTAAGAACATTCCGATTTCTGACACGTCAACATCAAGGAGAGTGGAGACCCTTGCATCGGACGTTTTTGAGATTCTCTTGGACAAACTGAGAAAGGCGGAGGTTATGTCGCTAGCTATTGATGAATCCACTGACAGCAGCGATGTTGCACAGCTGTGCCTCTATGTTAGATTTTTTATGGTGAGTGCTTTCGGGAGGATCTACTTGGATTAATTCCTTTGGATGGACACACGACCGGTGAGGTGATGTTCCACAAAGTGGTTTCGTTTTTCAAGGAGCACAAGTTGGGATTGGATCGTATTAACATGCTTGTAACGGATGGGGCACCTGCGATGTCGGGCCGAACACAGGGACTGTCCGCTAGGCTGGCAGATGTGGCTCCACAGCTGAGATCGCTTCATTGCCTCATCCACCAAAGCCTCCTGTGCGCAAAACTAAGTGGTGAGTTAAAAAACACAATGGACTCTGTCATGGCGATTATTAACTTTATTCGTTGTAACTCCAGTTTACAGCACCGCCTTTTCCGCCAGATGTTGTCAGACATGTCAGCTCAATATAATGATTTGCTCATGCACAGTGACATTAGATGGCTAAGCAAAGGAAACGTCTTGAAACGATTTTGTGAACTTAAGGAGGAGATCATGGCGTTTCTCCGCAATTCAAAACATAAAAAAGCCAACGCCTTTCTGTGTCTGATAGAGAATGATGAGTTTTACGCTGCCGTTTGCTTTTTGAGCGACATTTTCCAACATCTGAACCAACTCAATTTGGAGCTGCAGGGCAGAGATAAAATGGTCACACAACTTGTGGAGAGACTCCATGCGTTTCAAAAAAAGCTCACACTTTTTTCTACGGATTTATGTCCAGGCAAAATGCTCCATTTTCCAACACTGCGCACTGCAGGTTTACAAATCACCGAGGTGATGACTGGATTTATGGACGCATTGAAAACCAACTTTGCCGCGAGGTTTGAACATTTCAGTCTCCCGACTGAAGTGATGAGATTTGTGAAGGACCCTTTCTCTGTGAATGTAGAGGGGGAGTTTGCACTGAAAGCAAAGGAGCTGATTGTGACATTAAATGAGGCGTCTTTACAACTCGAACTCATTGACATTCAGTCATCAGATGACCTTCGACAGTCATTTCAGCTGGCAGGTTCTGAAAAGTTCTGGACTCATGAAGTCAGCCACGAGAAATTCCCTCATTCAAGGGGTCTTGCACTTTTTGTCCTCACAATGTTTGGCTCGACTTACACGTGCGAATCGGCATTCTCACACATGAATGCCATAAAAACTAATAATCGCGCATCCCTCACTGACCAGCATCTGCATCACTGTATGCGTATTGCCATGACAACGTATACTCCCGACTTCCCTGCCCTTGCTAAATCGAAAAAATGCCATTTCTCTCATTAGATGGCACATATCTGCCAAGTTGGTTGCATACTGTATGTCAGTTATCACCAGAGGTGTGGACTCGAGTCACATGACTTGGACTCGAGTCAGACTCGAGTCACCAATTTGATGACTTTGGACTCGACTTGACAAGATCACAAAACACTTGCGACTCGACTTGGACTTGAACACCAATGACTCAGGACTTGACTTGGACTTGAGCCTTCTGACTTGAGGTGACTTGATACTTTAATTCAAGGGTCTCCAACACGCCGATCGCGAGATGCCGCTAGAAGAGCAGACTCCAGTCGGGGAGAGCAGAATCTTCAGCCGCTCCTACTCTTGCTGTGAATCCATGCAGGCAGGGGCGGGACTTTATTTTGCTGAGCCACCATGCGGCCAATCATATGCGAGGACACACTAGGATCATACCATTATGTGAAAGAAGGGTGGGGGCAGACGCTCCAAAGACAGCAAGTGCAGTGGTACAGGCCAGCTACACAGAGCGACTGGGAGACGGGGAGCCGGATTTAAAGAGCAACTTGCAGGTTAGAGACACCAGTGAATAAATGTGTAGGAAAATGATGTATACACTAGATTTTCCAAAAAATATACATAAATATACACTACAGTGACATCTGGCGTCGTTTTTGTAAGACATTTTTACTTCCGCATAAAAAAAGCCTCCCCATGTGACCTCCCGCGTGTGACGTCACATGGGGGAGAGCGGCCGGTCTAACGTAGTAATAAACATGGATCACAATGCTAGTTTTGACACAGAAGAGGTTGAAAATAAATATTCTAATGCATATGACGGACCACAACCATATAATTATGAGCCTGCTAGGCGTCCAAGAGACCAGGAGCAGCCAAGGATTAGAAGAAATAACGGCCATCGGCGAGAAATGGAGCTGTGGTGTGAGGAGAACCAGTGGAGAACAGGGCAGCTGTCTTGGTGAGTGACCGGCGTTAGCTACAGTTAATGTTAGCTAACGTCGGTCACATCACAACATTGTAAAGTTAGCTATCATATATCAGGCTATAACTAAAGTAGTATTGATAATATAGTAACGTTACTGGCAGGACGATCTGGCGGAGAAAGGTTGTGGAGCCTCCGTTGATATGCCGTTGTAAATGGCTTGATGGAAAGCAGGTGTGTAGTCGGGGAGGGTGCACAGCTGATTGCAGCAGGTGAGTGGAGGTTGAGCCGGGAGCCAGGAGTGACAGCCACCACGCCCACACAAACAACACAGACAGGGGGAAACAAACAAACACAAAGGAGACGGCTGGAGGGATCATTGAGGAGAGGTGGCAGAGGTCCTTGAGTCGGTCAGCTGTTGCAGGAGAGTGAGTTGGATTCTGGAGAAGCGGAAGAAGCGGAAGAAGGAGCGGTGTATTACAAAGCGAGATAAGTGTGTTAGCTAGGTACGTTGGTCGGCTTTCCGAGGAAAATGGCGTCTTTGAGTCCTGGAGAGGAGGTTATGGAAAGTGCATCTGAAGGAGAAGGAGGATGGAATAAAGTAAGAAAAAAGACTTCAAGAAAGAAGATAGATATGTCAAGTGACAGTCTCAGTGAATCTGATTCACAGAAAGAAATGAAGAGAACAAAGAAAAGGCTTGAGAATGAAGAGTGGAAAGTGATTGTGGAGTTTGGTGAGCAAGCCGCAGCTAAGCTACATCCAGTGGCCCTGACTAAAGCGATTCACAAAGAACTTGGAGCAATAAAGCAAGCAAGATTTCTGAGCAAAGGACGGATGTTGGTAGAAATGATAAATGCAAAACAACAGGAAAAGTTACTGAAAATGAAGACCTTGAATGAAGTTCAAATTAAATGCCATGTTCCTGGAGCAAATCGGAAAATACTTGGAGTTATCAGTGGAGTTCCGATAGAAATCAGCATTGAAGAACTCAAGAAAGAAATTAAAGGGGGAAAAGTGTCTGTAGTTAAGCGTCTTCCTACTAGGTATCAGGGTAAGCTAGTGGATAGTTTGTCTGTTCTTCTTCAGTTTGAAGAAATAATTCAACAGAAAATAATGATAGGTTGCATGAGCTTTCCAGTAAGAGAATTCATCCCTAAACCTCTGCGATGCTTTAAATGCCAAAGGTTTGGGCATGTGGCAGACAAGTGCAAAGCTACTAAGCCCAGGTGTCCAAAATGTGCGGGGGAACATGAATATGGTAGTTGTGCTGCAGGTGCTAAGGTGAAATGTTGCAACTGTGGTGGGGAACATAGTGCTGCGTATCAGGGCTGCGAAGTGCAGAAAAAGGCCAAGGAGGTGCAGAGATACAAAGTGCAAAATAAAGTCTCATATGCTGAAGCAACAGAAAAGGTATCATTAAACATAGCTAGGAAATCCCAAGTAGCAGCAAGTATATTCTCTTCAAAAGATTTTCCAAAACTCCCACAGGCAAAGGAAAGCCCCACAAAGTGTTCACATAAGTGTGTGATAGGAGAGGATGCATTGATTGTAAATAAGTACAAATTTGTGGCCTTTATTGGAAAAGTGGTGAATGTTGCTTTGCAACAAACAAAAAAGAGGTCAAGACTGAAAACAATAGTGGAAGCAGCAGGTGAATTTTTGGGGATAAAGGATATAACCGTTGAAATGATACATGATATGCTAGCCCCCAATAATGAGGAGTCACAGATAAGTGAGTAGATTAATGGTTTTTCTCATTCTGCAATGGAATGCTAGAAGCCTTATTGCAAATGGACAAGAATTCAAGACCTATATATATCAGTTAAAAGAAAAACCAGACGTTATTTGTATCCAAGAAACATGGCTGAAGACTCATTTGGACTTCATTATTGGGGGATATAGTGCTGTAAGACAAGATAGAAATAATGGTCAGGGAGGGGGATGTGCAATCTTTATCAGAGAAGTAATGTCGTATAGTAGGCTAGATTTAAGAACAGTCTTGATTTAGAAATAGTGGGGTAGAAGTTTGGATTAATAAAAGGAAAATTAGTGTCCTGAATTTTTATAATCCATGTAATAAACTCAAAATAGAGGAATTAGACAGACTTTGTCAAGGAAATGAAATAATATGGTGTGGTGATTTTAATGCACATAATACAATGTGGGGAGGGAGATCAACAGATTACAACGGACAGGTAGTGGAGGATTTAATGGAGGCAAAGGAATTAGTTTGTTTAAATAATGGGCAAGGTACAAGACTCAATTTTAGAGATGGAACAGAGTCTGCGATCGATCTAACTCTGGTAACAAGTGAATTAGCTTCTGGTAGCAGTTGGGAAGTATGGCAGATAACAGTATTGGGAGTGATCATCTTCCGATTATAATCAAGTTTGGTATAAGTAATGTGGTTGAGCTAGACGGTATCATGAGATGGACTTTTTCTAAATCAAATTGGGAGGTGTTTGCTAAATTGTGTGATAATGAATTTGATAAGGTTGATATGGCAGGAAGTATTGATGAAATAAATGAGCAATTTACTTCATTATATAATTAAGAGCGCTAAGCAAACTATTGGGAATAAAACTGGTAAACTTAGTAAATGTGTTAAGATGGTACCGTGGTGGAACAAAGAATGTAATGATGCAATCCGAAACAAAATCAGGCTGTTTGGAAAGTTAAGAAAGACACATTCAGTATACAATTTATTAGAATATAAAAAGGCACAGGCTCAGGTAAGGAAAATTGTTAAAAGAGCAAAAAGGGAGTGTTGGAGAGGATTCTGTTCAAGTATTGGGAGAACTACGCCATTAGATAAAGTATGGGGAATGATTAAGAAGATGAGGGGAATTAGACAGCAGAGTAACCTGCCAGTGTTAGAGAATGGAGGGGAAATTGCCACTGGTGCTATGGAGAAGGCAGAAATTCTAGCTAAGAATTTTGTCAAAGTTCATACTTCTGAAAATTTGACGGAAGAAGGTAAGAGCAGGAGACAGGAAGTGTTGGATGAACATCCTAATGTATATGAGGAAAGAAATTTGTCACAGAGTGTTGTAAATGTACCTTTTTCTATTCAAGAGTTGAGAAGAGCACTAAGTAAGTGTAAAATGACTGCTCCTGGGAAAGATAATGTATGTTACATAATGTTGGCCAAATTAAGTGATTTTGCATTAGGAAAGCTGCTGGAGATGTACAATAAGATCTGGGAGGAAGGGAAGCTGCCAGTAATATGGAAAGAGTCTGTCATTATTCCTATTAGAAAACCTGGGAAAGATCCAACCAGTCCAGGCAGTTATAGACCTATAGCTCTGACATCGCACTTGTGTAAAGTTATGGAAAGAATGATAACAGAAAGGCTGACATACTATGTTGAAAAAATGAATTAATGACTCCTTATCAGAGTGGGTTTAGAAGAGGGCGGAGTACTTTAGATCCACTGTTGTGCCTGGAATCTGAAGTCAGGAAAGCTCAAGTGAACAAGGAGTGTGTTGTAGCTGTATTCTTTGATGTGGAGAAAGCTTACGATATGATGTGGAAGGAAGGATTATTAATAAAACTGGACATTATGGGTCTGGGAGGAAACGTATAATTGGATTATGGATTTTTTGTTTGGCCGTGCCATCAGAGTCCGAGTTGGCAATTCATATTCTCGAAGGCATGAAGTTGAGAATGGAACCCCGCAGGGGAGTGTAATTAGTCCTCTTTTGTTTTCTATCATGATAAATGATATATATACACAAGTAGGATCTGATATTGGTAAGTCACTTTTTGCAGATGATGGAGCTATTTGGAAAAGGGGCAGAAATGTAAATATATTGTAGGTAAGATTCAGGAAGCCATTACGGAAATTGAAAGCTGGTCTCTGACATGGGGGTTTAGATTGTCGGTGGAAAAAACTGAAACTTTATTTTTTACGAGGAAAAGGATAGGTGAGGAGGTTAGGTTAAAACTTTATGGACAAGAACTAAAGAAAGTGAAGACATTTAAGTTTCTGGGAATATGGTTGGATGAGAGAGTCACATGGAGTATTCACATTGATAAAGTAGTAGATAAATGTAAAAAGGTTTTAAATGTTATGAGGTGCTTGGCAGGCACTAAGTGGGGGGCTGATAAAGCTGCTTTGAGGAACGTGTACACAGCCTTAATTAGATCAGTCATAGAATACGGACTATAGTGTATGGTTCAGCTGCATACTCTTCTCTACAAAAATTAGATAGAGTCCAGGCACAAGCACTAAGGATATGCTGTGGGGCAGTCAGATCTACACCAGTGTCGGCACTTCAGGTAGAGGTCGGAGAAATACCAATTTATTTAAGGAGAAAACAGTTAATTGTTAATTACTGGGCAAATCTACAGGGCCATAAAGATACGCACCCCTAAACAAACTGTAAAAACGAGTTGGGAAAGTAACAAAATTAAAAAAGAAAGTTTTTGTGTTTGTGTTTCGGAATTATGTAAGGAATTCAAAGTTAAAGAATGGAATATTAGTCCGACGGTGGTGTTATCAGCTGTTCCACCATGGTTGCTACCTCAACCTATAGTAGATTTATCCTTATTGAAACGGTTACATTCAATGAAAAATAAAATCAACGTGCAGGCTTACGTGAACACTGTTCTACATGAACAATATGGGCAGTTTATACAAATATTTACAGATGGATCCAAAAATCCAGAAAATGGTCAAACTAGTTGTGCATTTTATGTTCCTGAATTAAGGTCAAAGTGGGGAAGCGAACGAGTGATCACATCGCAGTATACACAGTAGAGATGATGGCTATCTCACTAGCACTTCAGTGGATAGAGGAAATACAGCCAATGCGAGTGGTCATTTGCTCTGACTCCAGCGCAGCTCTGGAGAGTATAAACAACTTCTCTTCAGAATGTCGTCAGGATATTTTACATGAAATTTTACACATCATGTTTAGGTTACTTCATTTGGGAATTGTTGTTCAATTTGTGTGGGTTCCAGCGCATGTGGGTATTAGAGGGAATGAGGTAGTGGATCAACTGGCAAAATGTGGTTTGAAAGCAAAACAGGTTGATATAATTGTACCCATCAGTAGAGCAGAAGTCAAATCTGTTACAAAGTTGTTGTCAAGCAACAATGGCAAAAGTTGTGGGACAGTAACACTAAAGGAAGACATTTATACCAGATACAAAGGGAAGTAGGAACAGAAAGCACTTGGGGGAGTAGTAGAAGAGAACAGAGCATTAACAGCAGGATAAAATTGGGTCACTCTGGATTAAACTCATCAATACATCTGATTGGAAAACATCCAACTGGCAATTGTGATGGTTGCCAACAACCAGAGACAATACATCATGTATTTTTTAGCTGCCCGGAATATACAAAGCAAAGACTCATGCTGAAAACTGCACTGGAACAACTTAACATCAAGGACATGGATTTCAAGGCAATATACGAAAGTAACTCAAGAAATGCAGTAAACAAGCTGATCTTCAAGTTTCTCAAAAACACTGGTCTGAGGACAAGGATTTAACATGAACATTAAATAAATCAACAGTAGGTGGCGATATATGCTCCAAGTGGAAGCGATTCGCCATTGAAGAAGAAGAAGAAGAAGACGGCTGGAGGAGTACAGCCACCACAGCGTTACCTAATGCAACTCCACACTACGTCTTACGGTGCTGTGTACCGGAGGGGAGAGAGAGAGAGGAACGAATGGGGGAGAGAGGAACGAAGGGGGGGGGGGGGGGAGAGAGGAACGAAGGGGGGGGGGGGGGGGGGAGAGGAACGAAGGGGGGGGAGAGATGTAATACGGTTTCCTGATAAACGTTTTGTTTGATAGGCCTCAGCTGTGGAGAGTATGTGCTGCAGGGAGGTGGATGCGCCTCGCACAACGCACCCAGGAACTAAAGCTAGCTCCGGTCCTTTTCCTGTTAGGGAAACTGTGGACTCGATGTCCTGACACGCTGGAGTTTGTGCAACCTGCACAAACTCCAGCTCACCATGATTACAAATGGTGAAATGCAATGTAAAATTACCGAAAAATACCAGCTCACTAAATCACAACCGCTCAAACCAACTACAAACTACTACCGCGGATTGGGCAGAGAAGGAGTCCGAGAAAGTTGCTCCCCCATGTGACGTAATATGACGCGTTTGACGTATGACGTTAAAAAAAAGCAGTTTTTAGTAGCAGAGCTCAAAACGGCTCCTTTCTCCTCTGAATTATTGCCCTTATGTCTTGTAAAACATATCAAATCCTGCATTAACTTTTTTAATTGTAATTTTCAGGCAAGGTTAAGCATAAATCTAGTAAAAAAAAAAACCTGCAAGTTGCTCTTTAAATGAAAAATGCGTCGGAAAAAGTCAAGAAATTTGGGAAAACCGAAAACAGAAGCAGCATCTGGCTGCATTTCAATGATATTGGAGAAAGCAAAGCTGAGTGCAGGATTTGTAAAATGAAAATAACCTTCAGAGCAGGGTTTTCTTTTGGTAACCACTCAGGATTTATTGTCAGAGGTGGGAGAAGTTCAGATCTTGTACTTGAGTAAAAGTACCTGAGTGTAGGAATACTCGTTTACAATAAAAAGTCCTGCATTCAAAATGTTACTCAAGTAAAAGTACAAAAGTATTAGCATCAAAATATACTTAAAGTACCACCTGCAGAGGGATCTAGATTCAGGTGTTCTTTTCCCCATAGAGACCGCCTCGCTGCACATTATCCCTGGCATAAAGATAGATTGTGGGTCCCTTATAACATGTTGTACACAGTGGAAATAAACATTCTGATCACCTCAACATCAGGGATCTTATACATGAAACTCCTTCTGAATCAAACCGTCACGGTAGCCTTACCTTACTGATCCGTCTTAAAATAGAAGAAAACACGTTAATTTACCAGGAGAGAGAAAATGGATTATTAAATTATTAATGTGACTAATAAAGAGCAGTTTGATTATTAAGTATTATTCTGTTGATCGATGTCATTACATTTGGTGAAAAGCACATAAGGACTTGTTTCAGACTCGTTTTGTCAAAGTTTAGTACTTGGACTTGACTTGAACTTGCCCATCCTGACTTGAGACTTGACTCGGACTTGAACTGTTGGGTTGAAGCACCCTTCAGTGGTTGAAGGTTCGAGCCCGCTCCGCGCCGTTCGTCTGATGAGTGGTCTGCTATAAAAAGGAACGGCTCAGACGCAGAGATATGAAGTTTAACAATAAGCTGATTTAATGGTAAAAACAACAGTACAATATAACGAAGTACTTCGGGCCTTGGCTCTTAGTACCGTGCGATGTACGTATCAGACAGTCAGACAGAACAGAGGCCCCGAGTGTACAGAATTCATAATATTTATGCCCACAAACGGAGAGGAGTTGTGTGGGAGGAGTTGTGTCGGTTGCTCCTCCCTAGGTGTTCATCCATTGGTGGACTCACTCCTGGGCGAGCCCTAGGCAGCGAATCAGAGTGAGTCAGTCATTGACGAGGTCTAAACAGCGAATCAGAGTGAGTCAGCCATAGGTGTGGGAAGTTTGGATCTCCTGCGCCGCCGATCAGTCCCAGGTCATCTTTTATGGCAGCCATAAAATAAACAATTCTGGGTGCACGGGGGTGAGGTACCAATCCTTATCTTCGTTTATCCTCAGCACCTGGCCGTACCACTCCGCATCCCAATCTTTCTCTCAGTACAATCTCTGCATAGACTCAATGGTGTCAGTTTTATTACCTTTCTCCTACAACCCCCCCATGCTCCTATCCGGCCCATTAAAAACCCGGGGGGGGGCGACTGGATCCTCTACATTCCTAAGTCAACGCACACACAATTGACCACAGCAAACAAAACAAAATAAGAACACTTGGTCTAGTTTCATAAGTATACATTTTACACAGACAAAGTTATAATTATTGAAACAGGTTATATAGGATATACAGGTTACTTTAGAACGCAAAGACTTGAGACTTGACTCGGACTTGAGCGCAAAGACTTGAGACTTGACTCGGACTTGCAACACAATGACTTGGTCCCACCTCTGGTTATCACTATGTTAATCAAAAAAGGTTTGAGTTTTAAAAGGCTGTGTGTTGTGGTTTGGTAATTAATACAAGTCTTTTGATAATTGTTTTTGCTTTTAATTAAGCAATTGATTTGGTATGGCTCACATGTCTTTATTGTTATTATACCATAATATGCACTGTTGTTTGTGTATGGCTGTGTATAAATTGCTATTTTGTGTGAATTATTAGATCATTTAATCTAAATCTAATGATGTTGATGGTTATATTAGCTTCACATGTACTGAGTTCTGAACTTGCCATTTATAAAGGCCTTGGGGCTATGTTTGATTTAATTAAACAAAATATATGCACTCCACTATGCTGTTGTAGTATTTACTGTATCTGAAGCTCTTAATATGATTGCTCATATTTCAAGCAATTCTTTTCCCGGCCCCTTGCTTTGGATCATTTTCATCAACCGGCCCCCATTCCAAACTAATTGAATAGCCCTGGTTTAGAAGAAAGAATCATTGAATTCAATTGTTCAAGGTTTATGGCTGAAAAGCATTCTAATTTTCTATCTAGTGTAATATTAGAACTTACGTTTCCGGGAGCTGTTGATAACACTATACCGGTCAAAGGCAAGAGGTCATTAATTTTGTTTCTAAGAGTAACAATTTCATCGTTAAAAAAGCACATAAAATCATTCCTACTGAGTGCTATGGGAATAGAAGGCTCAGTAGAGCTGTGGCTCTCTGTCAGCCTGGCTACAGTGCTGAAAAGAAATCTTGCATTATTCTTATTCTCATCTATTAATGAAGAGTAGTAAGCTGCTCTCGCTTTACGCAGTGCTTTCTTATATTCATTGAGAGTAATATGCCAAATTAAACGAGATTCTTCGAGTTTAGTGGAACGCCATATCCTTTCAAGTTGTCTCGACTTTTGCTTTATTTTGCGGGTTTCGGCATTATGCCATGGAGCTAGTCTATGTTGTTTTATTTTCTTCTTTTTCAAAGGAGCAACAGAGTCTAATTTTATTCGCAGCGCATCTGTAGCACTATCAACAACATGATCAATTTGGGGTGGTGTACATTTTGTATAAGTTTCCTCCCTTACATGCAGACATGCTATCAAGTTAAGTATTGATGGAATCTCTTCCTTACATTTGGCTATAGCACTAACAGATAGGTTTCTGCTGCAGGACTTTTGACTGATGCTTTGTAGTCTAGTAACAGTACTTCAAAAGTTACTAAGAAATGGTCGGATAAAGCAGGATTATGCGGTTCGACTAATAGTTGCTCAATTTCAATACCATAAGTCAGAACAAGGTCGAGAGCGTGATTATAACAGTGGGTTGGTTTATTTACACTCTGACGGAAACCAATAGAATCTAATATAGAGTTAAATGCAACAGTAAGGCTATTTTTATCATCGTCAACATGAATATTAAAGTCACCTACGATAATTACTTTATCTGTTTTAAGAACCAAAGCTGATAAAAACTCAGAGAATTCTGATAAGAATTCTGAATAAGGACCTGGTGCACGGTACACTGTAACAAATAAGATTGGATGCAAACTTTTCCAGGTCGGATGCGTAAGACTAAAAACATGTTTAAGAGTCCACATTTAATCTTCCTGTTTTGTTGCACTGTAGTAGTTGTTACATTTACTTTTATTAGGTTATTATTATGTATGACACCTCTATTAGGTTTTACCTTAAATTGTCCTTGGGCAGACACACACACCGTTAATATTGGGTATTTTATTGGGTTCGGGATTCCTATGGATGACTGCCCAGGAGAGAGCGCAGAGAAGCGTGTAAGACTGTGACTCCGCCTCCTGGTCTCAACTCCAGTTTGTCATGGATTAAGTCCACAAAGCTCTGAAATGTTTGCCGAAATGAGATGTGCACCTTCCAAAGTAGGATGAATGCCGTCTCTCTTAATCAGACCAGGTTTTCCCCAGAAGGCTGTATTTACGAAGCCCACATCGTTTGCTGGGCACCACCAAGACAACCAGTGCTGAAATGATGACATGCGGCTATACATGTCGTCATTGATCAGATTGGGGAGGGGACCAGAGAAAATTACGGTGTTCGACATTGTTTTAGCATATCTACACACCGACGCCACATTAACTTTGGTGCATTCTGATTGGCGTAAACGAACATCATTACCACCGACGTGAATAACAATCCTACTGTATTTACGTTTATTTTTAGCCAGCAGTTTAAGATGCGCCTCAACGTCTCAAGTGGGTGCCTCGCTGAGTGGGGAATATCTGTTAGATACGTGAACGGGTTGCTTGGGACCTGCGGGTTTCGCGTTATGCCTCTTCTGAACAGTCACCCAGTCTCCCGGCTGCTCGGGAGTTGCCGGGGGACGGCTAGTAGGAGCTACCTTTTGCCGGTCCACAAATAAGTTTGTGCACAGATGGAAGGCTGACAGGCAGGTAGGCCATCCAGTTATTTTAGCAGGGCCGGCTAAAATGATTGGTCGTGCTTTTTACAGTGCCACGGCTTCCACAGATGAAATGTTGTATAAATAATGTATTTATTGTCAAAGCATTTAATATATTCATTGCTATCGGGATGTTAAGAGCATTCCATGGAATATAACAAAAAGTGTTTCTGAAATAAATTACATACCCCACCTTTAAGTTAAGATAATATAAGCTATCAGCAGCAGAACAGGCACACAGGATACCCGGAGGTGACAACAACAACCGGAAGTGACAACACGCTTACCGCAATAGTGAGGGTGTTGTTAATAAAAACAATATAAAGCATTTTTAATAAATGAGACTATCTAGACATCTGTCGATACAGTATATCTTAATCATTTGTGTTAAATAACAATAATTTCTTGGCCTTTAAAATCCAGTTATGGTCATGCTCAAAAATATGCAACGACAAAATGATAAATAGTGATGAATAAATTGGCATTGATATTTTGCCTCTTTATAACATGTTTAAATATATTCATTGCAATCATTGAATGGCAAAACATTACAAATATTTGTTATAGTTTTTGGGATCTTTTATTCTTCGACCTTTTGCAGCTCCTGCATCAGAGCTGGAAGAGAAACAGAAGTAATATACAGGAATTACACAAAATATTTCAGTGAATATTGATAGTATAGACAACGACTGATGGCCTACCTGTGATAATCTCCTCCTTGACTTTTTGAAGTTCTTTTTTCACTTCTTCAATAATTTCCTTCAAACACACAGATGTATGCAATAACTTAAAACCTTGGTATTAAAAAAGTTGTACTTGACAAATCCTAGAAAATCATCAGTATTTCAGTAAATGGTCTGAAAGCTATATTCATTAACATGGCACAAGAGTGGCATCCTGAACAAAGGTTATTGTTGCTTGCAAATCCTGTTGTTTTTTGTAAAAATGTAGAATATTACAACATAACACTGTTATTAGTATTTTGTTGATTATAAAAAAGTCAAAACATTCCCTTGATGAAATAAAAGTTAATATGCTTTGAACAGAAGTAAGAAAAGTTTTTTGTTTGGTTTCAGGATATTTTTGTATTTTCAATAGAGCAACCAACCTGTTTGATTCCTTCAATATCATTTCCGGTGCCATCCGAGTTATTTTTCCCCACCTTCATTCTAAAATATAAAGACGCATTTTTACCCTTAGCCGAAACAGACTATTGAAAGAACTGACACTGAGAAGTGGACACTTTTAATCAGAAAGCACAAAAGCACTTCAAGGAGCAGGTGGAGGAACCACTTCATTTGAATGTTCTATATAATAAATATCAATATCAATATAATCCTATAATTTGACTTGAGTTTGTGGTACTGTAGGGTAATGACTTTCTTTCTACAACAATTTGTTTACCCATTACTTGGTTCGATTAATGCTAATACTAATTACCACTCTGGTGTTTGTATGACCAAACCCTCCCACAGTTTATGTTCATGCTGTCAATAAAGACATCTAGTAATGCATTTACAGGCACTACCATGGAACATATTGTGGAGCAGAAAACTGTCACCAGACGGCTCAGACACAAGTTTCAGTCTCATGCTATAATAGCCTCACAAAGAAAAGGGGTGCTTTTTTTTTGTAGTGAGTCATTTGCAAGCACAACACCTCTAATATAAAACAGAGTTTTTCACTGGCTCTAGTCATCATACGAAGCAGAGCGTGAGAGAAGTAGCAGTTTGGCAGAGGAGAGAACACTCGTGACAGGGAGACTGATACCTGGACCCTGAGGAAGTGGCTGAGTTAGAAGAGGGATTAGTGGAGGAGCTGGGGCTGGAGTCCTTTTGATTGCTGCTTAAGGATTTGTTTGCAAAAACATGCCGATCCTTTAAGGCTGATTGGGTTTTTAATTGTAAGGATAGCTCAAGCAAATGAAAGGTGCTTGGTAAACATAACGTAATGATGAGTCACGTGGATAATGAGAACCTAATGAATCAGGGGCTTACCTTGGAATTGTAGCATATTTTTCTTTGGACTTTCCCTCGATTTCTGATGAAAGATGTATTAATACGGTACATAGCAAGAAGATGAAATGAAAAGTCATATTTATGTGATGGATTTATTATATATATATATATATATATATATTAGGGCTGTCAGTCGATTAAAATATTGAATCACGATTAATCGCATGATTGTCCATAGTTAATCGCGATTAATCGCAAATTAATCGCACATTTTTTGTCTGTTCTAAATGTACCTCAGAGGGATATTTTTCAAGTTTTGAATACTCTTATCAACATATGAGTGGACAAATATGCTTTATGCAAATGTTTGTTTATTATCATTTGAACAATGACAAATATTCTCATGAATATTAAACACAACAACCTCTGAACATTACAAATATTCGCCTCAATTCAACCTGGAACCTGTGTGTGTGTGTGTGTGTGTGTGTGTGTGTGTGTGTGTGTGTGTGTGTGTGTGTGTGTGTGTGTGTGTGTGTGTGTGTGTGTGTGTGTGTGTGTGTGTGTGTGTGTGTGTGTGTGTGTGTGTGTAGACACTGTGATGGATCGTTGGAGCTATGTGCAACTCAAGGCATATGCTCGAACGGGAGCTGCCTGGACGCTGCAATCATGTTGCGCGCACTATCCGTGCTGAGTGTGCTGACTTTTCGTACAATGTCCCCCTGTCTGGCTACCTGCATAAAGTCAAGTGCTCGGCGCAGTTGTCGGCGAAATGTCGCTCCTCTTTTTTCATTGAAACAGCTCCTTATATCCGTTAGCGCAGCTAGCTAGCACCAGATGCTAACAACAACAATACACGTAAGGTGTGCTCTTTCTCTCTCTCTCGCTCGCTCGCGCCACACATACACACACCCTCCCGGTCCTCCCGATGGCCAGTCCGGGCCTGCCGGTGAGCGTGGAAGTGTGGTCTGCCGCAAGCGGGCGGCAGGAGCGGGGCTGTCAGCGTCAGCTTGTAGATGGTATTTTAAACTCGATGCGCTCTGAAACTACGGGGCGGCCGAGGACAAAAAATACACATGCGTTAATCGCATTAAAAATAATTAGTGGCGTTAATTTTTTTTTGCGTTAATGCGTTAACTTGACAGCCCCAATATATATATATATATATATATGGGTGTGTGGCACTACTCACCTCCCGGTTCTGAGAACTTTGGGGTATCCTCCTGCAGGCAAGCACATAAATGTAGCAAACATTTCTTACAAACAAACATGCCTTAAAGTGTACGGCTCCTTCTACAACCCTTGTAGAATAGTGAGAAAAATCAGGAGACTTACATTTTCAGGTTGTACCTTTTTTGCAGCAGGATTATCAGAAGCTTTCCTCCTATTTAAGATAATTTTATTATCATCACTTAGAGGATAACTGTCTTTTATGTCTCCTAAGTAATAACTTACCTCCTAGCAAGGATGGCACTAATTTCTCCCATTAGACCAGCTCCTCCACCTCCCTCAGAGGAGGATGTTGATGTTGGAGGTGGAGCTGCTACTCCTCCCTCATCCTGGATACACAAAAACAACTTCAGTCATGTTCAGGACTTTGGTTCATTGATCAGCTTACTCAGTCTGTCAATTGTGCGAAACTAGAGTAATCCATCACTTATGCCAAGCTGCATCTTTTGATACAATGTGATACATTGCTCTCCCTCATGGTGATTGCATTGGTGGAGTACTTCAAGAGAGATTGTAAGTTCTTTACCTTCACAGTTTTACGCAGTTTGGCTCCTGACAGAGCTGTCGCCAGATTGTTTCCACCCCCACTTCCTCCTGAAGGGGGCGGTGGTGGTGCAGGTGGGACCACTCCCCCAGCAGGAGTTGGTGGTGGTGGGCCCGGAGGTGGTGGGGGTCCAGGGGGGGAGGGTGGAGTGGTGGCAGGGGCAGGAGGAGCAGCAGGGGCAGCGGTCTCCTTCTCCTGCCTCTGACACTCGGCTCTGGACAGACGTGGACACATTCTGATGTTGGTGTGAAAACCCAGCAGTTTCTAAAAATGGTGTCGTATTTAAGTGTTGCTTCTCTTTCAGCTGAGTTAAATCCATAACAATATCATTTAGTTCTGGGAGATTTTAGTACAAGCGCCTACGGTGCCAGCTTCTCGAATGTGGGGATTATCAGTTTATCATAGTGAACTGAATATCTCTTTGACTGTGGATTGATAAAAGCGAGAAATCTGAATAAATAAGCATGATGACAATCACTGATATATATGATTTATAGGAAATAGTACCCTGTATGCTCCTCCAGCTCCTGTGCAGAGGGTCCGTTCTGAGCCGGGCCTAAGCAGAAACATTGTTATTTGTAACGAATAAGTGTTCTCCTCTAAATCAACACTTTTCAAAAGAACACAGTAGATGAAAACAAGGTTGTAGTAGAGAGAGAAAATAACCTAACTAGTAACCTTACGTTCATTTTGATAGTATACATTCATCATATATAATGTAGTGGTTTCCTTTTGTATGTGAAAAATCAAGCGATGAAGTAATTTGTCACTCACTGGAATGAATACATTATTATTATTATTTCAAACCATATGTCAGTGCAATATCACATTTTCAACACACAGCAGCAGGACTATAGCAAAATGCAAAACAATTGTAAAATGCAGTGATAACCTGTTTATTATTTCAATCAGTGTGTTCCCTTTATAAGACACAATCAGGCTTTGATTATGATTTATGCTATACACATAGCGGCTACACAGATCACAGCATGACTGCTACAGTAGCACCCTGCCCTTCCTGTTGAACTCTTCCTGTTGCTCTACCTGTGCCTGCTGGAGAATGAAGAGCCTGCAATGCATGCATCATGGAGTCGGCAAAAAGAGCAGCATCTTCTTTACTGCCAAAGTTCAACCCCCACACGTGTTTGGGATCCCGCCACTGATGGAAGTTTGGAGTGGCTTGGTTGTACTTTATCCCTTTGACAATAGGACAGTTGATCACCACCTAACAGAGAGGAAGGATTTGAGACCTTGGGGGTCTTAGCTCAGTTTGTCACAAACACCTTACACATTAAGAGTTATGCAAACTCATTTGACTCAGATGTATAATGCATGATGTATCTGTCAGTTTATACAGATTATGACACCTCAAAGTTTAGGTAATGTTATTGTGGCAGCGGGGTGTGGTTAGAGTGGCTCAGCTGATCAGAACCAGGTAAAGAGTCACTAAATAAAAGCATGCTGGTAGGGAGATCCACTGACACGGAGCAGCCTCCTTCCATTCTGATAGTGGTGCAAAAAAAAAACAAAGTTTATTAAAAATAGCCGGGTGGCAGAAACTGTGGTATTCCACAAAGTAACATAAATAATACAGCCGTCCTTTATTTCTTGAGGCTGCTTCGTGTCAGTGGATCTCCCTCTCAGGACCCAGACTACTGCAAGGAGACCAGAACCAGGTTACCAGCATGCTTTTATTTAGTGACTCATTACCTGATTCTGATCAGCTGTCTGGCCTCCAGTGGTGACACTGTATTGGACAAAAGGAGCACATTAATTAATTTCCCATCTGATCGCAGGGACATACAATCATCCAATCAACCTTCAGACTGAGTCTTTAAGCAACCTCTGACAGTACGCCATGTCTGGTGTGAGATGTGAGAGCAGGCTGAAGAAGCCACATCTCAACAAAACTAAAAACTACAAAAGTATGGGAACAAGCTTTGACTTCTTATTTCTATTGAATAGCTGCTGGCATGGATGTATAGCATAGATAGACCAAATTCAATTATGAGCTGAGGTGAGGCTAATGTTGAATAGGTTATGCTGTGTTTTAAGCAGGGGACTAAGCAAACTTGAAATATTTTCATTGAACTTGGTGAAACTGAGCTAAACTGGAATTACAGCTGAGTTTGTCATTCTATTGTTTTCCAAGTGAGTTGTTCCCTCAGGGTGTGTTGTACCTGCTGGTCAGCCTGCAGTTTGCGTCCCACCACTCTGAAGGTATTAGCCCCAGGGTGATGATAGATGTGGACTCGGCTAATGGAAGGAGCCTCAGATCCCGCTGGCACCCATCCCTTGTGGACATCATCATACAGCATGACTGTTGCTCTTACTTGGCAGATACTAGACTCACTTTGGGGAGGAGAAAATATGAAAAATGATGACATGATGCTCATGCTCATTAGTAAAGAACAAAAGGTTGCTGAATGTGGAGGGAAACAAATGTGTAGTGTAGTGGCAGTAATGTAGATATGGACACCTGGTTTTGAAGCGGTAATGCTTGAATATTCATATTTAGTCTCTAGTCTTTGTGTGGAGGGCACTGCACTGTGTATGGTGTAACGAGGGGTTACGTATGGTAACCCTTGTTATATAAACACAGGCGGAGCCCTCTACTGGACTCTATGGGTACTCCCCTCGATCCTATCATGCAAGCACTGAGACTTTTCTAGACGTAGCCGGCCCCGGGGCGGGCCTACCTGAATGCGCGCGCATCTCACCGCATAAGAGGAGGCCTCGCCTCCTCACTGCCATCCTTTGCTTCTCTTCAGCAAGCAGCATAGGACAGACAGGGCCCCAGAGGTAGAGGGCTCCGCCTGTGTTTATATAACAAGGGTTACCATACGTAACCCCTTGTTATATCTCTCACAGGCGATGTATACACGCGCTGTCGTCCCACAACAACACTGCTCCATCTCACTGTTTCTGACTGGCTTTCTGGTTAGCAGCCACTGCGCCTCACTCACCTCTCCCTCGGCCGTAACCGTGGAGAGAAAAGAGGCTGCGGCTGACAGAGCACACCCTGACGCGCTTACCCCGCGGAGGTGTGCTATAACGTGGAGGACTCCCCCCTCCTGCCCTAAAGCAGGGGAAAAAGAGTCCTCCAGCCCCTATGGGCCCATGTGCGCGTCACGTGGGCCCGGGGAAAAACGTAAGCGCATTACGTCCGGGGAGGGGGTCAGATGCCCACTGACCCACAGCCCCCCTCCCTCCTCACCAGTCCTGCGTTGCCCCAGCAAGCACAGATGATGAAAAGGAGCCAGACATGTCCAAGAGATAAAACTTTATGAAGGGGCCTAGCGTTGACCAAAATGCCACCGTGCATATGTCCTCCACACTCACGCCGTTAAATAAGGCTGTTGACACAGCCATAGCTCGTGTAGAGTGTGCACGGACCCCCGTGGGGAAGGCTTTCCCCGCCTGTCCATAGGCATGTGCAATGCACTCACAGAGCCAGCCTGGCAGGCGTTTCTTGGACAGAGCTTTTCCAGTTACTCCGCTCTGGTCACCCCGGATCATTAAACAACTCGGGTGCACCGATAAAGCGGTTAACTCAGACACTCTCTTGGCTGATGTTAAGGCAAGTAGCAACGCTGTCTTCCACGACAGTGCTTTCAGGGAGGAGAGCTCCAGAGGCTCAATCGGTCCTGTGACCAGAGCCTCGAGCACCAGCGGCAGGTCCCACTGCGGGGCGGAGGCGCGCACCACTGGGCGCAGCCTCCTGAACCCCCGCAAAAACCGTGACATTAGTGGCTGAGAAAAAGCTGACCTGCCGCTAAATCCCTCATGGCAGGACGAGATGGCTGCTGCATACACTTTCACTGTGGAATGAGCAAGCCCTCTGTCCACCAATAACTGTAAGTACGACAAAATAGATCCCAATTCACAAGATAGGGGCTCTATTTTCCGCTCCTCACACCATCGCAGGTTGATATATGCCACTGTGGTGCTGTTGTCGCTCCTGACCAGTACATGTCTCCCCTGAATTAAGGGTTTGAAATGCTGGAGGACCAACACTACTGCCCGCAGCTCTAGGAGGTTGCTGTGCCGTGACTCTGTTAGAGACCAGCGCCCACCTATAGCTCTCCCCAGGCAAAACGCAAATACTTTCTGTGTTTCGGAGCAATCCCAACATGAAAGTAAGCGTCCTTCAGGTCGATGGTTGTAAACCAATCGCCTGGCTGAACCAGTCCCAGTAACTGTTTTATAGTTAACATCTGGAATTTTCTGCGTGCAATGTGGAGATTCAGACTGCGAATCCAGAATGGGCCTGAATTCGTCTGTCTTTTTGGGCACCAGGAAGTACAGGGAATAATGCCCCCCCCTCTCTGTCTTGCGTGCGCACAGCAGACACTGCCTGTTTTTGCACCAAGGCCTGAACCTCTGCTGAGAGAAAACCTATCTCCCCTCGGGATGATAGCTTTGCCTCTCTTATGCCTGTGAACGGAGGAGGGATGCTGCAAAACTGGAGTGAATAACCCAGTCTCAGCGTCCTGTCCATCCACTCCGTTAACACGCAGCTGCGCTTCCATTCCCCATAACACTGTTTTAGAGGATGTGCAATCAACTGTGGGGCTCCAGCAATAAAGCTGTGGTACTCTATGGCGACCCGTCCCGCCGCAAAACTCCCCGTGAAGGGGAGCTCTGCCCATGGGGGGTCGACACAGAAAGGGCCGACTCTCTACTGAGGTCCTTGAACGCGCCGCGGCGCACTCCCGTGGGAGCGTGCGCTCCGCCATGATGTTTTCACCCAAACAGTGAAATGTATCAAGCGGAGCTTTTACACTTGGCGTTAATTGTTTTCTAACCCTGCTACGCCGGCCATAATGTTCCTGTACCCACATAACACGGTTTATCACTCTCACCCGTGCATGCGCACTAGCTGCCTCCTTTACTGGAGTTACAACCTGGGCAGCGAGTGGGGAAACTGTACGATCAACATTACGTGGCTGTGTGGGTGTGTGGAAAGAAGAGACACTCAAACTGGAATACAATTTATCTTTTTTATTTTGAAAAGAAGACTTTGCAACCAATGGGTCAAATGCCGCCACGTGGCCTCCACACACCGCCAGATATCTGGCAGGGGGGGTGAAACGAAGGCCGGCTGTGCTGGACGGGCCGGGCCGTAAAAACCCTGACGCAGGCGGCTCACCGGCCTCGGTGGCAACGGTGAGGGGAGCGGCAAGCCTGCACGCTCCGCCGCCATAGCCATCACCGCCGAGAAGTCCTGTCGTGCAGACCTGTTCTGCTGATGGCCTTCCTGGCGGTCACCGGAGGTCTCGGACGACGAGGTGTCCTCATCATCGTCCCTCTCTCCGAGGCTCGGAACCGTCCGGGCCGCTGGGATGGCGAAGACGAAGGGCACTCACAGCTCGAGGTCCTTCATCTCCACCACGTCGAGCTCTGGGTCCTCCACCAGCGAGACGTAGCACCCCTCGAACAGCGCCAACCTCTGATGGCAGGTGGAGCGAGGAATCAGTCGACAGGCGCTGCAGACTGCGGTCGGAGCCAGGTTGGCCGCCACGTGGTCGGACCCCAGGCACTCGATACACCGGCCATGGGGGTCGTCACCTTCGATGGAGCCCGGACACGAAGGACAGGGGCGCTCCACAGGTGAGTCCATTGTTCTTCATAGGTTTCTTTGTAAAAGATTTCTTTGTCCGTCTGTCTTCACTCAGTTACTTGCTGCCTTGCTGAAGAGAAAGGGATGGCAGTGAGGAGGCGAGGCCTCCCCTTATGCGGTGAGATGCACGCGCATTCAGGTAGGCCCGCCCAGGGGCCGGCTACGTCTAGAAAAGTCTCAGTGAAGGAATGCTTGCATGATAGGATCGAGGGGAGTACCCATAGAGTCCAGTAGAGGGCGGAGCCTGTGAGAGATATAACTTCTTCTCACTCAATATGTAAGGATATATATAATAAGCAGGTATAATTCGAACACCAGACAAGAACATTGATGTTGTACACATTTAAAAAAAATGGTCAAGGTTTATATGAGCTGCTGACATTGTATAGTATAGTAAAAGTATAATACATAATGTAATCTGTATTAATACATATTTTAAACCTTTAAATGTATATTTTTAAATCTAAATCAGCAACAATAACTATCAAATCAGTGCAGTGAAATAATACAAATTGGTTAGAAATGTATTGCCTTGAATATAAAGAAGCGTTACAGGGAAAGACACATCATTTATAATTTTACAAAAAAGTGACATCAAACCTCTTCTTTTAAAGCACCTCTATGATTTTGCCCATTTGTCATAGAATATTCCTTTTACACTTATTTCATTACTTTACAGTCTGAATCATTATGACTATGAGTTATTTTGAGTTAACTTGTTTTGCAAAGTCTGTAGCCTGTGGGAAATATTGACTTCCTGCCAAAATGTTTTTTATGATTTGACAACTTCCTGTGTTCGGCACAATGCTACCTAATATGGACTACTATTTATTTCTTAAAAACGTTATGTATACCTTACCGGGGGAATCAATTGTTAAAGCATCTCAGAACAGAGTCAAAAGTCAAATAAGAAAGGAAAAAGTGATTGAATGATAAATAACAATGAAACATGATAAAAACTAAAATGCAAATAAACTACCAGAACAGCTAAGTGCATTAATACACCTTTTACCCAATCCACAAATCATTGCACCTATGGTTTGTAGCACTGTACTATATTATTATATGGATACAATTATAAATGTGTATATTAATATTAATGCATGTGATACAGTAATTGCTGTATTGATGTCATGTGTTCCTTAGTGCTGGGTGATGGTGACAGATACATACTAGCTAAACACAATTTGTTAAAAACTATTCTGCTATGTACTCCAGAAATATAGCAGGAAATTTGGTTGGAACGAAGAGGGTTTTAAGCAGATAGGAAGCTTCGGTTCTGGAGGTTTTTAGCTACGCATGATGCGTTCTAGAGCAAAAACCTAACCCAAAAGCATAGCTTCGATTGGACTAAGATTTTCACCGTTTTAAGACTTACCCCATAGTGTAGCTGTAGTCAGTATCCAAAGTTTCACTTGCTTTTCAACAATTTGCTTCTTCTCATGAAATGTAATCCTCCCTCTTAATCCCGCACACCTCAATTGCTCTCTCTTGCACTTCTGCCTTTGTATTTTCATTTCCTAGACAGGGCTTTTTTCTCTTCCTGTTCTCGTCTTCGGCACATTTTGTTTTATTGTTATTTCACATCTCCTCCTTTATCTGTCTGCATGTGACATAGCATTCATTTCCTCCTGGTCCTGTGGTAGCAATGAAAGAACAACTGCAAACTTGTTTTGTTTTGAGAACACTGTACACATCTGTATTAAATATGATAGAAGGGAAATGCTCCACTGTGTGTGTGTATGTTTGCTTCAGTGTGTGTGTGAGTGAAACTAACACATTGTCAGTGACTAGCTGTGTCCCTTTAATAGAGGTCTCTTGCGATCTAAGTGTCGTTCATTTCCTCTTACCTAACGATCACTCTACTGTTCCTCATTCTCCTAATACCAGGCTGAACATAATGTGCAGCATTTCACAATTTCAATAGATTTTAAGTTAACAACATAATCCAGTCAATGTTACAAAAGTGAACACAGTCACTCCCAGTATTTCCCTGTTATTGAAATATGAATAATAGCAACACCAAAATCGCTTTTGGAAAAAATCCTCTGAGAAAGCTTGTTATTTTTGTGTTTGTGAAAAAAAACAATAGGGTCCCTGACAATTTAAGCCTCAGGTTTACTTTCACACACCAGGCCGATCATTTATTTTAAAAGTGTTTTTTTTTCACTTGTATAGGACATTTTGAAAGTGAAGCAACACATTGGAAACGGTGGGTAGTGAGGGCTATGACAATACAGTCCATGGGTATGACAGGCAATGTGGTTTTGTGGCATACAGATGTACTGTAGCCATCTATTTGAGTAACCTTTGGTCTTTGTTTAGGCCTTGGTTCACACAGTATGTTTCCTGGACTAACAGGAGTAGTTGTTACTTCAATAATGTTTGCAGCTCTGCTGTTGTGTTTGCTGAATAGCCTTTAATCCCATATTTTGTATCCCTTATTTTCACACGGAAATGTAACACATTACTTTTACAATTTAGTTTTATTTATAATATTACACACATGCAAGCTATACAATTGTTTATTTTTTACTATTTTAATATTAGGTATGAAATTATTTTGTCTAATAACTAGAGCGCCGGGTCATGTTGTGACCGTATTTTCTATGTTGCTGTGGGGTTTTTACATCAGTTTGGGGTTTAAAATATCAAAACAGTAATAAGTAATAAGCCAATAAGTAATAAGCCTTATCAGCCATAACTATCAACAGAATTGCGTTGCCAGGCAACAGCTTGGGTTCATGTTCATTTACAAACTCTTCACTCTATTAGAACCCTAGTTATATATATTTTTTTTTTAGAAGGCCTGACGAAATACTTTAATGTAAATTAAAATTAAAATGTGAAGGAATGTGTGTATAACTAAATACATCCGTCATAAACAATACCGGAAACAGACGTAGGCCTATATATGGGACATTTCGAGCGTCATTGCGTAACACCCACTGAACTGATTATCCATAATCCTCAGCTATGGTTGAAGCTCGGTGATTGGATGTTTTAGCCGCAATGCACGTTGGGATATGGTGTTTATGCAATATGAAATCCGAAAACATAAAAAAAAAAGAAGTAAATAATACTTAATTCCGTGTGTGCTTGCTTTTCTCTTTGAAAGTCATCACATAACGGCATTGTAATACACGTTTCGGCTGCATTAAATATTACACATCAGCCGTAATTCTTTATTTATAGAGCCCTGATTAGAAGACCTTTGGACAAACTGGAAGAACTGCCACCGCAACTGAATACATGACATGGATAATAAATATATCAGCAATTAAACAACATCTTCAATTTCTCTTCACACAATACGTCTCCTTGCAGTATCAATACTAATTTGGCTGACTTTTATATTTGATCCAATTGGTAGATAGGCTGTATTTACACCCTAACGGTGCACAGCTGATAGAAAGGGACTTGTAGTTTTTAAAGATATTACTGAAATACTGGCGGAAATACACTGGACCATGTTTATTCTCCTTTCCGACATAGATATTAAGCTCTCTGTAAGGCCCTAGCCAGCATGTTGATGTTTTTGTTATTGTTCCTGTTTTCATTTTTGTTTCTCTTATTTCAGGTGCAGCTTTCCTGCCCTTGATTGAACTCCACCTGCTTCCCATCCCTAATTAGCCTCACCTGTGCACCATTATCATCTCTCCCTATGTCTACTTAGTCTGCATCCACATTCCCCTCAGTGCCAGTTCGTCTTCGTTATTCCTAGCGTTCCAGCAGTGTTTATACCTAGTTTCTTGATTCCACATGTACCTGACCCAGCTTCGTGTCCTGACCCGGTCCCTGCCTAATCCTCGTCTGTTTTGGTAGCCTTACTGACTGATCTCCCGTGTACCGAACCTTGGCTTTAAAGACCTTTTTTGCATCCTAAGCCTCTGTCTCTGAGTCGTGCTATTGAGTCCTCTACTTGTGTTCATTCAGTCGTTACAGTACGAACTGGCCTGAACCATGGACTCAGCCGACTCTGAGACTTTGCGGGCCGCTATTCAATCCCAGGGGGCTCGTCTTAACCTGCAAGATGAACAACTTACCGCTGTCTGCCAGGGAGTAAGAGAATTGTCAAAGCGTCATGAGGGTTTCCAGTCCTCCATCGGCAGCCAGGTTTGCCAGCTGACAAATCAGATCCAGCAGCTGGTGGCACATCTCGATCCACTACGCTCTGCTACTCCGCTTCCTGCGTCGGATTCGGCTACAGCTCCCGGTCCTGTTCCTGCCACCGTGCCGACACCGCTGCCTTCGGTTCCTCACCTCTCCAGACCAGAGCGTTTTTCCGGAGACTCGGATAACTGTGTGCGTTCCTGGTCCAGTGTGGGTTGCACTTCGAGCTGCAAGCATCTTCCTTCCAGTCTGAACGGGCTAAGGTAGCCTACATCATTTCCCACCTCACCGGCAGAGCGGAGGCGTGGGCTACGGCGGAGTGGGCTCGAGATTCGCCAGTCTGTAATTCCCTGAGAGGTTTTACAGAGACTTTAAGCAAAATATTTGATCACACAACTCCGGGCAGGGAAGCAGCGAGAGCTCTAATGGATTTACACCAGAGAGGGAGGCGTGTCTCCGACTACGCCGTGGAGTTCCGCACTTTGGCTGCAGACAGCGGCTGGAATGTTTCTTCCCTCTTCGATGCTTTTCGCCATGGGCTGTCTGGTCCCATCAAGGACCAGTTGGCTCCTCTAGAGCTTCCCTCTGACCTGGATAGTTTCATTGCAATGGCAATAAGAATTGACACTCGCCTCATAGAGAGAGAAAGGGAGAAGTCGAGAGCTGTGTTTTCTCCGCCCGGTCAGAGAGGGCAGTCTCAGGCCAGTCCTTTTTTCCCCAAGCAGCGTTTCCAGACGACCGACTCTCCAGCGCCGCCTACTGCTCAGGAGGAACCCATGCAGTTGGGAAGAGCAAGGCTGACTCCTGAGGAGCGCCAGCGCCGCCTACGGGAGGGGAGGTGCATTTACTGCTCACAGATGGGTCACTTTGTAGCCAGATGCCCAGTAAAAGACCAGGCTCATCAGTAAGTAGGAGGGTCCTGGTGAGCCGAACTGTTTCTTTTTGTCCCTCTCGTACTCTCACCTCTGCTCAGCTAATTACACCTACTCAGACTTTGTCTCATGCTGCTCTAATTGACTCCGGGGCAGATGAGAGTTTCATTGATTGGAGATTAGCCAAGAGACTTGGACTTAATTTTGTTCCCCTGTTGAGGCCTCTTGTAGCAAAGGCTCTGGATGGACGTTTATTGTGCCGAGTCACCCACCGTACTCGGCCCCTTCAACTAATTATCGCTAACGGCCACACGGAATCCCTGAGTTTTCATCTTTTTAACTCCCCTTCACACCCTCTTATTTTGGGCTACCCATGGCTGGTAAAACACAATCCCCACATGGACTGGTCCACCGGGAGAGTTTTGGGTTGGCATAAGGATTGTTTGGCCACATGTTTTCCTTCTGCCCCTGCTCCAGAGAGACCTCTGCCCTCCACCCATGTGAGAGTTGCCCTGACTACTGCTGTCTCTACCCCTCTCCAAGCTGCAGCAGACTCTGATTTTCCGGATCTTAGCAGGGTGCCCACTGTTACCGGGACCTGAAAGAGGTTTTCAATAAGACTCGTGCTTCCACCCTGCCTCCCCATCGACCCTATGACTGCTCCATTGACTTGTTCCCTGGGACCTCTCCATCTAAGGGACATCTCTACTCCCTGTCAGGCCCCGAAAGGGAAACAATGAAGAGATACATTGACTCCTCCCTTGCTGCCGGGTTAATTCGGCCTTCCTCCTCTCCGGCTGGAGCAGGCTTCTTCTTCGTCGACAAGAAGGATAAGACTCTTCGTCCATGTGTCGACTACAGAGGGCTAAATGACATCACCATAAAGAACAGGTACCCCCTTCCTCTTATCTCTTCAGCATTTGAACTATTACTATTACTTCGCCAATTTCTACAGACGTTTCATCAGAAACTATAGTTCTGTGGCTGCCCCACTGCATGCTTTAACCTCCCCCAAGGTGAAGTTCCAGTGGTCCCCCCTAGCAGAACAGGCTTTCCGGAGGCTTAACAGGGGCTTCACTTCGGCCCCTATTCTCAAGCTTCCTGACCCACTTCAGCAGTTTGTGGTCGAGGTTGACGCTTCAGATGTGGGCATTGGGGCAGTCATCTCTCAAAGGTCGAAGAGAGACAACAAGCTCCACCCCTGTGCTTTCCTGTCTCGGAAACTCTCCCCAGCCGAGAGAAACTATGATGTGGGTAACAGGGAGCTGTTGGCCATTAAGGTGGCTTTGGAGGAGTGGCGCCACTGGCTGGAGGGAGCCGAGCACCCTTTCCTAGTCTGGACCGATCATAAGAACCTTCAGTACATCAGATCTGCAAAACGCCTGAACTCTAGACAAGCCAGGTGGGCCCTATTCTTTACCCGATTCAACTTCACTCTGTCATACCGTCCCGGTTCTAAGAACGCTAAAGCTGATGCCCTATCCCGCCTGTTTGATTCCGATCCAGCTCCTCGCACTCCCTCGCTAATCATTCCTCCCTCTTGTGTAGTGGGGGCAGTCACATGGGACATTGAGGAGAGGGTCAGGCAGGCGAGTGCTAATGTTCTGGTTCCCGACGGTTGCCCACAGAACCGGTTGTTTGTTCCTGACCCCCTTCTCTCACAGGTCATCCACTGGGCACATACTTCCCTCCTCTCCTGCCATCCTGGCGTTCGCCGCACCATGTTCTTCATTAAGCAGCGGTTCTGGTGGCCCTCCATGGAGAAGTCGGTCAAGGAATACGTGGCAGCCTGTTCAGTCTGTGCCCGGAACAAGACTTCCCGTCAGCCCCCTTCTGGTCTTCTGCGCCCGCTTCCAGTGCCACATCGCCCCTGGTCTGACATATCGTTGGACTTCGTCACAGGGTTGCAGCCGTCCCAAGGTAACACCACTATATTGACAATTGTGGATAGATTTTCGAAGATGGTCCACTTTGTCCCGCTGCCTAAGTTGCCATCTGCCAGAGAGACAGCAGAGGCAGTGTTGTTCCATGTTTTCCGTCTCCATGGTTTCCCTAGGGATGTTGTGTCAGACCGGGGTCCACAGTTTACCTCACGGTTTTGGAAGGCTTTCTGCTCGCTCATCGGTGCCACAGTCAGCCTCTCTTCTGGATATCATCCGCAGTCTAACGGCCAGACAGAGCGGCTGAATCAGGAGCTTGAGACCGGTCTACGCTGCCTGGTGTCTCAGAACCCTGCCACGTGGAGCACGCATCTGATTTGGGTGGAGTACGCACACAACACTTTGCCTAGTTCTGCTACTGGACTCTCACCTTTTCAGTGTGCCTATGGATACCAGCCGCCGTTGTTCCCCGACCTGGAGAGGGAGGTCAGTGTTCCATCTGCTCATGCCCTCATTCGCCGATGTCATCGCACCTGGAGCCGGGCCCGCCAGGTGTTACTACGGAGTTCAGCCCGTTATAAGAGGATGGCCGATCGCCGACGTATCTCTGCTCCTGCCTACCAACCTGGACAAAGTGTGTGGCTCTCTACTCGAGACCTGGCCCTTCGAGTGGAGTCTCGCAAACTGGCTCCTCGTTTTGTGGGTCCCTTCCCGGTATCCAAGGTCATCAATCCTGTGGCAGTGCGTCTTCGACTACCTCGATCCTTGAGGGCCTATCCTACATTCCATGTGTCACGCATTAAACCGGTTAAAGTGAGTCCACTGGTTCCCACCTCCAGACCCCCTCCACCCCCCGGTTTATTGATGGTGGACCTGTGTATACTGTTAAACGCCTCTTGGCAGTTCGACGTAGAGGCCGGGGACGTCAGTACCTGGTTGACTGGGAGGGCTACGGTCCTGAGGAGAGGTCATGGGTCTCCACCAGTAATGTTAGTAAGGACCTCATCCAAGACTTTCAACGCCAACATCCTGAACTACCTGGAACGTCAGGTGCCGTCCCTAGAGGGGGGGTACTGTAAGGCCCTAGCCAGCATGTTGATGTTTTTGTTATTGTTCCTGTTTTCATTTTTGTTTCTCTCATTTCAGGTGCAGCTTTCCTGCCCTTGATTGAACTCCACCTGCTTCCCATCCCTAATTAGCTTCACCTGTGCCCCATTATCATCTCTCCCTCTGTCTACTTAGTCTGCATCCACATTCCCTTCAGTGCCAATTCGTCTTCGTTATTCCTAGCGTTCCAGCAGTGTTTATACCTAGTTTCTTGATTCCACATGTACCTGACCCAGCTTCGTGTCCTGACCCGGTCCCTGCCTAATCCTCGTCTGTTTTGGTAGCCTTACTGACTGATCTCCCGTGTACCGAACCTTGGCTATAAATACCTTTTTTGCATCCTAAGCCTCTGTCTCTGAGTCGTGCTATTGAGTCCTCTACTTGTGTTCATTCAGTCGTTACACTCTCCCTCGCCCTCCCTTCGGCAAATCAGACCACATCTCACTGCTGCTGCTGCCTGCTTACAAGCAGAAACTGAAACGGGACAGACCTCTAACACGGAGTATACAACGATGGAGTGAGGAGTCAGACTCAGCTCTGCAGGATTGCTTTGCATCTACAGAGTGGAGTGTGTTTGAGGACAATAATATCAACACACACACGGACACGATCATTTGCTACATTGGGAAATGCATCGATGACGTGGTACCGAAGGTTACTGTACGAACATTCCCGAATCAAAAGCCCTGGATAAACAGCGAGGTGCGTACCAAGCTGAAAGCACGCACTATCGCGCACAAAGTTGGAGATTTGGATGTGTACAGCTCAGAGAGCTCAACAGCGCCCTCTGTGACTGGATCCTGAACTTCCTGACGGGCAGACCCCAGGCAGTGCGGGTGGGAAACATCACATCCTCCACCCTGATCCTCAACACCGGAGCCCCTCAAGGCTGCGTGCTCAGCCCTCTCCTCTACTCCTTGTTCACACACGACTGCGTGGCCACACATAGCTCCAACACCATTGTGAAGTTTGCTGACGACACGACCGTCATCGGTCAGATCACCGACGGCAACGTGACGGCGTACAGAGAGGAGGTCGAAAACCTGACATCTTGGTGCCAGAATAACAACCTCCATCTCAACGTCAGCAAAACCAAGGAGCTGATTGTGGATTACAGGAAGCAGCAGAGAGAGGGTCACGCCCCCATCGCCATCAATGGGACTACGGTGGAGAGAGTCAGCAGCTTCAGGTTCCTCGGTGTCCACATCACTGAGGACCTGGACATGGACTCTTCACATTACCACCATCACCAAAAAAGCTTGACAGCGGCTCTTCTTTCTCTGCAGGCTGAAGAAGTTCAACATGGACTCCAGGATACTCTGCAACTTCTACAGGTGACCATAGAGAGTATCCTGACCTTCTACAGGTGCACCATAGAGAGTATCCTGACGGCAGCTGCACCGCCCTTAATCGTAAGGCTTTACAGAGGGTGGTGAAAACTGCACAGCACATCACCAGGAGGGAGCTGCCATCCATGGAGGACCTCTAATCCCAGCGGCTCACGAAGAAAGCCCACAGGATTCTAAAAGATCCCCATCACAACGGCCACAAACTGTTCTGTCTGCTGCCGTCTGGCAGGCGGTACTGCAGCATCAGGACTAAAACCACCAGACTCGGGGACAGTTTCATCCCACAGGCAATAAGACTATTAAACACCTGAACTTGAAACAACATCATAACATTAATCTGGCTGCTACTTAGAAATTATTTATCTAATATATCATTCCAATCACTTGCACTATTTCACTTTTTTACAATTTTTCTTTTTGTATTTACTATTTACTTGCACAATTTTTTTTCTGATTGTCTGTTTCATTGTGTTGCACTGTTGGAGGAGCCTATGACCTAAGATTTTCATTGTAACTACACTGTAGCTATGCACGTATGACCAATAAAAGCCTTGAACCTTGTAAATACTGAGTTGAGAGAATAGTCAGGGGCAGCCGCGGCGTTATGGGTGGGCCTACTGGGCCTAGGCCCACCCACTCTGGCACTGGGCCCACCCATTCATTGATCAAAAATGACTGGGCGAAAATATAGTTTCCAACATTTTTGATCAAAATTAACAATTAAATAACAAAATAAGAGCAAACATGTGTTTCCCTTTCAAAAAATAATAAAATTAAAAGCAACATTAATTAACGTAATCAGGCCGAACTCATAGTCGAAGCGCGGGAGCAAACACATCGTAGAACGTTTCGCGGCCGCGCGCAGACGAAGGAGGACAGTGGACTGGACAGACACAAAAAATATACCGTGCTCACTAACGATGTCACAACAATCGATGTTTAGTTTTTTTTTAAAAGAGTAAGAACAGAGTCGCTGCCGCCGGAACCACCACACTCATCACCCTCACAGCAGGTGCCGCCTCAGAGAGACGAGAGTGTGTTTAATGTTGTGCCCCCGTTGAGCTCAGTCCCTCTGCGGGACGTAGCACTCGTTGCAGGATTACAGAAAATAGCATCCCAGTGCCGGACCTATCAGCCATAGATGACCCGGCGGCTACACAGCCAATGCTCATAAAGTACCCTTAGACACTTTTCGGACAAAAGAAAAGGAGCTTCGCTGCCCACTGGTATGACAAGTACACATTCTTGGAGTATAGCATTAGCAAGGACAGTGTGTTTTGTAAAATTTGCCGGTGTTGTGGCAAATTGTGCACCCCCATCATGAAATGCCCCCCTTGTCACGGGAACGCGCATTTCTAAATGACACGTTTACACCTTAAAACGATGTTTAAAACGAAAAGTAAACGTTCAGGGTTTTTATTAATGGTAATTTTCAGACTGTGAGTTGTTTAGTGGTAGCTCATATAGTCTTGATTCTTGTGGTTAAACTTTTCGCTCCGTATTTGATGGTAGTGGTGTCGAAATTCATTCGTCACTTCCTTTTCAATTTTTTTTTTTTTAATCTTGTTTTATTTATTGTTACGTCCTGTCTGTATACACGTGCTTTAAAATGTATTGTTTAATTTTACATATTTGTCATATAATAATCAAAATATATGTTTACAAATGTTACATAGTCTTTGTCAGCATATTTTTGCCACGTATTGCACCCCTTGCTATCTTACATAATAAAAGTGTCACATTCATGAAACTTGCTCCATTTATTGGTACTAGTCCTAGAACCATACCCTAAAAAATGCTTGAGGGTGGGATTAATAGAAACATCTTTTGGGGTGGGGTGCATTTTATGACAGGCCTGGTTATCACAATATGCCCCCCCTTGCTATCTTACAAAATAAAAGGGTCACATTCATGAAACTTGCTCCATTTATTGGTACTAGTCCTAGAACCATACCCTAAAAAATGCTTGAGGGTGGGATTAATAGAAACATCTTTTGGGGTGGGGGTGCATTTTATGACAGGCCTGGTTATCACAATATGCCCCCCCTTGCTATCTTACAAAATAAAAGGGTCACATTCATGAAACTTGCTCCATTTATTGGTACTAGTCCTACAACTATACCCTAAAAAATTCTTGAAGGTGGGAATAATAGAACCATCTTTTTTAGGGGGGTGCATTTTATGACAGGCCTGGTTTATCATCCGAGTCAGAAATAAAACAAATATGGAGTGAGGGCTAGTCCTGCAATTGTCCAACACATTTACATACACACAGTAATGAATAATATGTTGAATGAAATAAAGAAATAAAGTGACATATTATCCATACTAAAATTGTGTACATTATCACACATAAAATAAACATTCATTTTGAAGATTAGAGTCCAGTGACATGGCAAGCAATCAAAGTCAGTGTGAACAACATGTCATATTCATCTTTAACCCTTGTGTTGTGTTCGAAAGCTGTTACCGTTCATGGTGTTCGCGGGTCAATTTTGACCCATGATTTATCTCAGTCCAAAACACTCCAAAATAATGACTATCATCCAATATTGTTTTAACTCCATCATGAATGTGACACTTTTATTTTGTAAGATATTAAGGGGGGGAATATTGTGATAACCAGGCCTGTCATAAAATGCACCCCACCCCAAAAGATGTTTCTATTAATCCCACCCTCAAGCATTTTTTAGGGTATGGTCATAGGCGGCGCGTGAGGCTGTTGAGATTTGATGGGATATATGTCCTCACTTGTATGTGGTACTGTACTGTTCCATGTGATGTGCAATGTTGTGCTTGTGCCACAGTGAGGCGCAAGGACAAGGGGTATAGGATGCATGCCTGCCTCCTATAGGCTAATCACAGCTCTTGATTGCCACGTGTGTGTAGAACCAGATCATTCAAGTGGAGGCTGTCACCGTGAGAGTGATGCGTGCAGCCCTTATAATAAAATATGCCAGGCTTGGCTAAATGGATTACATCTCCGTGTTTTCTCCGAATGCAACGTTAAGCTGCAGAACTAAGCGTAACTTAACAGGTTATGGGCCCAGGAGTCGTTCGGAAGAAAAGTTTGTCGGTTTCCACCGTGTAGTAGTCGCAACAAACAGCCTGCTAACGGGTTGCTAAGCTAGCAAGGAGAGCAAGCTAGCATCATGGATCAACGAGGAACAAGCAGGTTGCCTCGACTGGCGTTCGACGGAGATGAGACCAAATATGAGATTTGGGAGACCAAAATGTTGGGACATTTCCATTTAATTGGACTAAAACACACGGTCCTGGGAGAACCGAGGACTGAAGCGGAAAGAGCGGCAGACGACAAGAAAAATGCCGACGCGTATGCCGAGATGATTCAACTGCTGGACAACAAGAGCCTCTCATTAGTTATGAGAGATGCTGCCGACGATGGAAGAAAGGCTCTAAACATATTAAGAGAGTATTATGCCGGGAAGGGAAAACCCCGGATAATTAACCTGTACACCATGCTTACATCGCTCCAGAAAGCGGGCGACGAAAGTATTATGGACTACATCATCAGAGCAGAAACAGCCATCACACCACTGCGAAATGCAGGTGAGACGTTGGGAGATGGTCTACTAGTAGCTATGGTCTTAAAAGGACTGCCTGGGAGTTTTAAGCCATTCGCAATACATGTGGCACATACAAATGATAGTATCACATTTGCTGAATTCAAGACCAAGCTACGAAGTTTTGAAGAAACAGAGAAGACAAACGCAGCTGAGTCGGGCGACAGTGTGATGAAGACCCAGGGAAGAACCGGGCGGCGACCCGCCAAGACAAACGCACGTGACCGGTACAAAGAAGACACAGAGATGGTGTGCTTCAAGTGTGGCACCAAAGGTCACCGAGCGAAAGACTGTCGACAGAAGACATGGTGTAGTCGATGCAGAAGCGACACACACAAAGACGCCACATGTAGGCGTAAGGATAAGGACGGTAAGGACAAAAGGGATGGAGCGTGTAAAATCACAGAAGATGATGACGGCGCCGACTTCGCGTTCAAGATGAGGGACGGGGAGCAGCAGCCGGCGAGCGGCATCCAGGAAAAGGGCCTGATGGTGGACACGGGAGCCACATCACATATCATCACCGACGTGACCCAGTTCAAAGATTTCGACAGCGCGTTCAGACCAGAAAAGCACAGCGTCGAGTTGGCAGACGGCACCCGATGCAGCGGGTCGCTCAGAGAAGGGGAAATGCTGAGGTTTCCCTAATCGACAGCGGAGGACGGCGACACAAGGCGACGCTGAGAGACGCTTTATTCATACCGTCATACCCCCAGAACATCTTCTCGGTAAAGGCGGCGACTACCAGTGGGGCCACGGTTGTCTTTAAAGAAGAGGAAGACGCACTGATAACCAGAGACGGTACCAGATTTGACATTCATGTTTATGGAAAATTGTACTATCTGCATACTGAGGGTGAGTCTAATGACAAATGTAATGCATGTCATGACATTCAGACATGGCATGAGATATTAGGCCACTGTAATTATGACGATGTTCTTAAGTTGCAGAATGTGGTTGAGGGTATGCAGATCAAGGGCAAAGCAGTTAGGCCCGAACATGAGTGTGAGGTGTGTATTCAGGGAAAGTTTGCCCAAACGAGAAATAGAAACCCTGATACCAGAGCAGAGGCTCCCTTACAGATGGTGCACACAGACCTAGCAGGTCCTGTAGCCACAGAGTCAGCAGATGGTTACAAATATGCGCTGTCGTTCACTGACGATTACTCGAGCGCAGTGTTCGTATATTTTCTGAAAAAGAAAAGCGACACAGTACAAGCTACGGAAAAGTTCCTAGCAGATATATCCCCTTATGGGAAAGTGATGTGCATGCGATCAGATAACGGAACGGAGTATACATGCAATGATTTCCAAACACTGATGAGGAAAAATAAAATCAGACATGAAACGTCAGCTCCGTATTCCCCGCACCAGAACGGGACTGCTGAGAGGGGTTGGCGTACTCTATTTGAGATGGGCAGGTGCATGCTAGTTGAAAGCAAGCTACCAAAACAGCTATGGCACTATGCAATACAAACAGCAGCGGTGGTACGTAACAGATGCTTTAATAGGCGTACAGGGCAGACCCCTTACCAGCTGCTGACAGGCAAGAAGGCTAATGTATCTAAAATGCAGAAATTTGGGTCTGTATGCTACATGTACAAACAGGATAAGGGTAAACTGGATTCCAGGTGTGACCAGGGGTGTTTTGTGGGATATGACAAGAACAGCCCGGCGTATTTGGTATATAATCCAGATACTAATAAAGTACACAAACACAGGCTAGTGAAGTTTGTGAGCAGGGCAGCTGTAGAGAAACAGACACAGACAGGAGAGACAGACCCAAATGATGGCTATGGCCATATGAGACAGCCTAGGACTAGCGAGACCACGCAGGAGGTCAATAGGAGAGCGGAGAATGCTCAAGAGCCAAGTGTGCGGAGTAGAAGTACACATAGTGGTGGTCCAGGTGCAGTTATGAGGCCAAATGGCCATAACCAAACACAACATAGTGTGACAGGTGATGAACCTGAGACTAGGAGGTATCCACTAGAGAAAGGAGGAAACCTAGTCACTTAGATGACTTCGTAGATGAAGACAGTGATAGTGATGGGGTTCATACCACTGTAGACTACTGCTACAGAGCGGTATATGGTGTTCCACAGACTTTTGGGGAGGCTATGAGGTCGGCTAACTCAAAAGAGTGGGTAAAAGCCATGGATGAGGAGGTCCACTCATTAAATGAGAACAAGACATTTACCCCAACAACCCTGCCAATAGGCAAGAAAACAGTGGGGGGTAAATGGGTTTACTCCATCAAGAGCGATGTAGAGGGAAGAGACAAATACAAAGCACGGTTTGTGGCCAAGGGTTACAGCCAGGTAATGGGAATAGACTATGGGGAGACGTTTTCACCCACAGCAAACCTGACGAGTGTAAGGGTGGTGTTACAGAAAGCAGCGCAGGAGGACCTGCTCCTACACCAGATGGACGTGAAAACAGCGTATTTGCACGCTCCCATAGACTATGATATATATATCAATCCACCAGAGGGTTATGAAGAGAAGGATGATGGTCTAGTGTATAAGCTAGAAAAATCACTTTATGGTCTCAAACAATCAGGGCGAAATTGGAATAGAGTCTTGCACGATTGTTTAACTGAAAACGAATTCACACAAAATCCAGCCGACCACTGTGTTTATGCCAAAGAGTCAAAAGACAAAAAGGCAATCATAATCATATGGGTCGATGACTTGATCATTGCAGCCAGCAATGAGAAGATTTTGAGAGAGGTGAAAGAGATGCTCGCAGGAAAGTTTAAAATGAAAGATCTAGGCAGACTCTGGGTATCGATTTCAGCCAATCTGATGGATGTGTAACCATGTCACAGGAAAAGTACACTAACAAGATACTACAGCGTTTTAATATGGAAAACTGTAGAACCAGAGAAACGCCCTGTGAACCAAAACTAGAATATACTGAGGATGCAGTAAAAATGAATGATGTCAGGATGTACAGGGAGGCTGTAGGAAGCCTTATATACCTAACCACTTGTACCAGACCAGACTTAAGCTTCGTGGTAAGCAGGTTATCACAGTATTTTGCTGAGCCTACAGAAGAGCAGTGGGTTACTGTGAAACATGTTCTAAGATACCTCAAAGGTACTTCTGAGAAAGGGTTAAGTTTCAAAAGAAACAACAGTGAGAAGCTAGGTATACAGGCCTACAGTGATGCTGACTGGGCGTCTGATGTCAGCGACAGGCGCAGTACCACAGGATACTGTGTGAGTCTTAGTAAGAACAGCTGTCTAGTTTCATGGAAAACTAGAAAACAGCCCACAGTAGCGCTCTCCACATGCGAGGCGGAGTACATGGCACTGGCTTCAACCATACAGGAGTGTCTATACCTAGAACAGTTACTAGAAGGTATAGATAACTACAAGTACACACAAACTGTAGTACATGAGGATAATCAGGGAACGATTGCTCTCGCCAAAAACCCTGTAAACAGACAGAGGAGTAAGCACGTGGACATAAAGTACCACTTTATCAGATCCACTGTGAGTGAGGGGAGAGTCATTCTGATGTATTGTCCTACAGATGATATGGTTGCTGATATAATGACGAAACCTGCAACTAAATTGAAACTGAAGAGGTTTGGTGCAATTATTTTTGGAGTTTGAAATGTGTAACAAGACACAGGGGTTCACATTCATTCTGTATTTTTTCTGATGTTTTTGTTTTGTTTTTCTTGTTTAAGATTATAACAACCTGAGAACAAGTGGGGGTGTTGAGATTTGATGGGATATATGTCCTCACTTGTATGTGGTACTGTACTGTTCCATGTGATGTGCAATGTTGTGCTTGTGCCACAGTGAGGCGCAAGGACAAGGGGTATAGGATGCATGCCTGCCTCCTATAGGCTAATCACAGCTCTTGATTGCCACGTGTGTGTAGAACCAGATCATTCAAGTGGAGGCTGTCACCGTGAGAGTGATGCGTGCAGCCCTTATAATAAAATATGCCAGGCTTGGCTAAATGGATTACATCTCCGTGTTTTCTCCGAATGCAACGTTAAGCTGCAGAACTAAGCGTAACTTAACAGAGGCTCAGGTTGGGGAAGGCTAAATAACTTTTTTTACCTGACGCTGCCCGCCTCCGGCGTCTATAGAAAAGAGATCAAGTCAGTGAAAGCACCGCCTGCTGACCAATCAGAGCTCAGTGTGCGGAGTTTAAATCTATCAAGTCATATTACAGGATAAAGGAAATACAGTTTAAACTGCCGTATGCAGAGAAGACGCCAACGTGTCGCACTTATCATTCATATCACATCATCAATCAGATCATCGATCATATAATATCATAATATATCATATATTTCCTTATCTGAGTCAGCTTCTCGAGCCGTATCTGGCCGTGCATCACCTACATTGTCACATACTGTATGCAGAAGTGTTATTTTAAGCAACGCATTAAGTTGACGAAACACTCAACTCAAATGTAATTAAAGTCAGATCCACTCGTGTCTTAGATGGGGCAGTGATATCGTAAACCTGTTGTACGCTTTCAAACACTCGGTAGTTTATTTATTTTTTAACCAGTTGTTCTATATTCACCTTGCAGGTGCTACTATGTGGCTTGTATCCTGGATTATATGTTTAAATCATGGATGTTTAAAGTTCATATTTGTCAAATATTAGTTTACTTTTCATTAATGAAGTATGACGCTGCGCTGTCAGTACACTTGTCTCTGTTTGTGATTGGTCAAATGTTTCTAACCCCGCCCCTTTCACGTGAATGCACTCTCAGCTGGAGAGAGAAACCCTGGCTTGATTTACCGAGTTGATAACCAGCGTCGTAGGACCGCTTAGCGAGATCTCGTTTGTTAGGGTTAGTTAAGATAAGTCAAACATATCCAGGGTATGTTGAACTGGCTTCGTAGAACAGGGCACAGATGGCTACATAGCAGCGCTAATGTCAAAGACACAAACATTATATTTTTATTTTACCAGGATGCGACAAAAATATTTGGGAAGGCTTAGCCTTCCCTAGCCTACAGTACCCGCCGCCCCTGGGTATTGTTCTAGGACTAGTACCAATAAATGGAGCAAGTTTCATGAATGTGACACTTTTATTTTGTAAGATAGCAAGGGGTGCATAACGTGGCAAAAATATGCTGACAAAGACTATGTAACATTTGTAAACATATATTTTGATTATTATATGACAAACATTTAAAATTAAACAATACATTTTAAAGCACGTGTATACAGACAGGACGTAATAATAATAATAATAAAAAAAAAGATTAAAAAATAAAAAACTGAAAAGGAAGTGACGAATGAATTTCGACACCACTACCATCAAATACGGAGCGAAAAGTTTAACCACAAGAATCAAGACTATATGAGCTACCACTAAACAACTCACAGTCTGAAAATTACCATTAATTAAAACCCTGAACGTTTACTTTTCGTTTTAAACATCGTTTTAAGGTGTAAACGTGTCATTTAGAAATGCGCGTTCCCGTGACAAGGGGGGCATTTCATGATAGGGGGGCATTTCATGATGGGGTGCATAATTTGACACAACACCGGCATTTTTAGAGAGAGAGGCGGGGCCGGCGGAGAAGATACATTCAGTCGCCATGGTCTTGGGAGTCGGGAGGGCTGATAATTTATTCCGGCAAATTATTCAGACCTACTAATTGACCTAACAGAAGTTATTGAGTCTATGTAAGTTTACTGCTTGGCTCAGATCCACCAACGTCAGCAAGATTTCACCTCTATTAACTCCTGAAGAACCAGGTTCCATTAACTGCTGTACAATTCAGACGACCCGCTAAATCTGTTTAAGCGATCCCGAAGGATTTTGATATCAGTAAATGAGGTGTGGCCCTACCTAAGTGTGAGTGTGGCAGTGTGCAATCTTACCTTTTAAGCAGGAGAGGAGAGCGCAGATGTCTTTTAAGTTGTCCCAATCCAAAAGGTGGGATCAGTTTATTTGAAGAAAAATTGGTCCACACTTTGCTCCTCTCTTATCAGTGACACCCATAAACCATAATAGGCCTTACACACTCAATTTAAACCACTTGTGTTTTGTTTATACTGTAAATATAGAAAATAATAAAATATGAAGCATTTTCATTGTGGGTTATACAAGAATATAATTGATTATATTTGATTATAACTAACTTTCGTTTTAATTATTCAACCTAATATGGAGATTTCAACAATGGTTACAGGGACTGGAAACACATCGACTATGCTCTCAGTAAACACGAATGTCATTCTAGGCATAGCCTATTTTTATTAGATTATTAACAAAAATCGCGAGAAAACATTTGAACAGGCCCAGCCGAAATTACATTGGCCCACCCACAATTGAAATCCTGGCGCCGCGGCTGGTCAGGGGTTTTGGGTGATGGGAGACACATCTATGGAATCAGAATTCCAATAGCCAAGCGTAACCATTAAATGACGGATATACCTTTCTGTCTGTGATGTTTTACAAATCAGATATTAATGTGTACTAAATTATGTGAAATAATATAGCAATATCCTGTAAAATTATGTGAAAACATGAATAAAACTACACATCTTCAGATGTAATACATACATAAGTGTCCTACACTAATAATAAAAAGTTATTATTTCATTGTTTGTGTGTACGTTATTTGTAACATCTTCCGTCTTTGTTGTTGTAATGACTTGCTCTGACCGGAAACAAAAATGGCGGCGCTAGAATACGGTGACGTCACGTGGCACCGGAGTTACCTATAGGTGGCAGTAATGCAACATTACGGATGCGAGCTGCCGTTAAAGGCACCGTAGAAACAGCAGCAGAAGAAGACGAAGTAGCAGAAGAAGACGAAGCAGAAGAAGCAGCAGAAGAAGTCAGTGAAACTGCGTTCAATCTTTTGATATCATTAAATGTATAATATACTGGATTAGGAGATAACAGAGGAGCCTTTTACTAATATATATTGAGAGCTAATAAGAATAAGTATTTGACTAAAGCTAACGTTACACGGCTATCAGTAACCTACAACAAGACATACACACCTAACATATTATATTTTATCGTAGATTAATCGTTCGCTATTAACGTTACGACACAAGTATCGTATGAAAAGCACAAGTGTTTTTCTTGTTGCTATAAAACACTAACTTAATCTGCTATATTAAGCGTTAACTTTAGGAAACAAAGTGTCTTGTATCTAAGGTGACATGTAACTTCATTTAGGCTAGTTAAGTATTCTGACATTCTGCTTTTTGTTTAGTTAATGGTGAGTTTCATGTTTTAGTTTGAAAGACAGGTTAATGTGGATTATTTGTCAACGATTTGTTAGGTTATCAACCCGCTTTACGTCCCCCAATGTATCTAATACCCCGCTAACGGTGGGTTAACTGTTTACTGTTAGCATACAGCTAACAGCTGTCACTGTTAGCTCATTGCTAAAGACGAGCTAACTGTATTTTAAATGGTAGCTATAACACCGAGATGAGCTGTAAATGTTCTTCGCCGATTCTGTTGGAGAAGCCGAACAATTAACATTAAGTCGTTTTTCTTATACGCAAAACTCCATGATCTCAAATGAAGGCTGCGTTACTTAGCGAACTGGAAAACAGAAAGTTAATTTAACATCACACACAAGCACTTTTTCCTCCAACGTGCTGTTCTCTTAGTTGATCACACGCCAAGCTTGGATATGATGTATACGTGCACTATAGTGTTTGCAGAGCTGTATGTTTAGGACAGCAGTAAGCAATAAGAGACATTGATACATTTCAAAATCATAAGTGCATAACAACGTGTTTTATTTATATTGAAACCAAAATAAATATGATCCATAGCGCTCCATAAATAAGGTCATATTTGTCGATGAATAATGTATGAGTGGTAGTGCTGTGTTATTCCCGTTTTTAGTAGACTTAATTTTTAAGTCGGGGTGATCTGGGCGACATTTACTAACATGATTACTATTATCGGATTGTGGGCCACACATCATCAAATTCCCTTGTTTTCTAGGTAACTTAGCATCTCGTCATAAACAGATCTCACACTAAAATAGGCTATACTTTCGGAGAATTAAACCACTTTCATCAGAACATTATTATAATGAATAAATGTATGCCTTTTATTTTAGAATGTATTCGATGGTCCTTTTACTTTTATTCAGGTGCTGTCCTGATTTGATAAAAATAACTGAGACTTGAACGGAACAAGAATCCACTGTTCCCCTCCCTGACCTCCTGTTCCTGACCCTCTATGAAACACATCTCCAACCATGAATGAAGTAAATATAATCAGAGAGGGATGGCTTCACAAAAGAGGTAAGGAGGAAGAGAAACCGTAAGATGTCATTCTCACTCGGTCTACCTGTATCTTAAATCGAAAACTATTAACAGATCTAGCATAACAAGCCATCTTAAAATGACAGATATGTTCCTATTGATTGTTGTTATTGTTATAATTGCATCCCATTTTTGACCCAGGTGAATATATCAAAACATGGAGGCCGAGGTACTTCATCCTGAAAAATGACGGTTCCTTCATTGGCTACAAAGAGAAGCCTGATCTTAACGACCAGATTTCACCTCCCCTCAACAACTTCTCAGTGGCAGGTCAGTTCTCCAGATGGTAAAACATCACTCCGAACGCCATTGCTTTCTACTCAAAGCTAGAAGGCTGTTTTGAGTTCCAAACAGTTCTATCATCAGCAGTTTCTGTTAATATCCTCATTGTGTTCTTCACAGAGTGTCAGTTAATGAAGACTGAAAGACCCCGGCCTAACACATTTGTAATCCGTTGCCTACAGTGGACCACTGTCATTGAACGCACCTTTCACGTGGACAGTAATGAGGAGAGGTAAGAACAGGGTAAAATATATGTCAAGCAAGCTGACATTTTGTGCAAAAAATATTGGGAAAACGTTTCAAGTGATTCATCAAATGGCATTCAGCTGCATTTGTGTGTCAAGCACTCTGCAATACTTGGTGTATTTGTTTGATGTAATGCCTGACAATATTTGGGATTTTTGCCTGTCAGAGAAGAGTGGATGCGTGCAATCCAGTCGGTGGCAAATAGTCTGAAGATGCGAGAACAGGAGGAGGAGGAACCAATGGATCTGTTCGGCTTACCCAGCGAAAGCAGCCTGGAGGAGATGGAGGTGTCTCTGACCAAGAACGGCTCCAAAGTGGTGAGAGGATCAGATCAGAGTTTCTGTTAGAATTTTTTTTTGCCGGTCAACATGTCCGTTAAAGTTTAAATCTTCCGGACAAAAGGAGAAAAGTGCCGGTCAAAGGTCTTCTTTGTTATTTATTGAGCTTTAAAACAAATTGATAACGACTCTATATAATAATATAAGAATAATAAACGGAGCCTCTCTTTTCCTCTCCTGACAGCCCGTCAGTATCCGTCTCATGCAGCTGGCTGATCCAGTAATGAGTGACCCGACAGTAAAGAATAAACATATCTATGACTAGTTTAGGTAGTTTGAGAGGTTTTTATAATAGCTAAGTGTGATGTTCTAACTTGAAGTGTGAGTTTGCTCCGCTCACCGGTCCGTCACAGCGGGCGGAGCTGCAGGTGATCCCGTAGAGCTGCGTGTTTCCGTCAGCAGCAGCTGATCTGATCTCTGATCTATTATCTCTCTCTCCCGTCCGATTACTTCACTCGCGTTTATGTCCATATCGATCAGATCTAGCTAGTTCTAGCTAATGCTATGACTGCCTGCGTATCAAAGGACACCTAAACAATAAGTGTTGCTTGGCAACGGGGTGTGGCGGCAAAGTATAGTGCAGCATTATGCATTTGTTTACATGAGGGGTCAAAATGTCCCCGTCAGGAGGATAAATATATTTTTCCACATTAAATGTTAGACATTAGAATTGACTCTTCTTGTCTGTCACATACTCTTCTTGTCTGTCACATCAGTGGCGCAACTGATGCGGTATTGCGCTAAGGGGAAATTATTCTGACCGAACATTTTGACCGGAGAGATTTAGATTTTCGTTTTTCCGCATATTTTACCGGTCTTAGTCCGGTAATTACCGGCTAACGGAAACTCTGGATCAGATGTGTGTTTTAAACATATTGAGCTGAAGTTTCAGATCAGTAGTTTACTGCCTTTTTATTTAAGGAGTGTTTAAATTAGCAGTTTTCCATTACATAAGATTAAAATGTGAGATTTTTCAGTTTTAATCAGTACCTTGCAGCTCAATAAGAAAAACAACTAGAAAATGCATTTCCTGCTGAACATTTGAGCGAATGCTGTAAGCTGCGCAAATTTGTTGCTGAACTTAGCTGAAAATGCATTAAGGAGGATACAGGAAATCTATAGGGCTTTTATTTTGAAGGGGTGTGTGGTTTGGGGGATGAGAGGGGGAGAAAAAAATCTCTCCCTGTGTGTCTGTCTGTCTGTAGCTCTGTCTGTCTGTATCTGTGTGTGTGGGCGTGTCTACTCTGATTGGATGATGTCACTCAGCTGTGTCTGCAATTTTGCCTCCTGTTCAAAAACTATGGCTCTTATCAAAAGAATTACCTGACAGTGAGCATGAGGGAACCCTAATGAACACATCTCTGTGTTTTTTTGTGTTTTGTGTGTAAAATGTGGAGATGGCAGCAGTTTGTCTAAAGTTGACTTCTTTCTGGTCTGAAGAAAGATCCGGACACATTTAACATGGGAGTCTATTGGGAAGCTTGGTGGACTTTTTGTCACTCAGATCACTATTGGGCCAGAACGGTGGGTCAGTTTGATATGATGAAGGCAATTGAGCAGGCCAGACTAATAATGCTCCTGAAATAGAGTGTATATTTTGGGTGTGAGAGCAGTTTTAAAATAATCTTTCAGAAGATTTTAAAGACCCTCTACACAAGTGATGATGTCACGCACTCTAGCCCTGAAGAGTCTGTTCCATAGACACCCATTATAAAATCTAAAACGGCCTGAACATTTACCAAAACTTAAACGTTGATAATTCAAGAACTGTAAAATATATCAAAAACCTGAATACGACTTTAATAGCTGAATGTCTTATGACCATTTTAAAGTTGGAATGAAGTCTATAGCTGAAAGTATGTGGAAGGAGTAGCCTTTTGCACACAGTGTAAGTTAAAGAGGATTTAAAGTGTCGTCCCATTGAGTTACAAAAAAAGAGTTTAAAACGCTGAATATTTTATAAAGTTTCCCATCATGTGCTGAAAAGGCTGAATATTTTGATATTTGAATGGTTTCTGTAGCTGAAGGTATGCTGAAGTTATTGAGAGCCAAACTTTTTGTTGAAATAAGAAAAAGATGCGGAAGAATAAAGAAAAGAAGAACTATAGTGGAATGCTGTAAACAGCATTCGCACTAAAAAGAAGAACAATAGTGAAATGTGCAAATGCTGTGCAACAGCACAGCATTTGCACTAATGAGGCCATTGACTACCTAATTTTGTCCTTTTGCATGCATTATAAAGAGACTTCTACAGTGTTTCTCTAGCGTTGGTGTTCAAAAACCTAACCTAAGCTGCCTGAATTGGGTTTCTATAAGCCACTTTAGACCCCTTTTATAACAGATATTTCCAACATGTTATTTGTTTTTAATCACTTTTGTGATGACTTTTGATCTCTTTTAATATGCTGACTCCGTGGGAATTGTAGTCTTTTATCATCAACTAGAGACTATAGTTTACCGCTATGTAGCAATAATATTCGACTGGCTGTAACACTAAATCTATTCACCTGTTTAATAAAGCTATTCCCAACTCTACACCCACTACTGTATCACAAGGCAAAGGGATATTCATTTTGTGTTAAATCTGCAATAACAGGTTTGTCGCCACTTGGGTGTATCTGATTAAAAAGTACATGCCATATCATATCCTTTTTAATTGAATATTTTGTCAGCTTAACGATGAACTGAAACTCGATTAAGCTGTAAAGCTGAGGGAGCTGCAGTTTCAGTTTACAGTTTTTCCATTTCTTTGTTGCTTTAACACTACCAGGTGTTGAGGAAAATATTGCTCCAGAAAATTCCATTACACCAGGGACACCTGTCAATTGTCACACGTTTTGTATTTTACATTTTGGTTATTATTATAGATTATAGGTGCTTGAAGTTGATTTGTTTCACCATTCTTCTTATTTTTGTTTATACAAAATCTAACTCATTCAGATAAGGGCATAACAATTGACTCATCTTAGGTTCTGGGCTGCTCGTTAAATTCAGAAATACCTAAGAGGAACATCTGAATGAATACGGTCCTTTAAAGCTCTTGCATATTCCTCTTTGGAACAAATTAGTTGTTTTTAAGAGGCCTCTATGAAATGATCCATGGATGTTACTGGTCCAACATTTAGTACTGTATTCATATTCAAACTCACTTAAATACAACTTTATAAACCCACAAAGAAGATTAGATTTTGGGCAAGTAAAACAGACAGACATTTATAAGCAAGAGAGCTTTTAACTCTGCTGACTGAAGGTGAGGGGCCAAGGCGAGGGGGCCATCCAGTGATTTTGACATTGTTATTCATGGCTGTTCTAGACAAAGAGATCTGAGAAGGCAGGAACAACAAGTGGAATTGAGTTTTAACAATATAAGTTTGGATAAGACTGGGAGCAAGTGACCCCCAATGGACCCTATTCATTTGGTCAGACTCTAATTTCAGTAATCCAAATACCAAAGTGGTTTATATTTAATTAGAAGAGTACATTATATAGTTAGAGAAATATTTTCATTATCAGTTGTAAAACAACAACAAACTAACAAGTGCAGGAAGAATGGTGTCTGGCAAGGTCCTGAAATTATGATCAAAATGACTTTGTTGAAGGGTGTATTTTCTAAATTTGCAGACATTTTCACAAAATTATTTCAAATCCTTATTCCTAGTGAACTTTCTGACCGGCCTTGTTTACATTTCAGACGATGAGTGACTTTGAGTACCTGAAGCTTCTTGGAAAGGGGACGTTTGGGAAGGTGATTCTGGTCAAAGAGAAGTCTACCAGTGTACATTATGCCATGAAAATACTGCGCAAAGAGGTCATCATAGCCAAGGTAATGTGTGTGTGTGTGTGTGTGTGTGTGTGTGTGTGTGTGTGTGTGTGTGTGTGTGTGTGTGTGTGTGTGTGTGTGTGTGTGTGTGTGTGTGTGTGTGTGTGTGTGTGTGTGTGTGTGTGTGTGTGTGTGTGTGTGTGTGTGTGTGTGTGTGTGTGTGTGTGTGTGTGTGTGTGTGTGTGTGTGTGTGTGTACAGCAGCACTCAGACATTTATATTGTGGAAAGCGTTGACAGATCTTAAGCTCAGGGGAATGTCGGCCCTGCACTAAAATGATCAACGTTGTGCCCTGGTTACCCTGGAAAATTGGGCGCTTGTTGGAAATGTTGGAGTGAATTCTTTAACAGTAGCTGTAGTGTCACTGTGGCACAGACTGGACCGGTGGTGAACAGCTGTTAGAAAAGTTCAGGTGTTCAGAGCAGAGCTCCCTGTCGGAGCGGCAGAGCGTGATGTGCAGTGAACTAGCTAACTAGCATACATTGTGACTATCTGCTAACTTTAGCTTTAGCCTTCGTTTTCTAATCGTTTTTTTCATAGGCTATAAACAGAGGTGGTAGAAGTACTCAGATCTTGTACTAGAGTAAAAGTAGAAGTACTCGGATCTTGTACTAGAGTAAAAGTAGAAGTACTCAGATCTTGTACTAGAGTAAAAGTAGAAGTACTCAGATCTTGTACTAGAGTAAAAGTAGAAGTACTCAGATCTTGTACTTGAGTATAAGTACTCAGATCTTGTACTAGAGTAAAAGTAGAAGTACTCAGATCTTGTACTAGAGTAAAAGTAGAAGTATTCAGATCTTGTACTTGAGTATAAGTATAAGTACTCAGATCTTCTACTTGAGTAAAAGTAGAAGTACTCAGGTCTTGTACTTGAGTAAAAGTATAAGTACTCAGATCTTGTACTTGAGTATAAGTATAAGTACTCAGATCTTCTACTTGAGTAAAAGTAGAAGTACTCAGATCTTCTACTTGAGTAAAAGTAGAAGTACCAGAGTGTAGGAATACTCTGTTACAGTAAAAGTCCTGCATTCAAAATGTTCCTCAAGTAAAAGTACAAAAGTATTATCATCAAAATATAGTGAAAGTAGCGACAGTAAAAGTAGTCAATTTGCAGATTGGTCCATTTCAGAATAATATACATGATATGTTTTATAATGATTGATCATGAAAGTGTTCTCAAAGCTGGTAAAGGTGCAGCTAGTTTGAATGACTTTGTATACTGCAGGGTAGCTTGTGAATTTACTCCAGGTGGAACTAAAGTCTGATTTAACACTTGATTATATTTCACATCATTCATCCACATCTGTAAAGTAACTAAAGGTATTAAATAAATGTAGTGGAGTAAAAGTACACCTTTTACCTCTGAATTGTAGAGGAGTAGAAGAACAAAGTAGCAAAAACATTGAAATACTTAAGTAAAGTACAAGTATCTGAAAATTGTACTCAAGTATAGTACTTGGGTTTATGAACTTAGTTACTTTACACCAGTGGCTATAAAGATAGAAAGACTAAGCTTCGCACAGAGGCATGAAAATACATTTTCAAAATGCTCAACAGTGCTGCCAAAATTATAAACTGACTGCTCCACAATTAAAATAAATGCTTTTATATAATTCTATTAGATGTGACTCTTTGGCGTTTCTGCTGCTTTAGTTGTTCTGACTGCTAAAATCCTCTAGGTTATTCCTATTTTGAAGCCGATATTCCGTGGGGTGGGGGAGGGGTCGGCGGGCTCGGATCCTTGTCACCTTTTTCTTACCTGATGAGTTTGCATTCCTGAATTGATTTGAGCACCCAAATAATGTGGCAAGAGTCCAGCCTCTTCTGATGCCATGCTGGGGTTTGCTGATTAGTAGCAGATTAATGTAAGGGACTACTGCAGTATTTACTATGTACCTTCCTGTACCCCAGTTTTTTCAAATATTTGGACACTTTACACTTAACAGAGATCATGTCAAACAAGATGGATAGCAATTTGATGCCTCTCTTCCCTTTACATACATCTTAACCTTTTCATCTTGTGTGTTTTCAGTATTCCTGAAAATTATGTTTTTGTTGGCAGGATGAAGTGGCACATACAGTTACAGAAAGCAGAGTGTTACAAAACACAAGACACCCCTTCCTAACGGTAAGGACCTTTAGGGTCACAAATGACACAATGAATAAAGCATGTAAATGCAGTGCCGGGCCTCTCAGAATGGGCAGTCAGCTCTGTTTTGATCTTCTTCATCAGCCAAATTGTCCTCAGGTTAGTCTGAAATTGCTCGCTGAGAGACATGTTTCACCACGGTTCTAATTTGTATGAATAGTGAATTGTTCTCACTCCATGTCTTCTAGCCACATTGTGTTATATTGTAGCAATAGTATTGTAGTATTGGTGTAGTACAAGACTTAAATCCAGAATTAAAATAGTTTATTTCCAATTGATGAATGGATTGCCATGACCTCTGTTTTTAGAAACCTAGCAACAGTTGACAGAGTGGGTTACTCTAAGAATTTTGATACAACTGCCGATAGAGAAAGTTGCGAACACAACATGACCAACGTACAGTACAGTATCCTGGATGATATTTTATAGGGAAGTTGGTCTATATTGGCAGCATGCCATTGGCGACAGGCCACATTAGTTTTATTCGCCTTTGTAGATTTTTAATAGCGTTTTATTCAGAAACAGAAATTCATCACCAATAATTTGTGTCCGCAGACACTGAAGTATGCCTTCCAAACTCACGATCGACTCTGTTTTGTAATGGAATACGCCAATGGAGGAGAGGTGAGACTTCACATACACGTGTCAAAGTCACATGGAGATTTGACGTCACAGTGTGCCCTGCCTATTGAAACAGAGCTTCTCTATAAGGTGTTTCCCTCTGTGCTCTCATTTGTTTCAGCTCTTCTTCCACCTGTCCCGGGAAAGAGTGTTCACAGAAGACCGGGCACGTTTCTACGGTGCTGAGATTGTGTCGGCACTCGAGTACCTCCATTCACGTGATGTTGTTTACCGTGATCTAAAGGTAAATACCCCATCAGTTCTAAAATGTACAGTATTTATGCATGGTTTATAACATGACTTTAGAGAAGATAATGTGATGAAGGATTCTCATTTTAGATTTAACTATCAAAGTTTAGACAATTTAATAAATAAGCTTTTAGTTTAGTCCATGTTGATTATCAATTAAAAATAATCCAGAGACCTTCATTGCATAATCATCTTGTGGGTTGAAAAAAATGTTTTCTTATATATGTTTTTCTCTTGAAATGGCATGAATCTATGTAGAAATGTGTCTCTGGAAGATGGAATGAGCAGGGAAATAGTCTTTTTAATTTCAATTCTGAATGTTATGTCCGTTGCACATTGTATGGCCAGATTTGATCAATGTGCAGCAATATACTTTGTGATGCTTCTCATCATATATAGTTTAATAATAACTCTAAACAATGAATCTATAGTCTGACTACTCGGTTCAGATTGACTGCAGGGTATCAATCAACCCCTGATAAAGTCATTTTCTAAGTAGTTCTAGTTAAAAATGGTTAACCCTATTTAATAATGCACTGGCTGTGCGAAAATAAGTAACCATGCCAACACCTACAGTTGCAATCCAAATTATTCAACCCCCATTGCACATTATGTTTATTGGCAAAATCTACAATTTCTCAGCTTTTTGCTATAAACAAATTACAAAATAACTGTTAAGTAGTTCAATGTAACTAATATGACAGGGTTTTTTTTTTAATCCAAATTGAACACAAAATGCTACTTTTAATGACTACTGCAGTCTCAAAGTTGTTCAACCCCCTGTCTTAAGCACGCCTGGTGCAACTAATACAAGGCTTCATTAGTTCAGGTGTGCTTGAGACAGAACACATAAATACATGGACTGGCTCTGGGTTTGTTGAGTGACCTTCGATTGCATGTTAGAAAAATAATTGTCCAAAAAGTTCAGAGAAGAGGTAATTGCCTTGCACAAGGAAAAGGATACAAAAAGATAGAAAATTACTGAATGTTCCTAGAGATATAGTTGGAAGCATACTTCGCACGTTCAAAGTTAAAGGAACAGTAGCTACACTACCTGGACGTGGCAGAAAGAGGAAGCCATGAGCGGCTGAAAGACTTGGTGTCAGCAGGCACTGAGGTTTCAGTTTGCACAGTAAGGCGCATACTAAGCACTGAAGGGCTCCATGCCCCGACCCAAGACGTACAACACTACTGATCCAAAAGAACAAGAAATGGAAGATTCTAGAGTGGCCGTCACAGTCACCGGACTTGAACCCCATAGAAAATCTCTGGTGGAAGTTGAAGAAGGCGGTTGCAAAACCCAAGAATATTGCTGAACTGTAGGCCATAGCCCATGAGAAAGGGGCTAAGATTCCTTGTGAACACGTGTCTGGCTATGCCTCACATTTGCAGCAGGTCAGAACAGCAAAAGGGTGCTCTAAGTTTTGAAGATGCTTGTCATGAAGGGGTTGAACAATTTTGAGGCTGCAGTAGTAATTTAAAGTAGGATTTTGTGTTGAATTTGGTTAAAAACCTCTGTAATATCAGTTACATTGAACTACTTAAACCATTCTTGTGTAATTTGTTTATAGCAAACAGCTGAGAAATTGTTGATTTTGTCAATAAATCTAATGTATAATGTGTTGAATAGTTTCGTTTGCAAATGCATTCTAAAATATATCTTGAATGAGTAACCATAGCAACATGTGGTTACAATTTGTCATAACACATAAAAAACGGTGTCAATCCAAAAATATTGTGGTGTTATGGGATCTCAGCGCAGTGCACACCTGTCTAACTGAAATCTACAACATTATTAGCCAAGTTAATTTATTTTTTTGACATTTGCGCTGTTGGTCAACAGGTGTCAGTGATTTTGCATTGACCCAATTAAGATGTAATCAAAACATGATGAATTCTAAGCCCAGAATTTTTCATTATATAAACGATCATATCATTTAGATCTGATGTGTTTGTCATTTTACTCTCTGTCAGCTGGAGAATCTGATGCTGGATAAAGACGGCCACGTAAAAATCACTGATTTTGGCCTTTGTAAGGAGGGCATTACCCCTGATGCTACCATGAAAACCTTCTGTGGTACTCCTGAATATCTGGCTCCTGAGGTAAGGTACTGACATGTTCAACATGTGCCACCCATCTAGAGTTGAACCTCTACACAACCACTACATGCATTATATTAACTACCACAATTAGTTAAGGAGCATTTGCGGCAGATATAAATACATTACCCACATATTATAGGGGGAGGAGGGGTAAGATCACCCAATAGTGACTCATGTTGTTCTTTATGCAAGGAATTAAGTACAATAAGAAAAGTACAATGAAAAACATCTACCCTAATTTCAGAGTGTCTCCTTTTAAATGTAATTCATAAGAATGCATCTATAACCAAAGGCCCTGATATTTTTATGATTTCTTTGAAATTGAAAGATGGGGGGTATCTCATAGCTATGAAAAAGGCATAGTAAAACAGCTGGTGGTAATAACGAGTAGGCTTGTTTTGTCACTTAACTGATTTAGCTCGGTAGAAAGGACATTTTTATCACTCATCATCTCCGTATCACTACAAATCATGTTGCATGTTAAGCTAGAAGAAAAAAAAGACCTTCATCTGACAAGAACTACGGAGTTACTCCAGCTTCCATTAAAATAGTACATTCTCACCTGAGATTAAGTGACACTACAACCCGTATTGTTTCTCTTGTCATTTCCAGTTGAATTTATATTAAAAAGCAACTGTTCTAGATAAAATAAATGGATCAAACAAGTTTCACCAAGGATTTCGGGCCAATAAAGGAGGTTTTACTTTTCCCTTAGATCAGGGGTCGGCAAGTAAGTTTGGCCTTGGGCCAATTTCTTTCTGAGTCACTAAATGGCGGGCCGGAACATAATCAAAGGCTTATTTAAGTAATTGATTGTTAAAACATGTGACACGTTCGAATGCTTGGGGGGGCTGGGGGGGAGCCTCGCTGCGGTGCCGTTCTGTGATTCTCCAGATTCTACAGATGGCCAGTCCGCCACTGCTCACAAGCTTATTAAGATCCAAAGCTTTAGAGCGTTTTGAATCAATGCTGAGTACAGCCAAACTTGACAGTCTCTTCTCTGTCATTGTAGACTGAATGTTTCTCGTTTTTAGGCGGCGGAAGTGACGTAATCTGCCACCCAGGACAAGAGACGAGCATATTAAATGTATTATTTTCGGTTGTGTATTTGTGTTTCCAGGTATAACATTTAAGTTATAATAACAATTTAATTTCTCCAAGAGAGACAAAAATCACTAAAAGATCTGGTGGATATCTGACCAGTATTTATTTATTTATATATATATATATATATATCCTAAATGTTCTTTGGGTTTTATCCACAAATGCAACACAAATAAGAACTGTAAGTTATTATTTAATAATCAAACCATTATTATTGAAATGTAAGTATATTTCACACATTTTAATGTTGTTATAGAGTATGATCTCATTATTCGTTAATGATTTGATTAGTTAGTTCCTAGTCTGAAAACTCAAAATCACCTCTCACTGTTATTGTTGTGCTTTGTAATCAGGCAAATGTCTGTTTCTCAGGTCCTAGAAGACAATGATTATGGCCGGGCGGTGGACTGGTGGGGGCTGGGTGTAGTCATGTATGAGATGATGTGTGGCCGCCTGCCTTTCTACAACCAGGACCATGAGCGTCTGTTTGAGCTCATCCTCATGGAGGAGATCCGTTTCCCCAGGAATCTGTCTCCAGAGGCCAAGGCACTGCTGGCCGGCCTGCTGAAGAAGGACCCCAAACAGAGGTAATGAACCCGGCTCTTCCTCGCACTTCACTTTGGAATTGCCTACTTAAATCTTACATGATATTGTTTGGACTGACAGGTTGGGTGGCGGTCCCAATGATGCCAAAGAAGTAATGAGTCACAAGTTTTTCATTACCATCAACTGGCAGGATGTGGTACAGAAAAAGGTAAGACACTCTGGAACTGAGCTTGGCTTTTTATTCACAGAAACAGAGCATTTACTTGCCTATGATTTTAGACACTTTAATCAGGTTGTAATAATATCAACTCCGATTTCTGCTCTGATGCATGTTAAAGAAATGCTCACATTCTTAACCGTGCTGCTGAGTACAGAAATACTGAGCAGATTTAAATCACCTCTTTGGCTTAGGATTGATTAAAAACGTTTATTCTATGTTTGCTGGATGTCTGACATGCTTATAAAGCATCGTCTTTTTTATCTTCTCCCCTTCGTGCGCCAGCTCACACCACTATTCAGACCGCAGGTGACGTCGGAGACGGACACGCGGTACTTTGATGACGAGTTCACAGCGCAGACCATCACGCTCACCCCCCCGGACAAGTGTATGTATGACTGAACCTGTTGCCATGGTGACACTCAGGGTTCTTGACTGGAATGTACCACTGACTTGTGAGGTCTTGTTCTTCCAGATCACAGCTTGGACTGCGAGGAACCTGGACAACAAGCACATTTCCCCCAGTTCTCCTACTCTGCTAGCATCAGAGAGTGATAGCATCACACACACACACACACACACACTCACACTCACTCGTCAGGATCTAATGGCGCATTACCACTACACGGCCTCGCTCGGTATGGCTAGGCCTTGTTAGGCCTTGTTAGGACTGGCTCACTTTATGGCGCATTTCCATTACAGTTTAGAAACTGGGGTAGTAACTATAGTAACGCAGTGTAGGCGGAGCCGTGACGTCATCTTCAATGAGAACCCCAGAAAAACAACATCAGCCGTTAGCTGTTAGCATCAGAGCTCACAGCTCCTCATATCTGTTCAGAAACTAGACAAAAGTTAAACAAGTACAAACCACAGACTGTCTGTGTCATGGCGAATACAGTCGCTGGTTTATTTATGTCTGTATAGGCCGTTGTTGTGAGTGTGGACGGTCGGAGCATATACTGCATTAGCTTAGCCGATCTCTATTTAGAAAACACGCATTTTAAAAGGTTTTTCGCCTGCCGTCTGTCTGCAGACTTGTCAAAGCATTAATTCATGGTTTTTACTAACCGGTATCAGTATGTTGTTACTTCGGCATCATTTTGAAACGTGTATTACAATTAAATCACGGTCAAATATGTTCATCTTGTTGTAGTTGTAGCCCCCTTGCCAGCGATTCTCTCTCTAGTTTAGCATACTCAGCCCGACTCAGCCTGGTTGTTGGCCCGGAAAGAACCTCGATTTTATGGGGCCAGAAAAACTGTGAAATAGTACCCGCTAGCCGGAACTACGCTAAGTGGAAACGCAACCAAAAACGGGCCCCGCACAGCTCGGCACGCTTAAAGCGAGCTCCGCGCTGTAGTGGAAATGCGCCATTAGTGCCTCGGCTGGCAGCCATATTGTTCTATAGTAAATCTCTTCGTCCACACTATGGGCAGAGCCTGGCCACACTGGCTGTACTGCATCAAACTGGACTTCAGTACCTCACAGTCATCAGCACAATGTCCTATCAACAACTACTGCTGCTTTTACAAACTGTAAATCATTTTTAACACTCTCCTTTTTATAGTCTTTATGGAAGCCACACAGTTTTCTTCTCTGTTTCAAGTGCTTTTCTTTAGAACTAGCTTTGACGCCTGGTTAAAGACAAGGTTTGTATACGATGAAGGAAGCAGTGGCAGTTTGTCCTTTTTTTTTTGTAGGCAAGTGTGTGCGTGTATCTTTTTTTCTTTGTTTTTCCTTTTCATGTTTCAGAAAATAGGGGACATCAAAATCAAATTGAATCACATCAGTTTAGTGAAATTGATTGTGTTAGCGTAGGAGGCTTGAATGTGACTTCATACACTGATTGCCCGATCTGCATCAGAACAACGCATTGATAATTCCATTTATATATGATCAAAGTGTCTCTTGGTGAATAAAAGCTCTGAGTGTTAGAGACAGGCTTTCCTTTGTGGCTGTATGAAATGAAAAAAACACATCACCTGCATAAATTGGCTCTTATCTTAAAATATGGTCTTTGTTAATAGATCAATTGGTGGGATTTGAGAATACCTTAATGCAAAAAGGTGTATGTTATATTTTTAATCAAGTTCTATTTTATGGATTACACATTTATTGAAGTTTTTTATGATAAGCAAAACACAAACCATGCAGGTGATTTAAGGGACTTAATGAGCATTTAGTGATTTAAGCAGACCTAACCTTTTTTAAGTTTTTTTCAATGAACTATTTTCATACTGTGGCTGAGAGCTTCCTGGATCCGGGTAGTGCTTGGAAATATGTGCATTGCATCAAGTAACAAATCAGTATCTTCATTCAAAATGAATAGCCCTATTGACTTCTTCTGTGATTATAAATGTATAATAGATTTATACTATTTCGTTTTGACAAAGTTCTTGCAAGGCTGCATTCAGACAACATTAAAAATTGGAAGACTTCAGCTTTGATTATGGTTTAATAAGGGACAAAGTAAAGTATTACAAATGCATTGTATCTGTTCTATAAACGTTAAAATCGTTTTTGTAAAAAAACACCAAACAAATTCATAGCTCTCTCAGAGCACATGTTCAAATGTTCTTAACATTCAAAGTCACATCTGTAATATTTCAAATGTTCTACATCTTTGTAGCCTTTCTTTAAAAGTAGTATTTCCTTTAGATTAAAGCTCCACCATTTTATACATTAATAGTCTTGACACTTAACCAGTTTCAAAACAGGTTGACAATTCCTACGTTTTAATGTCATCCTAGCTAGTGTGTCCGTCATCTTTAATGAAATCTTAGTGTGCTGAAAAGGTTCCCATATCTCCACACAGCTGTGCTCAGACTGGACTGAGCTTTTTGATTTGGACATTTCTTATCTGAAATGCTAGGACCCTATCCAGTGAGCTGAGTATATCATTAACATGGTCCTTAGAAAGATGCTGTGTTTGAGTGCAATGGTGACTTGAAAGGGTGTCTTTATAATATTTTCAATTCTTCTGATCTATATTTAATATCTGCACATCAAATGATCAAAAGTTATACTGTACTTGAAAATTCACCCAACATTGTATCTGTGCCACGATGTGGAGTCACTAGTTAATTCATTAAGGAAGAGCTTTCATGTTGCTCATAGGACTTTATCACCTGTGTGTTGCTCTGAAACTATATCGCTTCTATTTGTTTGTCTTTGCTTGTTTTACGCCCTCATCCTTCCTGTACCCTGAACCTTCTTCACCTCAAACTCGGAAAAGTCATAATGGTTGAAAGAAATGTACGTGTTTTCAGTTACATATTCTATTCAAAGAATTCATTTCTATTTGTCTATGAATGTTGTTTTAAAAGACAGTTAAATACACATTTTGAACTGTCATAATACAGCCACATGTTTGTGTTCTTTGGACAGAAGTTGCTTTACACAATCATTTTAATCCTGTTACTAATAATAGATATTTTCTGGTTTTGGTTGACCTACTAACTGTGCCAGAATATTCAGAGACACAACACTCGACTAAGCTAATTTGCAGGAAAACCACGTTTTTTAAATGATAAGGAAAGTCAGCTGTTGCAGGGCTGTGTATGACTGAAAGGTGGAGGGATGTCATTCCAGAATTGTTTCCAAGTCCACCCAATCATACTAATGTTCTCTTTCTTAAAAAAGGGACATCACTCCATTATCCAAGTGCTGCTTCAGTCTATTTACAGCAGGGGTGTCCAAACTACGGCCCGGGGGCCAAATGCGGCCCACAGGCCATTTTGAATTGGCCCTCAACTAATTCAAAAAGTATAATGAAATATGGCCCACAAATTAAACTTGTGCTTGTTTTGTATTGTACTTCCTAAATATATATGTAAAAATATATTACACAGTAGTCATGTCATCCCACTTTCAAATAAATTCAGACAATTCAAGTTGAAAATATTTTCTAACATATCTAAGTTGATGAGAAAAATCCCAATTACTTATTTAGATAAGAAGCTTGAAATAGACCCTTCACATTTCCTCTTATTATAAGCAATCTGAGGCTTCTATTTTAAGGAATGAACTGCAAACAAGATAAATGAAACCCGATGGAGAGCTGTGATGAAGGCTGTTTTTTTCGTGAAGTATATTCAAGTATCAATCACAATTTTCCTACATTTGATTGATTGTCCTAACTCATAACCTAACTGATAAGGCACCTCACCTCTAGTGAGTGGCCCAGCCCTTCGTATATTTTTCTGTATGTGGCCCTCGGTGAAAAAAGTTTGGACACCCCTAGTGTCAACTCAAATCTCACCTTGACGGCAATTTTGACGGCAATCACCTTCATGAACAATTTCAATCTGGTTCACGCACTCGCCACTGCACTGTAACCGCTCCACTCAAGGTCACCCACCACATTCTGACGCTCCGTGTCCTTAGCGCTGCCTTCGACACATTACCGACAACGCCTTCTCCCGGCTTAAATCATATCTCTCTGACAGATAACAATTAATATCCATCAACTGCAAATACCCCTCTGCTTCAGTCACCCACGGTGTCCCCCAGGGCTCTTATTTTATGTATTTATTTAAACAAGGACCATGAATACAAATACATTAATCTCAGGAAAGAGATGAGATGATTTATGCCAGATTTGTATGGGCTTAGATCAGTCTCATATTACACAAATGCACACAGAAGGATTCACACTTGTATTTCAGGATCCACACAAATGCTTGTCAATGCACACACAAATGTGTTCCGTTTCATATACATGTAAATAAAATCCAAATACAGAAAAAAGAAAAATAATAATATAAAATATTGTATTTGCGTGCATTGCCTGTTCGGAAATTGGCTCTACTGAGAGTGGCGATTTTATTTTGTAATTATATAATAATTGTAATAATGGTGCGTTCACACCGGACGCGATGCGAATAATCGCTCGAGTTTCACCGCGGCTGTCAGCTGTGTTTACTCGCCTCATTCATCTGTGTCAGATTCTCGAGCCGTATCTGGCCGTGCAACACGTACATTGTCACATACTGTATGCCGAAGTATTATTTTAAGCAACAAATTAAGTTGATGAAACACTCGAGTCAAATGTAATTAAAGTCAGATCCACTCGTGTCGTAGATGGGGCAGTGATATCATAAACTGTTAATGTACGCATTCAAACACTCGGTAGTTTTTATGTATTTTTTACCAGCTGTTCTGTATTCACCTTGCAGCTGCAACTATGTTGCTTTTATCCTGGATTAAGGGTTTAAGTCATGGATGTTTAAAGTTTAACTTCTTCGTATTTGTCTAACACAGGGGTCTCCAACCTTTTTTAGAATGAGAGCTACTTTCAAAAAATAAAACAAGTCCAGGGGCCTCATTTATAACGCCTTGCGTAGGATTCACGTGGGAAGGTTGCTTACGTAGTACGAAGCAAAAAAATAGGTACAGAAATTTTCCGATTCACAAAACATTGCGTACCGGCGAGGGAAGTGCGAATGGCACTTCCTACGCCTGTTTCCCTTTATAAATCACAATCGACTCAAAATGCGGTGCAGCTTTTGCGGGCTTCACGTAACGCCCATATTTGCCTATAAATAGTCAAAGAAACGACCATTCATTCATTCATTTTGACTGACTGCATGAAGAAGATCGCAGGAAATGACGACTAGTGATGGGAATTATGGCTCTTTGAAGGGAGCCGGATCTTATGGCTCCGTTCCTTTCAAAGAGCCGTTCAAAAGAGCCGGTTTTTTTTAAAGGGGGCGGGGTTACTAGGTTTATCTGCGAAATAATCACCAGGATAATGATTGACTGTATTGCCAGACCTAATGTCAATAATCTGCATTGACATGACACAAGGTGGCGCCATATCCATGTCATTCATGTCAGTGAATGTACTACTTTGAATTTACCCTCTGTATGTGTTAAGTCAATAAAGTTGCCTTGCCTTGAATGAAATTCACGCAACTCTTAATATTAGATACTGTGTTTTTAAGTGGCGATGGAGATTATTTGTTGACCCTGCTTTAAAGGATATTTTGCCTTTACAAATGGTGCGCTTTATCACTGCCTGGGTTTTGGTTGAAGTGCATCCAAGTGCTGCTGCGTTTTCGCGTTTGGCTCATTTTCCATCCAAAAAATACGTCGTCTACCTGTCCTGTACCACTTGTTATGACTTCTCTCTCGCGCGTATTCCGTTAAAACCCACCCCATCTCACTCCTCGTGCTGAAACCTACCAATCAGAGTAGGGGCGGGTCTTCACAGAATACGTTTGGGGAACAAAATCAAGCTTTTTAAAAGGAGAGTGGATTTTGGCAGGCAGTGAGTGCGGACCAACGATTGAACGATAAAAAGAACGGCTCTCACCAAGTACGACTCGGTTCCCCTCGTTCGTACCAAAGAGCCGTTCAAAAGAATCGGCTCGTTCGCAACCGACACATCACTAATGACGACAGAACAGCTAAAAAAGACATCTCACACCGTGTCAGATTTTGGTTATTTTGGGGCGGTCGAGATAAATCACATTGTTTGGTGGATGCAGTTTGAACCAGAGTAGCAGCATGGAGGTCGGATCGTCACCAACATAAATAAATAAGTGGTCCGAAAAAGGTTAATGACAAAAAAATACACATAATCTTCATCAGGCAGTGTGTTTGTACCGGGGACAGGAGACACCCCTTTGATGAGAAACTCTAAGAAATGATCGGGGAATCGCTCCGGAGTGGAGTCATGGCGACTGGATCTGAATTATTTTTTTTGTATTTGGTGGTTTGTGTTCCAGCTGTCGATCAGCAACTATAGATCCATAATCCACCAGTTAAAGGAAATACAACTAATGTGTTGTGTTATATTAGCTGTACAATTTACCACATATGGTGTTCTTAGTTTCCATACCTCCTGTGTTTTACGAGCGACTTATCAAGTAGGCTATTGGCTAACGGCATAAAACATGATTAAACGTGATAGTATATAAAACCATGCTCGTATCTACAACCTATAGAAATACAAAACGGCGTCAGTTTAGACGTAATTCTGTCCTCCTGCTTACCGCATCATTTATGAGAAAACATTTCATAACATTGACAACATATCCGAGGTGGTTTTAAATAACATCCGTATTTATTTATTTCTCCAAGTTATGTTTTTGTGTGCACTAATGTACCTGTGTTCACATTTTTAGCTATAGTGTTATAGCAGAAAAGTTTAATCCAGCGTATTTTCTATATTCATTTGAAGATTCCATAAATGAATGTGTATGCCTTAAACCTGTTTAGATGAAATGTGTGTGTGCTCATTGCAGTGCATATAGGCTGTATGATTGTTGCTACTGTTAGGCTGCTGGGGTAGTAGGGGATGTAACTTCTCATTATTGTTTGATTGTTTTACAACGAAATAATAATTGATCAACTATACCTGATAGGTGCATCATATAGTGAAACATCTGTTATGGGAATTATGAGATCAAATGTATTAACATTTAGGATTCTTGATATAACGCACACACATTTTATCATGTAGCCTACCACACAAATGTCACATGTTTCTCTCTCTGAAAGCTATACTTGTATATGTTTAAACATCATCATCCCATGACATCTTTAGGAGTAGTTAACTAACAAAGGTTGACTGTTCTTATAGCCTAAAGCCTTCTCTGGACTTCCTCTGAACTCGAAGACAGCTGACCTAATTAGAAGGACCATTGTCTCTCACTCTGTTAGTCATGTGAATCAATAAGGTGTTATCTTTTATCTGCTGTTCTGTTTAGTGTGTGAGTTTTTGAATATATGGTGCAAGGGGGTCTCAGCTGACCTAATCAAATGTTATCTTGAGAGACTGTTTCACTCAGAACAGGACGTGCTCTTAGTTCATACTTGCACACACACACTGTAAAGAGAGAGGACGGACCAGATGAAATCAACACCAGCTGACTCACTGCTTGGGGGTCGTCCAGGATGTATAAACACTGTAACATTTCAATACTGTGGAGCACTCCTTCTGACTGACTGTCCGGATAACTTGTATCCCACGGTGGTAGAATTGAGTCCAGAGTACTCTGTGAGAATTGGACTGTCTGTTTTGCTAATAAACTAGTTGATTTAACATAGCCTTTTATTTTGTAGTTTTCTTTTGTGCTGCTTTCAACGACCTCTTCTTCTCATCAACAAACGCGCTGAAGTAGGGCCGGCCCTCTTGACGGCCGCCTGAGGGTGCCACTACAACAATTTGGTGACCAACCGACGTGATGAGAGAAGGGTCCTGAACAGCGGCACATCTGACGAAACAGCGGACGCAGTGGTCCAGGGTCAAACACCTCCGAGCGCCAGTGACAACTAAAAAACCCGGGTTTCTAAAAACAGAGGTAAGCAGATACCGGTTACATTCAAAATCTGTGATTGGAGATTCACCAAATTTTAGAGTTGTCACTGGGGTCTCTCAGTGTTGTAGTTTCTATATAAGGCAGACAGTACTATCTCATTTTTTTTAACGAGATTTCAGTGGTTATAAATTGGTAAAGGAAGTCCAGCTGCAATCATCGTCCGAGATTTCAGTGGTTATAAATTGGTAAAGGAAGCCCAGCTGCAAATACTCAGAGAAATAAGATGACACACACAGTAATTCTTAGACGAATTCTGGGGTTGGGGCTCATCGACTAACGTACACAGGCAACCCTTAGACGGATCTGGGGCTACGTTAGGTATATTTATTTTGAGTGTGATTAACTGTGTTTGTATATTATATGTGAAAAATACGCAGTAAGGGACGCAATTTTCAACATCAATTTGAAAGGACCGTCCCTGAAAGTATTGTAGAATCTTATTTGTATCTGATAGCATATACGTGACGATCAAAGGTTATTGTAGACTGGGTTTCGACTCCGTGCCTTGGGCCGCATCCTCGTAAGAGGGTGTCGAAGCGCTCTTGGAAGTCTCAGTAACTGGTTGAAATACACCTCGCACCGAAAACTATCAGACTGTATACCTGTGGGAATAAAACTGCAATATTTAGTAAATTATAGTACGCAGAAGTACCTGGTATTTTTTATAAAAACTAAAACCTTTAGGAGAAGCAGATACGAACGAAGTCAAAATGGAAGGAGAATTTAAACGTGAAGAGAGAGAATTAGGAGTCCCTGTTCCGGGTAGTTTAAGGGAACAGTGGGGACAAGCAGAGAGATTGATACTTAGCGGACTTAAGTCCGGAGATCGTAAAAAGGCGAGCAGGGATCTCCGTTTCTTACACGATCGGATGATCGCAGAGAATAGAGTAGAGGGTGACGAGGCAATAAGTCTCCTAGCCACAGCACTCAATACATACGAGCGACAGTTGGTTCAGAAATTAGAAACTCTCAACAAGCAGAAGGCAGGATTTATCAGGGCTTCTAAACTAACAAAGAAAGGGAGCTAGTCGACAAGCTAAGGAGAATAGGCCATAACGCAGCCTTAGCTATGAACGGAGTGGCAGTAGCCTGCCCTCTGAGCAAAACTCCCGCCAAAAATCTGCCCGCCATAGCAGCCCCACCCAGTCCTGCACCAGCCCCTCCCAGAAGTGATAGAGACAGTCAGGAAGGAGAAGCCGTATGGTGGGCCCCTCCCAGACATCCCAGAGGGCAGTCCCCTCCTCTATCCAGATCTGTACAACCCCTTTAAGACCCAACCCCCTCCCTATACGTTTCCCTCCACCTCTACCCCCCCCTCACCCAATTCCCCTCCCATGACAAACCTTCAGATGCTGTCTACAGACGCATTTTCTGAATCAGAACTAGAATATGACGTCGGAAGGGGAGGGAATTTCAGAATGATAGGAAATGTCTCTCTGATTCCCAACAGACTCACCTCTACTCCCAGGGAAAGGGAAAGCTGTAGCTCAGTTAACGCACAACCGTCAGACAGTGGGGAAGCTACAGAATCAGAAACAAAAAGGGTGCAGACCACCATGACTACTCTTCGTCAGCTAGCAGCTAAAGAGAGCAACACCCCACCAGTTACCAAGACCAAACCTGACGAAGAACAAATGATTAGACTGAGGGCATTGTTGACTCCGAAGACAGATACCGGTGAGGAACCTACGGTAGCTGAATTGTTAGCAATCATAGACATAAATGATAAGGAAGAAAATGAACGAAAGGATGCTTACGAAGAGCAAGTGTGGAAGGAAGCGATAGCACGCAGAGAGAGAGAACAGGGTGAGATTGAGCGTGAAAGAAAGGACAGACATGAGAGAGAAGATAGGACTAGGCATAGGGCCTATGACTCAGACACAGAAAATAGGGGACGCAAGCCACACAAAGAGGATAGACACAGGCGCAGAGCGCGTACTATGTGCAGAGAAGCCTCCCCTAACCTCTCACCACTGAGAAGCGCTAGTTTAAATGGAGAACCATTTGCAGAGAGATCCACACAGACTAGACGTGCTCCAATAGCGCAACTAGTCTCTTCTGAGAGAGAATATATTGACCAGGACGATGACTTGGACGGTTCGGACTCAGGCGAAGACAGACAAAACTATGCTCAGTATTTGTCTGCACTGATGAAGGAAGCAGAACCGAACTGTAGACACCGTAAAAAGAACAGAGTTCAGACTATAACCATGACAGGACAGATTTCAGAAGCTGACCAAGAGACAGTAGCTAAATTACCTCAGATGGTAAGACGTAGCCAGAGACAACGTGACGAGAATCCTGACACGCATGTTGCTTTGAACATGCCACTAGTAGCTCTCCAATCTGGAGGGTCGACATACCACCCAGGTTGCCGACGCCAAAGGGGGACCGGAGAAGCACGAGGCTAACACCGCAGAATTCATCTGGCTGAAGGTCATCCGTCCGAAGTGGCTCAACCCAAGGTTCACCGGCCCGCACAGAGTGACTCAGAGCACATCACATGCAGTTCGCCTCGAAGGAAAGGGGGAAACGTGTTTCATTGGAGCCAGTGCGCCGTTGGAAAACCTCCAGCAAGGACGTTAGACGACATCAGAACTGACATCGCTGCAGCAGGACGAGAGAACGACACATCTGACGACGACAGCCCAGCAGAAGCAACGACCCATACAACCAGCGACGTGCAGTCAGGGGAGGCAGGGGAGGCAGAGCCTCACCTGTCATACTCCAATGTAACGGAAAAAAAACTAAATAATAATAATAATAAAATGTCTCCACTGATCTGTGTTGTAAAGGTGATTTCTGTATGATTCCAATCGCTTTTTATAGTCAAATCGGCAAATTTGCCGAGCTCCGCTACAACTACATGGGAGCGATGAGAAGTGAGGCAGGGACGAGCTCTGCCTCACGTCACCCCACAGAAACTGGCTGGAGCGCGGGCACTAATTTTGCGCGGGCACTTATTTTGTGAGCGCGCTCCAGCCAGTTACTGTGGGGTAAGGTGAGGCACAGATGAGGTCTGCCTCACCTCAGAATGCGTCACCCCACAGAAACTGGCTGGAGCGCGGGCCCTAAGCGCATGCCTGTTACCATCTCACTGTAGGTCACCAATGTAATGTTTGTAGATCCCTTTATTACATTTATCCTCGCCATCCATAGTCTCTAAATAACTTATTTCATGTATATATGATATTTAGGCTCGCTGGTCTCATCGTACAACGGCAATGAAAAAAGCACCAGGGGAGGCAGCCATAACCTCTGCCGCACTGAAGGGGGCGCACGTGAGCCCACAGGTTCTTGTTGCTACTGTTATTCTACGCAGAGACGGTAGACGCAAACAACAAGCTAGACTTTTGAAACTAGAGGAAGATAAGGAGGACTTTTACAAAAAAGTAATAGAGATTGTTGTCCAGAAGGATAGCATGGACTTCATCTTCAAATCAAGGTAAGACCACAATTGTAATGAACATGGGATCTTACTAAGAAAGAACAATCCAATATTTAGATTTTGGGTATCATTTTGTTGAACGGTCTGTTTAAAATTAATCGAAACGTCAGACTAAAAAAGCTTTTGAAAATATCCGAATATTTTGATTAAGGTCAAAATATAGTATTTGTAAATCTGACTCTGAAAGAGTCAGTGCCTCACCAGCCATGAACCTCACTGCACGTCACTGCATACAACAGATGACAAGGACAAAGACACAGAGGTAACAACAGGCGATCTTGGAAAGGGGATTACGGCCGGCGAGGAGGCGGACACGAGTTAACGGGACCCCGCCCCCTGAAACGCACGACTCCATATAGGACCCGACTTTTTTACTCCCACCTTTAGGGGCACTTTCCAATAAGTAGCAGCATTTTTATGCCCACCTATAGGGCCTCTTTCTAATAAGAGTAGTAGGTTATATATAACGAGAGGTCAGCCCTATAGTTAAAGGGCAGTGAAAGTCTCCCCACTCACCAGACCTTCTATTTAACAGGTTTTACTGAACCTTCTATTTAACAGGTTCTGGGAGCACAGTATTTACCATTACAGGGTACTATTTTACACCCTAGTTTTAAAGAATCTCCTTAGGAGATTTTAGCATTGTGTTCAGAGGAACCTAATTACAATAACACGGACCACTGATTAAAGGTACTCAACAATGACAGACTGTGGATTACACTTCCTTATTGTTTGTTGGTGTACTCTGCTAGTGGGAATTGTGGTTTACTTGGGACACTGTTTGTATCTTGAACACCATTCTTAGTTATATGGCCCATTAGCGAATAGCCTTATTATTTGATTGGGTGTTAATTCCTTGCGTCCTAGTAAATCTCCTATTATTAATAACATAAATAACCCTTGTTGTGTTACATTGAAAATAACAACCTAACCATGTATGGGAGTTGGAGATGGTTGCCAGGGCTAGCCCTGGTCACGATCGTCACCCTTGCCTTTTATTTTTGTTTTAAGTGATTCCATTGACCACCCAGACTCCATTCCCCCACCAGAGGAGTCCGTAACTAGGGTCAAACGGGCCAAATATGAGGCAGTAGTTACCAAAATGTCTCCTAAACAAACCTTCACTTTCCAAGCAGGTAGTGATGGAATAGTACAAATCGACCTGTGCAAAATTGCCCCCTGCAGAAACCTCGACAGGACATATTCCTATCTAAAACAATGCATGAACACTCAGGGGTCAACAATTTTATGGAGGAATGGATGACAAACATGTTTGGTCAATGGAAAGGTTTAATAATGTCTTTTCTAATTTCTATTGCTACATTCATGGCTATTTTGGTAACATGTGGGTGTTGTTGTGTGCCCTGTATTCGCTCGTTGTGTGTTCGACTCATCAGTTCCACCATTGAAGGAAAAGCCGCGACTCCCCCTCCCTATCAGATGCCCTTGTTGGCGTATTCCTATGAGGGGGAGGAGGGCCCTGATGATTCACCACACAAAGATGCTGCTTTTTAGAACTCGGGTTACCCCTTCTAATAGTTCCTTCACTGCCATGAAAAGTTGTGTTCTGGCCCCATGAAGGATTCAAATATTCTAGATCTCAGTTTCTGATAGTTCTATACAATGGCGTAGGGCAGACACTGTATAGAAGTTTTAAAAAATGGTATGAACAAAGCATGTTTGAAGGTTCTGGGTAAACGGTGTGGATCTCTTGATTAGAGATCCAAAGGGGAAATTAATGTACCTGTGTTCACAGTTTTAGCTATAGTGATATAGCAGAAAAGTTTAATCCAGCGTATTTTCTATTTTCATTTAAAGATTCCATAAATGAATGTGTATGCCTTAAACCTGTTTAGATGAAATGTGTGTGTGCTCATTGCAGTGCATATAGGCTGTATGATTGTTGCTACTGTTAGGCTGCTGGGGTAGTAGGGGATGTAACTTCTCATTATTGTTTGATTGTTGTACAACGAAATAATAATTGATCAACTATACCTGATAGGTGCATCATATAGTGAAACATCTGTTATGGGAATTATGAGATCAAATGTATTAACATTTAGGATTCTTGATATAACGCACACACATTTTATCATGTAGCCTACCACACAAATGTCACATGTTTCTCTCTCTGAAAGCTATACTTGTATATGTTTAAACATCATCATCCCATGACATCTTTAGGAGTAGTTAACTAACAAAGGTTGACTGTTCTTATAGCCTAAAGCCTTCTCTGGACTTCCTCTAAACTCGAAGACAGCTGACCTAATTAGAAGGACCATTGTCTCTCACTCTGTTAGTCATGTGAATCAATAAGGTGTTATCTTTTATCTGCTGTTCTGTTTAGTGTTTGAGTTTTTGAATATATGGTGCAAGGGGGTCTCAGCTGACCTAATCAAATGTTATCTTGAGAGACTGTTTCACTCAGAACAGGAGGTGCTCTTAGTTCATACTTGCACACACACACACTGTAAAGAGAGGGGACAGACCAGATGAAATCAACACCAGCTGACTCACAGCTTGGAGGTCGTCCAGGATGTATAAACACTGTAACATTTGAAAACTGGAGCACTCCTTTCTGACTGACTGTCCGGATAACTTGTATCCCACGGTGGTAGAATTGAGTCCAGAGTACTCTGTGAGAATTGGACTGTCTGTTTTGCTAATAAACTAGTTGATTTAACATAGCCTTTTATTTTGTAGTTTTCTTTTGTGCTGCTTTCAACGACCTCTTCTTCTCATCAACAAACGCACTGAAGTAGGGCCGGCCCTCTTGACGGCCGCCTGAGGGTGCCACTACAACAGCACTGAGGAGTCGCAAACAGGCGTTTGTTTAATCATTTTAAGATTGGCTTTAATCAATGTTTGAAAATGAATTCTTCATATATGATAAATGAGAGGTAACATTTTATTTATGGTATTTATTTCCACATATTTCTCTCCATTCTTCCTTCTGATGCTAGATGGCGGCGCGATCAGTCGCAGCGGCCCCTCGCGGTCTGGAAAAAGCAGTTTTTTCGTCTTGTTCGTCAAGTCTGTCGAGTTTGTCACTTTGTTCGTCATGTCCGTTGGACTTATATCGTAAAGGACAACAATACAGCCGTGAGTTTCTTCTTGGAAAAATATCAACTTTCTTCAGTTTGGAAGCTAAACTCGCCGTGGAACTCAGCTGCCTGGGGCTCCTCTGCTCCCCGTCTCGTGTCGAGCCCCGCCCGGAAAGAAGAAGACGCCGCAAGCGGCGTGAGAGGCTAGCCCACACAAGCCGGCAATTCCAACACTACTTATGGCAAATGTCCGTTCACTAGACAACAAGATGGACAACATACGTCTACTACGATCAACCCAGCGTAAGGTGAGGGACTGCTGTGTTTACGTGTTCACGGAAACATGGCTCCACAACAACATCCCGGACTCCGCTATTCAGCTAGACAAGCTAACATGCTACCGAGCAGACAGGAACAAAGATAGCGGGGGGAATAAGACTCGCGGTGGCGGTGTGTGTGTGTACATCAGTGACGCTTGGTGTCGAGACTCTGTTTTTGTTAGCCAACACTGTTCGCCACTGGTGGAGTTTATGGTTCTAAAGTGCCGTCCTTTTTACCTGCCGAGGGAGTTTACAGCGATTCTTGTGGTGGTCCCCTTCTTGTGTCCCCCCTAACCCCAGCAACAAGGGTAGAGAGGAGGCACTCAGTGAACTGTACCGAGCCATCAGTGAGCAACAGACAGCACACCCAGACGGCCTTCTCATCGTAGCTGGAGACTTCAACCACGCTAACTTAAAAACTGTGCTGCCTAAAATATATCAGCATGTTGATTTTCCAACCAGGGAAAACAACACATTAGACCTGGTCTATACCCAACCCAGTCTCACAGCATTTCGTGTTATAGTCACGACATTTAATCTATTGATTCGTGTTCACCAACACGATCTTCCCCTTTTTTTCGTGTCACACAGAACGATTTTAAAAGCAATGTATTTCTATTGGTAGTGTGTTTCGTGCCTGCAACACGTCTTTTGTTCATGAAAACATCTCCTTACTCAATATCAAGCCACGATTATTGTTTTTATTTTAAATCGTATAATGTCGGACTTTTTTTGCCATCAGTGAGGAAAAGAAATGGGCTCAGAGCCTCAAAATACTGAAATCTGTATTATTTTAAATCTTTTTTTCCTTCTAATTTGTTATTCTTTTCTAAATAACACACTGTTATTTACTCAACAATAACACACAATTATCCTTGTTTTTATTTATTTGTTTAATTCCATAATCTCTGGCTTTTTAGCCGTTCCTCAGGAACTGAATTTCAAAATAAAAATAACCGGAAACAGACGTAGGCCTATAAGGGACATTTCGAGAATCATTGCGATTCACAGCCACTGAACTGATTACCCAAGATCCTCAGCTATGGTTTAAGCTCGTTGATTGGATGTTTTAGCCGCAATGCACGCTGGGATATGGTGTTTATGCGATATGAAATCCGAAAAACATTTTCTTTTAAAAGAAAATAATACTTTATTCCGAGTGTGCTTGCTTTTCTCTTTGGAAGTCATCACATAACGGCATTGTAATACACGGTTCGGCTGCATTAAATATTACACATCTGCCGTAGTTCTTTATTTATAGAGCCCTGATTAGAAGACTTCTGGACAAACTGGAAGAAATGCCGCCGAAACTGAATATGTGACGTGGATCATAAATATCAGCAATTAAACAACATCTTCATTTCTCTTCACACAATACGTCTCCTTGCAGTATCAACACTAATTCGGCTGACTTTTACATTTGATCTAATTCGTAGATAGGTTATATTTACACCATAACGGTGCACAGCTGATATAAAGGACTTGTAGTTTTTGAAGATATTACTGATTTTCTTTGAATATAAGAATGTAAATACTGAGTCTGAAATAATATAGCAATATGCTGTAAAAATGATGTGAAAACATGAACATCTTCAGATGTTATACATACATAAGTGTCCAACACTAATAATAAAAGTTATTATGGCTGTGTGTACCTTGTGTGCACCGCCTAGTGGTTAAAGCACGTTATTGAATTATTGTTTTTATGTGTTATATTTGATGAAAAACATATTAAGAGTACATACTTTCATAGGGGGAAAGTAGAAGGTCAATGATAGAAATATAGAATATAAAAAACCAAGAAGATACTGTAAGTGATCTCTACAATAAAACAGTTTAGTGCCGGATGTACAAAGATATTAATAGGAGGATGTGCAAAACAGACAAACTAATTAACCTTTATTTAAACATTAAATAATACTTTAGATTAAGGTCTTCTTTTAAATATTAACGTCTAATATATTGCTTTCCTGCAATGTTAACTATGTTGAAGCACTTATTTTAACTGATATTATACATATGAATTATACTCTTATGTATGTAGATAGTATAAGAAATGTGCAGAATATGACAGTTTAATGGTGGAGGTATACACACATATTGATAGATGTCTTGTAATGCACTGTTGAGGAACCTGCGATCCAAGTTTTCATTCATTGCATAACTACACCGTAGTTGTGTATATGATACATATGTCAATAAACCTTAGAAAATCTTGAAATCTTGAAGGGGATGTGCAAAATAGCCATTATATACAGTCTTTAAATAACTATTAGAGAATAACGAGTAATGAATATACTTTATAGGGATCTGCAGATAAATGTTTAGTCTTCTCAAGCACCAACTATCAAATATCTCTCCTGATTGTTGGCACTTGACAATCACCTTCCCGGAATTTACTCAGGTGTAACTAAAGCCTGATTTAAGGGTTGTTTATATTTCACATCATTAATCAGAATCTGCAAAGTAACTAAAATAAATGTAGTGGAGTAAAAATACCAGGTTAACCTCTGAATTGTAGTGGAGTAGAATTACAAAGTAACAATGAGCTGTCATGTGGGTATATATTAATGCTGCGCATTATGTACACGAGCGATTTTCACCCATTTATTAATTATATGTTTTACATTTGATAACACCAATGTGTTTAATACTGGCAACTTCTAATTGTGGGAAAAACTGAAACGTTCCCAGTAGAGACGTCCCATAGAACATGTTGCGAAACACAATAGCCAGCATGTGTAGTTCTGGTGGGGGGGGGGTTTCGTTCCATTTCAAAGAGCTGTTTGACGCTCGGCGTAACCTTGGCGAACTGCCACTCCAACATCCAATCCCAGAGTTTGAAGATTAATCACGGGGACTGTAGTCCTAAACGATAGCTGGGGATTATGGGTAGTGTAGTGTCTTCGGCCATCCTAAACTCGATGATGCTCGAAATGTCCCTTTCGAGGCCTACGTCTGTTTCCGGTTATTTTTATTTTGAAATTCAGTTCCTGACGGACGCCAAAAAAGCCTGAGATTATGGAATTAAACAAATAAATAAAAACAAGGATAATTGTGTGTTATTGTTGAGTAAATAACAGTGTGTTATTTAGAAAAGAATAACAAATTAGAAGGAAAAAAAGATTTAAAAAATACAGATTTCAGTATTTTGAGGCTCTGAGCCCCATTTATTTTCCTCACAGACGACAAAAAAAGTCCGACATTATACGATTTAAAATAAAAACAATAATCGTGGCTTGATATTGAGTAAGAAGATGTTTTTATGAACCCCACAGCTTCCGGTCTTCCAAGACCCGAACGGACAAAAAGACGTGTTGCAGGCACGAAACATACTACCAATAGAAATACATTGCTTTTAAAATCGTTCTGTGTGACACGAAAAAAAGGGGAAAATCGCGTTGGTGAACACGAATCAATAGATTACATGTCGTGACTATAACACGAAATGCCGTGAGACTGGGTTGCTATACCACCATCAAGGGAGCATACAAGGCATCCCCCCTCCCCCACATCGGCCTCTCTGACCACCTCACTGTTCTGCTGGAACCGGCCTACAGACCCAGGGTAAAAGCCACCAAACCGGTTTCAAAACAGGTTCGGGTGTGGTCAGAGGACAGCACAGCTGCACTCAGAGACTGCATTGACACTACAGACTGTTGGGTTTAACACCCTTCAGTTGTTGAAGGTTCGAGCCCGCTCCGCGCTGTTCGTTTGATGAGTGGTCTGCTGTAAAAAGGAACGGCTCAGACAGAGATATGAGATTAAACAATAAGCTGATTTAATGGTAGAAACAACAGTACAATATAACGAAGTACTTATATAACGAAGTACTCCGGGCCTCAGCTCTTCCACCGTGCGATGTACGTATCAGACAGTCAGACAGAACAGAGGCCGCGAGTGTACAGAATTCACAATATTTATCCCCACAAACGGAGAGGAGTTGTGTGGGAGGAGTTGTGTCGGTTGCTCCTCCCTAGGTGTTCATCCATTGGTGGACTCACTCCTGGGCGAGCCCTAGGCAGTGAATCAGAGTGAGTCAGCCATTGACGAGGTCTAAACAGCGAATCAGAGTGAGTCAGCCATAAGTGTGGGAACTTTCGATCTCCTGCGCCGCCGATCAGTCCCAGGTCATCTTTTATGGCAGCCATAAAATAAACAATTCTGGGTCGCACGGGGGTGAGGTACCAATCCTTATCTTCGTTTATCCTCAGCACCTGGCCGTACCACTCGCATCCCAATCTTTCTCTCAGAACAATCTCTGCATAGACTCAATGGTGTCAGTTTTATTACCTTTCTCCTACAACCCCCCCATGCTCCTATCCGGGCCATTAAAACCCCGGGGGGGCCGACTGGATCCTCTACATTCCTAAGTCAACGCACACACAATTGACCACAGCAAACAAAGGAAAAATAAGAACACTTGGTCTAGTTTCATAAGTATACATTTTACACAGACAAAGTTATAATTATTAAAACAGGTTATATAGGATATACAGGTTACTTTAATCCCCCTTTTGATCTCACCTCCAGAGATCAATTCACACAAAGCATTCAAAACATAACCACTGTCATTCTTTTCTACTGCGTCTGTCCCACAATGAGCGGATACAAGGCACAACAACAACCACATGTTACTAAAATGGCAATACAAGTAGCTATTGAAATCAAAAGAGACATTATTAAACCTTTCCATTGACCAAACATGTTTGTAAACCATTCCTCCAAGGGGTTGTGTATCCCTGATTGTTCATGCATAGTTATGGATAGTGTGCGAAAGCCTTCTAAAGCCTTTGTGACGGAACCGTCCGGAGCCGTATTGTTTGGAATGAAAGTACAACACATATCACCAAACATTGAACACACACCTCCTTTCTCAGCTAACAGCATGTCAAGGGCCATTCTATTCTGTTTCAGCCATAAGGGAAGTCGGCCCCAGCTGTTCAGCGAGTCCTTCTACAGGTCCCTAGTGAGATTAGCTAAACGGAGCACATTGTAATGTACATAGTTGATCCTGTCTACATTATTCCATCACTACCTGCTTGGAAAGTGAAGGTTTGTTTAGGAGACATTTTGGTAACAACTACCTCATGTTTGGCCCGTTTGACCCTAGTTACGGACTCCTCTGGCGGGGGAATGGAGTCTGGGTGGTCAATGGAATCATTAAAACAAAAATAAAGGCAAGGGTGAACACACATTATTTCTGTTATTAATAATAGGAGATTTACTAGGACACAAGGAATTAACACCCAATCAAATAATAAGGCAATTCGCTAATGGGCCATATAACTAAGAATGGTGTTCAAGATACAAACAGTGTCCCAAGTAAAACCACGATTCCCACTAGCAGAGTACACCAACAAACAATAAGGAAGTGTAATCCACAGTCTGTCATTGTTGAGTACCTTTAATCAGTGGTCCGTGTTATTGTAATTAGGTTGAACACAATGCTAAAATCTCCTAAGGAGATTTTTTAAAACTAGGGTGTAAAATAGTACCCTGTAATGGTAAATACTGTGCTCCCAGAACCTGTTAAATATAGGTCTGGTGAGTGGGGAGACTTTCACTGCCCTTTAACTATAGGGATAACCTCTCGTTTATATATAACCTACTACTCTTATTAGAAAGAGGCCCTATAGGTGGGCATAAAAATGCTGCTACTTATTGGAAAGTGCCCCTAAAGGTGGGAGTAAAAAAGTCGGGTCCTATATGGAGTCGTGTGTTTCAGAGTAGACTCGTGTCCGCCTCCTCGCCGGCCGTAATCTCCTTTCCAAGATCGCCTGTTGTTACCTCTGTGTCTTTGTCCTTGTCATCTGTTGTATGGGTCGTTGCTTCTGCTGGGCTGTCGTCGTCAGATGTGTCGTTCTCTCGTCCTGCTGCAGCGATGTCAGTTCTGATGTCGTCTAACGTTGCTGGAGGTTTTCCAACGGCGCACTGGCTCCAATGATACCACGTTTCCCCCTTTCCTTCGAGGCGAACTGCATGTGATGTCCTCTGAGTCACTCTGTGCGGGCCGGTGAACCTTGGGTTGAGCCACTTCGGACGGATGACCTTCAGCCAGATGAATTCTGCGGTGTTAGCCTCGTGCTTCTCCGGTCCCCCTTTGGCGTCAGCCACCTGGGTGGAGAAATCTCATACCAAGCCCTTAAGTTGCTGGTAATATGGTTTGCTATCCATCTTTCTACTTCTTTCCCTACTGCTAATGCTCCAGGACCCGGAAACTGATGGCCGTGGGTCAGCTCAAATGGGGAGAAACCTGTCCCTCAGTTAATGTGTTCATAAACAAAGTCCGACACCGGCTATATCAACCTGTTTCAGAGGAAGGTGGAGTCCCCTGTGCCGTCTTGACTTGCCGTGTCTTCTCTGTCAGAGGCAGAGGTTTCATCCTTTTTTTTTTTTAGTCCTAAAAAATTTGACGCGTTTTGCAACAAAGTCAAGTATTTCTTCATCTGTAGGTGTATGTGTTGATACAGGTGTTCCTTTAATGTCATGAGGGGAACTGGGTGAGGGGGGGTTAGAGGTGGAGGGAAGCGTATAGGGAGGGGGTCGGGTCTTAAAGGGGTTGTATAAATCTGGATAGAGGAGGGGACCGCCCTCTGGGATGTCTGGGAGGGGCCCACCATATGGCTTCTCCTTCCTGACTGGCTCTATCACTTCTGTGGGAGGGGCTGGTGCAGGACTGGGTGGGGCTGCTATGGCGGGCAGATTTTTGGCGGGAGTTTTGCTCAGAGAGCAGGTTACTGCCACTCCATTCATAACTAAGGCTGCGTTATGGCCTATTCTCCTTAGCTTGTCAACTAGCTCCCTTTCTTTGTTAAGTTTAGAAGCCCTGATAAAACCTGCCTTCTGCTTGTTGAGAGTTTCTAATTTCTGAACCAACTGTCGCTCGTATGTATTGAGTGCTGTGGCTAGGAGACTTATTGCCTCGTCACCCTCTACTCTATTCTCTGCGATCATCTGATCGTGTAAGAAACGGAGATCGCTGCTCGCCTTTTTATGATCTCCGGGCTTAAGTCCGCTAAGTATCAATCTCTCTGCTTGTCCCCACTGTTCCCTTAAACTCCCCGGAACAGGGACTCCTAATTCTCTCTCTTCACGTTCAAATTCTCCTTCCATTTTGACTTCGTTCGTATCTGCTTCTCCTAAAGGTTTTAGTTTTTTATAAAAAATACCAGATATCTCTGCGTACTATAATTTACTAATTATTGTAGTTTTATTCCCACAGGTATACAGTCTGATAGTTTTCGTTGCGAGGTGTATTTCAACCAGTTACGGAGACTGCAAAAGAGCGCCTCTCCTAACGGTTTTAGTTTCTTATAAAAAACACCAGATATCCCTGCGTACTATAATTTACTAATTATTGTAGTTTTATTCCCACAGGTATACAGTCTGATAGTTTTCGTTGCGAGGTGTATTTCAACCAGTTACGGAGACTGCAAAAGAGCGCCTCTCCTAACGGTTTTAGTTTCTTATAAAAAACACCAGATATCCCTGCGTACTATAATTTACTAATTATTGTAGTTTTATTCCCACAGGTATACAGTCTGATAGTTTTCGTTGCGAGGTGTATTTCAACCAGTTACGGAGACTGCAAAAGAGCGCTCTCCTTAAGGAGGATGCGGCCCAAGGCATGGAGTCGAAACCCAGTCTACAATAACCTTTGATCGTCACGTATATGCTATCAGATACAAATAAGATTCTACAATACTTTCAGGGACGGTCCTTTCAAATTGATGTTGAAAATATTATAATATACAACCACAGTTAATCACACTCAAAATAAATAAACCTAATGTAACCCCAGATCCGTCTAAGGATTGCCTGTGTACTTAGTCGATGAGCCCCAACCCCAGAATTCGTCTAAGAATTACTGTGTGTGTCACCTTATTTCTCAGAGTATTTCAGCTGGACTTCCTTTAAATTTTAAAACCACTGAAATCTCGAACGACCATTGCAGCTGGACTTCTTTTAAATTTTATAACCACTGCAATCTCGTTACACAGTTAATCACACTCAAAATAAATAAACCTAATGTAACCCCAGATCCGTCTAAGGATTGCCTGTGTACATTAGTCGATGAGCCCCAACCCCAGAATTCGTCTAAGAATTACTGTGTGTGTCACCTTATTTCTCAGAGTATTTCAGCTGGACTTCCTTTAAATTTTAAAACCACTGAAATCTCGAACGACCATTGCAGCTGGACTTCTTTAAATTTTATAACCACTGCAATCTCGTTACACAGTTAATCACACTCAAAATAAATAAACCTAATGTAACCCCAGATCCGTCTAAGGATTGCCTGTGTACATTAGTCGATGAGCCCCAACCCCAGAATTCGTCTAAGAATTACTGTGTGTGTCACCTTATTTCTCAGAGTATTTCAGCTGGACTTCCTTTAAATTTTAAAACCACTGAAATCTCGAACGACCATTGCAGCTGGACTTCTTTAAATTTTATAACCACTGCAATCTCGTTACACAGTTAATATATTCCCCGTACAGTCTAGTTGACTTTTATAGTGCGATGTATATTTCAACAGATGGAGAGACTTCCAGAAGCGCTTCTACACCCCCTTTCGGCGATGTGGCTTTTGGCAAGGAGTCGAAACCCAGTCTACAGAATCTCTTTATCGTCACGTTTAGTCTTCTAGATTAACCCCACAGCAAGAGTTTGCGAGATCCGGTCATTTCAAATTGATTTTGAAAGTTGCGTTTCTCCTCTTGAAATACCCCACATATAACACAACTACAGCTCCTCTTTGAGACTGGAAAGTGTTATTCTGTAGTACTGTTCTTTCTACCGTAAGACTAAAACACTGAAAATGCCGCTGACAACTCTAAAATTTTGTAGTATAGCCAATCACAGATTTTGATAATAACAGGTATCTGCTCACCTTTCAGTCGTAGGGCCCTTGTTTAGTTGTCAGAGGTATTCGAGGTGTCTTCCCTGGACAGTTCGTCCGCTGGCTGCCGGTGTTCCTTCTATGAGACCCTACTCATCACGTCGGGGTCACCAAATTGTTGGGGTGAAGCAGCCTTCAGTGGTTGAAGGTTCGAGCCCCCTCCCGCTCCGTTCGTTTGATGAGTGGTCTGCTGTAAAAAGGAACGGCTCAGACGCAGAGATATGAGGTTTAACAATAAGCTGATTTAATGGTAAAACAACAGTACAATATAACGAAGTACTTCGGGCCTGGCTCTTACACCGTGCGATGTACGTATCAGACAGTCAGACAGAACAGAGGCCCGAGCGTACAGAATTCATAATATTTATGCCCACAAACGGAGAGGAGTTGTGTGGGAGGAGTTGTGTCGGTTGCTCCTCCTAGGTGTTCATCCATTGGTGGACTCACTCCTGGGCGAGCCCTAGGCAGCGAATCAGAGTGAGTCAGCCATTGACGAGGTCTAAACAGCGAATCAGAGTGAGTCAGCCATAAGTGTGGGAACTTTCGATCTCCTGCGCCGCCGATCAGTCCCAGGTCATCTTTTATGGCAGCCATAAAATAAACAATTCTGGGTCGCACGGGGGTGAGGTACCAATCCTTATCTTCGTTTATCCTCAGCACCTGGCCGTACCACCGCATCCCAATCTTTCTCTCAGAACAATCTCTGCATAGACTCAATGGTGTCAGTTTTATTACCTTTCTCCTACAACCCCCCCATGCTCCTATCCGGGCCATTAAAACCCCGGGGGGGGCCGACTGGATCCTCTACATTCCTAAGTCAACGCACACACAATTGACCACAGCAAACAAAGGAAAATAAGAACACTTGGTCTAGTTTCATAAGTATACATTTTACACAGACAAAGTTATAATTATTAAAACAGGTTATATAGGATATACAGGTTACTTTAAGACTGGGACATGTTCAAGCAGGTAGCCACATACAACCATCACACCAACATACAAGAATACACAGAGACAGTCACGGGCCACATCACCAAATGCATTGACGATGTGACACAAAACAGAGCCATCACCATCCGGGCTAACCAGAAGCCATGGCTGACAGGGGAGGTCCACACGCTGCTGAAGGCCCGCAACATCGCCTTCAGAGCTGGAGATCCAGCTGGGCTGAAAGCAGCCAGGGCTGACCTGTCCAGTGGCATCAGGAAAGCAAAACAAGAATACACCCGTAAAATTACAGGACATTTCAAGGATAGCAGGGACTCACGGAGCCTGTGGCAGGGCATAAGGACCCTAACGGACTACAAACTACCGCCACAGACCTGTGACAGTAATACCTCCCTGCTCAACAACCTCAACGGCTTCTTTGCACGCTTTGAAGCACAGAACAACACACCTGCGCAGAAAACCACCCCCCCCTCCGACGACCAGGCTCTGCATCTTTCACCAGCCAGTGTGAGGAGCACACTGTTGAGGATTAACCCCCACAAGGCTGCAGGACCTGACAACATTCCTGGTCGTGTGCTGAGGGACTGCGCTCACAGATGTCCTCACAGACATTTTTAACATCTCCCTGAGCCAGGCTGTTGTTCCCTCGTGCTTCAAGGAAACCACCATCATTCCAGTGCCAAAGAAGTCATCTCCATCCAGCTTCAATGACTACCGCCCCGTCGCACTAACTTCTACCATCATGAAGTGCTTCGAAAGGCTGGTCATGAAGCAGATCAAATCCACCCTCCCCCCATCGCTGGACCCATTTCAGTTTGCCTACCGAGCTAAACGGTCCACAGAGGATGCAATCTCCTCCGCTCTCCACCCAGCCCTCACACACCTGGACACTAAGACTAAGGACTCATATGTTAGAATGCTATTTATAGACTTCAGCTCAGCATTCAACACTATCATCCCCCAGCAGCTGGTACAAAAACTTACAGACCTGGGCCTCAGCCCCTCTCTCTGCAACTGGTTGCTGGACTTCCTCACAGAGAGACCACAAGCTGTACGGGTCAACAACAACACCTCAAACACCCTCATACTGAGTACGGGGGCCCCCCAAGGATGTGTGCTCAGCCCCCTTCTCTTCACTCTGCTGACCCACGACTGCAAACCCAACTTCAGCTCCAACCACATCGTGAAGTTTGCAGACGACACTACTGTGGTGGGTCTCATCAGCAACAACGATGAGACTAACCACAGGAAGGAAGTGAACCAGCTGGCCCTGTGGTGCCAAAATAACAACCTCTTCCTCAACCTGGAGAAAACAAAGGAGATAGTTGTTGACTTCAGGAGAACCCACTACCGACCCCCTCTCCCCCTGACCATCAACGGCGCTGCTGTGGAGCAGGTGACCAGCACCAAATTCCTTGGTGTGACCATCACTGATGACCTGGAAAAACAACACCACCGCACTAACGAGGAAAGCCCAGCAGCGCCTGTACTTCATCCGGAAGCTCAAGCGAGCCGGAGCATCGACCCCCATCATGCTGTCTTTTTACCGAGGTGCCACCGAGAGCATCCTCAGCAGCTGTATCACGCTGTGGTTTGGAAGCTGCACCGCCTCCAACCGCAAGAGCCTGCAGCGCATTGTGAACTCTGCCCAGAGGATCATCGGTGCCTCACTCCCATCACTACAGGACATATATAACACCCGCCTCACCCGCAGAGCACTCAGCATTGTGGGTGACTCCACCCACCCCTCCAACAGCCTCTTCAGCCTCCTGCCTTCAGGGAGAAGGTTCCGCAGCCTCGGCTCGAGAACCAACAGGCTGGGGAACAGCTTCCTCCACCAGGCGGTCAGGATGCTGAACTCTCTCCCCTCCCTCCCTCTCTCCCCCTCTCTGACATCTCTCCCCTGAACTCTCCACCCTGCCTCCCACCTTTCCCCCCTGCCCCAAATGGTCCTGGACTTTAGCCCCCCCACACACACACACACACACACACACACACACACACACACACACACACACACACACACACACACACACACAACCTTCCCTCATCCAGCACCAGTCACTTTTCTGCCCAACTCCGCTGCTACTGCACTGAAACTGTACTTTGAACATTTTAAATATACTATTAACATTTTAAATTGTATACCCCGTTTATCTAGGCCCTTTTTGTTTTGTTTTATGTATATATGTCACACTGGGACTGCGGGAAACGATATCTCGAGATTTCTGGATGTATAACGCATGTAGTAATTTTGACAATAAAGCTGACTTTGACTTTGACTTCTGCCAACGGTGTCGCAGTTTCTCGTCTCTCCCGTTTTTGTGCTTAGTGCGTACGCATGGGTTAGAGTTTGCGTGGAGGACCGCACATTTTCCCGTCAAGTTAGTATTTTATAAATCGCAAACATTGCGTAGAAACTGGCGTACGCCATTTTTTTAGCGTATATCCCTTTATAAATGAGGCCCCTGAGCTACTTTTACTCCTCTTTTTTTATTTTTTTGCAGTGTATATATTTAGCACATTTTAACATTATTATATGCTGACCTTTAACCTCTGTGTGCTGTTTGGGTCTGTGGGACCCGTTTTCAGTGTTTACTAAAAGAACATGTATTCAATTTAATTATTTTAACCTGCTTTTTTGGGGGTGGACCTCACCTCCTCTAGGGGGTCCACACCTCCTCCAGGGGGGACCTCACATCCTCTAGGGGGGTCCTCACCTCCTCCAGGGGAGACCTCACCTCCTATAGGGGGTCCGGGGGCATGCACCCCCGGGAAGATGTTTTTTTAAATGTTGTAGTGAAATGCATCAATCTGGAGCACTTTGAGAGCAAAATGAATTGATGGATACAGCTCTCAACACTCAGATGAAAGAGAGCTGTATACTTTTCAATGATCAACACATCTTTAGAATATGATCACAACGTATAACAAATCATTTAAACTTGTTTATTCTTATCTTATGTTACCTAGTTAGCATTCTTTCTTTTTATTTATGCATATTTTACTAATCACTCCCCTTTTAAATACAATATAGTACACATTGGAAAGATTTCTTACTTTATTTGTTACAACTATATTAAATAGATAAAGGTGTGCTCTCTCTCTCTCTCTCTCTCTCTCTCTCCCTCTCCTCTCTCTCTCTCTCCTCTCTCTCTCTCTCTCTCTCACAGAGGCTGTGTGCTCCTCCGTGGCGATGACGGCTTGCGTTAAAAAAAAATAATAAACATATTTGTAAAGTGGGGGGACACAAACGGGATTTTGAAAAGTGGGGCGGACATGTCCCCCCTGTCTCCAGTGGAAATTACGCCATGCGTGTGTGTGCGTCAAGTGCAATAAATATATAAGCAAGTTGCAACACACACACAGTAAAACTCTGCCCCTCATGTGCTGTATAGGCTGGCACGACTAGGCTGTTCAATGGGGCTGATGTGTTGTGTAGAATCTGCCAGAAGGAAAATCACGATCACACTCCTTATGAAGCGGGGAGGTGCCACATTGCTTTTCTTCCCGACTGCAACGCTGGTCCCGCAAATCAAGCAAGAACGTGATTGGTCGATATTCATTGTGGGGGTGGGGGGAGGAGGGGTGTTAGATAGATATAGAGTTGTAGTAAGTAGATAGAGTTCGCTATGATTGGGGTTTCGTTTATGCATAGGGTAGATTCTTTTAATTACATTTCCTTTTTTTTTGGTGTATTTTTTACATTTTGGATTTGCTTGGCGAGCTACTTATTGAGGGCTTGCGAGCTACCGGTAGCTCGCGATCGACGTGTTGGAGACCCCTGGTCTAACATGATAGCTTACTTTTCATGAAGGAAGTATGCGCTGCGCTGTCAGTGCGCTTGTCCCTGTTTGTGATTGGTCAAATGTTCCTAACCCCGCCCCTTTCACGTGAACGCGCTCTCAGCTGGAGAGAGAAACCCTGGGTTGATTTACCGTTGATAACCAGCGTCGTAGGACCGCTTAGCGAGATCTCGTTTGTTAGGGTTAGTTAAGATAACTCAGAGATATCCAGGGTATGTTGAACTGGCTTCGTCGTACAGGCCACTGATCGATCAGGCTAAGCCAGTGCTTCTCAAACTTTTTTCAGTAATGTACCCCCTTTGAAACATTTTCTCAGCCAAGTACCCCCTGACCGACCCCGAACATTTTTGATAGAAAAAGCCTATATATATATATATATATATAATTACATTTAATGTTCCATCAGTGTGTGATTTATTAACTCCTTCATGCATGAATTACAACAAACTAAGGATATTTTCATCTTTATGCATGAGACATTTTTTTTAAACTGATTTTTAAGTAATATATGTTTAACAAACCAATGAACAAAATTATATATTATGCAAAAACTATAAAATACAATACACAAATATTATAATAAAATCCACTGTGGTGCCTGATGTGCAACTATACCATCCGAAACCCCATGCATATACAAGAAAACAGCATTAAATTAGCAGTCTCTAATGTAGTGACCACAACGCATGAAAGGGTTTTAAAAAAAAAATGCAATTATAAACAAACCATGTAATAACACTGCAATTACACTATTTAGGAGTTTTAGGTCCGATGCCTCCAGTGCTTTGGCTGATCTTGTGGAGGCTTTTCGCATCATCTCTTGCGAGGATCTGTACTCAGCAAGTTTTCTCTTGAAAAACTCCGGTGGCTTACCAACATGACAGGTGTTTGGTGCTGAGATGTCTCTGGAGGTGCGCTGGTTTCATCGAGCTGTTGCCTAGTTTCTCCCCACAGAAAAAACCCAATGCCTGGGGCGGGTTGCCGTTTGTTGACGTGAATCCCATCAAAGCATACGCCTCCTGATATTGACGGCATTTTGTTGGCTCAATTTTGGCTCTCTTTTTTTCTCCGTTGTCCACGTTCCCTGCTGTAGTGCTGCTACGTTTAAACCACGATTCCATTTCAATGTCTATTCGTTATAATATAATATTGCAACTGGCTTTCCGCTCAGCGTGGTTCCGGGTTAGAGCCTGATTTAGCTCTGGTTCTTCCTGTTTCCACCGCAGTGCAGCCGGCTCTCATTACCGAAACCCGGTTCTTAGCTGGCCCCACTCGGCTTTCCATCTGCAGTCCTTAGGCAGGTACATAACAATCAATAAACACTAAACACATTGCATAATCTCTATCACACAAACAATTATAAAACAGATTAAAGTACAGGTCAATAAAATGGTTCAAAATACAGTTAAAATATATTATTACAATTCAAATTGGAAAAACTCAGATTATAGTGTAATTAATGTTGGAATGACTGGTTGCTTAATATCCATTTATTTGCACCATAAGAGAAATAGGGAAAGTCAGTGCAAGTCAGCTCAGCTGGAAGAATATTCCAGTGTTTGATGGCAGTAAATGAAAATGCAGATTGTGCAAAGGCAGTGCGCCTCAGTGGGACGGTTATATCTGCATTTAGTGCAGATCTTGAGTTTCTGCCACTCTGCTCATGGCGGAGCTGAAAATCTCTTCAATGGTGGTATTGTAGCATTATAAATGATCCATGATCGAACTCTTGAAAGCAGAACATGATTTAAGATCAAAACTTAAAAGTTTGTATTTGGAAAGTATATTGCAATGATGGTGTTTCAATGACTTGTCAAAAACTTTTAAGGCTTGTTTATAGAGAACCTCAATTGGTCTCAGAAAAGTCTTAGTTGCCTGGGACCAGCAGGTTATACAGTGGTGGACAGGGACGTGCACAGACATTTTGGGGGGCGGGTGCTCAAGTGAGAAAAAGGGCACTTCCCATAATCATTTATAACAAAAGAATTTAAAACAAAAAGTTAAATATAGTTGCACATCTCTGACTTACTGACCAATTTATTTTAATACCCTCACACTCACGCAATTGTTTAATACTCAACATAATTCTACAAAATAATCAGCTAACACAGAGACAATGGTCTTCTTTCACTACGCACAAGAGCAGACAACAAACTAGTAAAATGAATAGTTATTAAATGAACAGCCAACAATCAAAATTATGAAGTTACTGTTTAAGGACATTACAGGCAAAAAGATCGTTTTTTCATGTACATTTTGTTATTTTGGTCTATTTTGCTTCCATGTTTTCTTTCACTCTAATGGAAATAAAACTTCCAAGAAACACATATAAATGGTGTTCGTTTTACTACCATGTCTGAATTCATCTATAGATTTAAAGCTAATCTGCATTTAAACATAACATTTCCGGGGAAAATACTGACTTGACGTAAGTAACTATCTGGGGAAGCTGTGAGGTGATGTGTTTTTTAGTTTGATCCTTTTCACCTGCAATGCCTTGGTAACTGCATGCAAATTAGCGCATTTTAAGTAGGCCTAGTTAACGCCTAATTTGCATATCAATGTGGCGATTGTGATGACGTTATTAGATACACATTTTACTGTATTCACTTTAAGTGTCTCCCCTTAAGTACAGTACATTAGCCTGTATGCCCATGATAAATTGCCTTATAGCTAAACCTTGAGCGAACTTATCCATTAGCTAGTAGCCTACCTTAGTTAACTATATTTGTTATTGTCTTTTAGCTAATTAGCTGTAAACTCGAGGCACTGGCAGTTTAGTAATTTGTTCATCACCACTCACCTTCAAAATAAGCCAAGAAAAGCCGGCATAACATGGGACTGTAAAGTGGGAGGTGCTGCTACCTGTCTGTCTGAAGGGACTGTAAAGTGGGAGGTGCTGCTACCTGTCTGTCTGAAGTGACTGTAAAGTGGGAGGTGCTGCTACCTGTCTGTCTGAAGTGACTGTAAAGTGGGAGGTGCTGCTACCTGTCTGTCCGAAGGGACTGTAAAGTGGGAGGTGCTGCTACCTGTCTGTCTGAAGGGACTGTAAAGTGGGAGGTGCTGCTACCTGTCTGTCCGAAGGGACTGTAAAGTGGGAGGTGCTGCTACCTGTCTGTCTGAAGTGACTGTAAAGTGGGAGGTGCTGCTACCTGTCTGTCTGAAGTGACTGCCGATGTCCGCACCGCTGTGCAGGAGACGTGGAGGGAGGGAGGGAGGGGAGAGCTACAGAACTTCACAGTCTAATCTCCCGACCTGATATTTTAATTTTGTATTCAATCAATATATTTTTGGAAAGGGAAACTGTGCGCAAACAGCAGTAGATATATATTCATTTATAAAAAATAAAAAAAAGGGGGGAAAAAGGGCACTTTCTCTGGAGGAAGAAAAAGGGCAGGGGCTCAAGCCCACTTTGATGTCTATGTGTGCACGTGCCTGGTGGTGGAGATGTAAGAGAATCATGGCGTGCAAACATGTATTTGATGCTTCTATGGTTAATGAGTTCCTAATGTCTAAATTCAGTTTCCGACTCATGTTTTTGATATGGCTTTCAAAAGTCACATTTGTATCCAAGATGGCTCCTAAATATTTGATTCTTTCAAATGTGTGTCCACCAATCGGAAAATATCCTCTCCCCTTGTTGTCGTGTGCAGCTGGTCACGGAATAGGAACTCCTCCTTGATATCTTTACCACTAATGTATCTGGCAAAGACCATTAACTGGGGAATCCCAGCAACATCCACAGACTCGTCTAGCTGCAGTGAAAATAATTTGTGTTGCAGTATTTCCTCTGTGACTGTTTTTTGGATGTCAGCTGACATATCCTTGATTCTGGATGCAACGGTGTTGTTTGAGAGTGGGACAGACTCAATTTAGTTCTCTGCATCCTCACCCAAGACAGAGAGACACACATCTTTTAGACAAGGCTTTATCAGCTTCTCCCCGATTGATTGGGGCTTCTTTGCTTTGGCAATGTGGAGGCTGACTTGATATGATGCCCTCAGTGCCCCTCTGTTCCCTTTGAATGCCTGAAAATAACAGAGAATATATTATCATTAACATTGCTGGGTTATATCCAAGCAGGTAGTGATGGAATAATGTAGACAGGATCAACTATGTACATTACAATGTGCTCCGTTTAGCTAATCTCACTAGGGACGCTGTAGAAGGACTCGCTGAAACAGAATAGAATGGCCCTTGACATGCTGTTAGCTGAGAAAGGAGGTGTGTGTTCAATGTTTGGTGATATGTGTTGTACTTTCATTCCAAACAATACGGCTCCAGAAGGTTCCGTCACAAAGGCTTTAGAAGGCCTTCGCACACTATCCATAACTATGCATGAACAATCTGGGATACACAACCCCTTGGAGGAATGGTTTACAAACATGTTTGGTCAATGGAAAGGTTTAATAATGTCTCTTTTGATTTCTATAGCTACTTGTATTGCCATTTTAGTAACATGTGGTTGTTGTTGTGTGCCTTGTATCCGCTCATTGTGGGACAGACGCAGTAGAAAAGAATGACAGTGGTTATGTTTTGAATGCTTTGTGTGAATTGATCTCTTGAGGTGAGTTCAAAAGGGGGACCTAACCTGTATAACCTGTTTCAATAATTATAACTTTGGCCCGACATATCTTAGGCGCCAATAGTCTGTGTAAAATGTATGCTTATGAAACTAGACCAAATGTCCTCATGATGGTATTATTTTCCTTTGTTTGCTGTGGTCAATTGTGTGTGCGTTGACTTAGGAATGTAGAGGATCCAGTCGCCCCCCCGGGTTTTTAATGGGCCGGATAGGAGCATGGGGGGGTTGCAGGAGAAAGGTAATAAAACTGACACCATTGAGTCTATGCAGAGATTGTACTGAGAGAAAGATTGGGATGCGGAGTGGTACGGCCAGGTGCCGAGGATAAACGAAGATAAGGATTGGTACCTCACCCCCGTTCAACCCAGAATTGTTTATTTTATGGCTGCCATAAAAGATGGCATGGGACTGATCAGCGGCGCAGGAGATCCAAACTTCCCACGCCTATGGCTGACTCACTCTGATTCGCCCAGGAGTGAGTCCACCAATGGATGAACACCTAGGGAGGAGCAACCGACACAACTCCTCCCACACAACTCCTCTCCGTTTGTGGGAATAAATATTGTGAATTCTGTACACTCGCGGCCTCTGTTCGGTCTGACTGTCTGATACGTACATCGCACGGTGGAAGAGCTGAGGCCCGAAGTACTTCGTTATATAAGTACTTCGTTATATTGTACTGTTGTTTCTACCATTAAATCAGCTTATTGTTTAATCTCATATCTCTGTCTGAGTCCTTCCTTTTTACAGCAGACCACTCATCAAACGAACGGCGCGGAGCGGGCTCGAACCTTCAACAACTGAAGGGTGCTTCAATCCAACAGTTATTGGGTGATTTTTAACACCCGCCGGCGTGCGCTGTATACCTATGTGGACCTGGCAACCGCATTTCTAGACATAAAATGTACTCTGTCATTGTAATAAGGCATAGCCTTTAAAAAAAAATTAATGTCCCGAAACATCAAATTAGTTTGTTAAATCATCACCTGTTTTCTGGTCCTCTTTTTTTGTAGTTTAAGTATCTTTATTAACACTGATCGCTTTGCATGGACGTCAGTATAAATCAGTCTAAAATGACATTGAAACTGTATTGTGATACCATAAGTAGGGCTATTAATAGTACGATTGTAGCACTTTCGAAAGTCAAGATAACGTAACAGATACAACTTTTTTCTCGCTGTGATAAGCAACTCACATGTGTCAACACCAGGTGATATTTTTTATAAATGTGGAACAAGCTCCGGATGATTTCCGTTAGAATGGAAGTTGCGCCTTGTTACTTTTGACCCTGTCACTCGGGACGAAAGTAACAAGAAAATGAACACATTTGATCATGCAATAGTAGTTGCTCCCTCTCCATATTCCATATAATATGTAAATAAGTAAATATAACTACTATAACTAGATACTACACTTTGCTATAAAGCCTTTTTTCATTATTAGATTATTAAAATAATTATATCATGCCTCATTCTGATGGGCAGGAGGCGGAAATATCTGCTTTGAGTGTTATTAATTTTATAATTCACTTTCTGGTGCCTGTCACTGTCAGGAGGGAGAAATGTAATGTTTACAGTTAGCACTGCATTGGGATTATGCTAGCATGTAGCCTACACAGATGTGCTGCAGCTAGTCAGTGAAAGTGTAGGCTGATTTAACACAACTCATGACTTGTGTACACATCAGATGTATCCTACACTGACATTAACACCTTACCCTTCATGTACTGTCGGATATGTCGGCATTGATCTGCAAAACTGACGAAAGATTGTATTCCTATGTGCATCACACTGCAGCGGTCACGTCCGTGCGGCTGATACTTTCTCTCGGTTTCCTTCTCATACTGCCTGTCACTTTCCCTCTAATCTTCCGGTGGTTATTGTTTCTCTGTTTTTTTCCAGGCTGTTTTAAAAACATATTAGGCTGAAAGTTGAAACACCGCTCTATGCCGCTGAGAATGTAGTGAACGCGCGGGAGCGCGCAGTGAACGCGCGGGAGCGCGCAGCTGGCGGTCCGTCCAGAGCTCAGTCTGCATTTTATCCAACTTTGCTTTAACGAAACAATTTCACAACAGACCCTGACAAACTCACAAACTAACAAACACACAAAACAAATAATTAAAATGACTGACTTGCTTTTCCGCCGTCAAAACACTGCTTCTTGAAAGACTCTTCTTTGCAGATGAAAAAATCCTTCGATGCTGAGGATGTTTTGTTTGGAGATACCGGTCCAATTTATTCATTTTCAAGCTTTCGTTGCTGAGCACCTCTCCACATGAAACACACTGAGGCCGCTCCTCTCCATTTCTAACAGCTTTTGTGAAGCCAACGTTTAAAAACTCCTCTTTGTATCGTCTTTTTGCCATCATGTACGATCGAGATTGAGAGAATGACTCATCAACGTCGCATAAAACAGAGAGCGCGAAAACTTTCTTTTATTTTTAATTTATTTTTATTTAGAAAATTAAATCATTCAATATACAATGCTATATTGCATGATTTTATTTTCGATATTAGAATAAAATAAAAATAATAATAAAAGATTGTGTTTGCAATACAGCTATCAGCTCTGACGCTGTGTGTGTGTAGCAATGCATTTAACTGGCGACCCAATTCAAACGGGTCCGCAACCCTGAGTTCGGGAAAGGCTGGTCTAGACTGTTTCCAGTCCCCATTTTAAAGATTTTTTTTTTAGCTGCATTTCATTAATTACCAGAGAGCAGTGTTTAACCATGATAACAATTGTTTGCAACTACGCTTTTGAGGCATTGTTTTTGTGTATTTAGCTACAGTTTCACGAGCAGGAACCACGCCACAACAGTGTGATGTTTGTAGGTTTATTGCAAGAAGTAACAATGAATTGATATGGAGGGGTTGATGAGATGTTCTGGTCTGGCGGGACGTACTGTGATCCGTGCAGAGGGAGACTCAGAGTGGGGGTTCCGTCTCCGGGCTGATTACGGGCCAAAAATGTAAGAATATACACAAGTTAAATATGAATGGAGACGGGCAGAGTATGGAGGGATGTAGGGATGAGGGGATGAGGGATGTCGGGATGAAAGGAAGGGAGGGATGTTGGGATGAACGGAAGGGAGGGATGAAGGGATGAGGGAATCAGAATCAGAAACAGGTTTATTGCCAGGTAGGTTCGCACATACTAGGAATTTGTCTTGATGTCATGGTACATACATAAAATATAAAAAACAAGAAATCTAATTTTAAACTTTTACACCGTAATAAAATACAGTTAAATAGCAATAAAAATTAAATAAAGCAGTAATTTACATGGAAATAGAATGCTATGAATGAATTTTAGAATATAAACTATGAAATGTGAAATAAGATAAGAATATGTGCAGAAAGGAGTATGAACATTGTGTGCATTAATATAATGCATATAGTCTATGATGTGGCAGAGTTAAAGTGTCAGTGGGGGGGCCGGGCCTTGTTTAAGAGGCCGGTAGCGGAGGGGAAGAAACTGTTCAGGTGGCGAGAGGTTTTGGTCCTGATGGAGCGCAGCCTCCTGCCAGAGGGGAGGGGGGTGAACAGTTTGTGTCCAGGGTGGGAGGGGTCGGCCACTATCTTCCCTGCCTGCCTCATTTAGTCCTGTGATCCTTGTTTTCTTGGGAACCGGGATGATTGTTGAGGTTTTGAAGCATGCTGGGACGTGGCATGTCTCCAGTGAGGTGTTAAAGATGTCAGTAAACACAGGAGACAGCTGATCAGCACAGAGCTTCAGGGTGGAGGGGGAGACATTGTCAGGGCCAGCCGCTTTTCTGGTATTGTGTTTTCTGAATAGTCTGTTTACATCCCTTTCATCAATTGAGAGAGAGTCTGATGTGTCGGGGGAGGTCAGCGGTGTGGGGGAGTGAGATACTGAAGGGGAGGGGGATGTGGAGGTGTGAGACTGAAGCTGTTGCGAGGTGTCATGGGGGATGGTGTCAGGACTGAACTCTTTGTCTTCAAATCTACAGTAGAACTGATTCAGATCGTTTGCAAGGCGTCGGTCGTTCATGGAGAGGGAGGCTTTTGGCTTGTAGTGTGTGATCTGTCTTAGACCACGCCAAACAGACGCAGAGTCGTTTGCTGAGAGCTGATGTTGGAGTTTCTCAGAGTATTGTCGTTTAGCATCTCTCACCGCCTTGCCAAAGACGTACTTCGACTCTCTAAAACGTGCCTTATCGCCACTCCTAAACGCCTCCTCCTTTTGCAATCTTAGCTGTTTCAGTTTTGGTGTGAACCAGGGCTTGTTGTTGTTGAAACTCACCCTGGTGCGTGTTGGAACACAGCTGTCCTCACAGAAGCTGATGTATGATGTCACAGCCTCTGCATATTCATCCAAGCTTTGTGTTGCAGTCCTAAACATGTCCCAGTCAGTACAGTCCAAACACGCCTGAAGTTCCTCACTACAGGTTTACACAGCTTGAGTTTTTGCCTGTATGCAGGAATCAGGTGAACCATGGTGTGGTCAGAGTGGCCCAATGCAGCGCGGGGGACGGCGTGATAGGCTCCCTTGATGGTTGTGTAGCAGTGATCCAAGATATTCCCCTCTCTGGTGGGGCATTTAATAAACTGTTTATATTTTGGGAGTTCGTGGCTGAGGTTGCCTTTGTTAAAGTCACCAAGAACAGTAACTAGGCAGTCCGGATAAGTCCTCTCCACACACAGTATCTGGTCGGCGAGTGTGCGCTGTGCTCCTGCACGTTCGCATGCGGTGGGATGTACACACCGACCAGTATGAATGAGGAGAACTCTCGGGGGGAATAAAAGGGTTTGCAGTTGATGATAAGAGTTTCCAGAGTGGGAGAGCAGTGCTGCAGAATCACTGTCACATCGTTGCACCAGCCAATGTTTGTGTAAAAACATATTCCTCCACCTTTTGATTTGCCAGAGAGCTCCGTGTCACGATCCGCTCTGAGCAGCTGGAAGCCTCCCAGCTGCAGCGCCAAGTCAGGAATCGACCCACACAGCCAGGTCTCAGTGAAGCACAAAACACAAGATGAAGAAAAGTCTCTGTTTCTACCAACCAGTAGCTGAAGCTCGTCCAGTTTGTTGCTTATGGAACGCACGTTGGAGAGAAATATTCCGGGTAGCGGCGTGCGAAGTCCGCGGCTCCGGAGGCGCACTAGTGTCCCGGCCCGTTTCCCTCTCCTGTGGCGTTTGAGTGCTCGAATGCAGGTGAGGCTACCTTTTACGAGAATGTCCAGTAATTCCACGGAAGAACAGAGAAAATGGGAAAGTAATCCGCTGAAGTTGTTTCTTTAATGTTTAGGAGCTCTTCCCTGGTGAAAGAGTTCGGTGTACAGTATGTAAACACTGAATTAACACACAAAACAAGACAAAACAGAGCGCACCAAAACATCGAAGCAACCATGCGCGGCGCCATCTTTGTTTGTAGAAGATGAGGGAAGGGATGTCTGGATGACGTGATGTAGGGATGAGGGAAGGGATGTCTGGATGACGGAATGTAAGGATTGAGGGATGAATAGAAGTAGGGATATATCGTTGAAGGGGGTCGATGGGGAGGGATGAAAGAGTTTGGCTAAATACGAGGTAGAACGGGAACCGTATGAATAGAAGGGAGAGGGAGGGTGGGTTGAGAGAATAGAGACAGGCGGTGGCCGACTATAAATAGAGTTGGCCGTGATTAGAGGTGGGGTTGAGGCGTGGCCATGCTCCTGAACCTAGGTTAACAAATTAACTTCATTTCACGAGCAGGGACCATGCCACAACAGTCTGATGTTTGTAGGTTTATTGCAAGAAGTAACAATGAATTGATATGGAGGGGTTGATGAGATGTTCTGGTCTGGCGGGACGTGCTGTGGTCCGTGCAGAGGGAGACTCAGAGTGGGGGTTCCGTCTCCGGCATGATCTGCTACGGGCCCCCAAAAAAGTCAGATTAAATGGAGCTGACTTGAGCGTGTGCATGTCTGACATCGTTTAGATTGTTGCGGATGTAAGCGTGGTAAGCTTGGGATGAGCAGCGGCCGAGGACCTGGATGGTTTGGATCCGAGAGGCCCGGCCAGGAAACGTTGAAGTTGGATGACTGTCCACTTCCTGAGTTTCGAGCTCCATTTCGAGCTCCGTTTCGGAACGCAGATTCGTCCGAGAGGCGTGTCGAATGCGCCGCGGTGAATGGCCAGGGGCTGTGAATGAGGCAGGTTGCCAGCGGTGGAAGGATTGGTGCTGGCTATGCCCCGATTTGTTGCCCTCACTGGCGAAGGAGACGAAGCCTGGGATCTATCTGGAGTTGGAGGTATTTCGTTGGGGGAGCTTGAGTGGAAGTGACGGCTGGTGTGTGGGACACTGACTGCCGAGCGCAAGCGGCTCCATTCTGATGCTTGGCTGTGATCCGACTGCTGTGCCGTGGATGGCGGATAACCGGTGTCGAAAAGATTTTCGTCTGACTATGGCAGGTTGATCAGCAATTCGGGATCCATGTTGAGTTTAAGCTTGTAATACTTAGCGTTTAGAGATTAACTGCCACATTGTCTCAGCCCAGGGTGTGTCTACCAGTGGTGAACCGTCAGGGCCTTCAAGGTATTCAGAGAATACCCTGGAACACTCAGATAAAACCAACAAAAAATCGATTTAATTATATAAATAAAATGTAATAAAATGTATATAAAATGAATAAATGAGAATGGTATCTGTGTTGTTGATCTGTAATATTACAGTGTTACGTTGATTTGTTTGTCCTTCTCGGACCATGCACTACGCATTTCAGTGGTTTTGTGTTAAAAAAGAAAGCAACCAATCAGATCTTGTTCTGGGTCTCTGGCTAGAATATCCTTCAACCAAGGTATTCTATATCCTTGATAGAATGTCCTGGCCGTTGCACTGAATGAGAGCGTACGTTTGGACTGACAGTTTGATCAACCAATCATATATTGATTTGTAGCCAATGGGCGTATTCTTTCAGAGTTTCCCTCGGTTCCAGGGTACTCTTGAAGGCCTGGTAGTTAACTGGCTTGAGACAGAGGATCTAGATGAATGCGACGAAGCAATTCATGCCGTCTTATTGTTTTTAACGTTGAAATGGCAAGTGCAACAGGTGAAGATGAAGTTGTTGCGGAATTGTTGTGAGTACCCTTTTCAAGACGACAATTCAGTGAAAAGACGGACATTATGATAGACACGGTTCGCCACTGGTGTCTACTGATCCCGAGAAGGTGAAGAAAGTGGCAGAGTGGCCTACGCCTCGTAACATCTCCCACAGGCCCACAAACGTCAGTTTGTCTGGAATCATATTACAAACGCTTTGTTGAAAAATTTGCTACGATAGCTAATCCTCTTCACGAGCTGTCCAAAAAGTATGCACAATTGAATTGGACAGAGGAATGCCAGGAGGCATTCACCGAACTTAAAGGACGACTGTCAACAGCTCCTGTCCTAGGCTACCCCCTTGACAGCGGCGAGATGCTTCTGGACACTGATGCTAGTGACTGGGGAATCGGAGCAGTCCTCTCCCAAATCCAGGGGGGTGAGGAAAGGGTGCTAGCCTATGGAAGCAGGAGGTTGTCAGCCACAGAACAAAACTATTGCACCACCAGACGCAAACTTCTGGCAGGCGTAGAGTTTGCCTCTCACTTCAGACAATACCTGCTTGGCAGACCATTCACTCTCCGGAACTCTCTAGTGGGGGTAGCTGAGCCAGAGTTTCCTCCAGTGGGGGTAGCTGAGCCGGAGTTTCCTCCAGTGGGGGTAGATGATGCCTGCAGTGACAACAATAACGACTATGACCTGCTAAATCCAAGCATCAATTGGGTGAGTGATATTCCTAACACCAGCTTATTCTCTGGTTGGACTCAGGAACAGCTGAGAATGGCTCAGGAATCTGACCTTGACATTGCACCAGTAAAAAAGTGGATGGATGAAGGGAGAGGCCGGCTGCCATATGCAGACATAGCACACTTCAGCCCCGCCACCAAAACATACTGGGCACAGTGGAATAGACTTTACCAGAAAGATGGAGTGCCAATGAGGAAATATTATTGCACTGAAGGAACAACATTTTACCCCTAGATTGTGCTGCCTCATATGTACTGCAGTTCAGTGATGGAGCAGATGCATGATGGTCCTGTGGGAGGCCATTTTGGAGTAGAAAGAACTCTCACATGACTACAAACCAGATATTTCTGGTATAACATGAAAGACGATGTCACTCTCTGCTGCCGCACCTGCCCCAGCTGTGCTGCTAAAGCTTGCCCGAAGAAAACTCCTCGAGCCGCTATGGGCACGGTGCGAGTCGGTGTCCCCATGGAGAGGATTGCAGTTGATCTGATGGGCCCTTTAAATGAAACAGAGAGACACAATTTCTACATACTAGTAGTGCAAGACTACTTCAGTAAGTGGGTAGAAGCCTATCCAGTCCCAGACCAGCAAGCATCCACGGTGACAGAAAGGATCGCCTCTGAGTGGGTGTGTAGGTACGGAGCTCCCCAGTGCCTGCACAGTGACCAGGGCACAAACTTCGAGTCAGCTGTTTTCCAGGGGATGTGCGAGCTGCTGGGGATTGACAAGACTCAAACTACTCTGTTTCACCCACAGTCTGATGGACAGGTAGAGCTCTTTAATGCCACACTGCAGAAAATCCTGGCTACCACTCCAGACAGATGTCACTGGGACTGGGATCTCATGATTCCCTATGCACTCATGGCTTATAGAGCAACTTGACACAGCTCCACCGGATTGACAGCAAATATGATGCTTTTTGGAAAAGAAGTCACTGAGCCAGTCGACCTGGTCGCTGGTTTGCCACCTGACAATGACTATATCGACACTAACACCCCCCCCTCAATATGTCATGAAACTGAGAGAACGCCTGGTGCTGTCTCACCAGCTGGCATGAGAAGCTCTTGGGAAATCTGTTGAGCGAGCTAAAAAACAGTACGACAAAAACATTTGTCAAACCCAACAGAAAGTGGGAGATGCAGTCTGGTACCTCATTAAAGGCACCAAAAGGGTTAAAAACAAGGTACGAAAGTTTCTGCCATCCTACGAGGGCCCTTACTTCATTGTAGGCATGTTGGATGACCTGATCTATAGACTCAAAAAGAGCCCCAGAGCCAAAGTCAAAGTTGTCCACCATGACAAGCTCAAGCCTTACTATTCCAGGACCCCATTAGACAACAGCTGGGTGTTCAAAGACACAGATGCCTGGGCACCTGTCGAGGTGCCGCCTAGGGCTGTGCAATTAATCGTATTTTAATCTCGATTACGATTTTGGCTTGCAACGATTACGAAAAGAGTGTAATCGAAATAAAACAATTATTTTGCTGTATTCCCTTTCGCAATGATGATCTCAATTTGTCTTGCGTTATACATCCTGCCCGCGAGTGCGCTTTCGGCCCTCCCTAAAGCCCTCTCGGCCAGGTTGTGTTGTGACTTGCAGTCTGTTTAATAAATCCATATAAACACGTTACAAGGGAAGCTTTAGTTGCCGTGTCTTTATTCTCCGGTCCTCCATGCTCCAGTCTCTAGCGTACAGTCAACTTTTACTAACTCGTCAAGCCGGCACCTCTTAGTTTGCTACTTCCGGTTTCCGGATAAGGGGTTACCAAAGAGAGAGTACTGCGTGTAGCAGTATAATTAAACATGACAGGTTGTGAGTGACATTAGTTATCATGTTTATATATGTTTAGTAGGTTGTGGAAGTGTGCTCCAAAATATTTGTTGATCTTTATTGGTATTTATTATTTTCATATTATTTATTTAAATGTAGATATAAATGTATAATTTTTGTTTTTTTGCTTGTTTTTCAGTTGAATTATACTTAAAGTTCAGGGTAATCAACTGTTAAAAACATACTGTTCAAATAATAATTTTTTTTTTTAAAGTTCAATAAATGGATGTTTTCAAAGTCAATGAATAATCGTATTTAATAATTGTGATATCTATATTGACCAAAAATAATCGTGATTATGATTTTTGCCATAATCGAGCAGCCCTAGTGCCGCCCCGTCAGCCAGACCTCAACTCATCTGACGCAGTCATCGGGCCTCTCCACCTGTGGGACCCCCATCAGATGCAGAGGATCCAGCTGTGGAGGCCCTCGAGGACCCAGGTTAGTTTTTTGGCGCCGCTGAGTGGCTGCCTGACTGAGCAGCTGCCTGTACTGAGCAGCTCTTCGTTTGTTTCTAGCTTTTCTAGCTTTTCTCTTCTTTTCCCCCACTACTCTTACGTTTTAGTGGATTTAATTTAACTGTAAATGTTGGGACACTGTTCTCAACTTGTATATATTATTGGTAGGATTTTTACCCGTTTTGTTTTTTTTAAATCACATTTCCAATGGATTCAAACGGCAGGACAATCACCTACTCAGAAGAAGCGCTCCTCTCCCTCCGGGGCCGAGCTGGATCGCCACCAAGGGATATACCAGCTGTTATACGCAGACACAGACGGGGGACACGAGAAAAAGAACAGGGAGAATAAAATGAGGAGATTCAAACCTTATCTGCCCTCCGTAATCATGGGGAACGTCAGGTCGTTGACAAACAAGACGGACGAACTTGCAGCACTCGTGAAAACTCAGAGGGAGTACCAGGAGTCCAGCTTGCTGTGTTTTACAGAGACATGGCTACACAGGGATATTCCAGACTGCCTGGTGGAGCCGGACGGCTTCACGGTGGTTCGAGCCGACAGGGACACGCGGAGCGGCAAGAAGAGAGGCGGGGGACTTGCCGTCTTCATTAACAAGAAATGGTGTAACCCTGTACACGTAACTGTAAAGGACAGTATCTGTACTCTGGACATAGAGCTGTTGGCGGTGAGTTTGAGGCCGTATTTTCTACCTAGAGAGTTCTCGCACGCCATTGCTGTTATTGTTTACATCCCGCCGAGTGCCGCAGCGTCGCAGGCGAATGACGTCATCCACTCCTCCATCGCGGGATTACAGACAGAGCACCCCAGTGCATTTATCACGGTTAATGGAGATTTTAACCATGTAAAAGTCTCCAAAAGCCTTTCAAACTTCAGCCAGTATGTGACCGGTAGCACTAGGAAAAATAAGACACTGGACCTGCTGTATGCCAATGTTAAGGAGGCGTACAGCTCCACCATCCTCCCCCCCTTGGCAACTCAGACCACAACCTGATAAGGCTTGTTCCCAAATACAAGCCTCTTGTCAGGAGACAGCCAGCTACCACCAGGACTGTACAGCAGTGGTCGGATGAAGTCGAGGAGGAGTTGAGGGAGTGCTACAGGTCAACAGACTGGGACATGTTTCAGAGGGTTCGCAGTGAGGACATAAATGGACTCTCCCATTGCATCACTGACTACATCCGTTTCTGTGAGGAGAGCATTGTACCGACCAAAAAGGTACGTTGCTTCCCAAACAACAAGCCCTGGATCAATGGGCACATTAACACCCTCTTGAACAGGAAGAAGAGGGCTTTCATGGCTCGAGACACTGAGAAAGCTAAGACTGTACAGAAGGAGCTGAAAAAAGAGCTACGGGCAGCCAAGGAGAAATACAGAGACAAGTTGGAGAGTCGTCTGGAGGCCAATAGCTCTAGAGAGGTGTGGGGAGGGGTGAGAAAAATAACTGGGTACAAACAATCAAGCACGGCTGTGCAAGGGACCCCTGAAGGTGCGAATGAGCTAAACCTGTTCTTCAACAGGTTTGACCATCCCATCTCCAGCTCAACAGGACAGCAGGGGTTCCCAAACCCTGGCACCACTACTCCCCCTTCTTCTCCAAACACACCCAACACCACTCCAGGGGGGGCATCAGCCACTCCCAGCAGTTTCACACCCCTAATAATCACCACCGGACAAGTTAGGAATCAGCTCTCGAAGATCAACGTGAGGAAGGCAAGGGGGCCAGACAACACCAAACCCCGAGTGCTCAAGGCGTGTGCCGGTCAATTAGCAGGAGTTTTTCAGCACCTCTTCAGTCTCTCCCTGAAGCTGATGAAGTTGCCGGATATCTGGAAGATGTCTTGCATTGTCCCGGTGCCCAAAAAGACACGCCCCAGCACCCCAGGAGACTACAGGCCTGTTGCTCTGACTTCACACGTCATGAAGATCTTTGAGAGACTGATTCTGCAGCACCTCAAACCCCTCGTGTGTGACTCCATGGACCCTCTACAGTTTGCCTACCAGGAAAACATTGGTGTAGAGCAGTGGTTCTCAAATGGGGGTACGCGGACCCCTAGGGGTACGTTGGAGTACTGCAGGGGGTACGTGAGATTTATTTTATGTTAATGAAAAAAAAAAACATAAGTAATACATTTAAACAAACTACTAATAGTAATTAACTACTTCATTCAAAAGTTTACAGTAATTCTGGATAATAAAATGGGAAAAATAAATGGGGTGCTCTCTTTTCCTCTCCCTCTCCTGACAGCCCGTCAGTCTCGTGCAGCTCGCTGAACCTGTAATAAGCCGACAGTAAAGAATACATATATTTATAACTAGTGTAGCTTGTTACAGAGTAGATAAACTAGCTAAGTGTGTTAGGTCTAACTCTTAGTGTATTTTGCTCCGCGCGGGGGAGCTGTGATCCGGAAGAGCTGCGTGTTTTCCGTCAGCAGCAGCTGATCTGATCTCGGATCTCTCTCTCTCGCGTCCGGTTATACTTCACTCGCGTTCATGTCCAAATCTATCAGATCTTGCTAGTTCTAGTTAATGATATGACTGCCTGCTTATCAAAGGACCTAAACAATAAGCGTTGCTTGGCAATGGCGTGTGACCGCAAAGTATAGCGCAGCATAGAGTGCCACAATCATAAATCTATCGATCATAAATCTATCGATTACATTTATGATTCGAAAATTATAAAAGTAGGGTAGACATGTGGAGATTATCCGACTAAACAAAACATGATCCATCTCTTAATTGTGTGTCAACCACAGACCTTATTTCGAGCTATTTAAAAAAAAAAAAATTCTATGGAGAAATCCCATTGCTTTTTTGTCGAAGGAACCCATGCGCAGCTTACTTCCGGGTTTTAGGACGCGTCACTGTGGCACTCTATTATTCATATGTTTATATGAGGGGTCAAAATCCCATGCTCATAAAATGCTCATATATTTGTTTCTCTTCATTCCCCACGCCTCAAAATAAATAAATAAATATACCAATTTTAGGAAAAGTAACGAAGTTTGAGCAGTGTGGGTTTTATATTAACAGAGTTACACATATTTCAAAACGCGAAGTGTAATAACTGCAGTTTGCCTCATGATCCTCAGTGAAGCACAAGCCCATTTCAGGGTTGAGTGAAGCAGGCAGGATCCAAATGCAGATTTCAAAGAGAAATCCTTTATTCCAAGGCAAAAACAGAACACTACCCCGTGACACAGTCAAAGACAAACAGGAAAAACAGAACTTAAATACACATAAGACTAATTACACAAACAAGACACAGGTGAGGAGGGAGGAGAAAACACAGGGGCACAAGGTGAACACAATCGGGTAATCGGTAGGAGGGAAAACAGACAGAAAGCAACAGGCAAGACAGGGGGGTGAACACTTTTCAAAATAAAACAGGAAACCACGACAGAAAAAGACAAGACAAAACACAACACAGACATATCGTGACATTACCCCCGCCTCAAGGGACGGATCCCAGACATCCCTAAAAAACAAACAAATTCCAAAACATCCAGCAGGGTGGGTGGAGGGGGACCGGAGGAGGGACTCGGGCGGACAGCCCGGGGGCAAAGCAGAAGCCGAGAAGGGGTCTCGGGTGGACGGCCCGGGGGCAAGGCAGAGGCCGAGAAGGGGGTCTCGGGCGGACGGCCCGGGGGCAAGGCAGAGTTCAAAAAGGGGCGAAGGCCACAGCGGGCGAACTCAGGGGGCCGGGCATGAGGGGGAAGGCAGCGGCTGGAAGAGTCAGGGGGCCGGGCCCGAGGGCGAAGGCCGCGGCTGGAAGAGTCAGGGGGCCGGGCCCGAGGGCGAAGGCCGTGGCTGGGGAACTCAGGGGGCCGGGCTCGAGGGCGAACAAGAAGGTGGTGACGGGACAGCTCCGGAGGACGGGCAGGAAGGCGCTGCCGGGACAGGAACCGGAGCCGACGGGACAGGCGTAGACGGGATCCTGGACATGACATGGGCTGGTGTCAATGGGACCCCGGATGGAGCAAGGGCTGGTGTCGACTGGACCCCCAACGGAAGAGGACACAGAGTTGGCAGGACCCTCGGTGGAACAGGTGTTGGCGGAACCCCCAACAGGACAGGATATGGGGTTGGCAGGACCCTCAGCGGAACAGGTCTCGGCAGGACCCCCACGATACCGGACGTGGAGTTGGCAGGACCCTCAGCGGAACCCCCAACGCCACAGGACATGGAGTTGGCAGGACCCCCAGCAGAACAGTAGTCGGCGGGACCTCCAACGGCACAGGACATAGGGTTGGCAGGACCCCCGGCAGAAGAGTAGTCGGCGGGACCCCCAACGGACAGGACATAGGGTTGGCAGGACCCCCGGCAGAAGAGTAGTCGGCGGGACCCCCAACGAAACAGGGCATGGAGTTGGCAGGGCCCCCAGCGGAACCTCCAACGGGGTAGGACATAGGGTTGGCAGGACCCCCGGCAGAAGAGTAGTCGGCGGAACCCCCAACGGGACAGGACATGGAGTTGGCAGGACCCCCGGCAGAAGAGTAGTTGGCGGGATCTCCAACGGCACAGGACATAGGGTTGGCAGGACCCCCGGCAGAAGAGTAGTTGGCGGGACCCCCAACGGGACAGGACATGGAGTTGGCAGGACCTCCGACGAAACAGGTGTCGGCTGGACCCCCAACGGCACAGGACATAGGGTTGGCAGGACCCCCGGCAGAAGAGTAGTCGGCGGGGCCCCCAACGGGACAGGACATGGAGTTGGCAGGACCCCCAGCGGAACCTCCAACGGACCAGGACATTGGGTAGGGACTTGAGAGGGGACTCGAGAGGTGACTTGAAAGGGGACTTGAGACGGAACTCGAGAGGAAACTCGAGAGGAGACTTGAGAGGGGACTGGAGAAGGAACTTGAGAGGGAACTCGAGAGGGGACTTGAGAGGGGACTCGAGAGGAGACCCGAGAGGGGACTCGAGAGGAAACCCGAGAGGGAACTCGAGAGGAGACCCGAGAGGGAACTCGAGAGAAGACTCGAGAGGGAACTCGAGAGGAGACACGAGAAGGGACTTGGAAAGGGACTCGAGAAGGGACATGGAAAGGGACTCGAGAGGGGACTTGAGAGGGGACTTGAGGGAACTCGAGAAGAGACTCGAGAGGGGATTTGAGAGGGGACTCGAGAAGAGACTCGAGAGGGGATTTGAAAGGGGACTCGAGAAGAGACTCGAGAGGGGACTTGAGAAGGGACTTGGAAAGGGACTCGAGAGGGGACTTGAGAGGGGACTCGAGAGGAGACTTGAGAAGAGACTCGAGAGGGGACTTGAGAAGGGACTTGGAAAGGGACTCGAGAGGGGACTTGAGAGGGGACTAAGGAGACTTGAGAGGGAACTTGAGAGGAGACTCGAGAGGGAACTCGAGAGGGTAGTCGAGAAGAGACTCGAAAGGGGACTTGAGAAGGAACTTGAGAGAGAACTCGAGAGGAGACTCGAGAGGGGACTCGAGAGGAGACTTGAGAGGGAACTTGAAAGGGGACTCGAGAGGGAACTCGAGAAGAGACTCGAGAGGGGACTTGAGAAGGGACTTGAGAAGGGACTAGAGAAGGGACTTGAGTAGGGACTTGAGTTGGGACTCGAGTCGGGACTTGAGTCGGTCGGTACGCCGACAGGACACAGGGGATTGGCGTCGACCGGAGAGCCAACAGGAGACGAGGAGCTGGAGTCGGCCGGTACGCCGACAGGACACGGGGAGCTGGCGTCGGCCGGAGAGCCAGTACTGGATCCGAAACTGGAGTCAGCAACATGGCAGCAGGGGCCGAAACTGGAGCCGGAACCATGGCTGCTGGGGCCGGAACAGAGGCCTGGACCATGGCTGTGTGGGCCAGTTCTGGAGCCGGAAACATGGCTGTAAGGTTCGGTTCTGAAGCAGGGACCATGGCTGCTGGGGCCGGCACTGGAGCCGGAACCATGGCTGCTGGGACCGGTACCTGAGCCGTCACCATGGCTGCTGGGCACGGAACCGGAACCCGGAACCATGGCTGTGTAGGATGGTACTGGAGCACGGTACCATGACTGTGTGGGCCGGCACTGGAGCACGGAACCATGGCTGCTGGGGCCAGAACTGGAGCCCAAAGCATGGCTTCTGGGGCTCGGGCTGCTAGCCTGGACTTGCGACTCCTTCTCTTAGGAGCCTTTTGGAGGCTCCGTGTACCTCCAAAAGCCAGACAAGTCCCCGAGAACGGCTCCTGGACAGGAGCAGGAAATGGGGAAGAAGCAGGGGTTGACTCCAGATGGAACACACCGAGACGTATGGTGTCAGGTTGGGACTTGGGAGGCAGGGGTCTAGCATGCCAGGGGCTAGCAGGCCGGGAAACAGGTTTGACCTCAACGCTACCAAAAAAGTCCTCCACCCACTCGGGTAGTAACTCCCTTAACCAGGGCCTTGAGGTTACTTCTTGGCGTGCCGAAGAAATAATTGACTGCCTCTCTTCACTACTGGAGGCATATCGAAAGTCATTCTTCAAGCATGTTAAATTGTACGTCACCTCGTACAAGCTGTCTGCTGGGTCCATTCTTGGTTGGTTCATTCTGTCAGGGTTGAGTGAAGCAGGCAGGACCCAAATGCAGATTTCGAAGAAAAATCCTTTATTCCAAGGCAAAAACAGAACACTACCCTGTGACACAGTCAAAGACAAACAGGAAAAACAGAACTTAACGGGGACCTATCATGCAAAATGCACTTTGTGATGTCTTTTATACATACATATGTGTCCCCGGTGTTCCAGGGAACTCACAAAGTGTCAGAAAACACAACCCTCTCTCTTTTCCTCCATACCCAAATCTCTAAAAACGGGGCTGATACGGGTGGATTTTTTATTTGCACCTTTTTGACATAATGTAGGTGCACTCCGCCTGATTGGTCAACTCTCCACCAATCAGGGGAATGAGAGGTTGGGCCATGTTGACTCTCCACTCGTAATCACAGCAAGCATGATAACATGACGCTCGTGCCGGGGCCGTGTCACGCCCCCCTCTTCCGCATGGGGGCGTGGTCAGCTGAATCAGACCTTGCAAAGACAGAGCTGGAGTGAGGCAAAATGAGGCATGGCTAAAATGCATGATCTGTTTCGTATTTTGAAAATTAAAACGTATTAATGTACCTTATATATATATATATACCTTATATATTATTTAAATATAGCATGATAGGTCCCCTTTAAATACACACAAGACTAATCACACAAACAAGACACAGGTGAGGAGGGAGGAGAAAACACAGGGGCACAAGGTGAACACAATCGGGTAATCAGGTAGGAGGGAAAACAGACAGAAAGCAACAGGCAAGACAGGGGGTGAACACTTTTCAAAATAAAACAGGAAACCAAAGACAGAAAAAGACAAGACAAAACACAACACAGACAGATCGTGACACCCATGTTTCTCAATAAATTGTTAGTACAACTTATTCAAAAGATCAGTTCAAGGCAACTAATGTTGTCTTAGTGTTATTGCATGATGTTGAAATTGGTTTGCCATGAATTTATTGATGGATTGTAAATATTTGAAATATAGCATTTAATTGTTTCTCAGTTACAAGGTTGTTGTTTTAATAAATCAGACACCGATGGTGCAGCGCTGTACTCTCCCTCTTTATATAGGCTTTTCTTCCACATTGTTTCTGCGCTGATCAGGGGGTACTTGGCTGAATTTCTTTTTCAAAGGGGGTACATTATTGAAAGAGGTTTGAGAACCACTGGTGTAGAGGATGCTATCACCTACATGCTCCACAAAGCCTACACACAGCTGGAGGAGCCGCACAGCTTACTAAGAATTCTGTTCTTCGACTTCTCCAGCGCCTTCAACACGATCCAGCCACACCTGCTAGCTGAGAAGCTGTCAGTGATGCAGGTGGATCACAGCATGGTGGCATGGATCACAGACTACCTCACCAGCAGACCTCAGTATGTCAGACTGCAGGGCAGCGTGTCTGATGTGCTGCTGAGCAACAACGGAGCCCCCCAAGGAACTGTGCTGTCACCATTCCTGTTCATCCTCTACACCTCCGACTTCCGCTTCAACTCCGGCTCATGCCACCTACAGAAGTCCTCTGACGACTCTTTGTCAGCTGCATCACAGATGACAGTGAGGAGGAATACAGGGCCCTGGTTGAGAACTTTGTAGGCAGGTGTGACAACAATCACCTCCAGCTCAACATCAGCAAGACTCAGGAGCTGGTGGTGGACTTCAGGCGGAGCAGGAAGAGGCCTCTGACCCCCATTACCATCAAGGGGAAGGATGTGGAGGTGGTGAACAGCTACAAGTTCCTGGGAGTGCACCTGAACACTGGTCAGACAACACTGATGCTCTCTTCAGGAAGGGACAGATCAAGCTGTTCTTCCTGAGGAGGCTCAGGTCCTTCAGCACGAGGCTGCTGCAGATGTTCTACCAGTCTGTGGTGGCCAGTGTGCTCTTCTTTGCCCGGTGTGTGCTGGGGTGGAAACACAAACACTAGGGACACTGGCAGGCTGAACAAGCTCGTGAGGAAGGCTAGTTCTGTAGTGGGAGTACAACTGGACAATCTGGAGGAGGTGGCAGAGGGGAGGACGAGGAGGAAGCTCGACAGCATCCTAGAGAAACCCTCCCACCCACTCCATGTAGAGCTAGTGAAGATGAGGAGTACGTTCAGCCACAGACTCATCCCTCCACAACAACGCACCAAGCGCCTCGGACAGTCCTTTGTGCCTGTAGCCATCAGGCTGCACAACAAGGGGTCAACAATGTAAAAGAAAAAAAAAAAATCACTGGACACAAATATACACTGTTTCCACAACCCATGTTAATATATTAGTAGTAGATCAAATATGTTTTAGATATGTCACTATATGTACAGATGTCCATTTTCACTTGTCACTTTAACTCATTTCGTACTTCATAACTTAGATGACCAAATATGTATATATGCTGACAGTTATTTTACTCTTATTTTTACTCATCTCCTATTTCATAGTCTTTTATTATTATTCTCATTATTATTTTAATTTTATTTTTGATTTTATTAATCTGTGTGAATCTTTGCTGTCCTGTTTTTTCACGCTTACCCTGTTGTTGCTTTGTACAACTGAATTTCCCCACGGGGATTAATAAAGGTCCATCTTATCTTATCTTATCTTTCACCGCCAGTTACGCCGAGTAGCAGCTGGTTTCATGACAGACTTCCTCGGACTCAGCGCCCTTCCAGGGCCCCGGCCAGTGGTCCCCTACTGACTTCCACCCCTCTACAGAGAACCCAGCGACTCCGCAGAGCTCCTGACATGTTAGGTGACTGGGTCAGTCACTAAGGTTTGTTAAAGTTTAACCTGAGTCAGGGTGTCAGCAGGTTTGTTCCTAACTCAGTAAAAAGAAGAAAAAAAAGAGTTCCAGAGTAATTCTATGCTCTTAAGCAAAAGTTATTTAATTATATTGTTATACATCCACAGTTTGTGGTTCTATTTCATTTAGTTGCCTGTGGTAATGAGTAATATGGATACTGTTTTACTGCTTTGACACTTGATGCAGGATATAACTGGTTAGAGAGACCAAACAGATGGTAATTACTGCTTGTTGTTGTTTGACAATTGTTATGCCTAAGAGCCACATCATATAGAGTGAAGTCACACAGTGTTTAATTTAACTGGGTTGATTAACTATATCACAGTATTCGGTACCAAGATACCGTTAGTAAAGAAGGTAACAGTAGTGTTGAAAAGCAACGTACTGTATATGAGATTAACCTCAATATAAGATCTGTGTATCTTAAAAATATGAATCTCACATTTCCAGTTGGTTCCAGAAATAACGTTAACGTAGATATTGCAATATGGTTTGTTGAGCTGGAGTTGATTATTGAGGCTTACTGGTTAACGTTACCTTCATAATAAACGAACGAACCCAAACATTGTTGTTTTTATTAATATTATAACGAAGGGTTACGTATGGTAAACCTTGTTATATAAGCACAGGCGGAGCCCTCTACTGGACTCTATGGGTACTACTTGTCATGCAAGCATTCACCTACTGAGACTTCTATAGACGTAGCCGCCCCGGGGCGGGCCTACCTGAATGCGCGCGCATCTCACCGTGTAAAAGGAGGCCTCGCCTCCTGACCGTCATCCTACACCTCTCTTCAGCGAGCAGTATAGGACAGACAGTGCCCCGAGTAGAGGGCTCTGCCTGTGCTTATATAACAAGGGTTACCATACGTAACCCCTCGTTATATCTCTCACAGGCTCCGCCCTCTACTGGATTCTATGGGTACAGTGGGTGGAGCCCCGATGTATACACGCTGTCGTCCACAACACCGTTTCCACCTCACGTCCCTGACCGGATTTCTCAGCCGCTGCACCTCACTCACCTCTCCCTCGGTTGTAACCGTGGAGAAGTCCGGGCTGCGGCTGACAGAGCACACCCTGACACGCTTACCTCGCGAAAAGTGTGCCCGGAAACAGTGCTGAGGGCTCCCCCCCGTCCGCCTATAGGCAGACAGAGAAAGTCCCCAGCCCTGTATGGGTTCACTATGCACCACCTCTCCCGAGTCCCTAAGGAGAACGGGGAGAGCGCAAGTGCCCCCATGTCCCCCACACTCAGACACTGACCATGTGCAGAGTGTGTGCAGACTATAGTGTGGAGGGCTCCACCCCTGACCCCAGGCAGGTGAGGCGAGCCCTCCAGCCCCGTAAGGGCCCAGTGCGCACTACGTCCCCCCCGCGACCCTCCAGGGGGCCCGTAAAAAACGTAAGCGCATTTACGCCAGGGGAGGGGGTCAGATGCCCACTGAACCACAGCCCCCCCCCTCCTCACCAGTCCTGTGTTGCCCCAGCAAGCACAGACGCTGAGAAAGAGCCAGACATGTCCAAGAGATAAAACTTTATGAAGCGGCCTGGCGTTGACCAAGACGCCGCCGTGCATATATCCTCCACACTCACACCGTTGAATAAGGCTGTTGACGCAGCCACAGCCCGTGTGGAGTGTGCACGGACCCCCACGGGGCAGGCTCTCCCCGCCTGTCCGTAGGCGTGTGCAATGCCTTCACAGAGCCAGCCTGCCAGGCGTTTCTTGGACAGAGCTTTTCCAGTTACCCCGCCCCCGAAGCACACAAACAGCTGTTCAGTGCGTCTAAAGGCAGCTGTGCGCTCCACATAACATGCTAGCGCGCCCCGGGCAGAGGAGGTGCAATTTAGCTTCCCTGGCCCCACTATGGGTTGGAAGACTAATGGCGCGTTTCCACTACAGCGCGGAGCCCGGTTTAAGAGGGCTGTGACGTCAGCGGCCCGACTTTGGTTGCGTTTCCACTTGGCCTAGTACCGGCCGGCGGGTCCTAATTCACAGTTTTTCTGGCCTCATAAAATCGTGGTTCTAGGGCCAGGAACAACCAGGCTGAGTTGTGACGTCAACACTCTCGACTGCTGATTGGTCAGAGAGAATCGTCACAATCGGCGCGCGAGATAATCCCTGGCGTCGCATATATATATAGCGAAGCTTGCAGCATTTTTATAAACAGCATTTTTGTCAACAGAGGAGCTAAAATGGCAAAGAAAAGCACGCCGTGGTTGGTCGAGGAAGTGACGACGTTCCTACATTAAATTGCAGATGATAAGATCCAGCGGGAGCTCGACGGGACAACTCGCAATATTAAAGTATTTAAGGAGGTCTCTACACAGATGTCCACAAGCGGCTACTCGAGGACTGAAGTGCAGTGTAGGGAAAAACTCAAAAAGATGAAGAGTGAATATCGCTTGGTCAAAGATAATAACAACACGAGTGGTGCCAGTAGGAAAAACTGGAAGTGGTTTGAGCTAATGGACACCATTTACGGCCATAGACCGGCTAGCGTTGGGAGGGATGGAGGCCTGGACTCTGCAACGGCGTTACTGGAGTCTCTGCATGGTACGTTTTTTCTAACGCTCTGTTATTTGCTTGAAAGCGTTGTGTCCCTATCTGTTCTAAAGCTCACTTCTAAAAAATAAGTCTCTATTTTATCCTTACATTTATGTTCGCATTGAAGATGGCGTCACGGCAGTTTTAAGCAGTGTGACTCCGCCCACCAAAAAGCCGATCGCTCCGCCTACACTGCGTTACTATAGTTACTGCCCCAGTTCCTAAACTGTAATGGAAACGCGCCATCAAGTGAGCTGGTCCTAACAAGGCCTAACGAGGCCGGGCTCCGCGCTGTAGTGGAAACGCGCCATTAAACCCCCTAACTGAAAAGCCCTCGACCTGAACGCACTCCTTAGGCTCTTGGGCACAAAGGAGGGGTTCGGTCTGAGTGTCGCCCCGCTCCGCTCACCCCGAATCAACAAGCAACTCGGGTGAACCGACAGAGCGGTTAACTCGGACACTCTCTTGGCTGACGTTAAGGCAAGTAGCAATGCTGTCTTCCACGACAGTGCTTTCAGGGAGGAGAGCTCCAGAGGCTCAAATGGTTCTGTGACCAGAGCCTCGAGCACCAGCGGCAGGTCCCACTGCGGGGCGGAGGCGTGCACTACTAGGCGCAGCCTCCTGACCCCCTGTAAAAACCGCAACATCAGTGGATGAGAAAAGGCTGACCTGCCGTCAAATCCCTCATGGCAGGACGAGATGGCTGCTGCATACACCTTCACCGTAGAATGAGCAAGCCCTCTGTCCACCAGTAACTGTAAGAAGGATAAATAGAGCCCAACTCATAAGATAGGGGCTCTATTCTCCGCTCCTCACACCATCGCTGGAATCCCAGCCACTTTGGCCTGTAACAGGCTGTGGTGGATCCCGCTCTAGCTGCCTGGATACACTGAATAACGCTGTCAGACAATCCACCCTGTCTCAGCCTGTCCCTCTCAGGAGCCAAGCCTGGAGAGGATGGCTCAGAGTGGGTAACACCCCGATTGCACCTGCCTCTTGAGACATCGCCCCCCAAACTGGGGAACCGCCCAGGGCTGGCCCACCTTCATCTGTGTCATCTCTGAGTACCACGGTGCCCCGACGCGATCCGGTGCTACTAGGATGACTGCCAGACGTTCTCGCCTGACTCTCCCCAGGAGAGGGAGAATGAGACGCAGCGGTGGAAAGGCGTATAACAGCTTCCTTGGCAATGGCTCGTGTGCAAACGCGTCCACCCCCAAGGACGGGTCGTCGCTCAGACCCATGGAGAACCACAGGGCACAGTGGCTGTTGCACCGGCTGGCGAACAGGTCCACTTCCGCTCTCCCGAACTGGGCCCAGAACAGAAACATTACCATTGAGGATTGAGAGTGATGCGCACACAGTTTGCCCAAAACCGGAAGCTCCAAAAAAAAATACGTTTATTGACATAAATGTTATGATGGATTATCAGTAATCATTTCAAAGTGAGACAGAGACATTGGATTAACCTTCAGCAGCGTTTATATGCGTTTTAAAGGTCCCATGTCATGGCCATTTCTACTGATCATAATTCCATTGTTGAGGTATACTAGAATAGATTTATACTGTGCAATTTTCCAAACTCACATTGGTTTCTCATACAGTATCTCTGTAAAGTATGTGTATTCACCGGTATTCACTCTCTGTCCTAAACGGCTTGTTGGAGCTCCTGCCCCCCCCTCCCTGTGAGCCCAGTGTGCTCTGATTGGTCGGGAAGTTGCGAGGCTCGTTGCTGCGATCTGCTGTGAGGAGCAGACAGGCTTCCGGGTCGGCGATACAGCGAGAACAAGCAAAACTCATCCTGAGCACACACAAACACTCACAGCCGAAAAAAACAATAAGTGTGGCTTGATATTGAGTAAGAAAAAGGATTATAACGCTGTGAGCATGGGTCTGCGGAGAGCATTTCTCCGCGATCCCAATGTAGTAGCCCGAAAAACGTTTACCCATTTAAACAGTCGTGGTAGATACCTTGTTTGTTTTAAACATCATAAATACACAAACAACAATGAATACTTACAGGTTGTGTACCCAAATCTCCCGCTGGTCCAAACAAAGTAGGAACAGCATCGTTCTTCAGTGCCCTACGCCGTACATATCCGGCATGAATCGCTGAAAGGTTTGTGAAGCTTTGTTTCGTGAAATGCTGGCAGAGGGTGTGGCCTCTGGGTATCCCCACGTCAGAATACCCAGGAAGTAAACAATGGAAAATGAGAAATCTCCAACGAGGCGTTTTGGGGAGGTCTTTTCTGTGTTAGAATTTTACTCCCTACAGGGTGTACTTTGAGGGTTTTTGACTCTGCAGACCGTTTACATGCATAAAAACCTTCATAACACACAAGGGGACGGGTAATAACCGGAAAAGCATGACATGGGCCCTTTAATGCCATTGAACACAACTTTTGATCAGAAAACAGCAAAGGTAAGACGTATTTGCCGTTGTGTGTGTAAAGTGAAGTTGTGTGTTGTCTTTCCTGGCTTTCGCTGCCTTGAGTTTTGGTTGCACAGTGATGATACTTATACCATTGGAATCTGTGGAATATCAGCTTTCATATGATATCTAGTTTTAGCAGATATCATGAAGTATACAATATTGCTACCGTGAGTTATGTGCTAAGTGCGTTAGCACTCTTTCGCTTAGTGCTAATTCAGACGCTTGGCATTAGAGTTGTGTTTCGTTTCGGTAAAAATGGTTCATATCGTCAGATAGCTGAGTTTATTTCCGTTAAGTGGTTATGACACATTAATAGGTTGTTAAATGTTAAGAAGCCCTGAGACACAGTTTTGTGAATATTGTTGTATTTGCTCCCGCCGGCGGGGGCAATCGGGCTTAACAGGTTAATTTACCCCTTTTAGAAGTGAAGATATAGTCAATTGTTCTGGGAATGTCATTTTCGAGCCTGAGGCCTGAAAAACAGGCTCGGGGCTAAACTGGGATATGGACCGCAAAACAAAAGATGTCCCTGGTTTTCATTTTAAAAATCAAGTCACCGAATGCAAGTAGTCGCTTTAGCTTATTTTGTTATGAGATGATGATGTGAATTACTGTTCAAATTACTTAATGTAATAATCGTTCGGTTTCTTTTACATTAAAAACAAAGACCTTTCAAAAGGTCTGGAGGTTCCCTGTTTTCTTTCAGCCCTGGACCGTGTTCCGCACGTGTCCAAAGCCCATGTGTTTCCGGGGTGCAACCACGCCCCCGTCTTCCCGCCGCCTCGAGTGATGACAGAACGTCATCCTCCAGTTCGCGCCATGAGGGAGATAGACTTCACAACAAAGGCAGCAGTTCCTGCCGATTGTTCGAGTCACACAAACACACACCTTGGGTTGAAAATAAAATATTTGCCACTGTCACTTCCAGGCTTAAAGCCAAGGGCGCAGTCAAAATATAAAAAGAAAAACAATGATAACAATAAACAGTCAGGTGACTGCTCCGCTTCTGAGAGTGGCTGTAAACGCCTCTCTCGGAAAGCGGACGGTGACCGGGTCTGTGAACGCATCATCACCGCGAGCATGCGCAGTGTCGACCGAGGTTGTCAGCCTGGGATGCCACCGTGTTCAGACACTAGAGGGCCCCATAACACAACCAATAAGGTCACAGAGTGCAAGCAACAGAGATTGGTTACGTCTCCACTCGCTTTGAGGAGCGAAAGGTGGAAGATGCTCACATGCTCTGCTTGGGTTTTCAAGACGATATCACGGGGCTACAGACTCCAATTCGCTGTCACCCCCCCTCACTTCTCGGGCATTGTGCAATCACAAGCCCGGGGAGCGTCGGCTCACATTCTAGACAGGAGATTCTCTCGCTACTAGAAAAGAAAGCCATATCCATGTACCCTCCGAACGGAGTCAGAGCGGCTTCTATTCCAAATACTTCCTCGTTCCCAAACGGGGAGGAATGGAATTCGCCCTATCCTGGATTTAAGGGCATGTATCTCAGAAAATACAAATTCCGGATGCTCACTCACACATCCCTGCTGCGTCTCGTGCGTCAGGACGATTGGTTCACATCAATCGACCTGAAAGACGCGTATTTTCACATCCCATATATTATCCACACAGGAAATATCTGAGGTTCGCTTTTCAGGGTGTCTGTTACGAGTACAGAGTGCTTCCCTTCGGTCTGTCTCTCAGCCCGCGGGTGTTTGTGCGATGTACGGAGGCAGCAATAGCCCCGTTAAGACAACAGGGTATTCGCCTGGCAACCTATTTAGACGACTGGCTCCTTCTTGCACAGTCGGAGCAGGAGGCTATTACGCAGACGAATACCCTCGTGAAACACCTGCTCGACCTGGGTTTTGTAATAAACGCAGAAAAGAGCATGTTGTCCCCAGCCCAGTCTGTGCTCTTCCTGGGCTTACGTCTGAGTTCGGTGCCCTTTACAGCCCGCCTGTCAGTGGAGAGTGAAAGCCTTCAGGGCTTGCCTCGCTCATTTCCAGCCACGCAAATATGTTCTCTTCAGATCATGTCTGCGGTTACTGGGGCTCATGGCGTCAGCCATCCTGGTGGTACGACTGGGGCGCTTACACATGAGGGAATTTCAGCGCTGGGTAGCTGCCCTCAGACTGGACCCCGTGCGTCATGGCGCGCGGAGAGTGATGGTCACTGTGGAATGCGTAACGGCACTGCGCCACTGGCTGCACCCGACTTTCCTAGTACGAGGCGTGCCTATGGGTGCTGTCCTATCGCGGAAAGTGGTCACCACGGACGCATGTCTGACGGGCTGGGGGGGCATATACGAAGGTCGACCTGTGAGGGGTCTCTGGAGCAGAGACCTCCAACGGTCACACATAAATTATCTGGAGCTCTTAGCGGTGTTTCTCACCCTAAGACGCTTTCTGCCTTTTCTCAGGGGACATCATGTCCTCGTGAGGACAGACAACACGACCACAATATCGTATATAAACCGCCAAGGGGGTTTGCGTTCTCTCCAGTTACACATGCTGGCACGCAAACTGATCTTATGGAGCTGCGGACGTCTCCTCTCTCTGAGAGCGACACACGTACCGGGAGTGAGGAACCTCGGGGCAGATCTGCTGTCCAGAGGTGCACCACTGTATGCAGACTGGACTCTACATCCAACGATTGTGAGTCAGCTGTGGGTGCGTTACGGCCGGGCCGCGGTAGATCTGTTCGCATCAAAAGAAAATGCTCAATGTCAGCTGTTCTTTTCAATGCGCGATCTAAACGCACCGTTAGGCGTGGACGCGCTCGCGCACGTTTGGCCCCCGGTCCTCCTGTACGCGTTCCCACCCCTGGCTCTAATACCTCCAACTCTGGCCAGAGTGAGAGAACAGCGCCACACACTGATCCTGATAGCTCCACACTGGCCTGCAATGTACTGGCTGGCGGAGATATATCAGCTGCTGTGCGGACAGCCGTGGCAGCTCCCGCTACGCAGGGACATACTATCTCAGGCGGGGGGGATGATTTTTCACCCACACCCAGAGCGCCTGGCACTATGGGCCTGGCCCGTGAGTGGTATAACTGAGTACAGTGGGGCTCCCTCAGAAGGTGATAAACACTATTCAGAGTGCAAGGGCTTCCTCCACCAGGTCTCTCTATGACTGTAAGTGGAGGGTGTTTGAGGAGTGGTGCCTTCAAAAGGGACACATCTCTTTTCAATGCCCTGTCGGTGTGATTCTATCATTTCTACAGGATCTGATTGATAAACACAGAGCTTTCTCCATGATCAAAGTGTACCTGGCTGCTATTGCCGCATGCCATGTGGGCTTTGAGGGAAAGACGGCTAGCCAACATCCCTTGGTCTGCCGTTTTATGAAAGGGGCCCGCAGGCTCCTCCCCGTTTCCAGGTCACTGGTGCCCCTGTGGGACTTGACAGTGGTTTTAGATGGGCTCGCTCGACCTCCATTTGAACCCCTGGAAGACGCTGACATGAAACACCTGTCACTGAAGACAGTGTTGTTACTGGCTCTGGCATCTGCCAAACGAGTCAGTGACATTCACGCGCTCTCTGTGCATCCTTCATGTACTCAGTTTGCCCCGGGGCAAACGAGAGTATTGCTGAAGCCCAACCCGGCCTTTGTGCCCAAGGTGGTTGGCTCATGCACCCCCATTGACCTTGAGGCATTTCCTTCACCGCTATGTTCCTCTGAAGAACAGCGGCCGAATTTGCTGTGCCCAGTTCGTGCTTTGCGCACTATATGGACAGGTCAAAAGAGTTTCGATGCAATGACCAACTCTTTGTATCTTGGGCTAACCCTCATAAGGGCAAGCCCGTTACCAGGCAACGGCTCTCCCACTGGATTGTGGAGGCGATAGCTCTGGCTTATACGAGTCAGGGTTTGCAGGCACCAACGGGCCTGCGCGCTCATTCTACTCGTGGACTGGCTACATCCTGGGCTTTGTTCAAGGGTGTTTCCATTCAGGACATTTGTGCAGCAGCGAGCTGGTCCTCGCCGCTCACTTTTGTCCGCTTTTACAGACTAGATGTCTCTGCTCCAAGTGTGGCCCGCGCAGTGCTGGGCCCCGTGTTGGGACAGGGTTCTACCTGTTAAGTACTGTTTTGTGTTGGTGATTTTCGAGATAAGCATGTCTAGCAATACGGGAGTCTCAATATCCCATAGTGAGACATCGAACGGAGTGTTATGAATGAGAACTATAGGTTACTAACGTAACCCAGTTCTCAGAGTAACATGAAGTGAGATGTCTCACCAGACGGCCCTTCTTGCTGAGGCGAAGCGAGAAGAGGTGCTTATTTTGAATGACGCTGCGATGTAGCGCAAGCTACTTAAAGGGTGGGTGGATTCTCTGACGTAGTCGTCAAGATCACCAGCCAATCAGGATTGGCGTAATGAGATTGATGCTTCTGGTGCATACGCGTTGAGGCGCATCCCATAGTGAGACATCTCACTTCATGTTACTCTGAGAACTGGGGTTACGTTAGTAACCTATAGTTATGTGCTAAAGTAGCCGTTAGCCCGTTAGCCCGTTTTGCTAAGTGTTGATTTAGACTCTTGGTGTTGGACTTCTGTTCCGTGTAGGTAAAATGGTTAATATCGTCTGTTAGCTGAGTTTTTCCCGTTAAGTGGGTATGCATCATTAAAAGGTTGTTAAATGTTAAGAAGCCTTGAGACGCTGTTTCTTGCAAGATGTTGCGTCTGCCCCTATGGTCTGCCCCCGGGAGATCTCACAATAATAAGAGTGCTGTTAGGAGAGATGACGAGTGGCATTCACAGTGGCCAATCAGAGTGGTACTCAAAACGGATACGTCACATGGGATGAGGGTTCCCAACCAACCAGAATTGTTTAAACTAAGGAAGTAGCGTAATTCATATACCGATAGCAGCACCGTTTGTCCAGCGGCTTAACGGTATACCGATACCGTCCAATCAGGTACCGGTACTGACTTAGTACCGGATCTCGATACCCATCGCTAGTCCTTACTTAACCAGTGGCCGGTACTACCAAGCAGGATTAGCTGGGTAACTTCAGGGTTAACTCTGGGTTTACAGTACTATGAAGGTGGTTCACTTCTTGCTGGGGTTAATCACCATGGTTACTTGTGTTGAACACCTACCCTGCACCGGAGCAGTGTTAGGAATTCTTAAACCCCGAGACTAGGATAAACTGAAAAGAGTCCAAGGAAGCTTATACAAGTTAACAGCATTTAATTAAACAAAATAATGCGATGATATACAAATGAGAATTTTCAAGTTGGGCGGCTTGGCTCCCCCCATCAGCTGTTGCCGGTCGCATGGGGTGCTGGGTGGAAGAGAGATCGATTCTTGGCTGCTCTTCCTGTTGTCATCTGTGGTCTTCTCCTATTGGCCGGCGTAGACGGGGGCGTGTCCAATGCAAATCCTGTCGTTTTTCTCTTTGATTTTATAATATTCTAATGTCTGTGGTTATTTAAACATTCCCTAATAACAGTATTGCAGCGTCAATAAGTGAGAGTTAAAGACAGTGTTTTTAGTGTGCAACACTGTGTCATTTAACCTTATATTCACTGTTTCAAAACGTAGTCTTCAGCCACATGCGTATGCTAACCTTAAATTGAAGCTAACAATATTTACTCGCAGGAAGTCGTTGTGTGAACTTCCGGTTCTTCAGAATAAAACAGTTTTAATCAAAACAGTGTATTTAATTTCCGTTTTTCAGAATAAAACAGCTTTAAATTAAAACAGTGTATTTAATTTAAATTACGCCATATAAACATTGATTTTATTTCTTACAAATCCCTCCTTACACACCTTTTAAGGTGTGCAAATAAAACTAAAATCAATATGCTCTTCATCTGAACATTGCATTGTAGATTACTCATATAAAAAGTAGAAAATACAAAGAGTAGGGAAAAATACATATTCATCATCAATATGAAGTTTTTCATTGTGCATAACTTCTAGCTTAATCCTTTAATGTCACTTCGTAAAATAGCAGCAATTAGCTTGGTATGGAAAATGTCTAACTCCCTCCTTTCACATCATAAATCATCTTCATACTGTTTCCAGTGTAAATGCACTTGTTTATCCTAAAATATAAGAAAGATTGAACTATCTGAAAATAGCAAAATATTACTCTTTATTTAAACAATCTCATCCTCCTCAGTTTTTACATACACCCCCTTTTTCAACTAATGTCTAGCGCCATTCTATCGGTCTGTTTTTATCTAACTGTTCGTGTAATTCTCCCCATCCACATTCTTGTTGATTGTGGGACAGAAGAATATTAATTCAAAACCTGCTGATATCTGGTTTCTATCTGTAAACTCATCAGCAGGCACCCTAATGCTGTCTTGAGCTAAAAAACTCCCTCCTGGAACTATTTACTTCTGCTGTCTGTGGGGTGTTCTGCAAGTATGGTTAATTTAAGATTGAGTTACAGCCCTTTGATTGTTCATTAGATCTTCTAGTAACATTTCATACTTTCACATGTCAAACACATGCTCTTTCATTTACACTTTTCTCTTTAAATCTCACATTATTTTCAAGTTTATCTAAACTTCCTGTTTTAGAAGAAACAACACATTCTGTTAGCTAACTGTACACTTTATTTTCTCCAAATTAGCTTTCATAAAGTTAACATTTTGAATGCTCCATTCAGCTACATTTATCAACATTACTTTTACTTTTCCTACTTAACTAATCTTCACTTTCAGGTTTAAACCACATGTATGTCTTTTCTTATCTCTGTAAATTATAAATGGTGTGCTTATTATTATTATTTTTTTTTTTTATTTATTGTACAGGCTTCAGACACACAACATGGACATTATAATGACAAAATGAGACATTCCTATCTCAGACAAAAAATGAAAGTTACAGAGAAAGAAACAAAACAAAAACAAAACAAAAATAAATAAATAATAAAATACAGTCAGTTGGTCACTTCAACATTTCATAAACAAACCAAAAATTGGGTTGACAATCCAATATCATCAAAATAAAACAAAACATTTATTATTCCTTTTAATCCCACTCTTCGCTGGAGCTGATTGTTTCCCATGTCATGGTGTGTTGAGCCACCTTTTGATTCTTTGTGGCAATCATCCTTTCCAAAATAAATTGTGTTTTTATTCTACTTTTCACACCCCTTAAACTCAGATTTTTCCTTGATTGAGTTTTAAAAATAAGTATTTTAGCCAGAAGAATAATTGTATTCATCAACTGTGTACTGTCCTCATCCAAAAGCCCAAACAAAAGACCAAAGGGAGTAAATGCTAAATCAATATAAAGTGTCTTAAGCCAATTTTGAATCTCAGTCCACAGTCTTCCAACGTATGGTCAATAAAAAAATAAAAGCATCTGGTCTTCCTCTTCCTCCTCACAGAATCTACAAAATGGTGACGGTTCAATATTAAAAGTGTTGAGTTGTTTTTTTGTAGCAATAATCTTGTAAAAAATCTTCAGTTGGAAGATTCTTGAATAGGAATCAATTGTTGTTTTGTATATGGATCTAAAAAATTGTTTCCAGGGTATCAGAATATTAAATTCCTTTTCCCAGAAAGAACAGACCGCATGAGGAAAAGCAGTAAGGCCATTGCTCTGTAAACAGTGATTATAAATTATTATAAATTATTTTTGATAGCCATTTCTGACTTCTTGTATGACCTGTATAGACCAATCAGGGGAATGAGAGGTTGGGCCATGTTGACTCTCCACTCGTAATCACAGCAAGCATGATAACATGACGCTCGTGCCGGGGCCGTGTCACGCCCCCCTCTTCCGCATGGGGGCGTGGTCAGCTGAATCAGACCTTGCAAAGACAGAGCTGGAGTGAGGCAAAATGAGGCATGGCTAAAATGCATGATCTGTTTCGTATTTTGAAAATTAAAACGTATTAATGTACCTTATATATATATATATACCTTATATATTATTTAAATATAGCATGATAGGTCCCCTTTAAATACACACAAGACTAATCACACAAACAAGACACAGGTGAGGAGGGAGGAGAAAACACAGGGGCACAAGGTGAACACAATCGGGTAATCAGGTAGGAGGGAAAACAGACAGAAAGCAACAGGCAAGACAGGGGGTGAACACTTTTCAAAATAAAACAGGAAACCAAAGACAGAAAAAGACAAGACAAAACACAACACAGACAGATCGTGACACCCATGTTTCTCAATAAATTGTTAGTACAACTTATTCAAAAGATCAGTTCAAGGCAACTAATGTTGTCTTAGTGTTATTGCATGATGTTGAAATTGGTTTGCCATGAATTTATTGATGGATTGTAAATATTTGAAATATAGCATTTAATTGTTTCTCAGTTACAAGGTTGTTGTTTTAATAAATCAGACACCGATGGTGCAGCGCTGTACTCTCCCTCTTTATATAGGCTTTTCTTCCACATTGTTTCTGCGCTGATCAGGGGGTACTTGGCTGAATTTCTTTTTCAAAGGGGGTACATTATTGAAAGAGGTTTGAGAACCACTGGTGTAGAGGATGCTATCACCTACATGCTCCACAAAGCCTACACACAGCTGGAGGAGCCGCACAGCTTACTAAGAATTCTGTTCTTCGACTTCTCCAGCGCCTTCAACACGATCCAGCCACACCTGCTAGCTGAGAAGCTGTCAGTGATGCAGGTGGATCACAGCATGGTGGCATGGATCACAGACTACCTCACCAGCAGACCTCAGTATGTCAGACTGCAGGGCAGCGTGTCTGATGTGCTGCTGAGCAACAACGGAGCCCCCCAAGGAACTGTGCTGTCACCATTCCTGTTCATCCTCTACACCTCCGACTTCCGCTTCAACTCCGGCTCATGCCACCTACAGAAGTCCTCTGACGACTCTTTGTCAGCTGCATCACAGATGACAGTGAGGAGGAATACAGGGCCCTGGTTGAGAACTTTGTAGGCAGGTGTGACAACAATCACCTCCAGCTCAACATCAGCAAGACTCAGGAGCTGGTGGTGGACTTCAGGCGGAGCAGGAAGAGGCCTCTGACCCCCATTACCATCAAGGGGAAGGATGTGGAGGTGGTGAACAGCTACAAGTTCCTGGGAGTGCACCTGAACACTGGTCAGACAACACTGATGCTCTCTTCAGGAAGGGACAGATCAAGCTGTTCTTCCTGAGGAGGCTCAGGTCCTTCAGCACGAGGCTGCTGCAGATGTTCTACCAGTCTGTGGTGGCCAGTGTGCTCTTCTTTGCCCGGTGTGTGCTGGGGTGGAAACACAAACACTAGGGACACTGGCAGGCTGAACAAGCTCGTGAGGAAGGCTAGTTCTGTAGTGGGAGTACAACTGGACAATCTGGAGGAGGTGGCAGAGGGGAGGACGAGGAGGAAGCTCGACAGCATCCTAGAGAAACCCTCCCACCCACTCCATGTAGAGCTAGTGAAGATGAGGAGTACGTTCAGCCACAGACTCATCCCTCCACAACAACGCACCAAGCGCCTCGGACAGTCCTTTGTGCCTGTAGCCATCAGGCTGCACAACAAGGGGTCAACAATGTAAAAGAAAAAAAAAAAATCACTGGACACAAATATACACTGTTTCCACAACCCATGTTAATATATTAGTAGTAGATCAAATATGTTTTAGATATGTCACTATATGTACAGATGTCCATTTTCACTTGTCACTTTAACTCATTTCGTACTTCATAACTTAGATGACCAAATATGTATATATGCTGACAGTTATTTTACTCTTATTTTTACTCATCTCCTATTTCATAGTCTTTTATTATTATTCTCATTATTATTTTAATTTTATTTTTGATTTTATTAATCTGTGTGAATCTTTGCTGTCCTGTTTTTTCACGCTTACCCTGTTGTTGCTTTGTACAACTGAATTTCCCCACGGGGATTAATAAAGGTCCATCTTATCTTATCTTATCTTTCACCGCCAGTTACGCCGAGTAGCAGCTGGTTTCATGACAGACTTCCTCGGACTCAGCGCCCTTCCAGGGCCCCGGCCAGTGGTCCCCTACTGACTTCCACCCCTCTACAGAGAACCCAGCGACTCCGCAGAGCTCCTGACATGTTAGGTGACTGGGTCAGTCACTAAGGTTTGTTAAAGTTTAACCTGAGTCAGGGTGTCAGCAGGTTTGTTCCTAACTCAGTAAAAAGAAGAAAAAAAAGAGTTCCAGAGTAATTCTATGCTCTTAAGCAAAAGTTATTTAATTATATTGTTATACATCCACAGTTTGTGGTTCTATTTCATTTAGTTGCCTGTGGTAATGAGTAATATGGATACTGTTTTACTGCTTTGACACTTGATGCAGGATATAACTGGTTAGAGAGACCAAACAGATGGTAATTACTGCTTGTTGTTGTTTGACAATTGTTATGCCTAAGAGCCACATCATATAGAGTGAAGTCACACAGTGTTTAATTTAACTGGGTTGATTAACTATATCACAGTATTCGGTACCAAGATACCGTTAGTAAAGAAGGTAACAGTAGTGTTGAAAAGCAACGTACTGTATATGAGATTAACCTCAATATAAGATCTGTGTATCTTAAAAATATGAATCTCACATTTCCAGTTGGTTCCAGAAATAACGTTAACGTAGATATTGCAATATGGTTTGTTGAGCTGGAGTTGATTATTGAGGCTTACTGGTTAACGTTACCTTCATAATAAACGAACGAACCCAAACATTGTTGTTTTTATTAATATTATAACGAAGGGTTACGTATGGTAAACCTTGTTATATAAGCACAGGCGGAGCCCTCTACTGGACTCTATGGGTACTACCTTGTCATGCAAGCATTCACCTACTGAGACTTCTATAGACGTAGCCGGCCCCGGGGCGGGCCTACCTGAATGCGCGCGCATCTCACCGTGTAAAAGGAGGCCTCGCCTCCTGACCGTCATCCTACACCTCTCTTCAGCGAGCAGTATAGGACAGACAGTGCCCCGAGTAGAGGGCTCCGCCTGTGCTTATATAACAAGGGTTACCATACGTAACCCCTCGTTATATCTCTCACAGGCTCCGCCCTCTACTGGATTCTATGGGTACAGTGGGTGGAGCCCCGATGTATACACGCGCTGTCGTCCAACAACACCGTTCCACCTCACTGTCCCTGACCGGCTTTAGCAGCCGCTGCACCTCACTCACCTCTCCCTCGGTTGTAACCGTGGAGAAGTCCGGGCTGCGGCTGACAGAGCACACCCTGACACGCTTACCTCGCGAAAAGTGTGCCCGGAAACAGTGCTGAGGGCTCCCCCCCGTCCGCCTATAGGCAGACAGAGAAAGTCCCCAGCCCTGTATGGGTTCACTATGCACCACCTCTCCCGAGTCCCTAAGGAGAACGGGGAGAGCGCAAGTGCCCCCATGTCCCCCACACTCAGACACTGACCATGTGCAGAGTGTGTGCAGACTATAGTGTGGAGGGCTCTCCACCCCTGACCCCAGGCAGGTGAGGCGAGCCCTCCAGCCCCGTAAGGGCCCAGTGCGCACTACGTCCCCCCCGCGACCCTCCAGGGGGCCCGTAAAAAACGTAAGCGCATTTACGCCAGGGGAGGGGGTCAGATGCCCACTGAACCACAGCCCCCCCCCTCCTCACCAGTCCTGTGTTGCCCCAGCAAGCACAGACGCTGAGAAAGAGCCAGACATGTCCAAGAGATAAAACTTTATGAAGCGGCCTGGCGTTGACCAAGACGCCGCCGTGCATATATCCTCCACACTCACACCGTTGAATAAGGCTGTTGACGCAGCCACAGCCCGTGTGGAGTGTGCACGGACCCCCACGGGGCCGGCTCTCCCCGCCTGTCCGTAGGCGTGTGCAATGCCTTCACAGAGCCAGCCTGCCAGGCGTTTCTTGGACAGAGCTTTTCCAGTTACCCCGCCCCCGAAGCACACAAACAGCTGTTCAGTGCGTCTAAAGGCAGCTGTGCGCTCCACATAACATGCTAGCGCGCCCCGGGCAGAGGAGGTGCAATTTAGCTTCCCTGGCCCCACTATGGGTTGGAAGACTAATGGCGCGTTTCCACTACAGCGCGGAGCCCGGTTTAAGAGGGCTGTGACGTCAGCGGCCCGACTTTGGTTGCGTTTCCACTTGGCCTAGTACCGGCCGGCGGGTCCTAATTCACAGTTTTTCTGGCCTCATAAAATCGTGGTTCTAGGGCCAGGAACAACCAGGCTGAGTTGTGACGTCAACACTCTCGACTGCTGATTGGTCAGAGAGAATCGTCACAATCGGCGCGCGAGATAATCCCTGGCGTCGCATATATATATAGCGAAGCTTGCAGCATTTTTATAAACAGCATTTTTGTCAACAGAGGAGCTAAAATGGCAAAGAAAAGCACGCCGTGGTTGGTCGAGGAAGTGACGACGTTCCTACATTAAATTGCAGATGATAAGATCCAGCGGGAGCTCGACGGGACAACTCGCAATATTAAAGTATTTAAGGAGGTCTCTACACAGATGTCCACAAGCGGCTACTCGAGGACTGAAGTGCAGTGTAGGGAAAAACTCAAAAAGATGAAGAGTGAATATCGCTTGGTCAAAGATAATAACAACACGAGTGGTGCCAGTAGGAAAAACTGGAAGTGGTTTGAGCTAATGGACACCATTTACGGCCATAGACCGGCTAGCGTTGGGAGGGATGGAGGCCTGGACTCTGCAACGGCGTTACTGGAGTCTCTGCATGGTACGTTTTTTCTAACGCTCTGTTATTTGCTTGAAAGCGTTGTGTCCCTATCTGTTCTAAAGCTCACTTCTAAAAAATAAGTATTTTATCCTTACATTTATGTTCGCATTGAAGATGGCGTCACGGCAGTTTTAAGCAGTGTGACTCCGCCCACCAAAAAGCCGATCGCTCCGCCTACACTGCGTTACTATAGTTACTGCCCCAGTTCCTAAACTGTAATGGAAACGCGCCATCAAGTGAGCTGGTCCTAACAAGGCCTAACGAGGCCGAGCGAGGCCGGGCTCCGCGCTGTAGTGGAAACGCGCCATTAAACCCCCTAACTGAAAAGCCCTCGACCTGAACGCACTCCTTAGGCTCTTGGGCACAAAGGAGGGGTTCGGTCTGAGTGTCGCCCCGCTCCGCTCACCCCGAATCAACAAGCAACTCGGGTGAACCGACAGAGCGGTTAACTCGGACACTCTCTTGGCTGACGTTAAGGCAAGTAGCAATGCTGTCTTCCACGACAGTGCTTTCAGGGAGGAGAGCTCCAGAGGCTCAAATGGTTCTGTGACCAGAGCCTCGAGCACCAGCGGCAGGTCCCACTGCGGGGCGGAGGCGTGCACTACTAGGCGCAGCCTCCTGACCCCCTGTAAAAACCGCAACATCAGTGGATGAGAAAAGGCTGACCTGCCGTCAAATCCCTCATGGCAGGACGAGATGGCTGCTGCATACACCTTCACCGTAGAATGAGCAAGCCCTCTGTCCACCAGTAACTGTAAGAAGGATAAATAGAGCCCAACTCATAAGATAGGGGCTCTATTCTCCGCTCCTCACACCATCGCTGGAATCCCAGCCACTTTGGCCTGTAACAGGCTGTGGTGGATCCCGCTCTAGCTGCCTGGATACACTGAATAACGCTGTCAGACAATCCACCCTGTCTCAGCCTGTCCCTCTCAGGAGCCAAGCCTGGAGAGGATGGCTCAGAGTGGGTAACACCCCGATTGCACCTGCCTCTTGAGACATCGCCCCCCAGAACTGGGGAACCGCCCAGGGCTGGCCCACCTTCATCTGTGTCATCTCTGAGTACCACGGTGCCCCGACGCGATCCGGTGCTACTAGGATGACTGCCAGACGTTCTCGCCTGACTCTCCCAGGAGAGGGAGAATGAGACGCAGCGGTGGAAAGGCGTATAACAGCTTCCTTGGCAATGGCTCGTGTGCAAACGCGTCCACCCCCAAGGACGGGTCGTCGCTCAGACCCATGGAGAACCACAGGGCACAGTGGCTGTTGCACCGGCTGGCGAACAGGTCCACTTCCGCTCTCCCGAACTGGGCCCAGAACAGAAACATTACCATTGAGGATTGAGAGTGATGCGCACACAGTTTGCCCAAAACCGGAAGCTCCAAAAAAAAATACGTTTATTGACATAAATGTTATGATGGATTATCAGTAATCATTTCAAAGTGAGACAGAGACATTGGATTAACCTTCAGCAGCGTTTATATGCGTTTTAAAGGTCCCATGTCATGGCCATTTCTACTGATCATAATTCCATTGTTGAGGTATACTAGAATAGATTTATACTGTGCAATTTTCCAAACTCACATTGGTTTCTCATACAGTATCTCTGTAAAGTATGTGTATTCACCGGTATTCACTCTCTGTCCTAAACGGCTTGTTGGAGCTCCTGCCCCCCCTCCCTGTGAGCCCAGTGTGCTCTGATTGGTCGGGAAGTTGCGAGGCTCGTTGCTGCGATCTGCTGTGAGGAGCAGACAGGCTTCCGGGTCGGCGATACAGCGAGAACAAGCAAAACTCATCCTGAGCACACACAAACACTCACAGCCGAAAAAAACAATAAGTGTGGCTTGATATTGAGTAAGAAAAAGGATTATAACGCTGTGAGCATGGGTCTGCGGAGAGCATTTCTCCGCGATCCCAATGTAGTAGCCCGAAAAACGTTTACCCATTTAAACAGTCGTGGTAGATACCTTGTTTGTTTTAAACATCATAAATACACAAACAACAATGAATACTTACAGGTTGTGTACCCAAATCTCCCGCTGGTCCAAACAAAGTAGGAACAGCATCGTTCTTCAGTGCCCTACGCCGTACATATCCGGCATGAATCGCTGAAAGGTTTGTGAAGCTTTGTTTCGTGAAATGCTGGCAGAGGGTGTGGCCTCTGGGTATCCCCACGTCAGAATACCCAGGAAGTAAACAATGGAAAATGAGAAATCTCCAACGAGGCGTTTTGGGGAGGTCTTTTCTGTGTTAGAATTTTACTCCCTACAGGGTGTACTTTGAGGGTTTTTGACTCTGCAGACCGTTTACATGCATAAAAACCTTCATAACACACAAGGGGACGGGTAATAACCGGAAAAGCATGACATGGGCCCTTTAATGCCATTGAACACAACTTTTGATCAGAAAACAGCAAAGGTAAGACGTATTTGCCGTTGTGTGTGTAAAGTGAAGTTGTGTGTTGTCTTTCCTGGCTTTCGCTGCCTTGAGTTTTGGTTGCACAGTGATGATACTTATACCATTGGAATCTGTGGAATATCAGCTTTCATATGATATCTAGTTTTAGCAGATATCATGAAGTATACAATATTGCTACCGTGAGTTATGTGCTAAGTGCGTTAGCACTCTTTCGCTTAGTGCTAATTCAGACGCTTGGCATTAGAGTTGTGTTTCGTTTCGGTAAAAATGGTTCATATCGTCAGATAGCTGAGTTTATTTCCGTTAAGTGGTTATGACACATTAATAGGTTGTTAAATGTTAAGAAGCCCTGAGACACAGTTTTGTGAATATTGTTGTATTTGCTCCCGCCGGCGGGGGCAATCGGGCTTAACAGGTTAATTTACCCCTTTTAGAAGTGAAGATATAGTCAATTGTTCTGGGAATGTCATTTTCGAGCCTGAGGCCTGAAAAACAGGCTCGGGGCTAAACTGGGATATGGACCGCAAAACAAAAGATGTCCCTGGTTTTCATTTTAAAAATCAAGTCACCGAATGCAAGTAGTCGCTTTAGCTTATTTTGTTATGAGATGATGATGTGAATTACTGTTCAAATTACTTAATGTAATAATCGTTCGGTTTCTTTTACATTAAAAACAAAGACCTTTCAAAAGGTCTGGAGGTTCCCTTTTCTTTCAGCCCTGGACCGTGTTCCGCACGTGTCCAAAGCCCATGTGTTTCCGGGGTGCAACCACGCCCCCGTCTTCCCGCCGCCTCGAGTGATGACAGAACGTCATCCTCCAGTTCGCGCCATGAGGGAGATAGACTTCACAACAAAGGCAGCAGTTCCTGCCGATTGTTCAAGTCACACAAACACACACCTTGGGTTAAATAAAATATTTCCACTGTCCTTCCAGGCTTAAAGCCAAGGGCGCAGTCAAAATATAAAAAGAAAAACAATGATAACAATAAACAGTCAGGTGACTGCTCCGCTTCTGAGAGTGGCTGTGCCTCTCTCGGAAAGCGGACGGTGACCGGGTCTGTGAACGCATCATCACCGCGCGCATGCGCAGTGTCGACCGAGGTTGTCAGCCTGGGATGCCACCGTGTTCAGACACTAGAGGGCCCCATAACACAACCAATAAGACACAGAGTGCAAGCAACAGAGAAATGTTACGTCTCCACTCGCTTTGAGGAGCGAAAGGTGGAAGATGCTCACATGCTCTGCTTGGGTTTTCAAGACGATATCACGGGGCTACAGACTCCAATTCGCTGTCACCCCCCCTCACTTCTCGGGCATTGTGCAATCACAAGCCCGGGGAGCGTCGGCTCACATTCTAGAGCAGGAGATTCTCTCGCTACTAGAAAAGAAAGCCATATCCATGTACCCTCCGAACAGAGTCAGAGCGGCTTCTATTCCAAATACTTCCTCGTTCCCAAACGGGGAGGAATGGAATTCGCCCTATCCTGGATTTAAGGGCTCTGAACAAGTATCTCAGAAAATACAAATTCCGGATGCTCACTCACACATCCCTGCTGCGTCTCGTGCGTCAGGACGATTGGTTCACATCAATCGACCTGAAAGACGCGTATTTTCACATCCCAGTATATTATCCACACAGGAAATATCTGAGGTTCGCTTTTCAGGGTGTCTGTTACGAGTACAGAGTGCTTCCCTTCGGTCTGTCTCTCAGCCCGCGGGTGTTTGTGCGATGTACGGAGGCAGCAATAGCCCCGTTAAGACAACAGGGTATTCGCCTGGCAACCTATTTAGACGACTGGCTCCTTCTTGCACAGTCGGAGCAGGAGGCTATTACGCAGACGAATACCCTCGTGAAACACCTGCTCGACCTGGGTTTTGTAATAAACGCAGAAAAGAGCATGTTGTCCCCAGCCCAGTCTGTGCTCTTCCTGGGCTTACGTCTGATTCGGTGCCCTTTACAGCCCGCCTGTCAGGGAGAGAGTGAAAGCCTTCAGGGCTTGCCTCGCTCATTTCCAGCCACGCAAATATGTTCTCTTCAGATCATGTCTGCGGTTACTGGGGCTCATGGCGTCAGCCATCCTGGTGGTACGACTGGGCCGCTTACACATGAGGGAATTTCAGCGCTGGGTAGCTGCCCTCAGACTGGACCCCGTGCGTCATGGCGCGCGGAGAGTGATGGTCACTGTGGAATGCGTAATGGCACTGCGCCACTGGCTGCACCCGACTTTCCTAGTACGAGGCGTGCCTATGGGTGCTGTCCTATCGCGGAAAGTGGTCACCACGGACGCATGTCTGACGGGCTGGGGGGGCATATACGAAGGTCGACCTGTGAGGGGTCTCTGGAGCAGAGACCTCCAACGGTCACACATAAATTATCTGGAGCTCTTAGCGGTGTTTCTCACCCTAAGACGCTTTCTGCCTTTTCTCAGGGGACATCATGTCCTCGTGAGGACAGACAACACGACCACAATATCGTATATAAACCGCCAAGGGGGTTTGCGTTCTCTCCAGTTACACATGCTGGCACGCAAACTGATCTTATGGAGCTGCGGACGTCTCCTCTCTCTGAGAGCGACACACGTACCGGGAGTGATGAACCTCGGGGCAGATCTGCTGTCCAGAGGTGCACCACTATATGCAGACTGGACTCTACATCCAACGATTGTGAGTCAGCTGTGGGTGCGTTACGGCCGGGCCGCGGTAGATCTGTTCGCATCAAAAGAAAATGCTCAATGTCAGCTGTTCTTTTCAATGCGCGATCTAAACGCACCGTTAGGCGTGGACGCGCTCGCACACGTTTGGCCCCCGGTCCTTCTGTACGCGTTCCCACCCCTGGCTCTAATACCTCCAACTCTGGCCAGAGTGAGAGAACATCGCCACACACTGATCCTGATAGCTCCACACTGGCCTGCAATGTACTGGCTGGCGGAGATATATCAGCTGCTGCGGGCAGCCGTGGCAGCTCCCGCTACGCAGGGACATACTATCTCAGGCGGGGGGGATGATTTTTCACCCACACCCAGAGCGCCTGGCACTATGGGCCTGGCCCGTGAGTGGTATAATTTGAGTACAGTGGGGCTCCCTCAGAAGGTGATAAACACTATTCAGAGTGCAAGGGCTTCCTCCACCAGGTCTCTCTATGACTGTAAGTGGAGGGTGTTTGAGGAGTGGTGCCTTCAAAAGGGACACATCTCTTTTCAATGCCCTGTCGGTGTGATTCTATCATTTCTACAGGATCTGATTGATAAACACAGAGCTTTCTCCATGATCAAAGTGTACCTGGCTGCTATTGCCGCATGCCATGTGGGCTTTGAGGGAAAGACGGCTAGCCAACATCCCTTGGTCTGCCGTTTTATGAAAGGGGCCCGCAGGCTCCTCCCCGTTTCCAGGTCACTGGTGCCCCTGTGGGACTTGACAGTGGTTTTAGATGGGCTCGCTCGACCTCCATTTGAACCCCTGGAAGACGCTGACATGAAACACCTGTCACTGAAGACAGTGTTGTTACTGGCTCTGGCATCTGCCAAACGAGTCAGTGACATTCACGCGCTCTCTGTGCATCCTTCATGTACTCAGTTTGCCCCGGGGCAAACGAGAGTATTGCTGAAGCCCAACCCGGCCTTTGTGCCCAAGGTGGTTGGCTCATGCACCCCCATTGACCTTGAGGCATTTCCTTCACCGCTATGTTCCTCTGAAGAACAGCGGCCGAATTTGCTGTGCCCAGTTCGTGCTTTGCGCATATATGGACAGGTCAAAAGAGTTTCGATGCAATGACCAACTCTTTGTATCTTGGGCTAACCCTCATAAGGGCAAGCCCGTTACCAGGCAACGGCTCTCCCACTGGATTGTGGAGGCGATAGCTCTGGCTTATACGAGTCAGGGTTTGCAGGCACCAACGGGCCTGCGCGCTCATTCTACTCGTGGACTGGCTACATCCTGGGCTTTGTTCAAGGGTGTTTCCATTCAGGACATTTGTGCAGCAGCGAGCTGGTCCTCGCCGCTCACTTTTGTCCGCTTTTACAGACTAGATGTCTCTGCTCCAAGTGTGGCCCGCGCAGTGCTGGGCCCCGTGTTGGGACAGGGTTCTACCTGTTAAGTACTGTTTTGTGTTGGTGATTTTCGAGATAAGCATGTCTAGCAATACGGGAGTCTCAATATCCCATAGTGAGACATCGAACGGAGTGTTATGAATGAGAACTATAGGTTACTAACGGAAACCCAGTTCTCAGAGTAACATGAAGTGAGATGTCTCACCAGACGGCCCTTCTTGCTGAGGCGAAGCGAGAAGAGGTGCTTATTTTGAATGACGCTGCGATGTAGCGCAAGCTACTTAAAGGGTGGGTGGATTCTCTGACGTAGTCGTCAAGATCACCAGCCAATCAGGATTGGCGTAATGAGAGATGCTTCTGGTGCATACGCGTTGAGGCGCATCCCATAGTGAGACATCTCACTTCATGTTACTCTGAGAACTGGGGTTACGTTAGTAACCTATAGTTATGTGCTAAAGTAGCCGTTAGCCCCGTTAGCCCGTTTTGCTAAGTGTTGATTTAGACTCTTGGTGTTGGACTTCTGTTCCGTGTAGGTAAAATGGTTAATATCGTCTGTTAGCTGAGTTTTTCCCGTTAAGTGGGTATGCATCATTAAAAGGTTGTTAAATGTTAAGAAGCCTTGAGACGCTGTTTCTTGCAAGATGTTGCGTCTGCCCCTATGGTCTGCCCCCGGGAGATCTCACAATAATAAGAGTGCTGTTAGGAGAGATGACGAGTGGCATTCACAGTGGCCAATCAGAGTGGTACTCAAAACGGATACGTCACATGGGATGAGGGTTCCCAACCAACCAGAATTGTTTAAACTAAGGAAGTAGCGTAATTCATATACCGATAGCAGCACCGTTTGTCCAGCGGCTTAACGGTAACCGATACCGTCCAATCAGGTACCGGTACTGACTTAGTACCGGATCTCGATACCCATCGCTAGTCCTTACTTAACCAGTGGCCGGTACTACCAAGCAGGATTAGCTGGGTAACTTCAGGGTTAACTCTGGGTTTACAGTACTATGAAGGTGGTTCACTTCTTGCTGGGGTTAATCACCATGGTTACTTGTGTTGAACACCTACCCTGCACCGGAGCAGTGTTAGGAATTCTTAAACCCCGAGACTAGGATAAACTGAAAAGAGTCCAAGGAAGCTTATACAAGTTAACAGCATTTAATTAAACAAAATAATGCGATGATATACAAATGAGAATTTTCAAGTTGGGCGGCTTGGCTCCCCCCATCAGCTGTTGCCGGTCGCATGGGGTGCTGGGTGGAAGAGAGATCGATTCTTGGCTTGCTCTTCCTGTTGTCATCTGTGGTCTTCTCCTATTGGCCGGCGTAGACGGGGGCGTGTCCAATGCAAATCCTGTCGTTTTTCTCTTTGATTTTATAATATTCTAATGTCTGTGGTTATTTAAACATTCCCTAATAACAGTATTGCAGCGTCAATAAGTGAGAGTTAAAGACAGTGTTTTTAGTGTGCAACACTGTGTCATTTAACCTTATATTCACTGTTTCAAAACGTAGTCTTCAGCCACATGCGTATGCTAACCTTAAATTGAAGCTAACAATATTTACTCGCAGGAAGTCGTTGTGTGAACTTCCGGTTCTTCAGAATAAAACAGTTTTAAATCAAAACAGTGTATTTAATTTCCGTTTTTCAGAATAAAACAGCTTTAAATTAAAACAGTGTATTTAATTTAAATTACGCCATATAAACATTGATTTTATTTCTTACAAATCCCTCCTTACACACCTTTTAAGGTGTGCAAATAAAACTAAAATCAATATGCTCTTCATCTGAACATTGCATTGTAGATTACTCATATAAAAAGTAGAAAATACAAAGAGTAGGGAAAAATACATATTCATCATCAATATGAAGTTTTTCATTGTGCATAACTTCTAGCTTAATCCTTTAATGTCACTTCGTAAAATAGCAGCAATTAGCTTGGTATGGAAAATGTCTAACTCCCTCCTTTCACATCATAAATCATCTTCATACTGTTTCCAGTGTAAATGCACTTGTTTATCCTAAAATATAAGAAAGATTGAACTATCTGAAAATAGCAAAATATTACTCTTTATTTAAACAATCTCATCCTCCTCAGTTTTTACATACACCCCCTTTTTCAACTAATGTCTAGCGCCATTCTATCGGTCTGTTTTTATCTAACTGTTCGTGTAATTCTCCCCATCCACATTCTTGTTGATTGTGGGACAGAAGAATATTAATTCAAAACCTGCTGATATCTGGTTTCTATCTGTAAACTCATCAGCAGGCACCCTAATGCTGTCTTGAGCTAAAAAACTCCCTCCTGGAACTATTTACTTCTGCTGTCTGTGGGGTGTTCTGCAAGTATGGTTAATTTAAGATTGAGTTACAGCCCTTTGATTGTTCATTAGATCTTCTAGTAACATTTCATACTTTCACATGTCAAACACATGCTCTTTCATTTACACTTTTCTCTTTAAATCTCACATTATTTTCAAGTTTATCTAAACTTCCTGTTTTAGAAGAAACAACACATTCTGTTAGCTAACTGTACACTTTATTTTCTCCAAATTAGCTTTCATAAAGTTAACATTTTGAATGCTCCATTCAGCTACATTTATCAACATTACTTTTACTTTTCCTACTTAACTAATCTTCACTTTCTGTTTAAACCACATGTATGTCTTTTCTTATCTCTGTAAATTATAAATGGTGTGCTTATTATTATTATTTTTTTTAATTTATTCTACAGGCTTCAGACACACAACATGGACATTATAATGACAAAATGAGACATTCCTATCTCAGACAAAAAATGAAAGTTACAGAGAAAGAAACAAAACAAAAACAAAACAAAAAAAATAAATAATAAAAATACAGTCAGTTGGTCACTTCAACATTTCATAAACAAACCAAAAATTGGGTTGACAATCCAATATCATCAAAATAAAACAAAACATTTATTATTCCTTTTAATCCCACTCTTCGCTGGAGCTGATTGTTTCCCATGTCATGGTGTGTTGAGCCACCTTTTGATTCTTTGTGGCAATCATCCTTTCCAAAATAAATTGTGTTTTTATTCTACTTTTCACACCCCTTAAACTCAGATTTTTCCTTGATTGAGTTTTAAAAATAAGTATTTTAGCCAGAAGAATAATTGTATTCATCAACTGTGTACTGTCCTCATCCAAAAGCCCAAACAAAAGACCAAAGGGAGTAAATGCTAAATCAATATAAAGTGTCTTAAGCCAATTTTGAATCTCAGTCCACAGTCTTCCAACGTATGGTCAATAAAAAAATAAAAGCATCTGGTCTTCCTCTTCCTCCTCACAGAATCTACAAAATGGTGACGGTTCAATATTAAAAGTGTTGAGTTGTTTTTTTGTAGCAATAATCTTGTAAAAAATCTTCAGTTGGAAGATTCTTGAATAGGAATCAATTGTTGTTTTGTATATGGATCTAAAAAATTGTTTCCAGGGTATCAGAATATTAAATTCCTTTTCCCAGAAAGAACAGACCGCATGAGGAAAAGCAGTAAGGCCATTGCTCTGTAAACAGTGATTATAAATTATTATAAATTATTTTTGATAGCCATTTCTGACTTCTTGTATGACCTGTATAGACCAATCAGGGGAATGAGAGGTTGGGCCATGTTGACTCTCCACTCGTAATCACAGCAAGCATGATAACATGACGCTCGTGCCGGGGCCGTGTCACGCCCCCCTCTTCCGCATGGGGGCGTGGTCAGCTGAATCAGACCTTGCAAAGACAGAGCTGGAGTGAGGCAAAATGAGGCATGGCTAAAATGCATGATCTGTTTCGTATTTTGAAAATTAAAACGTATTAATGTACCTTATATATATATATACCTTAATATTATTTAAATATAGCATGATAGGTCCCCTTTAAATACACACAAGACTAATCACACAAACAAGACACAGGTGAGGAGGGAGGAGAAAACACAGGGGCACAAGGTGAACACAATCGGGTAATCAGGTAGGAGGGAAAACAGACAGAAAGCAACAGGCAAGACAGGGGGTGAACACTTTTCAAAATAAAACAGGAAACCAAAGACAGAAAAGACAAGACAAAACACAACACAGACAGATCGTGACACCCATGTTTCTCAATAAATTGTTAGTACAACTTATTCAAAAGATCAGTTCAAGGCAACTAATGTTGTCTTAGTGTTATTGCATGATGTTGAAATTGGTTTGCCATGAATTTATTGATGGATTGTAAATATTTGAAATATAGCATTTAATTGTTTCTCAGTTACAAGGTTGTTGTTTTAATAAATCAGACACCGATGGTGCAGCGCTGTACTCTCCCTCTTTATATAGGCTTTTCTTCCACATTGTTTCTGCGCTGATCAGGGGGTACTTGGCTGAATTTCTTTTTCAAAGGGGGTACATTATTGAAAGAGGTTTGAGAACCACTGGTGTAGAGGATGCTATCACCTACATGCTCCACAAAGCCTACACACAGCTGGAGGAGCCGCACAGCTTACTAAGAATTCTGTTCTTCGACTTCTCCAGCGCCTTCAACACGATCCAGCCACACCTGCTAGCTGAGAAGCTGTCAGTGATGCAGGTGGATCACAGCATGGTGGCATGGATCACAGACTACCTCACCAGCAGACCTCAGTATGTCAGACTGCAGGGCAGCGTGTCTGATGTGCTGCTGAGCAACAACGGAGCCCCCCAAGGAACTGTGCTGTCACCATTCCTGTTCATCCTCTACACCTCCGACTTCCGCTTCAACTCCGGCTCATGCCACCTACAGAAGTCCTCTGACGACTCTTTGTCAGCTGCATCACAGATGACAGTGAGGAGGAATACAGGGCCCTGGTTGAGAACTTTGTAGGCAGGTGTGACAACAATCACCTCCAGCTCAACATCAGCAAGACTCAGGAGCTGGTGGTGGACTTCAGGCGGAGCAGGAAGAGGCCTCTGACCCCCATTACCATCAAGGGGAAGGATGTGGAGGTGGTGAACAGCTACAAGTTCCTGGGAGTGCACCTGAACACTGGTCAGACAACACTGATGCTCTCTTCAGGAAGGGACAGATCAAGCTGTTCTTCCTGAGGAGGCTCAGGTCCTTCAGCACGAGGCTGCTGCAGATGTTCTACCAGTCTGTGGTGGCCAGTGTGCTCTTCTTTGCCCGGTGTGTGCTGGGGTGGAAACACAAACACTAGGGACACTGGCAGGCTGAACAAGCTCGTGAGGAAGGCTAGTTCTGTAGTGGGAGTACAACTGGACAATCTGGAGGAGGTGGCAGAGGGGAGGACGAGGAGGAAGCTCGACAGCATCCTAGAGAAACCCTCCCACCCACTCCATGTAGAGCTAGTGAAGATGAGGAGTACGTTCAGCCACAGACTCATCCCTCCACAACAACGCACCAAGCGCCTCGGACAGTCCTTTGTGCCTGTAGCCATCAGGCTGCACAACAAGGGGTCAACAATGTAAAAGAAAAAAAAAAATCACTGGACACAAATATACACTGTTTCCACAACCCATGTTATATATAGTAGTAGATCAAATATGTTTTAGATATGTCACTATATGTACAGATGTCCATTTTCACTTGTCACTTTAACTCATTTCGTACTTCATAACTTAGATGACCAAATATGTATATATGCTGACAGTTATTTTACTCTTTTTTTACTCATCTCCTATTTCATAGTCTTTTATTATTATTCTCATTATTATTTTAATTTTATTTTTGATTTTATTAATCTGTGTGAATCTTTGCTGTCCTGTTTTTTCACGCTTACCCTGTTGTTGCTTTGTACAACTGAATTTCCCCACGGGGATTAATAAAGGTCCATCTTATCTTATCTTATCTTTCACCGCCAGTTACGCCGAGTAGCAGCTGGTTTCATGACAGACTTCCTCGGACTCAGCGCCCTTCCAGGGCCCCGGCCAGTGGTCCCCTACTGACTTCCACCCCTCTACAGAGAACCCAGCGACTCCGCAGAGCTCCTGACATGTTAGGTGACTGGGTCAGTCACTAAGGTTTGTTAAAGTTTAACCTGAGTCAGGGTGTCAGCAGGTTTGTTCCTAACTCAGTAAAAAGAAGAAAAAAAGAGTTCCAGAGTAATTCTATGCTCTTAAGCAAAAGTTATTTAATTATATTGTTATACATCCACAGTTTGTGGTTCTATTTCATTTAGTTGCCTGTGGTAATGAGTAATATGGATACTGTTTTACTGCTTTGACACTTGATGCAGGATATAACTGGTTAGAGAGACCAAACAGATGGTAATTACTGCTTGTTGTTGTTTGACAATTGTTATGCCTAAGAGCCACATCATATAGAGTGAAGTCACACAGTGTTTAATTTAACTGGGTTGATTAACTATATCACAGTATTCGGTACCAAGATACCGTTAGTAAAGAAGGTAACAGTAGTGTTGAAAAGCAACGTACTGTATATGAGATTAACCTCAATATAAGATCTGTGTATCTTAAAAATATGAATCTCACATTTCCAGTTGGTTCCAGAAATAACGTTAACGTAGATATTGCAATATGGTTTGTTGAGCTGGAGTTGATTATTGAGGCTTACTGGTTAACGTTACCTTCATAATAAACGAACGAACCCAAACATTGTTGTTTTTATTAATATTATAACGAAGGGTTACGTATGGTAAACCTTGTTATATAAGCACAGGCGGAGCCCTCTACTGGACTCTATGGGTACTACCTTGTCATGCAAGCATTCACCTACTGAGACTTCTATAGACGTAGCCGGCCCCGGGGCGGGCCTACCTGAATGCGCGCGCATCTCACCGTGTAAAAGGAGGCCTCGCCTCCTGACCGTCATCCTACACCTCTCTTCAGCGAGCAGTATAGGACAGACAGTGCCCCGAGTAGAGGGCTCCGCCTGTGCTTATATAACAAGGGTTACCATACGTAACCCCTCGTTATATCTCTCACAGGCTCCGCCCTCTACTGGATTCTATGGGTACAGTGGGTGGAGCCCCGATGTATACACGCGCTGTCGTCCAACAACACCGTTCCACCTCACTGTCCCTGACCGGCTTTAGCAGCCGCTGCACCTCACTCACCTCTCCCTCGGTTGTAACCGTGGAGAAGTCCGGGCTGCGGCTGACAGAGCACACCCTGACACGCTTACCTCGCGAAAAGTGTGCCCGGAAACAGTGCTGAGGGCTCCCCCCCGTCCGCCTATAGGCAGACAGAGAAAGTCCCCAGCCCTGTATGGGTTCACTATGCACCACCTCTCCCGAGTCCCTAAGGAGAACGGGGAGAGCGCAAGTGCCCCCATGTCCCCCACACTCAGACACTGACCATGTGCAGAGTGTGTGCAGACTATAGTGTGGAGGGCTCTCCACCCTGACCCCAGGCAGGTGAGGCGAGCCCTCCAGCCCCGTAAGGGCCCAGTGCGCACTACGTCCCCCCGCGACCCTCCAGGGGGCCCGTAAAAAACGTAAGCGCATTTACGCCAGGGGAGGGGGTCAGATGCCCACTGAACCACAGCCCCCCCCCTCCTCACCAGTCCTGTGTTGCCCCAGCAAGCACAGACGCTGAGAAAGAGCCAGACATGTCCAAGAGATAAAACTTTATGAAGCGGCCTGGCGTTGACCAAGACGCCGCCGTGCATATATCCTCCACACTCACACCGTTGAATAAGGCTGTTGACGCAGCCACAGCCCGTGTGGAGTGTGCACGGACCCCCACGGGGCCGGCTCTCCCCGCCTGTCCGTAGGCGTGTGCAATGCCTTCACAGAGCCAGCCTGCCAGGCGTTTCTTGGACAGAGCTTTTCCAGTTACCCCGCCCCCGAAGCACACAAACAGCTGTTCAGTGCGTCTAAAGGCAGCTGTGCGCTCCACATAACATGCTAGCGCGCCCGGGCAGAGGAGGTGCAATTTAGCTTCCCTGGCCCCACTATGGGTTGGAAGACTAATGGCGCGTTTCCACTACAGCGCGGAGCCCGGTTTAAGAGGGCTGTGACGTCAGCGGCCCGACTTTGGTTGCGTTTCCACTTGGCCTAGTACCGGCCGGGGGTCCTAATTCACAGTTTTTCTGTCCTCATAAAATCGTGGTTCTAGGGCCAGGAACAACCAGGCTGAGTTGTGACGTCAACACTCTCGACTGCTGATTGGTCAGAGAGAATCGTCACAATCGGCGCGCGAGATAATCCCTGGCGTCGCATATATATATAGCGAAGCTTGCAGCATTTTTATAAACAGCATTTTTGTCAACAGAGGAGCTAAAATGGCAAAGAAAAGCACGCCGTGGTTGGTCGAGGAAGTGACGACGTTCCTACATTAAATTGCAGATGATAAGATCCAGCGGGAGCTCGACGGGACAACTCGCAATATTAAAGTATTTAAGGAGGTCTCTACACAGATGTCCACAAGCGGCTACTCGAGGACTGAAGTGCAGTGTAGGGAAAAACTCAAAAAGATGAAGAGTGAATATCGCTTGGTCAAAGATAATAACAACACGAGTGGTGCCAGTAGGAAAAACTGGAAGTGGTTTGAGCTAATGGACACCATTTACGGCCATAGACCGGCTAGCGTTGGGAGGGATGGAGGCCTGGACTCTGCAACGGCGTTACTGGAGTCTCTGCATGGTACGTTTTTTCTAACGCTCTGTTATTTGCTTGAAAGCGTTGTGTCCCTATCTGTTCTAAAGCTCACTTCTAAAAAATAAGTATTTTATCCTTACATTTATGTTCGCATTGAAGATGGCGTCACGGCAGTTTTAAGCAGTGTGACTCCGCCCACCAAAAAGCCGATCGCTCCGCCTACACTGCGTTACTATAGTTACTGCCCCAGTTCCTAAACTGTAATGGAAACGCGCCATCAAGTGAGCTGGTCCTAACAAGGCCTAACGAGGCCGAGCGAGGCCGGGCTCCGCGCTGTAGTGGAAACGCGCCATTAAACCCCCTAACTGAAAAGCCCTCGACCTGAACGCACTCCTTAGGCTCTTGGGCACAAAGGAGGGGTTCGGTCTGAGTGTCGCCCCGCTCCGCTCACCCCGAATCAACAAGCAACTCGGGTGAACCGACAGAGCGGTTAACTCGGACACTCTCTTGGCTGACGTTAAGGCAAGTAGCAATGCTGTCTTCCACGACAGTGCTTTCAGGGAGGAGAGCTCCAGAGGCTCAAATGGTTCTGTGACCAGAGCCTCGAGCACCAGCGGCAGGTCCCACTGCGGGGCGGAGGCGTGCACTACTAGGCGCAGCCTCCTGACCCCCTGTAAAAACCGCAACATCAGTGGATGAGAAAAGGCTGACCTGCCGTCAAATCCCTCATGGCAGGACGAGATGGCTGCTGCATACACCTTCACCGTAGAATGAGCAAGCCCTCTGTCCACCAGTAACTGTAAGAAGGATAAATAGAGCCCAACTCATAAGATAGGGGCTCTATTCTCCGCTCCTCACACCATCGCTGGAATCCCAGCCACTTTGGCCTGTAACAGGCTGTGGTGGATCCCGCTCTAGCTGCCTGGATACACTGAATAACGCTGTCAGACAATCCACCCTGTCTCAGCCTGTCCCTCTCAGGAGCCAAGCCTGGAGAGGATGGCTCAGAGTGGGTAACACCCCGATTGCACCTGCCTCTTGAGACATCGCCCCCCAGAACTGGGGAACCGCCCAGGGCTGGCCCACCTTCATCTGTGTCATCTCTGAGTACCACGGTGCCCCGACGCGATCCGGTGCTACTAGGATGACTGCCAGACGTTCTCGCCTGACTCTCCCCAGGAGAGGGAGAATGAGACGCAGCGGTGGAAAGGCGTATAACAGCTTCCTTGGCAATGGCTCGTGTGCAAACGCGTCCACCCCCAAGGACGGGTCGTCGCTCAGACCCATGGAGAACCACAGGGCACAGTGGCTGTTGCACCGGCTGGCGAACAGGTCCACTTCCGCTCTCCCGAACTGGGCCCAGAACAGAAACATTACCATTGAGGATTGAGAGTGATGCGCACACAGTTTGCCCAAAACCGGAAGCTCCAAAAAAAAATACGTTTATTGACATAAATGTTATGATGGATTATCAGTAATCATTTCAAAGTGAGACAGAGACATTGGATTAACCTTCAGCAGCGTTTATATGCGTTTTAAAGGTCCCATGTCATGGCCATTTCTACTGATCATAATTCCATTGTTGAGGTATACTAGAATAGATTTATACTGTGCAATTTTCCAAACTCACATTGGTTTCTCATACAGTATCTCTGTAAAGTATGTGTATTCACCGGTATTCACTCTCTGTCCTAAACGGCTTGTTGGAGCTCCTGCCCCCCCTCCCTGTGAGCCCAGTGTGCTCTGATTGGTCGGGAAGTTGCGAGGCTCGTTGCTGCGATCTGCTGTGAGGAGCAGACAGGCTTCCGGGTCGGCGATACAGCGAGAACAAGCAAAACTCATCCTGAGCACACACAAACACTCACAGCCGAAAAAACAATAAGTGTGGCTTGATATTGAGTAAGAAAAAGGATTATAACGCTGTGAGCATGGGTCTGCGGAGAGCATTTCTCCGCGATCCCAATGTAGTAGCCCGAAAAACGTTTACCCATTTAAACAGTCGTGGTAGATACCTTGTTTGTTTTAAACATCATAAATACACAAACAACAATGAATACTTACAGGTTGTGTACCCAAATCTCCCGCTGGTCCAAACAAAGTAGGAACAGCATCGTTCTTCAGTGCCCTACGCCGTACATATCCGGCATGAATCGCTGAAAGGTTTGTGAAGCTTTGTTTCGTGAAATGCTGGCAGAGGGTGTGGCCTCTGGGTATCCCCACGTCAGAATACCCAGGAAGTAAACAATGGAAAATGAGAAATCTCCAACGAGGCGTTTTGGGGAGGTCTTTTCTGTGTTAGAATTTTACTCCCTACAGGGTGTACTTTGAGGGTTTTTGACTCTGCAGACCGTTTACATGCATAAAAACCTTCATAACACACAAGGGGACGGGTAATAACCGGAAAAGCATGACATGGGCCCTTTAATGCCATTGAACACAACTTTTGATCAGAAAACAGCAAAGGTAAGACGTATTTGCCGTTGTGTGTGTAAAGTGAAGTTGTGTGTTGTCTTTCCTGGCTTTCGCTGCCTTGAGTTTTGGTTGCACAGTGATGATACTTATACCATTGGAATCTGTGGAATATCAGCTTTCATATGATATCTAGTTTTAGCAGATATCATGAAGTATACAATATTGCTACCGTGAGTTATGTGCTAAGTGCGTTAGCACTCTTTCGCTTAGTGCTAATTCAGACGCTTGGCATTAGAGTTGTGTTTCGTTTCGGTAAAAATGGTTCATATCGTCAGATAGCTGAGTTTATTTCCGTTAAGTGGTTATGACACATTAATAGGTTGTTAAATGTTAAGAAGCCCTGAGACACAGTTTTGTGAATATTGTTGTATTTGCTCCCGCCGGCGGGGGCAATCGGGCTTAACAGGTTAATTTACCCCTTTTAGAAGTGAAGATATAGTCAATTGTTCTGGGAATGTCATTTTCGAGCCTGAGGCCTGAAAAACAGGCTCGGGGCTAAACTGGGATATGGACCGCAAAACAAAAGATGTCCCTGGTTTTCATTTTAAAAATCAAGTCACCGAATGCAAGTAGTCGCTTTAGCTTATTTTGTTATGAGATGATGATGTGAATTACTGTTCAAATTACTTAATGTAATAATCGTTCGGTTTCTTTTACATTAAAAACAAAGACCTTTCAAAAGGTCTGGAGGTTCCCTGTTTTCTTTCAGCCCTGGACCGTGTTCCGCACGTGTCCAAAGCCCATGTGTTTCCGGGGTGCAACCACGCCCCCGTCTTCCCGCCGCCTCGAGTGATGACAGAACGTCATCCTCCAGTTCGCGCCATGAGGGAGATAGACTTCACAACAAAGGCAGCAGTTCCTGCCGATTGTTCGAGTCACACAAACACACACCTTGGGTTGAAAATAAAATATTTGCCACTGTCACTTCCAGGCTTAAAGCCAAGGGCGCAGTCAAGAATATTAAAAAGAAAAACAATGATAACAATAAACAGTCAGGTGACTGCTCCGCTTCTGAGAGTGGCTGTAAACGCCTCTCTCGGAAAGCGGACGGTGACCGGGTCTGTGAACGCATCATCACCGCGAGCATGCGCAGTGTCGACCGAGGTTGTCAGCCTGGGATGCCACCGTGTTCAGACACTAGAGGGCCCCATAACACAACCAATAAGGTCACAGAGTGCAAGCAACAGAGATATGGTTACGTCTCCACTCGCTTTGAGGAGCGAAAGGTGGAAGATGCTCACATGCTCTGCTTGGGTTTTCAAGACGATATCACAGGGCTACAGACTCCAATTCGCTGTCACCCCCCCTCACTTCTCGGGCATTGTGCAATCACAAGCCCGGGGAGCGTCGGCTCACATTCTAGAACAGGAGATTCTCTCGCTACTAGAAAAGAAAGCCATATCCATCGTACCCTCCGAACGGAGTCAGAGCAGCTTCTATTCCAAATACTTCCTCGTTCCCAAACGGGGAGGGATGGAATTCGCCCTATCCTGGATTTAAGGGCATGTATCTCAGAAAAGACAAATTCCGGATGCTCACTCACACATCCCTGCTGCGTCTCGTGCGTCAGGACGATTGGTTCACATCAATCGACCTGAAAGACGCGTATTTTCACATCCCAATATATTATCCACACAGGAAATATCTGAGGTCCGCTTTTCAGGGTGTCTGTTACGAGTACAGAGTGCTTCCCTTCGGTCTGTCTCTCAGCCCGCGGGTGTTTGTGCGATGTACGGAGGCAGCGATAGCCCCGTTAAGACAACAGGGTATTCGCCTGGCAACCTATTTAGACGACTGGCTCCTTCTTGCACAGTCGGAGCAGGAGGCTATTACGCAGACGAATACCCTCATGAAACACCTGCTCGACCTGGGTTTTGTAATAAACGCAGAAAAGAGCATGTTGTCCCCGGCCCAGTCTGTGCTCTTCCTGGGCTTACGTCTGAGTTCGGTGCCCTTTACAGCCCGCCTGTCAGTGGAAAGAGTGAAAGCCTTCAGGGCTTGCCTCGCTCATTTCCAGCCACGCAAATATGTTCTCTTCAGATCATGTCTGCGGTTACTGGGGCTCATGGCGTCAGCCATCCTGGTAGTACGTCTGGGCCGCTTACACATGAGGGAGTTTCAGCGCTGGGTAGCTGCCCTCAGACTGGACCCCGTGCGTCATGGCGCGCGGAGAGTGATGGTCACTGTGGAATGCGTAATGGCACTGCGCCACTGGCTGCACCCGACTTTCCTAGTACGAGGCGTGCCTATGGGTGCTGTCCTATCGCGGAAAGTGGTCACCACGGACGCATGTCTGAACGGACGGCTGGGGGGGCATATACAAAGGTCGACCTGTGAGGGGTCTCTGGAGCAGAGACCTCCAACGGTCACACATAAATTATCTGGAGCTCTTAGCGGTGTTTCTCACCCTAAGACGCTTTCTGCCTTTTCTCAGGGGACATCATGTCCTCGTGAGGACAGACAACACGACCACAATATCGTATATAAACCGCCAAGGGGGTTTGCGTTCTCTCCAGTTACACATGCTGGCACGCAAACTGATCTTATGGAGCTGCGGACGTCTCCTCTCTCTGAGAGCGACACACGTACCGGGGTGAGGAACCTCGGGGCAGATCTGCTGTCCAGAGGTGCACCACTGTATGCAGACTGGACTCTACATCCAACGATTGTGAGTCAGCTGTGGGTGCGTTACGGCCGGGCCGCGGTAGATCTGTTCGCATCAAAAGAAAATGCTCAATGTCAGCTGTTCTTTTCAATGCGCGATCTAAACGCACCGTTAGGCGTGGACGCGCTCGCGCACGTTTGGCCCCCGGTCCTCCTGTACGCGTTCCCACCCCTGGCTCTAATACCTCCAACTCTGGCCAGAGTGAGAGAACATCGCCACACACTGATCCTGATAGCTCCACACTGGCCTGCAATGTACTGGCTGGCGGAGATATATCAGCTGCTTTGCGGACAGCCGTGGCAGCTCCCGCTACGCAGGGACATACTATCTCAGGCGGGGGGGATGATTTTTCACCCACACCCAGAGCGCCTGGCACTATGGGCCTGGCCCGTGAGTGGTATAACCTGAGTACAGTGGGGCTCCCTCAGAAGGTGATAAACACTATTCAGAGTGCAAGGGCTTCCTCCACCAGGTCTCTCTATGACTGTAAGTGGAGGGTGTTTGAGGAGTGGTGCCTTCAAAAGGGACACATCTCTTTTCAATGCCCTGTCGGTGTGATTCTATCATTTCTACAGGATCTGATTGATAAACACAGAGCTTTCTCCATGATCAAAGTGTACCTGGCTGCTATTGCCGCATGCCATGTGGGCTTTGAGGGAAAGACGGCTAGCCAACATCCCTTGGTCTGCCGTTTTATGAAAGGGGCCCGCAGGCTCCTCCCCGTTTCCAGGTCACTGGTGCCCCTGTGGGACTTGACAGTGGTTTTAGATGGGCTCGCTCGACCTCCATTTGAACCCCTGGAAGACGCTGACATGAAACACCTGTCACTGAAGACAGTGTTGTTACTGGCTCTGGCATCTGCCAAACGAGTCAGTGACATTCACGCGCTCTCTGTGCATCCTTCATGTACTCAGTTTGCCCCGGGGCAAACGAGAGTATTGCTGAAGCCCAACCCGGCCTTTGTGCCCAAGGTGGTTGGCTCATGCACCCCCATTGACCTTGAGGCATTTCCTTCACCGCTATGTTCCTCTGAAGAACAGCGGCCGAATTTGCTGTGCCCAGTTCGTGCTTTGCGCACCTATATGGACAGGTCAAAAGAGTTTCGATGCAATGACCAACTCTTTGTATCTTGGGCTAACCCTCATAAGGGCAAGCCCGTTACCAGGCAACGGCTCTCCCACTGGATTGTGGAGGCGATAGCTCTGGCTTATACGAGTCAGGGTTTGCAGGCACCAACGGGCCTGCGCGCTCATTCTACTCATGGACTGGCTACATCCTGGGCTTTGTTCAAGGGTGTTTCCATTCAGGACATTTGTGCAGCAGCGAGCTGGTCCTCGCCGCTCACTTTTGTCCGCTTTTACAGACTAGATGTCTCTGCTCCAAGTGTGGCCCGCGCAGTGCTGGGCCCCGTGTTGGGACAGGGTTCTACCTGTTAAGTACTGTTTTGTGTTGGTGATTTTCGAGATAAGCATGTCTAGCAATACGGGAGTCTCAATATCCCATAGTGAGACATCGAACGGAGTGTTATGAATGAGAACTATAGGTTACTAACGGAAACCCAGTTCTCAGAGTAACATGAAGTGAGATGTCTCACCAGACGGCCCTTCTTGCTGAGGCGAAGCGAGAAGAGGTGCTTATTTTGAATGACGCTGCGATGTAGCGCAAGCTACTTAAAGGGTGGGTGGATTCTCTGACGTAGTCGTCAAGATCACCAGCCAATCAGGATTGGCGTAATGAGATTGATGCTTCTGGTGCATACGCGTTGAGGCGCATCCCATAGTGAGACATCTCACTTCATGTTACTCTGAGAACTGGGGTTACGTTAGTAACCTATAGTTATGTGCTAAAGTAGCCGTTAGCCCCGTTAGCCCGTTTTGCTAAGTGTTGATTTAGACTCTTGGTGTTGGACTTCTGTTCCGTGTAGGTAAAATGGTTAATATCGTCTGTTAGCTGAGTTTTTCCCGTTAAGTGGGTATGCATCATTAAAAGGTTGTTAAATGTTAAGAAGCCTTGAGACGCTGTTTCTTGCAAGATGTTGCGTCTGCCCCTATGGTCTGCCCCCGGGAGATCTCACAATAATAAGAGTGCTGTTAGGAGAGATGACGAGTGGCATTCACAGTGGCCAATCAGAGTGGTACTCAAAACGGATACGTCACATGGGATGAGGGTTCCCAACCAACCAGAATTGTTTAAACTAAGGAAGTAGCGTAATTCATATACCGATAGCAGCACCGTTTGTCCAGCGGCTTAACGGTATACCGATACCGTCCAATCAGGTACCGGTACTGACTTAGTACCGGATCTCGATACCCATCGCTAGTCCTTACTTAACCAGTGGCCGGTACTACCAAGCAGGATTAGCTGGGTAACTTCAGGGTTAACTCTGGGTTTACAGTACTATGAAGGTGGTTCACTTCTTGCTGGGGTTAATCACCATGGTTACTTGTGTTGAACACCTACCCTGCACCGGAGCAGTGTTAGGAATTCTTAAACCCCGAGACTAGGATAAACTGAAAAGAGTCCAAGGAAGCTTATACAAGTTAACAGCATTTAATTAAACAAAATAATGCGATGATATACAAATGAGAATTTTCAAGTTGGGCGGCTTGGCTCCCCCATCAGCTGTTGCCGGTCGCATGGGGTGCTGGGTGGAAGAGAGATCGATTCTTGGCTTGCTCTTCCTGTTGTCATCTGTGGTCTTCTCCTATTGGCCGGCGTAGACGGGGGCGTGTCCAATGCAAATCCTGTCGTTTTTCTCTTTGATTTTATAATATTCTAATGTCTGTGGTTATTTAAACATTCCCTAATAACAGTATTGCAGCGTCAATAAGTGAGAGTTAAAGACAGTGTTTTTAGTGTGCAACACTGTGTCATTTAACCTTATATTCACTGTTTCAAAACGTAGTCTTCAGCCACATGCGTATGCTAACCTTAAATTGAAGCTAACAATATTTACTCGCAGGAAGTCGTTGTGTGAACTTCCGGTTCTTCAGAATAAAACAGTTTTAAATCAAAACAGTGTATTTAATTTAAATTACGCCATATAAACATTGATTTTATTTCTTACAAATCCCTCCTTACACACCTTTTAAGGTGTGCAAATAAAACTAAAATCAATATGCTCTTCATCTGAACATTGCATTGTAGATTACTCATATAAAAGTAGAAAATACAAAGAGTAGGGAAAAATACATATTCATCATCAATATGAAGTTTTTCATTGTGCATAACTTCTAGCTTAATCCTTAATGTCACTTCGTAAAATAGCAGCAATTAGCTTGGTATGGAAAATGTCTAACTCCCTCCTTTCACATCATAAATCATCTTCATACTGTTTCCAGTGTAAATGCACTTGTTTATCCTAAAATATAAGAAAGATTGAACTATCTGAAAATAGCAAAATATTACTCTTTATTTAAACAATCTCATCCTCCTCAGTTTTACATACACCCCTTTTTCAACTAATGTCTAGCGCCATTCTATCGGTCTGTTTTTATCTAACTGTTCGTGTAATTCTCCCCATCCACATTCTTGTTGATTGTGGGACAGAAGAATATTAATTCAAAACCTGCTGATATCTGGTTTCTATCTGTAAACTCATCAGCAGGCACCCTAATGCTGTCTTGAGCTAAAAAACTCCCTCCTGGAACTATTTACTTCTGCTGTCTGTGGGGTGTTCTGCAAGTATGGTTAATTTAAGATTGAGTTACAGCCCTTTGATTGTTCATTAGATCTTCTAGTAACATTTCATACTTTCACATGTCAAACACATGCTCTTTCATTTACACTTTTCTCTTTAAATCTCACATTATTTTCAAGTTTATCTAAACTTCCTGTTTTAGAAGAAACAACACATTCTGTTAGCTAACTGTACACTTTATTTTCTCCAAATTAGCTTTCATAAAGTTAACATTTTGAATGCTCCATTCAGCTACATTTATCAACATTACTTTTACTTTTCCTACTTAACTAATCTTCACTTTCAGGTTTAAACCACATGTATGTCTTTTCTTATCTCTGTAAATTATAAATGGTGTGCTTATTATTATTTTTTTTTTTATTTATTGTACAGGCTTCAGACACACAACATGGACATTATAATGACAAAATGAGACATTCCTATCTCAGACAAAAAATAAAGTTACAGAGAAAGAAACAAAACAAAAACAAAAAAAATAAATAATAAAATACAGTCAGTTGGTCACTTCAACATTTCATAAACAAACCAAAAATTGGGTTGACAATCCAATATCATCAAAATAAAACAAAACATTTATTATTCCTTTTAATCCCACTCTTCGCTGGAGCTGATTGTTTCCCATTATGGTGTGATGAGCCACCTTTTGATTCTTTGTGGCAATCATCCTTTCCAAAATAAATTGTGTTTTTAATCTACTTTTCACACCTTAAATTCAGATTTTTCTTGATTGAGATTTAAAAATAAGTATTTTTGCCAGAAGAATAATTGTATTCATCAACTGTGTATGTCCTGATCCAAAAGCCCAAACAAAAGACCAAAGGGAGTAAATGCAAAATCAATATAAAGTGTCTTAAGCCAATTTTGAATCTCAGTCCACAGTCTTGCAACGTATGGACAATAAAAAATAAATGCATCTGTCTTCCTCTTCCTCCTCACAGAATCTACAAAGTGGTGACGGTTCGATATTAAAGGTGTTAAGTTGTTTTTTTGTAGCAATAATCTTGTAAAAGATCTTCAGTTGGAAGATTCTTGAATAGGAATCAATTGTTGTTTTGTATATGGTTCTAAAAAATTGTTTCCAGGGTATCAGAATATTAAATTCCTCTTCCCAGAAAGAACAGACCGCATGAGGAAAAGCAGTAAGGCCTGCTCTGTAAGCAGTGATTATAAATTATTTATTTCATTTTTGATAGCCATTTCTGACTTCTTGTATGAGTGTACAGACCTGTTGTCGGTTTCCATCTTTTTTTAATTTACGTTTCCAGTTAGTTGGAATAGCTGAAAGCAGCTGGTTAAAGTGAAGGAAATCACATATCTGACCATACATACAGCAAAAACACTGATATGAAATGAAATGACCTGTGCTATCTAGTAAATCATTCATAAAATAATTCCTTTTCTCAGGAGACTTTCCCATAGTAGTGGTTTTCCATCTATTAAAACTTCTGAGTTCAACCATATTAATTGATTTTGGATTTCTTCTGGTGTATCTGGGGGGTAATACTGGAAACTCAACCAAGCCTTCAATGCATCTCTAACAAATGGTGAAATGTCTGCTAATATTTCTTTGAATAACCATTCACAGTGGTGAGATTTTAATTGGAAAAAGGGAAACAGTTTACAGTCAAAAAATAAATGCCCCGAAAATAAGTTCTGACTTGTTCTCCAAAGACTATTATGGTAAATCTTATTAATCCAAGATGCTTTTAAGGATGAATTCATTGCTGCCAAATTTTTTAAATTTAGTCCACCATTTTCAAGTGTATATTATATATTGCCTTTTTATCTTGTCAGGCTTATTATTCCAGATGAACTTAAACATTCGTTGTTCAAAGCTTTTAAAAAAAGACGCCTCTGGGGAGGGAAGTGAAATTAAAAGATAAACAAACTGTGGAATCACAAGAGCATTAATTAATGTAATCTTTCCCTGTAATGAGAGAGCTTTCCCTTTCCAAGGTTGAATTATTTTCTCAGTTTTCTGCATTTTTCGCTCAAAATTTACCTTAACTAGATCTTTGAGATTTTCTGGAATGTGAATTCCCAGAACATCTACTGAACCATTACACCATTTGACTGGAGCTGAGCATTGTAGCTCAAAATCTGTGCCTCTTAATGTTCCTATTCTCATAATACAGCATTTATCAAAGTTAGGCCTTAGCCCAGCTAATTTTGAAAAGTTATTTAAATCAACTATGAGGGCATCTAATGATGTTTTTTCAGGCTGTAGAAAGAAAGTTGCATCATCTGCATATAATGTTACTTTTGTTTCAATACCATTTGATCTTAAGCCTGTTATACAAGAATTGTTTCTAATTCTGATAGCAAGAATTTCAATGCACAATAGAAACAGATATGGAGACAGTGGACACCCTTGACGTACGCCTCTGGACAGGCTGAAGCTTTTTGATAAATATCCATTATTAACTATTTTACTGGTAGGTTGGTTATATAAAACCTTCACCCACTGTATAATGGTTTCCCCAAAATTAAAGAATTGGAGGGATTTTTGAATGAAATCCCATTTTACTGTATCAAAGGCTTTTTCAAAGTCAGCAACAAATAAAAGCCCTGGTTTTCCATCCTCTTCGTGATTATCTATCATATCAAGCAGATGGCGAATATTATCTCCAATAAAACGCCCTTTTATGAAACCTGTTTGATCATGTTTTATTATATTCCCAATTACTATTTTGATTCTCCGTGCGATACATTTGGACAGAATGCGGGTATCACAACAAAGTAGTGTCAGTGGTCTCCAATGCTTCATATAAACAGGATTCTTGTAATGCCCCTCTGGGTCTTGCTTCAGTAACAATGTGATGATGCCTTCTGTATTCCTTGTGTAAAGGAGTAGTTAAAGGATGCCAATAGAGGTTTTTTAATTTCTGTGTAGAAGGTTTTGTAAACTTCAACAGGTATACCGTCAATCCCTGGTGATTTACCAGGAGCGAAGGAATTAATAGCATCCAGTAACTCTTCTTCTAAAATGTTTCCTTCACAACTTAGTTGCTGATCTACTGACAGTATCTGATCATAATTCTTTTGAAAAAATAACTCAATATTGGATCCTACAGAAGACTCTGGAGCCAGAGCATATAAAGTTTTAAAATAATCCACCTCTTCCGCTAATATTTCCTGTGGAGATGTAAGTAAAGTACCATTTGGAGTATATAAGCTCATAATGTTTTTTTTGGCAGAATTTCTTTGGTTGAGTCTTAAAAAATGAGCTGTGCATTTTTTTCCTTTTTCCATCAATGTGGCTCGTGATCTATAAATTATACCATTCACACGCTCAGAATATAAATGTTCCAATTCTAGTTGTTTATTTTTTATCAAATAAGTTGTTTCTATGCATAACGATTTCTTTTCATCCAACGTTTTAGTCAATTCGTTTACCTCTATTAGACTCTTCTCCTTTTTCAAATATTGTTTTAGTTACCATGACCCCATCTTAATAGCGTGTCCTCTAAAAACACACTTAAAGGCTTCCCAGACGTTGTGCGGGTCCGATGAATTATTATTAATTTGAAAAAAGTCTTTGATTAGTTCTTTAGTTTTTTCAATAAAATCCGTATCATTTAAAAGTGATAGGTTGAATTTCCAAAACCCCCGCCCTCTGGGATATTCTGCTGTAATAATTTGCAGTGTTACGATGGCATGGTCAGATCTTAATCGGTCACCAATACTACATTTTAATACTTTGTGAATACCAGGGAAAAGGTGATAAGAAAGTAGTCAATACGACTAGCTTGTTGTCCCCTGCGCCATGTATACCTGCTTGAATTTGGATTTTTTTGTCTCCAAATATCCACTAAATCTAAGGATGCCTTGAGTTGTTGAATTTCATTTAAGGCCTGTGGGTGATTATTAAAAGAGTGAGTACCTGTACGATCCTTGCTTATGTTTAACACCGTATTGAAATCTCCAACTATAATATTTTGGTTATCTTTTAGGGAGGAGATAACTTTATGGATCTCCTCAAAAAAGTTTGGATTATCATCATTTGGCCCATAGATATTAATGATATTTATGTGCAAGTCATCCACTGTCACCTCTAACATAATCCACCTTCCATCCTCATCAGTTTGTACAGAATGAAATAAGTGTTGAGTTTCTTTTTTAAACATAATCATAACACCCCTACTATTAGTAGTGCCATGACTGAAATAAATATCTCCACCCCATTCTGATTTCCATTTCAATTCGTTTTCCAAATTACAATGCGTTTCCTGCACACAAATAATTTTAATATGATTTTTATCTTTCAACCAAGTAAAAACTTCATTCCTTTTTGAGACATTTGCCAAGCCGTTACAGTTATAAGTTGCAATCGTAGTACTAGTACATGTCATGTGTCATCTAAAATGAGTGACATAACTGCGTCAACCTTCTTTAAATACTTGATAAGGACCCAAAACTGTAAACCTAAAAAACATATAACACCTACTGACGTACACATAGTAACAAAAACAATATAACATGCCTGTATTTCATTTGCCATGGAGTTAATTGGCATGTTTGCGGTCACAACCCCTTTCAATGTACTTTCTACATATATATATCGAAGAAGAATATGGGCTTAAACAAAGAGAATAATCCAAAAATGACGCAGAAAACAAAAACAAACATTCCATGCCATAAAGGGTTTCTTGTCTAATAAGGAAAACATAAAAAGCCTCTAACCAGGCTCATACGTTTACCCTTAATTAACATAAGTAGGCATACATGTGAGAAAGACTAACCATAGTTCTGAAACATAATAACCGGTTCAACCGTGGTCTGCATACTGTTTTCACTCACATATGCCAAGGTTCTTCTCTGCCTCCTGTACCAGTTCAGTAATGTTCCGACTGCTCCGTTGTTTATTATCCACTTCCCATCGTTGTCGCTGCCCGGTGTCCTGTTCCATGCTCCGAGTATCTTGGGCGCGCGGTGGGGGCACACCAGCTAGGCCCCGTTCCAGGAGAGCCTTCCCCGCAGCTTTCGGATTCGCATATGTCTGTGTGGTCCCATCTTCGCTGAAAACTTTCAATTTTGCTGGGGCCAAGATGTGCGATTTGATATGTTTAGCCTTTAGTTGGTCTCTGATCGGTCTGTACAAGGCTCTTTGTTGTCTTACTTTAAAGGTAAAGTCATGATCAAAGAAGATTCTCATACCGCTATAAGTTACTTCCTTCTTTCCCCATGCAGCTTGTAGTATTTGCTTCTTGGTCTCACAGTTTAGGAAAGCAACAATAATCGGTCTGGCACGATCCTTGACTTCTCTGTACTCCCGGTGCGCTCTGGTGATGTTAAAATCTCCCGGTATGTTAAGCACCTCGTTGAATAGTTTCTTCAGGAAAGTTGACATATTTTCCCCTTCACTTTTTCTGGTATGTTGAATATATGCGCGTTTTGCCTGGTCTTATTTTCCAGGTAGTCATTGCGTTCTTCTATCTTCGAGACTTTATTTACAAGATATTTTATTGATTGTTGGTGAAGTATTTCTGTGTCATGCATCTCACCGACAGAACGCTCCACCTGATCCACTCTGTCGCTCGTTTTGGTTTGATCGGTGCGTAGTTCTGTTGTCAGTTGCATAATTTTCTTTATGTCCTTATCCGTCTCAGCTCGAAATTCATTAAAATCCATTCTGAAGTCTTTGATCTCTTTCGATATTGCTTCCTTCATTTCGAGCATCAGATCTTTTATTTCTCCTACTTCCGCCATTGTGGGGACAGGTGACGCGAATTGTTTGTTCGTCCGTTTTCTGCTTGGTAAAGTTATTTTTTCCGCAGTTACACCCGATCTCAAATTCATCCCCTATTAATGTTTAGTTGTGAGCGAAAAAACAGAGATATTTAATCCACCATATCCTTCTTCTTATCCTTCTTGTGGGGTTGAGGAGTTACCCAGCTTTTCACGCTGCCGCCATGTTCTCTAACAATCTCCACTTATTTTTGCAGATAAAACTTCCTGTTTTTAGAAGAAATAACACGTTCTTTTAGCTAACAGTACACTTTCTTTTCTCCAAATTAGCTTTCATAAAGTTAATATTTTCAACATTGCTTTTACTTTTCCTACTTAACTAATCTTCACTTTCTGTTTAAACCACATGTATGTCTTTTCTTATCTCTGTAAATTATAAATGGTGTGCTTATTATTTCTAATATTAATGTTTTCCAAATTAACTGTAGACCTCTTAATTGTCCAGTGCAGCCTCAGGATCTTAATACTTGGCCGGTGCCACTGTTACAAACTAAATAAAACTCCAACATCTTCAGTTGAACTAAATCACATATTTCAATAGCTCTGAATTTCTGATGAGCACCTGTGTTATTCCTAAATAAAATCCTTGAAATCCCTTTTTAAAATCAAAATATAATAATGAACTACTCCTGTTTGTGGTAAAGACACACACTAATGTTATGGATGCAACAACTAAGTTGTTACCTTGCTCTGTGTTGTAGCCTACTGGCTAATTCATCATTTCATCATATTATTCCAAAGGCTGATATTGTGGCTCATGCTCTATGGCTGATATGAGACAGGGAGCTACGCAAGCATCAATCAGGTTTACAAGCTGGAATGTCAGAGGACTTGGCGGGCCTACTAAAAGAGCCAGAGTATTCTTCTCACATCTTAAGGATATGACGACGGACATTGCTTTTCTACAGGAGACCCACCTGCGTGTCTGTGACCACACCAGACTGCGGAAACCCTGGGTCGGACAAGTGTTCCAGTCCAGCTTCAATAGCCGTTCCAGAGGTACAGCAATTTTACTACACAAACGACTGCAGTTCTCTTTAGAAAAGTGTATTTCTGATACAAATTAGGACAACTCCAATTAGGGGCATAGACACAAACCATAATAACAGGAGTTTGGAGCAATACACCCACGACTATAATGTAACGCATTATAGCCGTAACTCAAGCATCAATTTCACTCATTCCAAAGAAAAACAAAGATCCAGCAGAATGTAGCAGCTGGAGATCTGTTAGTTTGCTCAACTCTGACATAAAGCTATCAGCTAAGACCCTGGCTAGCCGTCTGGACCCCTGTATACCAAACATTATTTTGGGTAATCAAACTGGCTTCATAAGGGGTAGACAGTTGTCCTCAAATATTCGTCGCCTCCTTAATATTATAATGTCTAAGTCTAGCACACAAGAGGCTGAAATGGTCATCTCTATGGATGCGGAGAAAGCTTTTGACCGAGTGGAGTGGGGTCATTTATTTTCAGCTCTTGACAAGTTTGGTTTTGGTCAACGATATATTTCATGGATTCAATTGTTGTATAGTGCTCCTTCCCAAATGTTTCCCTTTACAGCGCGGTTGGCGCCAAGGCTGTCGCCTTTACTGTTTGCTATTGCAATCGAGACACTTTCCATCGTTCTTAGAAGCTCACCAGCTTTTACAGGTATCTATAGGAATGGGGTTGAACACAGGGTTTCGCTGTACGCGGATGATTTGCTGCTCTATGTCTCGAACCCTACGGCGAGTATTAATGGGATTCTTGACGTTTTACAAACGTTTGGTTCCTTTTCAGGATACAAGTTGAACATCAGTAAGAGCGAATGCTTCCCTCTTAATCTTGCAGCAAAACAGATTCCGGCCCAGAGGCTGCCTTTTCATTTGGCCTCCTCTAGTTTCCGGTACCGGGGCATTAATATTTCGCATAGTCTCCCCTCACTTCATAATTATAACGTTTTGAAGTTGGTGAAGGAGGTTAAATCTGACCTACAGCGCTGGAACTCTCTCCCTCTGTCGATTGTAAGTAGTAGAATCAATTCTCATTCCTTTTTCAATGTTTACCATTATTCCTCCCCAAATCTTTTTTTAAGGACTTAGACAAGACTATTTCATCTTTTATTTGGGCAGGAAAGACCCCGAGGGTAAAATATTCTGTCCTACAAAGGACTAAAGAAGATGGTGGCCTTGCTCTACCTAACCTTCTGGCATACTATTGGGCGGCCAATATTCAAAAGATTCACACTTGGCACAACTCCCCCATTACAGACTGGTGTCAGATGGAAGCGCGGTCTTGTGGCTCTATCTCTTTATCGGTGTTAATTTGTGCCCCCCTAAAATCATATCCTGCTAAATGCGTATCCAACCCAATTGTACAATCTACTTTAAAGATTTGGAGGCAATTTAGACACCACTTTAAAATTGTTTCCCTTTCCAGTGGTTCTCAAACTTTTTTCAATAATGTACCCCCTTTGAAAAAAAAATTCAACCAAGTACCCCCTGATCAGCGCAAAAACTATTTGTTAGGGTAAAATACCTATATAAAGGGGTACAGTACAGTGCTGCACCATCGGTGTCTGATTTATTAAAACAACAACATTGTACCTGAGAAACACTTAAATGCTACCTTTCAAATGTTTACAATCCATCACTAAATTCATGGCAAACCAATTTTAACATCATGCAATAACACTAAGACGACATTAGTTGCATTGAACTGATCTTTTTAATAAGTTGTACTTACAATTTAGTGAGAAACATGGGCTTGTGCTTCACTGAGGATCTTTGACAGGGAGGAAAACTGCAGTTATTACACTTCGGTTTTGAAATATGTGTAACTCTGTTAATATAAAACCCACACTGCTCAAACTTCGTTACTTTTCCTAAAATTGGTATTTTATTTATTTTGGGGCGTGGAATGAAGAGAAAAAAATATATGAGCAATTTATGAGCATGGGATTTTGACCCCTCATAAACATAAGCATAATGCTGCGCTATACTTTGTGGCCACACGCTGTTGCCAAGCAACGCTTATTGTTTAGGTCCTTTGATAAGCAGGCAGTCATATCCTTAGCTAGAACCAAGCGGCAAACTCTGGGGCAGAGCCGGGAGGCCAATAAGGAAGTGCCAAAAACTGCAGTTCATCTATTGGCCGATAGGCGATGTTGGGTTTAAGCACCCTTCAGTTGTTGAAGGTTCGAGCCCGCTCCGCGCTGTTCGTTTGATGAGTGGTCTGCTGTAAAAAGGAACGGCTCAGACAGAGATATGAGATTAAACAATAAGCTGATTTAATGGTAGAAACAACAGTACAATATAACGAAGTACTTATATAACGAAGTACTTCGGGCCTCAGCTCTTCCACCGTGCGATGTACGTATCAGACAGTCAGACCGAACAGAGGCCGCGAGTGTACAGAATTCACAATATTTATCCCCACAAACGGAGAGGAGTTGTGTGGGAGGAGTTGTGTCGGTTGCTCCTCCCTAGGTGTTCATCCATTGGTGGACTCACTCCTGGGCGAGCCCTAGGCAGTGAATCAGAGTGAGTCAGCCATTGACGAGGTCTAAACAGCGAATCAGAGTGAGTCAGCCATAAGTGTGGGAACTTTGGATCTCCTGCGCCGCCGATCAGTCCCAGGTCATCTTTTATGGCAGCCATAAAATAAACAATTCTGGGTCGCACGGGGGTGAGGTACCAATCCTTATCTTCGTTTATCCTCAGCACCTGGCCGTACCACTCCGCATCCCAATCTTTCTCTCAGTACAATCTCTGCATAGACTCAATGGTGTCAGTTTTATTACCTTTCTCCTACAACCCCCCATGCTCCTATCCGGCCCATTAAAAACCCGGGGGGGGACTGGATCCTCTACATTCCTAAGTCAACGCACACACAATTGACCACAGCAAACAAAGGAAAATAAGAACACTTGGTCTAGTTTCATAAGTATACATTTTACACAGACAAAGTTATAATTATTAAAACAGGTTATAATTATGGGTTATATAGGATATACAGGTTACTTTAATCCCCCTTTTGATCTCACCTCCAGAGATCAATTCACACAAGCATTCAAAACATAACCACTGTCATTCTTTTCTACTGCGTCTGTCCCACAATGAGCGGATACAAGGCACACAACAACAACCACATGTTACTAAAATGGCAATACAAGTAGCTATTGAAATCAAAAGAGACATTATTAAACCTTTCCATTGACCAAACATGTTTGTAAACCATTCCTCCAAGGGGTTGTGTATCCCTGATTGTTCATGCATAGTTATGGATAGTGTGCGAAAGCCTTCTAAAGCCTTTGTGACGGAACCGTCCGGAGCCGTATTGTTTGGAATGAAAGTACAACACATATCACCAAACATTGAACACACACCTCCTTTCTCAGCTAACAGCATGTCAAGGGCCATTCTATTCTGTTTCAGCCATAAGGGAAGTCGGCCCCAGCTGTTCAGCGAGTCCTTCTACAGCGTCCCTAGTGAGATTAGCTAAACGGAGCACATTGTAATGTACATAGTTGATCCTGTCTACATTATTCCATCACTACCTGCTTGGAAAGTGAAGGTTTGTTTAGGAGACATTTTGGTAACAACTACCTCATGTTATGGCCCGTTTGACCCTAGTTACGGACTCCTCTGGCGGGGGAATGGAGTCTGGGTGGTCAATGGAATCATTAAAACAAAAATAAAGGCAAGGGTGAACACACATTATTTCTGTTATTAATAATAGGAGATTTACTAGGACACAAGGAATTAACACCCAATCAAATAATAAGGAAGTGTAATCCACAGTCTGTCATTATTGAGTACCTTTAATCAGTGGTCCGTGTTTTGTAATTAGGTTCTTCTGAACACAATGCTAAAATCTCCTAAGGAGATTCTTTAAAACTAGGGTGTAAAATAGTACCCTGTAATGGTAAATACTGTGCTCCCAGAACCTGTTAAATAGAAGGTCTGGTGAGTGGGGAGACTTCACTGCCCTTTAACTATAGGGATAACCTCTCGTTATATATAACCTACTACTCTTATTAGAAAGAGGCCCTATAGGTGGGCATAAAAATGCTGCTACTTATTGGAAAGTGCCCCTAAAGGTGGGAGTAAAAAAGTCGGGTCCTATATGGAGTCGTGTGTTTCAGAGTAGACTCGTGTCCGCCTCCTCGCCGGCCGTAATCTCCTTTCCAAGATCGCCTGTTGTTACCTCTGTGTCTTTGTCCTTGTCATCTGTTGTATGGGTCGTTGCTTCTGCTGGGCTGTCGTCGTCAGATGTGTCGTTCTCTCGTCCTGCTGCAGCGATGTCAGTTCTGATGTCGTCTAACGTCCTTGCTGGAGGTTTTCCAACGGCGCACTGGCTCCAATGATACCACGTTTCCCCCTTTCCTTCGAGGCGAACTGCATGTGATGTCCTCTGAGTCACTCTGTGCGGGCCGGTGAACCTTGGGTTGAGCCACTTCGGACGGATGACCTTCAGCCAGATGAATTCTGCGGTGTTAGCCTCGTGCTTCTCCTCCCCCTTTGGCGTCAGCCACCTGGTGGAGAAATCTCATACCAAGCCCTTAAGTTGCTGGTAATATGGTTTGAGCTATTTCCTCTACTTCTTTCCCTACTGCTAATGCTCCAGGACCCGGAAACTGATGGCCGTGGGTCAGCTCAAATGGGGAGAAACCTGTCCCTCAGTTAATGTGTTCATAAACAAAGTCCGACACCGGCTATATCAACCTGTTTCAGAGGAAGGTGGAGTCCCCTGTGCCGTCTTGACTTGCCGTGTCTTCTCTGTCAGAGGCAGAGGTTTCATCCTTTTTTTTTTTTTAGTCCTAAAAAATTTGACGCGTTTTGCAACAAAGTCAAGTATTTCTTCATCTGTAGGTGTATGTGTTGATACAGGTGTTCTTTAATGTCATGAGGGGAACTGGGTGAGGGGGGGTTAGAGGTGGAGGGAAGCGTATAGGGAGGGGTCGGGTCTTAAAGGGGTTGTATAAATCTGGATAGAGGAGGGGACCGCCCTCTGGGATGTCTGGGAGGGGCCCACCATATGGCTTCTCCTTCCTGACTGGCTCTATCACTTCTGTGGGAGGGGCTGGTGCAGGACTGGGTGGGGCTGCTATGGCGGGCAGATTTTTGGCGGGAGTTTTGCTCAGAGAGCAGGTTACTGCCACTCCATTCATAACTAAGGCTGCGTTATGGCCTATTCTCCTTAGCTTGTCAACTAGCTCCCTTTCTTTGTTAAGTTTAGAAGCCCTGATAAAACCTGCCTTCTGCTTGTTGAGAGTTTCTAATTTCTGAACCAACTGTCGCTCGTATGTATTGAGTGCTGTGGCTAGGAGACTTATTGCCTCGTCACCCTCTACTCTATTCTCTGCGATCATCTGATCGTGTAAGAAACGGAGATCGCTGCTCGCCTTTTTATGATCTCCGGGCTTAAGTCCGCTAAGTATCAATCTCTCTGCTTGTCCCCACTGTTCCCTTAAACTCCCCGGAACAGGGACTCCTAATTCTCTCTCTTCACGTTCAAATTCTCCTTCCATTTTGACTTCGTTCGTATCTGCTTCTCCTAAAGGTTTTAGTTTTTTATAAAAAACACCAGATATCTCTGCGTACTATAATTTACTAATTATTGTAGTTTTATTCCCACAGGTATACAGTCTGATAGTTTTCGGTGCGAGGTGTATTTCAACCCGTTGCGGAGACTCACAAGAGCGCTTCTCCTAAAGGTTTTAGTTTCTTATAAAAAACCAGATATCTCTGCGTACTATAATTTACTAATTATTGTAGTTTTATTCCCACAGGTATACAGTCTGATAGTTTTCGGTGCGAGGTGTATTATAGGCGGCGCGTAAGGCTCAGGTTTGGGAAGGCTAAATAACTTGTTTTACCTGACGCTGCCTGCCTCCGGCGTCTATAGAAAAGAGATCAACTCAGTGAAAGCTGCGCCTGATCAGAGCTCAGCGTGCGGAGTTTAAATCTATCAAGTCATATTACAGGATAAAGGAAATACAGTTTAAACTGCCGTATGAAGAGAAGACGCCGACGTGTCGCACTTATCATTCATATCACATCATCGATCATATAATATCATAATATATCATATATTTCCTTGTCTAAGTCAGCTTCTCGAGCCGTATCTGACCGTGCAACACTTACATTGTCACATACTGTATGCAGAAGTATTATTTTAAGCAACACATTAGGTTGACGAAACACTCAACTCAAATGTAATTAAAGTCAGATCCACTCGTGTCTTAGATGGGCAACAGTGATAACATAAAACTGTTGTACGCTTTCAAACACTCGGTAGTTTATTTATTTTTTAACCAGTTGCTCTATATTCACCTTGCAGGTGCAACTATGTGGCTTGTATCCTTTATTATATGTTTAAGTCATGGATGTTTAAAGTTCATATTTGTCTAATATTATTTACTTTTCATTAATGAAGTATGACGCTGCGCTGTTAGTACACTTGTCCCTTTCACGTGAACGCGCTCTCAGCTGGAGAGAGAAACCCTGGCTCGATTTACCGAGTTGATAACCAGCGTCGTAGGACCGCTTAGCCGTTACGTTAAGCCCGCGCTGATTGGTCCAAATTGACCAATCCACGGACTTCCTCACACACACACACACTCAGTGCAGGCAGCTCTGCTGATTTCTCCTCCCTGGCTGCAGGCTGATAACAGCCAGTTGGCATCAAGGCGAAATTCTCTCTGCAGACCCATTCTCACAGCGCCTATCAACCTTTTTCTTACTCAATCTCGTTACACTTAATCACACTCAAAATAAATATACCTAACGTAACCCCAGATCCGTCTAAGGATTGCCTGTGTACTTAGTCGATGAGCCCCAACCCCAGAATTCGTCTAAGAATTACTGTGTGTGTCACCTTATTTCTCAGAGTATTTCAGCTGGACTTCCTTTAAATTTAAAACCACTGAAATCTCGGACGACGATTGCAGCTGGACTTCCTTTAAAATTTTTATAACCACTGCAATCTCGTTACACAGTTAATCACACTCAAAATAAATAAACCTAATGTAACCCCAGATCCGTCTAAGGATTGCCTGTGTACATTAGTCGATGAGCCCCAACCCCAGAATTCGTCTAAGAATTACTGTGTGTGTCACCTTATTTCTCAGAGTATTTCAGCTGGACTTCCTTTAATTTTAAAACCACTGAAATCTCGGACGACGATTGCAGCTGGACTTCCTTTAAAATTTTTATAACCACTGCAATCTCGTTACACAGTTAATCACACTCAAAATAAATACCTAATGTAACCCCAGATCCGTCTAAGGATTGCCTGTGTACATTAGTCGATGAGCCCCAACCCCAGAATTCGTCTAAGAATTACTGTGTGTGTCACCTTATTTCTCAGAGTATTTCAGCTGGACTTCCTTTAAATTTAAAACCACTGAAATCTCGGACGACGATTGCAGCTGGACTTCCTTTAAATTTATAACCACTGCAATCTCGTTACACAGTTAAATATTCCCCGTACAGTCTAGTTGACTTTTATAGTGCGATGTATATTTCAACAGATGGAGAGACTTCCAGAAGCGCTTCTACACCCCCTTTCGGCGATGTGGCTTTTGGCAAGGAGTCGAAACCCAGTCTACAGAATCTCTTTATCGTCACGTTTAGTCTTCTAGATTAACCCCACAGCAAGAGTTTGCGAGATCCGGTCATTTCAAATTGATTTTGAAAGTTGCGTTTCTCCTCTTGAAATACCCCACATATAACACAACTGCAGCTCCTCTTTGAGACTGGAAAGTGTTATTCTGTAGTACTGTCTTTCTACCGTAAGACTAAAACACTGAAAATGCCGCTGACAACTCTAAAATTTTGTAGTATAGCCAATCACAGATTTTGATAATAACAGGTATCTGCTCACCTTTCTGTTGTGGGCGCCCTGGTTTAGTTGTCAGAGGTATTCGAGGTGTCTCCCTGGACCGTTCGTCCGCTGGCTGCCGGTGTGCCTTCTATGAGACCCTACTCATCACGTCGGTCGGTCACCAAATTGTTGGGTTTAAGCACCCTTCAGTTGTTGAAGGTTCGAGCCCGCTCCGCGCTGTTCGTTTGATGAGTGGTCTGCTGTAAAAAGGAACGGCTCAGACAGAGATATGAGATTAAACAATAAGCTGATTTAATGGTAGAAACAACAGTACAATATAACGAAGTACTTATATAACGAAGTACTTCGGGCCTCAGCTCTTCCACCGTGCGATGTACGTATCAGACAGTCAGACAGAACAGAGGCCGCGAGTGTACAGAATTCACAATATTTATTCCCACAAACGGAGAGGAGTTGTGTGGGAGGAGTTGTGTCGGTTGCTCCTCCCTAGGTGTTCATCCATTGGTGGACTCACTCCTGGGCGAGCCCTAGGCAGTGAATCAGAGTGAGTCAGCCATTGACGAGGTCTAAACAGCGAATCAGAGTGAGTCAGCCATAGTGTGGGAACTTTGGATCTCCTGCGCCGCCGATCAGTCCCAGGTCATCTTTTATGGCAGCCATAAAATAAACAATTCTGGGTCGCACGGGGGTGAGGTACCAATCCTTATCTTCGTTTATCCTCAGCACCTGGCCGTACCACTCCGCATCCCAATCTTTCTCTCAGTACAATCTCTGCATAGACTCAATGGTGTCAGTTTTATTACCTTTCTCCTACAACCCCCCCATGCTCCTATCCGGCCATTAAAACCCGGGGGGGGCGACTGGATCCTCTACATTCCTAAGTCAACGCACACACAATTGACCACAGCAAACAAAGGAAAATAAGAACACTTGGTCTAGTTTCATAAGTATACATTTTACACAGACAAAGTTATAATTATTAAAACAGGTTATATAGGATATACAGGTTACTTTAGCGATGACTGCAGAAAGGATCAATTTCCATAGACCCCCATGTTAAAATGCCCAACTTGTTAAGCAAATGTTAAAAGGGGACCCAATTATCCCAGTGGTGGCCGCCGGAGTCCGCCGGCCGGAGCTAACGGAGCCGCAGGGGGCTAGCTCCGGTCGGCGTCCCGGCGGCGGAGTCCGGCGTTATAACTGGAGATCAAGGAATGCAGCGAAACGCGGACTTGGTTCGCCTGCAGCCCGCTGTAGTATTAGCTAAATAAATTATGTTGAACAAGGCTTATTAAGCTGAACATCGCTACAATTGTTCTGCTATGTATCGGTAGCCTACTTATTTTATTTTATTAACATGTCAATGACAAGCATTAAGAATAACAAAAAATAGCTAATTCTCTTGCAGATTGTCTCGTTTGATTATGAATGTAACGTTTATATAGAGGAACTACACTGTTTTATCAAAACCAAAGTGCCATGCAGTAACTTGGTATGCATGTATTTCAGCAGGAAATATGCAACGTAGATGACATTTACCAACACAGACTATATAGAAATATTTGTAAAAGTTGTTCATGCCAAAGTTGTCATATTTTTACATTTCAGCATTGCATCACTAATTTAAGTTCTATGTTTTGCTTGTTAAGCGGTCTGTAACCCTACACACCTAACATATAACTTTTCATGTATTTTTGTATAAAGGTTTCCTTTAGCTTAGCTTCTTAGCCTGAGCTAGCTCTGGAACTTCCAGCTCGGTGGCAGCAGGTCCCGCCTCGGCTCCGCCTCTTTGCCCTTATTTGGATCAGGCTGGAGCAGGCGGGAGTTAGACTCTGACGTCACTGTCGAGACGTTAGTGGCCGACTCTGCCTCTACTAATGGCGCGTTTCCACTACAGCGCGGAGCCCGGTTTAAGAGGGCTGTGACGTCAGCGGCCCGACTTTGGTTGCGTTTCCACTTGGCCTAGTACCGGCCGGCGGGTCCTAATTCACAGTTTTTCTGGCCTCATAAAATCGTGGTTCTAGGGCCAGGAACAACCAGGCTGAGTTGTGACGTCAACACTCTCGACTGCTGATTGGTCAGAGAGAATCGTCACAATCGGCGCGCGAGATAATCCCTAGCGTCGCATATATATATATAGCGAAGCTTGCAGCATTTTTATAAACAGCATTTTTGTCAACAGTGGAGCTAAAATGGCAAAGAAAAGCACGCCCTGGTTGGTCGAGGAAGTGACGACGTTCCTACATTACATTGCAGATGATAAGATCCAGCGGGAGCTCGACGGGACAACTCGCAATATTAAAGTATTTCAGGAGGTCTCTACACAGATGTCCACAAGCGGCTACTCGAGGACTGTCTTGCAGTGTAGGGAAAAACTCAAAAAGATGAAGAGTGAATATCGCTTGGTCAAAGATAATAACAACACGAGTGGTGCCAGTAGGAAAAACTGGAAGTGGTTTGAGCTAATGGACACCATTTACGGCCATAGACCGGCTAGCGTTGGGAGGGATGGAGGCCTGGACTCTGCAACGGCGTTACTGGAGTCTCTGCATGGTACGTTTTTTCTAACGCTCTGTTATTTGCTTGAAAGCGTGTGTCCCTATCTGTTCTAAAGCTCACTTCTAACAAATAAGTCGTCATGGCAGTTTAAGCAGCATGACTCCCCCACCAAAAAGCGATCGCTCCCCTACACTGCGTTACTATAGTTACTGCCCCAGTTCCTAAACTGTAATGGAAACGTGCCATCAAGTGAGCTGGTCCTAACAAGGCCTAACGAGGCCGAGCGAGGGCGAGCGAGGCCGGGCTCCGCGCTGTAGTGGAAACGCGCCATAAGGGCTTCTCGGCAACTCTGCAGAATCCTATGGGTGACGTCACGGACCCTACGTCAATTTATATATACAGTCTATGGCTAGAACTAGCTAGATCTGATAGATTTGGACATAAACGCGAGTGAAGTCTAACCGGACGTGAGAGAGAGAGAGATCAGAGATCAGATCAGCTGCTGCTGACGGAGAACACGCAGCTCTTCCGGATCACTGGTCTGCTCCGCCGCTGTGACGGACCGTTGAGCGGAGCAAAATACACTAAGAGTTAGACCTAACACACTTAGCTAGTTTATCTACTCTGGAACTAGCTAAACTAGTTATAAATATATTTATTCTTTACTGTTGGGTCACTTAGGCCTATTACAGGTTCAGCGAGCTGCACGAGACTGACGGGATGTCAGGAGAGGGAGAGGAAAAGAAAGCACCCCGTTTATTTTTCCCATTTTATTATCCAGAATTACTGTAAACGTTTGAATAAAGTAGTTAATCTACTATTCGTAGTTTGTTTAAATGCATTACTTATGTTTTTTTTTCATTAACATAAAATAAATCTCACGTACCCCCTGCAGTACTCCAACGTACCCCTAGGGGTCCGCGTACCCCCATTTGAGAACCACTGCTCTAAAGGTAAGTACATCTTGCCAGTATGTGAAAAACCTCTTCAGTTTTTAAGTTAACATTTAGATAAAGTACATTGGAATCTAATTTTACTGTATAATATTTATATATATTTTCAAACTTACTCAATTTCAATGTTTAATATTCTGATTCAAAATGTGTTTTTCAGGAGAATTGATAGTTTGAGCCTGTAGAACCCACTTATTTAATCAGGTTTACTTCCTGTTTGGAAAAAGCAAACATTTAATAAACTGAGCTTCCTTACTTGTAGTCATACTTTGACCGTAACAAATAAGAGTTAATATAAATCCCCATATCCACACTTTAGCTACTGCATATGATAATAAAGCCCTTTGAACCTTTTGAAGCTTACCCCATCCCCTCTGCTTAAAAAGAACATGTCAAATCAATGGCTACTTAAACACTAAATTAAATAGCTAACTCAACCCAATCAGTCTTAGTAAATTCACAGAAAGGTTTACAGTACTGTATGTTAACACTGATTTACATGTTTTGACAGAATGGAGGCAAAGATATCGTGGAAAAAGTGTCGTGAAGCTCCATGTCCCCCATGAAGTTCAGCAAAAGAAGACGCCACACCTCCCAACGTGTCCATCTCCATCGAGGGATCGGCGGTGCTTGATGAGGGTGAACTTGCCTTCTGCTCACGGACATCATCCATGCAATGAACTTAAGTAACACATCAAAGTTGAAATACGCTTCTGTCGTTTGAAAAAATCTTTCTTAAACTTAATTTCCTCAAGATTTCTCTTGAAAGTCCACATTTTTGCAGAAGCAGTGGTGTAATGTTGAGGTACTTGAGAATGCTCTATTCGTTGCACTTTATACTCCACTACAAATCAAAGGGAAATATTGTACTTTGTGCTTCACTATCTTATATAGAGTTTATCAAGTATAAGGTTCTGTTTTTTAATTTACAAAAAAATGTAAATATTGTTAGAAATCCTTGAGCTATTACGTTCTCAAGGGTTACTACAATTACTACAGGGTACTTTTTACGTGTAATACTCAAACAGCATTTAGCTAATTATACTTTTACTTAAGTAACATTTTCATTACCAGACTTTCACTTGTAATAGAGTATTCTTACAGTGTGGTATGAATATTTTTACTTAAGAAAAGGGCCGGATACTCCTTGGACCTCTGAGTGACAGTATATCAATGTTTTTCTGTGCCTGCTTTGTTTAATTTAACGGATGTATTTGCAGTATTTGTTAAAATCATTGTAAACTAGATTAATCATGGCTTGTATCAGACAACAGAACACAAATACATGTGTTTGTGTTGCCCTGTTGTTTAGGTCAAAAGGACACTTAGTGGGTAAAAATGGTAATTACAGTGCTTTGAGTTATGTGTTGTACTTTCAGTGTTGCCGTAGTTAAGCAGAACTCGTCTCTTGTATTCAGACGCACGTTTCTACTCTGCATTGTTGTCTAAGAAAACATATGCCTGTAAGTGTTTCTATGCTCTGTTGTTTCAACATTGTTAATGAAGAGTATGTGTGAGGGATACATTGTTAAATGGTGGAAATATTGCTGTGAATTCATAGTTGCAACGATGTATGCTAACCGCTAGCCTTTCAATGTAATTTCCCATAGGGGTTAGCATGAAGCTAACGCATCGTTTATTATATTGTTAACACACGCGGGAAATGTATGATATGTTAAATGATTGCTATGCTTGAAATGAATGTACATGTTCTTGTGTGTCCAGTTGTACAGTGCTTTCTGAGTAAAACTTTAAAACGGAACTTCTGAAGCAGTTTTCTTCCTGTTGTCTGTCTGCCCAGCCACGGGAGCGGGGGCAGAATAGTGTTGTTTAAAAGTGTCTAATGTTTCATGTTTTGTAGTAGGCTTAGTGTAAAACAGTTTTATTGAATAAAAATTGCAATTGATGATACTTAATAATTATATTTAAATATTACCTACATATTTATTAAATGAAAGATAAGAATAGCAAGTAAAAATAACCTGAAAAGCCAAATATGTTTTACTGGAGATTTGTAATAAGATGCACATGTAATCTTAAGTAAAATCTACTATACAATAGTACATACAATGTACTTACAAAAACTGAGTGTGACAGTAAAGTTTACTTAAGTGCCTTTAGTAACAAACACTTCTTAACTGTAAGTAGAAGCTATTTGAAATATACGTTGTTAAATCTACTTAGGTTTTCTGCGTGCGTTTTCTTACCTCGATTTTCCTAATCTTACTCCCCGTTTTTTTCAGTGTATGTTGAAGCACTTATTTGAACTGATATTATACATATTTATTATACTCTTATAAGATGTATGTAGATAGTATAAGAAATGTGCAGAATATGACAGTTTAATGGTGGAGGTACACACATATCGATAGATGTATTGTAATGCACTGTTGAGGAACCTGCGACCCAAGTTGTTCCTCTCTGACCTTGTCAGGTATTGAAAATTCAATAAATGAGGAACAGAGAATTATTAAATATAAAAGACAGAATTTGTGTGATTATACTAAATGATTTACAAATAAACACCATTTACAACTGTTACACATGCTGCTGTAACGAAAACATTTACAACTTGGGATCAATAAAGTATATCTTATCTTATCTTAAGATGATCGATGGTTATACTGCATACAGACAAGTGCATGTTTCAAGGCTTATCAATGAACAACAGGAGGGGTCACAGACATAAGACCAGCTGTTAAATAAAGCTCTTCTGACCTGAGCTGTCATGTGGGTATACTAATGCTGCCCATTATGGATACAAGCAATTTTCACCCATTTATTAATTATATGTTTTAAATTTGAGTGTTTCCTATCCCCTAAACCTCCAGGGGTGTACACAGTTTAATACTGGCAACTTCTTATTGTGGGAAATACGAAAACGTCTTTTAAAACTACAATTCCCAGTAGAGACGTGCCATAGAACATGTTGCGAAACACAATAGCCAGCATGTGTAGTTCTGGGGACGGGGTGGGGGAGGGGATGGACCCGTTCGAATCAAGTTTTGGATAGTCTGCCGTGGTTCCATCCCATTTCAAAGTGCTGTTTGACGCTCGGCGTAACCCTCGGCGCACTGCCACTCAAACATCCAATCACAGAGCTTGAGGACTAATCACGGGGTTTGTCAAACAAAGCGGAGAGAATACTTACTTCCGGGTGTAAAATTCTCTAAAGCAACTACTATGATCTGCTCCGACTGTCGGTCCTGACGGACTCCAAAAGTCCGACATTATACAATCAAACAAATAAATAAACACAAGGATAATTGTGTCTTATTGTTGAGTAAATAACAATGTGTGGTTAAGAAAAGAATACAAAATTAGAAGGAAAAAACGATGAAACAATACAGATTTCAGTATTCTGAGACCCCACTCTCCCCCTAACTGACGGCAACAAAAGTCAGACATTATATAATTAAAATAAAGAAGTAAAAACAATAAGTTTGGCTTGATATTGAGTAAGAAAAAGGTTGATAAACGCTGTGAGAATGGATCTGCGGAGAGCATTTCTCCGCGATCTCAACTCGTCTACTACATACGTTCAGGGAGCTCTATAGAAGTCTATGGACATCCCCGAAAGTTGAAATTCGACGCTAAAGGGCCCCCCCTTGCGTTGGAAAGTGACGACAGGGACCCTGACATAACGTCAACATGGACGAGTTGGGAGTGAGAATGTGTTGGAATTACATGAGTAATCAGAGGGCCGAACCTAAGCTGACATTGTTTGATAGATATGTTTGTGTAAATAATGTCCTGAAGTCTCCATGGGGAGACTATCTTCTCTTCTAAAGCACGCCATGAAACCACAGCTTTGGGGTCAAACCAATTAATCAAAGGTCTTAATGAAAAGGACCAGAAATACAATTTTAAATGTGTTACTGCCAGCCCCCCATCAAGCCTCCTCCGTTGAGTAGTGGACATTTTGAGTCTAGGCCGCTTGTTGTTCCAAATACATTTTGAAATTGCCGACTGTAGTTTCTGCCAATGACCATTGGGGGGCGATAAAGGAAGCATTGAACTGATAAAATTAACTCTAGGCAGTATATTCATTTTAATTATTGAAGCTCTGGCTTGTAGTGAGTTGGGCTGGCTCTACCACCTATTGAGGTCCTGGAGAACCTTGTTGTACGTGTCTGTATAATTATTCTTTATAGTCTTGATCAGGTTTGGGAATATTTCAACACCAAGATATTTGAAATGTTTTACCACAGGAATGTTTGCAGGGAGAATAGCTGATTTGGCAGTGTCGTTGAGAGGCAAAAAGGCAGACTTGGGCCAATTCATCCTAAAACCTGATAGGTTGCCAAATTCCTCTATTACACTAAGCAGACGAGTTGCAGACGTTGAGGGGTTCCGCATAAAAATCAGTACATCATTCGCGTAAAGGGCAATGTGATGAAGCGAGCCTTAGATAAAAATGGGGATAATATCCTGTGATTGTCTAATAGATTGGGCCAGTGGCTCGAGCGAGATGGCGAAGAGTCCTGGACTCAAGGGGCAGCCCTGTCTGGATGACCTTGCTACAGAAAAAAGTGACGAGATAGTTTTGTCTGTTAAAATCATTGCTGAAGGGGCAGAATAAAGTACTTTGATCATATGGATGAACCCCTTACCTAATCCCATAGACTCTGGAACAGCTCATAGGTATGACCTTTCTAGCCTATCAAAAGCCTTCATAGCATCCAGAGATAATACAGCCGCGGGTGTTTTATCATCTTTACTAGCGTCAATGATGTGCAGCAATCGCCCGAGATTGTCCGCGGCTAGGCGACCTTTTATGAAACCAGTTTGGTCACAATGAACTACAGATGTCATAAAGTTCTGTAGGCAACGAGCCAGGACCTTCGCGTACATTTTAAGATCGGCACCAAGTAGGCTTAAGGGCCTCTAGCTGCTACAATCAGATGGATCTTTATCCTTTTTTAGAAGTAAAGAGATAAGAGCTGTATTAACATATCTGGAAAAATTACCCCGTTCTATTGAAAATGCAATCATGGAAAGCATCAGCGGGCCCAAAAGGTCCCAGAAGGTCAAATAGAGCTCTGGGGGGATGCCGTCCCACCCAGGTGCCTTATCCCTTTGCATTTCGAGGACCGCTACTTGAAGTTCCTCCAAGGTAATAGCCTCAGCTTATTGTTTGGAATCATCCTCTGTTAAGCATGGTAATTCCAGCTCATTAAGAAAAGCCTCATATTTAGTTTTGGTGGTTATCTCCCCTTGCTGGGTTCTGATAGAAGGGATGTCAGCAAAGTGTTCATCAGCACGAATTTTCATAGCCAGCAGGTGACTAAGCCTAGAGCCCTGGAAGTAGTAGTGTTGTCTTGTCCTGTGCATCAAAAATTCGGACCGCTGCCTAAGAATTGAGTTGATTTCTTTCTTAACTACCTTTAACCTTAAATTAAAGGTGGGGTAGGTAAGTTTGAGAAACCGGCTCAAGATACACTTTTTGTTATATTCCATGGAATGCTCTTAACATCCCGATAGCAATGAATATCTTAAGTGCTTTGACAACAAATCCATAAAAAAATGTCATCTGTGGAAGCCGTAGTACTGTAAAAAGCACGACCAATCATTTTAGCCCGCCCGGCTAAAATAACTGGATGGCCTACCTGCCTGTCAGCCTTCCATCTCGTGCAAAAACTTATCTCGTGCCCTCATTGGTCATGTGCGCGTTCCTGTGTGTTGGAGGAGGGGCTCTGTAAGGAAGTGGCAGATTTTTTCCAGCTGTGTATTTTCAAATTCTAGCGCACTCGAGCTGGTTTCTCCAAAATTACCTACCCCACCTTTAAGCTGTTGAAGCGCCCAGTTAGCGTACACATTTTCAAATTTTTCCAATTTGGAGAGTCGAGCCTTTCGCAGATTAGATGCAAATAGTGTTGAATTGCTCCTGATAAATCCCTTAATTGAGTCCCACAATATCCTATGATCTTCGACAGATCCTACATTAAACTCTAAAAATTCGGTGAGTTTTGCATTAAATTGTTTACAGAAATCATAATTTTTAAGCACAGTTGTGTTAAATCGCCACCTAGAGGCCAGGGAAGAGAGTTTTCTTAGTGAAGCGGAGAGTAAGATGCCTTTGTGATCGGAGAGAGCTATTGGCAGCATGGAAACATCAGTGCTGTCAAAGAGATGGGGTGAGGCGAACAAGTAGTCGTTTCTAGAAAAGGTCTTATGTCTGGAGGAGAAGAAAGAAAAATCTTTCGAAGAGGGGTTAATCAGGCGCCATTGGTCAACTAGCCCTGTCTCGTGAGCCACTGCACGCAGGGCGGAAGAAGCCCTCCTTTGGTCTGTTGTCTCGGAGGCTCCTGATCTATCTATAGCTGGGTCCCATACAGCAGCGGTTCTCAAACTGTGGAGGGTACTGCAGGTGGTCCGTGGAAAAAAGCTAAATAAAATCCACTTTCTATTATCAAGGATTTTCGGGGACCCGAAGACACATTTTGAGTTGTATACACTGTTGGAAAGAGGAGATTCCTAGATTTCTAATGATATCAGGCAGTGGGGTAGTGGTCGTTGGGCTCATCGGACATTTATGAGAGAAAATCTCTAATGTCCGAGTGCAAGTGAATGCACCACAAGACACAAGCCTTGTAACCCCTCCCCCGGCCCTGGCGCGAGCGTGGAAATATGATTGGCGAACAATATTGTGGCTTTCCAAGTTAACATTGATTGATATGACTGCGATTAAATCAGCATATACTTCTGCCAGGGGATGCCACCCCTCAAAATCTCCTGCCACCCTCTTGCCACCCCATGAATATTTTTCTAGATCCACCCCTGAGTAGGCTATATTTTTCGTTTCGTTTATTTAATAAGTTAATTTGTTTTTTGTTTGTTTTGAGATTTAAATAGATTTTGAAAGTGGAGAGAGAGAGAGAGAGAGAGAGAGAGAGAGAGAGAAGAGAGAGAGAGAGAGAGAGAGAGAGAGAGAGAGAAGCAGCGCTGTCTGCTTAGTTGCAATACTGTAGCTCAAGCCTTTATGCAACTTAGGCCTATACATTGTTTATGTTACTTATATGCCTGTGTGTCCATGGTTTTGAGTCTGTGTGTGTGTGTGTGTGTGTGTGTGTGTGTGTGTGTGTGTGTGTGTGTGTGTTGAGCGCAGCGCCGTCTGCTTTTTGCAGTACAGTAACTAAAGTAGGAGCATACCGGTATTTTTTTGTAGACCTGTCTGCCCGTTTTGTGAGTGCACTGCGCGCGTGCGCACTTGTGGCATTGTTTGGGATGACCTAATTAAAAACCGTCCGCCGTCCTCTTTGAGACACATACACAACGCAGACAGACACCGGTCACAAAAGTATCAAATAGGCTTCAATTTACTTTTGATTGTCCATAATTAACTATAAAAAAATATCGGCGTTTTAACACTACGTTTATATATATACTTATTTTTACGGTTTGCATATGAGGTGGTCCGCGAAAATCCTTGATAATAAATAGTGGTCCGCATAAACAAAAAGTTTGAGAACCCCTGCCATACAGCATTAAAATCGGCCCCCACTATAAACGAGTAGTCTGTCAACTCCAACATGGCGGCAGTGAGCACATTATAGAAATCTCCCTCAAATGAGTTAGGAGCATATGCTGAGACCAGCGCAATTTTCCTATTAGAACATTCAACTTTTGCGATAGTTATCCGGCCTGTTGTGTCCGCCCATACATCTAAAACTTTTATATTTAAATTGCGATTAGCCACTACGGTTTAGTACTTGCAGAAGAGGATGCTATGACATGATAACATGTGTCAGCCAGTCTTCCCGCATAAGTCTTCAGAAGGTGAGTTTCACTCAGTATTGCCAAATCCACCTTTTTCCTCCTCAACAAGCCTAGGACACTGGTGCGTTTATGTGGAGCGTTAAGGCCCCCCATATTCCAAACCAATATGTTTAAATTAGCCATTCATCAAGGTGAGCAGTGTGTATCAGTACAATTATACAAGGAATGCACATAAATTGTCGAAAGGACAAAAAACCCATGAGCAAAAAGGTAAAAAACAAAAAACATGAACACGTAAAAAAAAAAGAGAAGCCATTACACCACCAAACGGCCCTCCCACAAAAAGAACCAAACAGTCCGCAACCAGAATAAGAACAAAGGGCTATACAGAATTGAGCCCAATAACATCCCATGTTAACATCAACCCGACAAATGTAGTGGGAAGCTATAAAATCAAATTAACAGGTCTCACAAATGTAACATGGATAGAAAAAACTGCTAAAGATGTGTAATAACATCTAATAATAGTGCGTATATCAAAATAATGAAATTAAATCTATACATCCTCAAATATACATATCCATACATGCTCATAAAAAACAATGTAAATGTACAGCCAGGGATCTATGAATCATTAAATGATTAATGTAGTAACTCACCTAGCAGACCGACAGTAACTTTACTTCAAGAACATATAAAAAATTAATGTAGCAGATATAACTGAGATTACAATCAAGTGTACTTATGCAGTAGCTTCCCGTTAACCGGGCGTAACGTTACAGACAGAGCTAATAGAGATAACTGCATTTAACAAGTGTGCCAAAGCTACAGTCCCAAAAGAAAAGAGAGGGGAAAAAAGGATCGCCTGTAGATAGATTAAGCCAGCCTATTAACGGAGCTAACATAGCTAGCCACTAGGGCTGTACCCGAATATCCGAATATCCGTTCGTTGGAGTACTATTCGGGTTTCAATTTCGTTATTCGGATATTCGTTTTTTGTTTTTTGTTTCGGTTTTTTCAAATTTAATTTTTTGAAATCTCCAATATCAACGTAAGAGCTTGTGCCTCTTCGGGGGGTGCTAACACTTAACCATAAACGTTATCGTTTACTTTCTCCGTCTTTATATGTAGATATGACTTTTCTCCGTTAATCTCCGTCACGTTGTTTCCATAGCAACAATAACTTCCTGTCAACAGCGCTAATTCTCCTTCAAAATAAAAGCATGTCCATTAAAAAAATAGGAATCCAAGCCAAATTACACCTGCAACGAAAGTAACAACACAATATCCTTTTAAATTTCAAACAACACAAATTGGGTTATATACATTAACAAATAACTATAAAACAACAATACTGTAGAATAACAAAATGAATGCCGTGAATAAACCGAAATACACGTGTTGAAGCGGTTCACTGCTGATTACTACGCACCCTCCACGTCCTCGCGTAGACCATAAACCCGAATGTTGCACCTCCTATTACAGTCCTCAAGATCCGCTATCTTCTGTCTATCTATCTTCGAAACCCAGCATCTTTTCTTGAACGGTGGAAAGGACGGTAGAATCTTTCCTAGAGCAATTTTTCAAAGCATCCAGCTCTCCTTCAGCCGAAGTAATCCTTGTAGTCACAGTTGCTAGCTCTGACTGCATAGCATCAATCTTGTTAGCTACTCGATCGAGGCTAGCATCTAGCTCCTCACGTAGCAAGGTCCTTACCACTTCGGCGATGGATTTAATATCTTCATCTTTCAACGTTTTAGTCGATTTCCCTTTGCCTCCGGCATTCTTAGAACTTTTCAACAGTTAATTCGGCGTGAAATGACTTAAATGTGTAATAATATGTTGTCGGGGAGCTCAAGACTCACGCAGCCATTTAGTTCCCGCGCTCAACCGGAAGTCCCGAGATTCACTCTTCTTAGCACAGCTAATTGTTGAGCTTTGTATAGGTCAGTAGAGGTAGTCATAATAAATGATAAGCACCGTCCGACAGTGGCATAGCCACCATAGGGCCAGGGCGGGCCAATTTGTGTTCTGTGAAACTGAAAAGGATATTACATTGTTTTTGTTACTTTCGTTGCAGTTGTATGTCTTAAATGTAATTTAGGTTAACTTCCTGTTTTATTTAGATGCCTTTATTTTGAAGGCAAGTTTACGCTGTTGACAGGAAGTTGTTGTTTCTATGGAAACAACGTGACGGAGAAAAGGAGCGGAGATTAACGGAGAAAAGTAATATCTACATATAAAGACGGAGAAAGTAAAGGATAAAGTTTATGTTTAACTTTAGCACCCCCCGAAGAGGCACAAGGTTGGTATTAACTATAATATAAAAATGTGGGTTGTGTCCTAATTCGTTTGTAGGCTATGCTGTTTTGTAGCTTTGCTGTCTGTTTACAGTTAACATTTGCTAGTATGCTAAAGTGATTCTAATACAGATGGAGCCTAAATGTATTTGTTATTTTTGTGTCTTTATAGCTCTTACGTTGATATTGGAGATTTCAATAAATTAATATCATCAGTCAAGTCTTCGACCATTATTCGGAGGGAAATGCTACAACGATGCTTGGCGATGGGCATTATTATATATTATTATTATAGGCCAGGCCTACCATAAAGTCATTTTTCCCCCTGGAAAAAGCTGGCCCACCCTATTTTATACAGGCCCGCCCTAAAGTAAATTTGTGCCTACGCTACTGCTGTCCGTCAACCTCTAGTTAATAACTAGTCAATAGCATACGAAAGACACTTTTAGTTTATTACAGATCAAATCTGTAATGTTAATGTTTTGTGATATAGAGTATCGAAAAGCATTATGTGTGTTAATGTATGTAGTCAGAAAATGTCTATAACATTTCTTTACATTTACATTTTTTAATGCTTTATTTATTTTTTGTAAATTATTGTTACATATCAATGTTAATTAATTAACATTTTGAAACAGCAAGAAAAACTAAACAGCAGCAACAACAACGTTTTAATGTTTAGCATTTTCTGTATTTAAATAGTATTTAATACGGAAGTTTAATGCATTCAATTTAATACTGCAATATAACCTGAAAAAAGCACTCACTCTTTATAATCAAACACTCAATCTTGGTTCACAAAGAACAACACTGTTAAATCTTACTTTGTTCTCCAATAAATTATACATTTGTAAATATACAAACCAACATGGTGCAAAAGCCAATTTAAGGAAAAGCATTTTCAAGATACTTTGGGATGTTAACATTTCCGCACTCTGATGTTCAGAAATACCTTACCTAAAACAATGTTATTATTTTTTTAGTTAGTGTATATAATGGTTTTAAAAGGGTTGAACGAGTAGCTTAATCTCACTTAAGTCATTTTTATACATATGGAAACGTCAAGCCGTCATTTTCAATGTCTTCTCTATCTGGACTGCTAGACCAGAACTGCTGGCAGCCAATGTAACAAATATTCAGGTTTCATCCTTGTATTACGGCAAAAGTAAGAAAAGTATAAATAATATATCATGCTATCTACATTTAAGTCATCATGACAGAAACACAGACGTGTCTCTCAGTGTTACTCCTGGCAGACTTGCTTGCAGCAGCAGTGGCAGCAGCATCGGTAGTAGCGCTGCAGCTGACTGAGGAGTCCACTGGAAGTCTCTGGAGCTGCCTTCTTCTCTCCTACCTTTGTCTGTTCTTTATAAATGTTTGCAGAAGCTTCTCCTTTTGTTACCTGTACGTCCTCTTTGGTTACATTGACCTTTAATGTTTGATCATTGTTGGTAGTTCTCTTTGGCCTCAACACTTTTTCTTTGTCAGAGAGTTTGACAATTTTAGTGAGCTTTTGAGCTTTAAGTTGTTGGAGCTGTGTGTGTCTTAAATCAAGCATTGTGCGCTCTATCTTCCAGTCACTTTGGGATGTCATGTCCTTACCTAGTTCTTGTTTGAGCTCCTTCTCCAATGATTCATTTTCTTGTAACCATGGTCTCCTCACAAACTGGTTGATCAACTTTAGTCTTTTCTCTAGGTTATTTCTCATTTCATGGCTCATGATCTTCATTTGATAGATCTCCTTTCGTTCCATTTTAGTGTCCTTCCAGATCTTTTGCAAACAATCCCTTTTTGATCTGTTCTTGTCTGTAAAATAATCTTGTTCTGAAGCTGATAGTTGTTTATTTTTATTTTTTTCATATTCTTTATCCATCACTAGAACATCGATATCCGTTTTCAAGTATTTATTTTTTATTTTAAGATCATGTTTATCTCCTTTGAACTTCGGCTGATCAATTTTTTCAGTCTGGATTGTGAAATCTGGCTGCATAACAACCTGACATTTAAAGTCTTCACGTTTATTCAAAACCTGTTTCTCAACACATGGCTCTTGCTCATGCAATTTTTGCCATGCAACCTCTGTTTGTACAGCCTTGTCAAACTTCGCTGTCACAATGTTGTTTTTATCTGTTTGTATCAGATCATAATAACTAGTAATCTCCTTTCTCTTTTTATCAAATTCCTTAAACTTGTGTTCCAATAGTAAGTTTAATTGGAGCATGTCAATATATTTCTGCCCTAACACCTCAATATTCTTTGTAAAGACTTCATTGCTCACTTTATTAAGGTGTTTGAGTTTTACTCTTATAACTCCTATGGAGCTCAGTAACCTGATAAGACACTCCTCTTTTGTTTTCGTATCAGAAAGTTCTCCTTCCATCCTCCTTTTTTCATTAAACAATTCCTTCTCACTCTCAATGGTTGTCTTGATTTGAGCCAGTAGTTCTTTCTCTTTGTTTATCTCATCAAACTGAATGTCTGCATGTTCTTTCAACACTTGAAGATCAGTCTTTGTGATTTCCAATTTGTCTGTTTCATCTTTTATATCTTGTCTCTGTCGTTCCAACATGTCCCTTTGTTTCAGGATGTCCAACCTGATCAAATCAAAGTCCAGTTTCTCTTTGTTCATCATTTCACTCTCTCTATCAAGGTCCTCTCTTGTTTTCAGGTCCGACGTTCCTCTTTCCATTCTGTCCTTTTCATTTTTGAGCATTGTTATTTCCATGTCAGTAGTACTCTGCATCTGATTGAGTATATCTCTCTCTGAACTGATGGTGTTCATGGCTGTTTCAACCTCTTCCTTCTTCTTGTTGAGATCCTTCCTCAAAAGATCCAGTTCTTCTCTTTCTTGCAGCAGACTGGTCTTTCTGGTATCCAGTTCTTGTGTTTGTCTGCTGAACTGGTCCTCCTTGAGTTTTTGTTCTTCATGTTTTAAAACAATCATGCTCATGATATTCTCAAGTTTGTCTTTTTCTGTGTGAAGATGAAGGTCAGATCTTTAATGTTGGCTTTGTCTTTGTTTATCTCATCAAACTGAATTCGTTCATGTTCTTTCAACACTTGAAGATCAGTCTTTGTGACTATAAATGTGTCTGTTTCTTCTTTTATATCTTGTCTCTGTTGTTCCAACATGTCCCTTTGTTTCTTGATTTCCGACCTGATCAAATCAAAGTCCAGTTTCTCTTTGTTCATCACCTCACTCTCTCTATCCAGGTCCTCTCTTTCTTTCTTCAACTTTGCCTTCAGTTCCAGAAGATTTGTCCTTTCCAACAAGGCCTCCTGTTTCAGTTGATTTCCCATTTCCTGTCTTTGAGTGACACTTTCTGACAACATGATCTTCAACCTTTCTCTTTCCCTCTCTATCGTCTCAGTGTAACTTGACATATGTTCTTTCTGTTTATCCAGAACATCATGCTTTTGCTCCAAAACACTCAACAGTTTCAATACGTCTTCATTGTTTTGTTCCAGTCTGATCATTTTATTTTTAATTTCTTCACTCATCCTTTCACTCAGCTGGTGAAGTTTTTCCCTCAGAATTTCCATTGATTCATCGTATTCAATAGTAGATCTTCTCTTGTTTTCATGTCCGACATTCCTCTTTCCATTCTGTCCTTTTCATTTTTGAGCATTGTTATTTCCATGTCAGTAGTACTCTGCATCTGATTGAGTATATCTCTCTCTGAACTGATGGTGTTCATGGCTGTTTCAACCTCTTCCTTCTTCTTGTTGAGATCCTTCCTCAAAAGATCCAGTTCTTCTCTTTCTTGCAGCAGACTGGTCTTTCTGGTATCCAGTTCTTGTGTTTGTCTGCTGAACTGGTCCTCCTTGAGTTTTTGTTCTTCATGTTTTAAAACAATCATGCTCATGATATTCTCAAGTTTTGTCTTTTTCTGTGTGAAGATGAAGGGTCAGATCTTTAATGTTGGCTTTGTCTTTGTTTATCTCATCAAACTGAATTTGTTCATGTTCTTTCAACACTTGAAGATCAGTCTTTGTGACTTCCAATTTCTCTCTTTCTTCTTTTATATCTTGTCTCTGTTGTTCCAACATGTCCCTTTGTTTCTTGATTTCCAACCTGATCAAATCAAAGTCCAGTTTCTCTTTGTTCATCACCTCACTCTCTCTATCCAGGTCCTCTCTTTCTTTCTTCAACTTTGCCTTAAGTTCCAGAAGATTTGTCCTTTCCAACAAGGCCTCCTGTTTCAGTTGATTTCCCATTTCCTGTCTTTGACTGACACTTTCTGACAACATGATCTTCAACCTTTCTCTTTCCCTCTCTATCGTCTCAGTGTAACTTGACATATGTTCTTTCTGTTTATCCAGAACATCATGCTTTTGCTCCAAAACACTCAACAGTTTCAATACGTCTTCATTGTTTTGTTCCAGTCTGATCATTTTATTTTTAATTTCTTCACTCATCCTTTCACTCATCTGGTGAAGTTTTTCCCTCAGAATTTCCATTGATTTCATCGTATTCAATAGTAGATCTTCTCTTGTTTTCATGTCCGACATTCCCTCTTTCCATTCTGTCCTTTTCATTTTTGAGCATTGTTATTTCCATGTCAGTAGTACTCTGCATCTGATTGAGTATATCTCTCTCTGAACTGATGGTGTTCATGGCTGTTTCAACCTCTTCCTTCTTCTTGTTGAGATCCTTCCTCAAAATATCCAGTTCTTCTCTTTCTTGCAGCAGACTGGTCTTTCTGGTATCCAGTTCTTGTGTTTGTCTGCTGAACTGGTCCTCTTGAGTTTTGTTCTTCTTGTTTTAAAACAATCATGCTCATGATATTCTCAAGTTTGTCTTTTTCTGTGTGAAGATGAAGGGTCAGATCTTTAATGTTGGCTTTGTCTTTGTTTATCTCATCAAACTGAATTCGTTCATGTTCTTTCAACACTTGAAGATCAGTCTTTGTGACTTCCAATTTCTCTCTTTCTTCTTTTATATCTTGTCTCTGTTGTTCCAACATGTCCCTTTGTTTCTTGATTTCCAACCTGATCAAATCAAAGTCCAGTTTCTCTTTGTTCATCACCTCACTCTCTCTATCCAGGTCTCTCTTTCTTTCTTCACTTTGCCTTAGTTCCAGAAGATTTGTCCTTTCCAACAAGGCCTCCTGTTTCAGTTGATTTCCCATTTCCTGTCTTTGACTGACACTTTCTGACAACATGATCTTCAACCTTTCTCTTTCCCTCTCTATCGTCTCAGTGTAACTTGACATATGTTCTTTCTGTTTATCCAGAACATCATGCTTTTGCTCCAAAACACTCAATAGTTTCAATACGTCTTCATTGTTTTGTTCCAGTCTGATCATTTTATTTATAATTTCTTCACTCATCCTTTCACTCAGCTGGTGAAGTTTTTGCCTCAGAATTTCCATTGATTTCATCGTATTCAATAGTAGATCTTCTCTTGTTTTCATGTCCGACATTCCTCTTTCCATTCTGTCCTTTTCATTTTTGAGCATTGTTATTTCCATGTCAGTAGTACTCTGCATCTGATTGAGTATATCTCTCTCTGAACTGATGGTGTTCATGGCTGTTTCAACCTCTTCCTTCTTCTTGTTGAGATCCTTCCTCAAAAGATCCAGTTCTTCTCTTTCTTGCAGCAGACTGGTCTTTCTGGTATCCAGTTCTTGTGTTTGTCTGCTGAACTGGTCCTCCTTGAGTTTTTGTTCTTCATGTTTTAAAACAATCATGCTCATGATATTCTCAAGTTTGTCTTTTTCTGTGTGAAGATGAAGGGTCAGATCTTTAATGTTGGCTTTGTCTTTGTTTATCTCATCAAACTGAATTTTTTCATGTTCTTTCAACACTTGAAGATCAGTCTTTGTGACTTCCAATTTCTCTCTTTCTTCTTTTATATCTTGTCTCTGTTGTTCCAACATGTCCCTTTGTTTCAGGATGTCCGACCTGATCAAATCAAAGTCCAGTTTCTCTTGTGTTCATCACCTCACTCTCTCTATCCAGGTCTCTCTTCTTTCTTCAACTTTGCCTTCAGTTCCAGAAGATTTGTCCTTTCCAACAAGGCCTCCTGTTTCAGTTGATTTCCCATTTCCTGTCTTTGAGTGACACTTTCTGACAACATGATCTTCAACCTTTCTCTTTCCCTCTCTAACTTCTCAGTGTAACTTGACATATGTTCTTTCTGTTTATCCAGAACATCATGCTTTTGCTCCAAAACACTCAACAGTTTAAATATGTCTTCATTGTTTTGTTCCAGTCTGATCATTTTGTTTTTAATTTCTTCACTCATCCTTTCACTCAGCTGGTGAAGTTTTTGCCTCAGAATTTCCATTGATTTCATCGTATTCAATAGTAGATCTTCTCTTGTTTTCATGTCCGACATTCCTCTTTCCATTCTGTCCTTTTCATTTTTGAGCATTGTTATTTCCATGTCAGTAGTACTCTGCATCTGATTGAGTATATCTCTCTCTGAACTGATGGTGTTCATGGCTGTTTCAACCTCCTTCTTCTTGTTGAGATCCTTCCTCAAAAGATCCAGTTCTTCTCTTTCTTGCAGCAGACTGGTCTTTCTGGTATCCAGTTCTTGTTTGTCTGCTGAACTGGTCCTCCTTGAGTTTTTGTTCTTCATGTTTTAAAAACAATCATGCTCATGATATTCTCAAGTTTGTCTTTTTCTGTGTGAAGATGAAGGGTCAGATCTTTAATGTTGGCTTTGTCTTTGTTTATCTCATCAAACTGAATTTTTTCATGTTCTTTCAACACTTGAAGATCAGTCTTTGTGACTTCCAATTTCTCTCTTTCTTCTTTTATATCTTGTCTCTGTTGTTCCAACATGTCCCTTTGTTTCAGGATGTCCGACCTGATCAAATCAAAGTCCAGTTTCTCTTTGTTCATCACCTCACTCTCTCTATCCAGGTCCTCTCTTTCTTCTTCAACTTTGCCTTCAGTTCCAGAAGATTTTGTCCTTTCCAACAAGGCCTCCTGTTTCAGTTGATTTCCCATTTCCTGTCTTTGAGTGACACTTTCTGACAACATGATCTTCAACCTTTCTCTTTCCCTCTTACTTCTCAGTGTAACTTGACATATGTTCTTTCTGTTTATCCAGAACATCATGCTTTTGCTCCAAAACACTCAACAGTTTAAACGTCTTCTTGTTTTGTTCCAGTCTGATATTTTATTTTTAATTTCTTCACTCATCCTTTCACTCAGCTGGGAAGTTTTTCCCTCAGAATTTCCATTGATTGATCGTATTCAATAGTAGATCTTCTCTTTGTTTTCATGTCCGACATTCCTCTTTCCATTCTGTCCTTTTCATTTTTGAGCATTGCTTATTTCCATGTCAGTAGTACTCTGCATCTGATTGAGTATATCTCTCTCTGAACTGATGGTGTTCATGGCTGTTTCAACCTCTTCCTTCTTCTTGTTGAGATCCTTCCTCAAAATATCCAGTTCTTCTCTTTCTTGCAGCAGACTGGTCTTTCTGGTATCCAGTTCTTGTGTTTGTCTGCTGAACTGGTCCTCTTTGAGTTTTTGTTCTTCTTGTTTTAAAACAATCATGCTCATGATATTCTCAAGTTTGTCTTTTTCTGTGTGAAGATGAAGGGTCAGATCTTTAATGTTGGCTTTGTCTTTGTTTATCTCATCAAACTGAATTTGTTCATGTTCTTTCAACACTTGAAGATCAGTCTTTGTGACTTCCAATTTCTCTCTTTCTTCTTTTATATCTTGTCTCTGTTGTTCCAACATGTCCCTTTGTTTCTTGATTTCCGACCTGATCAAATCAAAGTCCAGTTTCTCTTTGTTCATCACCTCACTCTCTCTATCCAGGTCCTCTCTTTCTTTCTTCAACTTTGCCTTCAGTTCCAGAAGATTTGTCCTTTCCAACAAGGCCTCCTGTTTCAGTTGATTTCCCATTTCCTGTCTTTGACTGACACTTCTGACAACATGATCTTCAACCTTCTCTTTCCCTCTCTAATTCTCAGTGTAACTTGACATATGTTCTTTCTGTTTATCCAGAACATCATGCTTTTGCTCCAAAACACTCAACAGTTTAAATACGTCTTCATTGTTTTGTTCCAGTCTGATAATTTTATTTTTAATTTCTTCACTCATCCTTTCACTCAGCTGGGGAAGTCTTTCCCTCAGAATTTCCATTGATTGAATCGTATTCAATAGTAGATCTTCTCTTGTTTTCATGTCCGACATTCCTCTTTCCATTCTGTCCTTTTCATTGTTGAGCATTGCTATTTCCATGTCAGTAGTACTCTGCATCTGATTGAGTATATCTCTCTCTGAACTGATGGTGTTCATGGCGTTTCAACCCTTCCTTCTTCTTGTTGAGATCCTTCCTCAAAAGATCCAGTTCTTCTCTTTCTTGCAGCAGACTGGTCTTTCTGGTATCCAGTTCTTGTGTTTGTCTGCTGAACTGGTCCTCTTTGAGTTTTTGTTCTTCTTGTTTTAAAACAATCATGCTCATGATATTCTCAAGTTTGTCTTTTTCTGTGTGAAGATGAAGGGTCAGATCTTTAATGTTGGCTTTGTCTTTGTTTATCTCATCAAACTGAATTCGTTCATGTTCTTTCAACACTTGAAGATCAGTCTTTGTGACTTCCAATTTCTCTCTTTCTTCTTTTATATCTTGTCTCTGTTGTTCCAACATGTCCCTTTGTTTCTTGATTTCCGACCTGATCAAATCAAAGTCCAGTTTCTCTTTGTTCATCACCTCACTCTCTCTATCCAGGTCCTCTCTTTCTTTCTTCAACTTTGCCTTCAGTTCCAGAAGATTTGTCCTTTCCAACAAGGCCTCCTGTTTCAGTTGATTTCCCATTTCCTGTCTTTGAGTGACACTTTCTGACAACATGATCTTCAACCTTTCTCTTTCCCTCTCTAACTTCTCAGTGTAACTTGACATATGTTCTTTCTGTTTATCCAGAACATCATGCTTTTGCTCCAAAACACTCAACAGTTTAAATATGTCTTCATTGTTTTGTTCCAGTCTGATCATTTTGTTTTTAATTTCTTCACTCATCCTTTCACTCAGCTGGGGAAGTCTTTCCCTCAGAATTTCCATTGATTTAATCGTATTCAATAGTAGATCTTCTCTTGTTTTCATGTCCGACATTCCTCTTTCCATTCTGTCCTTTTCATTGTTGAGCATTGCTATTTCCATGTCAGTAGTACTCTGCATCTGATTGAGTATATCTCTCTCTGAACTGATGGTGTTCATGGCTGTTTCAACCTCTTCCTTCTTCTTGTTGAGATCCTTCCTCAAAATATCCAGTTCTTCTCTTTCTTCCAGCAGACTGGTCTTTCTGGTATCCAGTTCTTGTGTTTGTCTGCTGAACTGGTCCTCTTTGAGTTTTTGTTCTTCTTGTTTTAAAAACAATCATGCTCATGATATTCTCAAGTTTGTCTTTTTCTGTGTGAAGATGAAGGGTCAGATCTTTAATGTTGGCTTTGTCTTTGTTTATCTCATCAAACTGAATTCGTTCATGTTCTTTCAACACTTGAAGATCAGTCTTTCTGATTATAAATGTGTCTGTTTCTTCTTTTATATCTTGTCTCTGTTGTTCCAACATGTCCCTTTGTTTCTGGATGTCCGACCTGATCAAATCAAAGTCCAGTTTCTCTTTGTTCATCACCTCACTCTCTCTATCCAGGTCCTCTCTTTCTTTCTTCAACTTTGCCTTAAGTTCCAGAAGATTTGTCCTTTCCAACAAGGCCTCCTGTTTCAGTTGATTTCCCATTTCCTGTCTTTGAGTGACACTTTCTGACAACATGATCTTCAACCTTTCTCTTTCCCTCTCTAACTTCTCAGTGTAACTTGACATATGTTCTTTCTGTTTATCCAGAACATCATGCTTTTGCTCCAAAACACTCAACAGTTTCAATACGTCTTCATGGTTTTGTTCCAGTCTGATCATTTTATTTTTAATTTCTTCACTCATCCTTTCACTCAGCTGGTGAAGTTTTTCCGTCAGAATTTCCATTGATTTCATCGTATTCAATAGTAGATCTTCTCTTGTTTTCATGTCCGACATTCCTCTTTCCATTCTGTCCTTTTCATTGTTGAGCATTGCTATTTCCATGTCAGTAGTACTCTGCATCTGATTGAGTATATCTCTCTCTGAACTGATGGTGTTCATGGCTGTTTCAACCTCTTCCTTCTTCTTGTTGAGATCCTTCCTCAAAATATCCAGTTCTTCTCTTTCTTCCAGCAGACTGGTCTTTCTGGTATCCAGTTCTTGTGTTTGTCTGCTGAACTGGTCCTCTTTGAGTTTTTGTTCTTCTTGTGTTTTAAAACAATCTTGCTCATGATATTCTCAAGTTTGTCTTTTTCTGTGTGAAGATGAAGGGTCAGATCTTTAACGTTGGCTTTCTCTTTGTTTGTCTCATCAAACTGAATGTCTGCATGTTCTTTCAACACTTGAAGATCAGTCTTTGTGATTTCTAATGTTTCTGTTTCTTCTTTTATATCTTGTCTCTGTTGTTCCAACATGTCCCTTTGTTTCAGCATGTCCGACCTGATCAAATCAAAGTCCAGTTTCTCTTTGTTCATCACCTCACTCTCTCTATCCAGGTCCTCTCTTTCTTTCTTCAGCTCTTCATCTAGTTTTTTTAAATCTAAATGTTTTTCAACAAGGTTTAGATTACTCTGCTTTGTCACATTTTCACTCTCCATATTTGAATTTCTTATCAGTCCTTGTTTTTTTAGAAGCTCGATTTCATTTGCACCATTTTCCCCCTCTTCATCCAATTCCGTTTCTTTTTTCTTTTCCGGCTCAATTTGTTCCTTTTGAAGATTTGAAGTTTTCGGGATTTTTTGTCTTTTCTGATTTACAATATCATTATTCGGCCTTTTCAATTCTCTTTTTTTTTTTTTCTCTCTCTGGCCTTCATCTTTGACCATCAATGCCTCAGTTCTAAGATCCTCTTTCCTTAGCTCTTCCTTTCTCTCTTTTATGATACTCACCTCCTCCTGCTCCAAATGTCTTTGATTTTTTTTCATGCTCTTTAAAGCACATATTCTTTTTTTCTGTCTTTTAATCCCAATCTTGATATTTCCTACGTCTTCTCTTCTCTGGGTTATGTTTTTCGCCTGGTCCACTATGTGCTGTTTTTCATCTGTCACTTCTCCATTCCATTCTTCAATCCGTTTTTTCTCAATATTTTTCTGAATTAGCTCCCAGTGCTTTTGAATTGAATTTTGAACTTTTGTGGCTGTGGCCATGCTGGAGACTACAGCTCCACCTTTGCTCTGTTCGCTTTCTCTCTGCAGCTTCAGTTTCATGATCTCCAGTTCATCCCTCTTTCTGTGTATTCTCTCCAATCGCTGGTCAAGCTCTTTTCTCCTCTTCTGTACCTCCCTCTTGAAAGCATGTTTTTCTTCTTCGAGCTGAGCCAACATATTTTTTACATCCTGCTCTTTTTTAATGCTTCGTCGAATCATCTGTTGATTTTCAGTTATTTTGTTCTCCAACTCATACTTCAACACTTCAACCTCCCTTTTTTCTCTCTTAACTTCTTCTAGTCGGATTTCAAGCCCCTCTTTTTGTTTTTGGATACTGTCTTTCATGCTGACCATTTCATCCATCTCTGCTTTTCCTTATCAGTAGTTTGTTCTTTTACTCTCTGCTTTTCCTCAGCCATCTCATCCTTCTGCCGTTGCAGTTTTATCCAGAATATTTCTGACTCATACCTCTCTCTCTTGATTTCTTCCAGTCTTTGGTCTAATTCTCTTCTCATCTTTTGGGTCTCTCTTCTCAATTCTCCCTTTTCTCTTTGTATGACATTCCACTTTTTCTGCATATTTCTTCTAAATATCTGGTCACTTTCTTTTTTCTTTATTTCCAGCTCGACCTCAGAATCTCCATTTCTCTTATTTCTCTTTTGGTAGTTTGCGTTCTGTCAACAAGCTCCTGTTTCTCTCTTTTTATACTCTCCCTTAAACAGTTAATTTCATATGCTTCTGCCTCAGCTTGCTCTCTTTCTATTATCACACTCTCCCTCTCAACTTGAATCTGTTGTTTGACGATCTCAATCTCTTTACTTTCAGTCTCTAGTTTCACTTGTTCAGTTACAGACTCTTTCAGTTTTTCAATTTCACAGTTTTTCTGATCCAGTGTCAGTTTCATTTCTTTCTCACGTTTCTCCTGTTCTGATATAAGTCTAGTGATGTCATTTCCATTTCCTCAATATCCTTACCCATTCTTTTCTCTGGCATGTTGTCCATTTGTGTGTCATGTTTTTTTTTGTCTCCCTTCAGTGTCTCAATACTTTCCAAGGGAAATTCTCTGTCCTCTTTCTGCCTGAGTTCAGTGTTGAATTTCAAAAGTTCAGTTATTTCTTTGGATATGAAAGCATGTCTTTTTTCCAGTTCTTTTTTGGTAGTCTCAATTTTACAGCTCAGGTCTTCCAACTTTTTCAGTTTTACTTGGGTCTCCTTCCTAACAATATCTATGTCCTGACTTTTCTGTCTAGTCCTAGCTGTGACTTTCTCTATGGTGCCCTTAACTTTAGCTAGTTCTCTTCTAACTTCAGTTTGTTTCTGTGTTTTTATTTTTAAAACTTCAAATTCATCTCTGTCTCTCATTATTTTCTCTAACCTCTGATCCAGTTTTCTTCCCTGTATTTTTGCTGTAGTTTTCCTCGATTTCATGTTGCTGATTTCTTCTTTCAGATGCATTTCTCTTTGCCTTATTGTTGTTTGTACCATTTTTAAAAGCTCTTGGAATCTTTTCAGTTCTTGTAGCAATCCTTCAATTGTGCCGTCTTTATCCTTATGATCTTGGTTGATATGGCTTTCTTCAGCTTGGTTGTCAAGATCTAGGTTAACTAGTCTAATGTTTTTTTGTGTTTTATAAATCTCTGCCCTAAGTCTTTGAATATCATCACTTCCTGTGTCCTTTGTAGCAAACCCTTCCTTTATCTTATCAGTATTGGTCTGCATATATTGTGTTGAATCCTGACTTTGTTTTTGCTCATGAACATTATTAACAACTTCTTTTTTCACCCCTTTGCCGTTCTCCTGTTTTTTAACTTTTACTTCAAATTTGACGATCTCATCTGTGCTGCTTTCCCTGCCTGTAATTCGTAACCAATGTTCAGTCTCTGGTTTCTGGCTCTGCAGGTCATTTATATATATAATAAGCTTTTTAATCTCTTGACTTTCTTCCTCCATGTTTTCCATAGCAAACTTTATTTGCTCCCTTATTTCCTCCTCTCTATTCTTGAGTTTGCACATCTGGTTCTTCACTTCCCTTTCGTTTCCTACACGTATCGCAAGTTTTGTCTTTTCTTCATCCATTGTTTTTTCTTGAAGTTCTGTCTGCATCTGCAAGAGAACATTGTGCTCCTGCTTCTTTATATCCTCAATTAGATGCCGGTCTGCTAATGTTTTAGATTGTTGCAAAGATATTGTTTCTTTTGTAATTGCATCTTCTATGCCGTCTCTGTCCGATGGAATTTCAAAGGTTTGATCCTTGATAGAGGCTGTGTTTTGGCCTGAAAAGGCGTCTTTGGTAGATTTGCTCACCTGAACTTTCATGGAAGTCATCATATCCTTTACAAAAAAGAAATAATTGTCAGTGTTTTACTTAAATATTCTCATGAAATATAGTAGATCAACAAACTAAAGAATGCCTTTCCTTGAGACATTTATTCTATTCATTTATATTATGCTTGGTTGTAATAACAGTCATATTTAGAGCAAAAACAGATGTGAGTGTAAAATACATCCTTAAAATGTTTTATTTGCAATTATTCATCCAAGAATCACCCACTGCTATGTTCCTAAAACGGGCGGGAGTGGTGGATTAGGTATTCACATGTTTGTGTTAAAGCTCACCTATTATGCTTTATTTGAACAATATATTTCCGGGCGCCGTACATAATGGCAGCTCATTGCTCCTAACACTAGGATGGGTGAAATGCAGAGAAACCGTTTCATTACTAGTACGTTACTTTGTAATGACAATAAAGTTGAATCTTATCCTATCTTATATTATAGGGCCATATCTATACAAAACATGTCTCTGAAGTGTTTTGCCCAAAATACCGAACAGATCACCCATTGTAGCATGCCTAATCCCTCTATTTCAACCCTGTTACTAAAGTGCAGATTTTGGGTCTGGCCCTTTAAATGTAACCGAGCTGCTGCTGACCACGCCCCTGTGGATCTGCTAAAGGCGTCCATGCAAGCAGTGAGCTCTGTGAAGAGAAGGCTGTCTACCAGCAGAAACTCAGCTAAATGCTGCAGCAACATTTTATATCCTGCTACTTTACACATATTCTCTCCAGTACAGCGTTAGCTCTGAGTGTTAGCGATGCTTGCTAATGTAAACAGACCATATTTCGTCCAAAACACGTTGCGCATTGTTTCTGATAGGACGTTTCTGATAGGACCGTGGGTGTAAAGCCAGCCCACATTTCCGATATTACGTAATATTGGCAGCAAATCTGGATCAGCTCCGTTGTTCCCCCGTTTTTAGAGATGTGGTTACGGAGGAAAAGAGAAAGGGTTGTATTTTCTGACACTGAGTTTCCTTACACACCGGGGACACATATTTATGTATAAAAGACATCAAAAAGTGCATTTTGCATGATAGGAGACCTTTTAAGGAATATTTGTTCACTGTGGCCAGAACTTCACTCACATGATTTAATATTAGAGGGGACCTAAATTGTGTCCTAGATGCAGTACTGGATCGTTCCAGTAGTAAGGTCAACACGCTTAATAAATCAGCAACACATTTCTTCAAGCCTATGGAGTGACTGATCCCTAGGGATTAAATACCGACTTCCAAAAAGTTTTCTTTTTTTTCCCCCGTACACCAAACCTACTCTAGAATGTATTACTTTCTATTAGAACAAAAACTATTGCCCATAATTACACAGGTGGAATACAACAGTATAGTCATATCAGATCATTGCCCAGTACTTTTGAAGCTTTTCGTTTTCCCGAAAATATACTCCGCCAATGTGTATGGCGCCTTAACCCGCACTACTTCCAAAAAAAAACGCGAAGGGGTAAGTGATATCTTATAATGCTGTTGAAACTAAAAGGAAATCCAAACGAGCTACAGAATTGATTGATAGGATTAAAGTGATTTACCAATTACAATCTTTATCGCCTTCGGAGAATCTTTACAGATTTGCTTCAGACAGAATTTGATTCTCTACCACTGGGGATATTGGAGATCTTCTCTTAAAATCACACTTTAATGTCTACGAACATGGGGAGCGTGCCAGTACACTTTTGTGCCATCAACTTAAACAGTGAGAACCTGTATACCTCCGAGGCAAGTAGCAAATAATTAGTCGACAACTTATTTAGTTAAATTGAAATGCCCTCCTTAGATGAATCAGACAAATCTGGACTGGAAAGAAAAATAACTAACATAGATTGATAACGCAATTCAAAAAATTAAGCCCGGAAAAACACCAGGCCCTGATGGGTATCCAAGTAAATAAAAAATAAAAAGTGAACTAAACTACCACCGCTATTGGTAAAGGTATTTGAAGAGGTCCTGGTAAAGAAGGATCTCCCCCCATCTATGACGCAGGTCTCTATCTCATTATTACTCAAAAAGAATGAAGATCGGTTGTTTTGTGAGTGATATCGCCCGGTTAGTCTTCTATGTTAAGACTATAACATTCTAACCAAGGTCAAGGCAGGGAAGCTTGAGAAAATGATGCCTAAATTAATACATTCAGATCAGACTGGTTTAATTGTGGGTAAACAGCTATCAAGCAACCTTCGCCGTGTATTCAATGTCATCTATCAGCCCAATCATGTCGAACCAGAGGTTATTATATCCTTGGTGACCAAGCAATACTTGGGGGGTCCGGAAAATTTAGAAAAATAACCCTTAAATGATGACTTCTAGTAGTTACCTCTCAGTGTATAGATGGGAGCAACGCATCCGGGTACTTTCCCTCTACGCAAGGCCATGCCCCTTTTGGGTGAAAACACTTGCTGTCACTTGAATGGCTGTAAATACAGACTCTGACGTTTTCGGCAATCACATCAACAAATTAATACCGCGCCTTTTTTATCTACAAGCAGCCCAGCTATGATGGTCAGACAGGCAAACTATTAACCTCTTTATCCCCACGGACCCGCCGACGGGGCCGAAATCACAACATCTGCAAGCAAAAGTGTCTCAGGGCTTCTTAAGATTGAATAAACTATGAATGTTTCATATCTATGTAACGGGAAGAAACTCAGCTAGCTGATCTTTTTTTTTTTTTTTAAAACCTCAAAGCTAACGCTGAGCCTGTGAATTAGCCACGGGCTAAAAAATCTTAAGGCCGTTAGCACAGAACTCTAGCTATACCGATCGATATACTTATTGGATCTGCACAAACAAGCTTAGCTAACATCCTGAGATTCCACAGATTATAGAAATATAAGGATCATCACTGAGCGATCAGAACTCATGACAGGGGAAGCAAATACAGACAACACGACGTAGCTTTAGGTAGCAAAACACGGAGATATGCTCACCGTAGCTGTTATTCTGATCAAAAGTCGTGTTCAATGGCATTAAAACGAGAAAAAACGCTGCTGAAGGTTAATCCATAGGTTCATCCAATGTATCTGTCACTTTGAAAAAATTATTGATAATCCATAAAACCATTTTTATGCAAAAAACGGAGAATCAAAATGAGTTACTAATGGTAGCCACCAGAGGCTAGCGCAGCTTCCGGTTTTTCTACGCGTCACTATCACTCCTTATTTGGTAACCTGTGTGTGTATGTGGAACTTTCCCTCGATTCCATTGGCTATGACGGTTAGAAAGAGATGTCAATCATCAAAATCGATCAAGGGGGGCCAGAGATATGGAAAATCCACCCAAATGACCCCAGAAGTGGGTTTTTTTGCTAAATCTCTCTAAAAAGGTCAAATGTCACTTGTTTTGCATCAATCTTGATACAGGGTACTTATTATATGTTGTACTTTGGATTCCTAAAGCTTTTAGTCTACTAACCCATCATCCAAGGGTAGTTTTCACTATAAGTAAAAAAGAATTTTCGGACGGACACTATAATTTACAGTTTTTTACCATGTTCAATCTGAATTTTCTTTAAAATAAAAAACATCTATATTGATTCTGACTTTTCTACATCCTCAAAGGTTTATCATTACTTTGAGAAAAAAGATTATTAATTTACCCCTTTTAGAAGTGTAGTTATGTTCATTTGTTCTGGAAATGTCATTTTCGAGCCTGAAATCTGAAAAACAGGCTTGGGGTCTAACAGGGTAAACCATGTTATTGGAGATCATTGACCGGCGTTGATTTACGGTTTAATTTAAATCGGTAGGGGATGGATGACCGGTCAGTCTGCCGGGGTAAGAGTGTCAGGCAGCAGGTTTGCACTGAAACTGATTTCTAAATCAGATCGTTTCTTTTACTGTCCTTTTTCTGTAGAGGTAGTGAAGAATCCGTAACTCGGGATTTCTTTGTTGTTTGACGTGCAATATAACACTCAGCAGCTTTAAGACTTGAAGAAACTATTATTTTCCGCTTCGTTCTAATTCCTTGTTTTCACCGGAAAGTGGGCGGGGCCATAATTTCGCCCGGAATAAATGCACTTCTACTTTTATTTGGAAATAAGCGTTGCCTAAATAAATATGGAATTACCTTTGTGACATTAAGATAAAGCAACACTTTCTCAGAATCAAGCAAAACGAAGGGTTTAAGACAGGGGTGGGGAACCTCCGGCCTCCGGGCCATATACGAACCGCGAGACCATTTGGTACGGCCCTCGAGGTAATTTATAAACACGCAAAAAAGAAAAAAATGAAAGAAATCTAGACCTCAAAATAATTAAACAAGCGAGTGCCTGTTTTTCCTGGCACTTGCACGTTAGGCTTGAGTTGTGGTCAGGAGAGATGGGGTCATTACTAAAAAAAAGTAATATATTACATATTACATATTACTTTTAAAAAAAAGTAATATATTACACTACTTCGTTACTCTCTACATAAAGTAACTCGTTACTTTACTCGTTACTTTACTCGTTACTTTACTCGTTACTTTACTCGCAGGGCCGGCCCGCCCCTCCCTACAGGCAGATCACGCAGACTGCGGCGCACCTACAGTGTAAGCGCGCCACAGTTTTCCCTCTGCGAGACTCCACTTGCACCCCCAATTACTATTGCAATAAGGAAGACATAACACAAGTCTTTCTTTTTATATGCTCTTTAATAAAATAGGCTACCAGCCTACCACAACAAGCTAACAGTCTGTGACACGTGAAGATCATTTCAAGAGAAAAACTGTAATAACGGAACAAGTGGGCCATATCAATGTGATGTGACACTGGCCACATAAACAAATACTTTACAAATAAATAGCCTGTATAAAACAACATCCTCACTCTGGGTTCGGGGTCCTTAGCTATTAGCTTCACCTTAGCATGTGTTCTTTGCAGGTGTTTGTTGAGGTTTGACGTGGTGTTTACAGCAGTGGATAACAGCTTCTGGCCTGGACACAGTTTGCACCTCACCGTCACATTCCTGTCTATTCTTCGGACGAACTCAAAATAATGGGCATACCTCCACCCCTCGAAAGTTATCGCTGACTCAGCCATGTTTATGCAGCACTGCACGTGGAGATGTGGACGCGCAAATCGCGCAGATTACGTACATATAAACCTGCGGCGGAAACCCCTCTTGTCTGTCAGTGTGATTATGACTGATTTTATAAAAGTAACGAAGTAACGCGTGTCGGGGCAATGTTAGTAACTGTAGTGTGATTACTGAATTATAAAAGTAACGCGTTACAATACTCTGTTACCGACAAAAGTAATATTATTACAGTTACTTTGTAATGCGTTACACCCAACTCTGGTGGTCAGGGTCCTTGAACACAACACAATCCTAACATGTCATCACGTGGTATATGTCTCGTCTTACAGGGTTGTAGTGCTGACGGAGAGCACCAGAACGCCTCTCCGGCACTTCACAAATTGCAGTACCCATAAGGAGCTGTACACATGCTGCAGTTTTTGCGTGGCTGTGTCTTTAGTTGAAAGCCCAGTGGATCTGTTCATCTGTCACACTGATCATACAGTCAATAACTTTGTTGTTATCAGCATCTGGTTAGCTAGCTATGCTAACGAATATAAGAAGCTTTTTGTACAACCAGTGAGGTAAAGGCACATCTTTATATGATCATTATAGTTATAAAAAAATAAGAGAATAAAGTAAACAAGTATAAAATACTATATGACAGTAAAAAAAAGTTGTTATTAATAAACAAGAATACAGTTTGAAAGGGGAGTGATTTGTAAAATATCCATAAAGAAAAAGTAAATCTGTTTCCAGTTCTGTTTCATATGGGTGTTGAGAGATGTATCCATAGATCTCCTAATGTTGCTCTCAAAGTGCACCAGATTGATGCTTTTAACTTCAACATTTAAAAAAAATGCCCCCCCGGACCCCCCTAGAGGAGGTTAAGTTTCCCCCCCCCCCACATGGATAGGAAACTAAATACATTTGCACACATCTTGTGTCCATATCTTTCTGTTTTGGTGGTTATGCCACAACCGTGCTCGTGCATGCATGCGTGAGTCATGGTGAGATATCTGGATTAAGAGGTTGCTTTTTCTTTGCACAGCATGAAAGAAAGGCCAAATGAATGAGCTGTGATTTTAGTATTTTTAAGCAGAGGTCAATCATTTGTACGGCCCTCGGAGGATGTTGAAAAAATTGAAATGGCCCTTGAGAGGAAAAAGGTTCCCCACCCCTGGTTTAAGAGAAGAAAAAAACGAATTCAAGCAAAATACATTTAATTTAAAAAATAAAACTATAACTTGCAAAACAAATCATTTGTGTAATCATGTAAACTATAGGTCTTTTTTCTTTGTTTTAACATATCTTTTTGTTTGCAGTTCTCTTTGCTTCTTTCTCAATGATCAGACTTTCCTTTTTCTCTCGCTGCAGCTCTCTCGTTTGCGCACCTTCATTTTTTGTTTGCAATTCTGGCACAAACAGCTCAGGTGGGCGGGACTTTCAGGGGTGCGTCCCCATTGGCTACTCCGTTTTGAGTGACAGCCCAGTCCTCCGGCGATTGTAAAGTGCAATTGCGGTATCTGAGCATGGACAGAAGACCCCCAGAAGAACAAGCATTGCAAATATTACAATACTACTGTCACGATTTGGGTGTTGTGTGTTGAGTTTTGGGGTTTGTTTTGATGTTCTGTTCTCCCTGTCTCTTGTCTGGTCCTTCTCCCTGTGTTTTCCTGTCTTGTCTGGTCCTTCCCTGTGTGTCCTCCCTGTCTCTTGTCTGGTCCTTCTCCTGTGTTCCTCCTCTGTCTGGCTTCTCTGGTTTCTCCCTGTCTCTGTCTGGTCCTTCTCCCTGTGTGTTCTCCTGTCTCTTGTCTGGTCCTTCTCCCTGTGTTTTCCTCCCTGTCGTTAGTTTCCCTGGTGTGTCTAATTGTCTGATTGTGTTCACCTGTTGCCCTTGTGTTTCTCCTCCCCTGCCCGGCTGTTTCTCGTCTTGTGATTACCCCTTCCTGTATTTAGTCTTGTCTTTCCCTGTGTTCCCCTGTCGGTTCATTGTTTGTCTTCCTGTCTCCCTCCATGCTACCTTGTGTTACCTGGGAGTTTTCATGCCATGTTTTGTCTCCAGCTTTTGGAATAAAGCTCGCTTTTGTTTATAGACCTTTTACGTTTTTTGTATCTGCATTTGGGTCCTACCTTTTCCGTAACCCTGACAGAATGTACTGACCAATTTTGGACCCAGCAGTTTTTCCCCTGAGGAGTTGGATCCGCTGATGTACACTCCTGAGTACAATTTTTACAAGTGGATGAGAGTCTCATCCAGAGCGGCCAAGGAGGCTACCCTGAAGGAGGTACGCCTGGAGGTGGCCAACAGGCCTGGCTCTGGAGCTTGTTGCCCGAGTGGCTTAAGCTTTTTACAGGCAGCCCTGAGTACCAGCCTCAAGCCTCAACCCCTTCTTGGGATCCGCCTTGCCTCAGGAGGTCCACGGAGCCTCCAAAAGGTCTCTAGGAGACGTAAGGCCAGGATTCCAGCCGGTGCCCCAGCAGCCATGGTTCCGGACCCAGTTCCGGTCCCAGCAGCCATGGTTCCGGCCCCAGCAGCCATGGTTCCGGCCCCAGTTCCGGCCCCAGCAGCCATGGTTCCGACCCCAGTTGCGGTCCCAGCAGCCATGTTTCCGTGCTCCAGTGCCGGCCCACACAGCCATGGACCGTGCTCCAGTACCATCCCACACAGCCATGGTTCCGTGTTCCGGTTCCGTGCCCAGCAGCCATGGTCCCTGCTCCAGAACCGGCCCATACGGCCATGGTTCCGGCCCCAGTTTCCGTGCCCGGCAGCCATGGTTCCGACTCCAGTGCCGTCCCAGCAGCCATGGTTCCGGCCCCAGCTCCGGCCCACCAGCCATGGTTCGGCTCCAGTATCGGACGCAGCAGCCATGGTCCCGACTCCGGCTCCTCGTCACCTGTTGGCTCTCCGGCGACGCCAGCTCCCGTGTCCTGTCGGCGTACCGGCCGACTCCAGCACCTCGTCTCCTGTCGGCGTACCGGCCGACTCCAGCACCTCGCCTCCTGTCGGCGTACCGGCCGACTCCAGCACCTCGCCTCCTGTCGGCGTACCGGCCGACTCCAGCTCCTCGTCTCCGGTTGGCTCTCCGGCCGACGCCAGCCCCTCGTGTCCTGTCGGCGTACCGGCCGACTCAAGTTCCCTCTCGAGTCCCTTCTCAAGTCTCCTCTCAAGTCCCCTCTCGAGTCCCTTTCCAAGTCCCTTCTCAAGTCTCTTCTCGAGTCCCCTTTCGAGTCCCTTCTCAAGTCCCTTCTCAAGTCCCATCTCCAGTCCCTTCTCTAGTCCCAACTCCGGTCCCTACTCAAGTTCCCTCTCTAGTCACCTCTCGAGTCTCCTCTCAAGTCCCCTTTCGAGTCCCTTCTCAAGTCCCTTCTCAAGTCCCATCTCCAGTCCCTTCTCTAGTCCCAACTCCGGTCCCTACTCAAGTTCCCTCTCTAGTCACCTCTCGAGTCTCCTCTCAAGTCCCTTTTCAAGTTCTCTCAAGTCCCTTCTCAAGTCCCCTTTCGAGTCCCTTCTCCAGTCCCTACTCAAGTCCCTTCTCTAGTCCCAACCCCAGTCCCTACTCAAGTTCTCTCTGGTCACCTCTCGAGTCTCTCGAGTTCCCTCTCAAGTCCCTTCTCGAGTCCTTCTCGAGTCCCTCTCGATTCTCTCCTCTCGAAGTCCCTTCTCGAGTTCTTCTCGAGTTCCCTCTCGAGTCCCCACTCAAGTCTCCTCTCGAGTCCCTTCTCGAGTTCCCTCTCGAGTCCCTTCTCGAGTTCCCTCTCAAGTTCCTTCTCCAGTCCCCTCTCGAGTCTCCTCTCGAGTTCCCTCTCAAGTCACCTCTGAAGTCTCCTCTCGAGTCCCTTCTCGAGTTCCCTCTCGAGTTCCTTCTCCAGTCTCCTCTCGAGTCTCCTCTCGAGTCTCCTCTCGAGTCCCCTCTCGAGTCCCCTCTCGAGTCTCCTCTCGAGTCCCCTCTCGAGTCTCTTCTCGAGTTCCCTCTCGAGTCCCTTCTCGAGTTCCCTTTCGAGTCCCTTCTCGAGTTCCCTTTCGAGTCCCTTCTCGAGTTCCCTCTCAAGTTCCTTCTCCAGTCCCCTCTCGAGTCTCCTCTCGAGTCCCTTCTCGAGTTCCCTCTCAAGTTCCTTCTCCAGTCCCCTCTCGAGTCTCCTCTCGAGTTCCCTCTCAAGTCTCCTTTTAAGTCCCTTCTCAAGTCCCCTTTCGAGTCCCATCTCCAGTCCCTTCTCAAGTCCCCTTTCGAGTCCCATCTCAAGTCCCTTCTCCAGTCCCTACTCAAGTCCCTTCTCTAGTCCCAACTCCAGTCCCTACTCAAGTTCCTTCTCTAGTCCCAACTCCAGTCCCTACTCAAGTTCCTTCTCTAGTCACCTCTCGAGTCTCCTCTCGAGTTCCCTCTCAAGTCCCTTCTCGAGTCCCCTCTCGAGTCCCCTCTCGAGTCCCCTCTCGAGTTCCCTCTCGAGTCCCCTCTCAAGTCTCCTCTCGAGTCCCTTCTCGAGTTCCCTCTCGAGTTCCCTCTCAAGTTCCTTCTCCAGTCCCCTCTCGAGTCTCCTCTCGAGTTCCCTCTCAAGTCACCTCTGAAGTCTCCTCTCGAGTCCCTTCTCGAGTTCCCTCTCGAGTTCCTTCTCCAGTCCCCTCTCGAGTCTCCTCTCGAGTCCCCTCTCAAGTCTCCTCTCGAGTCCCTTCTCGAGTTCCCTCTCAAGTTCCTTCTCCAGTCTCCTCTCGAGTCTCCTCTCGAGTCTCCTCTCGAGTCTCCTCTCGAGTTCCCTCTCAAGTCTTCTCTCGAGTTCCCTCTCAAGTCACCTCTCAAGTCTCCTCTCGAGTTCCCTCTCAAGTTCCGTCTCAAGTCCCTACCCAATGTCCTGGTCCGTTGGAGGTTCCGCTGGGGGTCCTGCCAACTCCATGTCCTGTCCCGTTGGAGGTCCCGCCGACTACTCTTCTGCCGGGGGTCCTGCCAACTCCATGTCCTGTCCCGTTGGAGGTCCCGCCGAATATTCTTCTGCCGGGGGTCCTGCCAACTCCATGTCCTGTCCGTTGGGGTTCCGCCGACTACTCTTCTGCCGGGGATCCTGCCAACCCTATGTCCTGTCCCGTTGGGGTCCCGCCGACTACTCTTCTGCCGGGGGTCCTGCCAACCCTATGTCCTGTGCCGTTGGAGGTCCCGCCGACTACTGTTCTGCCGGGGGTCCTGCCAACTCCATGTCCTGTCCCGTTGGGGGTTCCGCCGACTACTCTTCTGCCGGGGATCCTGCCAACCCTATGTCCTGTCCCGTTGGGGGTCCCGCCGACTACTCTTCTGCCGGGGGTCCTGCCAACCCTATGTCCTTTGCCGTTGGAGGTCCCGCGACTACTGTTCTGCCGGGGGTCCTGCCAACTCCATGTCCTGTCCCGTTGGGGCCGCCGACTACTCTTCTGCCGGGGATCCTGCCAACCCTATGTCCTGTGCCGTTGGAGGTCCCGCCGACTACTCTTCTGCCGGGGGTCCTGCCAACTCCTTGTCCTGTGTCGTTGGGGGTTCCGCTGAGGGTCCTGCCAACTCCATGTCCTGTGTCGTTGGGGGTTCCGCTGAGGGTCCTGCCAACTCCATGTCCTGTCCTGTTGGAGGTCCCGCCGACACCTGTTCCATCGGGGGTCCTGCCAACTCTGTGTCCTGTTCCGTTGGGGGTCCAGTCGACACCAGCCCTTGCTCCATCCGGGGTCCCATTGACACCAGCCCATGTCATGTCCAGGATCCCGTCTACGCCTGTCCGGTCGGCTCCGGTTCCTGTCCGGCCGGCGCCGGGTCCTGCCCATCCTCCGGAGCTGTCCCGGCGCCGCCTTCTTGTTCGCCCTCGGGCCCGGCCTCCTGGGTCTCCCAGCCGCGGCCATCGCCCTCGGGCCTGGCCTCCTGACTCTTCCAGCCGCGGTCTTCGCCCTCAGGCCCAGCCCCCTGACTTCCCCAGCCACGGCCTTCGCCCTCGGGCCCGGCCTCCTGACTCTTCCAGCCGCGGCCTTCGCCCTCGGGCCCGGCCTCCTGACTCTTCCAGCCGCGGCCTTCGCCCTCGGGCCCGGCCCCCTGACTCTTCCAGCCGCTGCCTTCCCCCTCATGCCCGGCCCCCTGAGTTCGCCCGCTGTGGCCTTCGCCCCTTTTTGAACTCTGCCTTGCCCCCGGGCCGTCCGCCCGAGACCACCTCCTGTTCCTCTGCCTTGCCCCCGGGCCGTCCGCCCGAGTCCCCGTCCTCGAACTCTGCCTTGCCCCCGGGCCGTCCGCCCGAGCTACCCTTCTTGAACTCTGCCTTGCCCCCGGGCCGTCCGCCCGAGACCCCTTTCTGGTCCTCTGTCGTGCCTCCGGGCTGTCGGTCCAGACCCGTCCTCCGGACCCCCTCCACCCACCCTTTTGGAAATATGGACTTTGTGTGGGGACGTCTGGAGTCCGTCCCTTGAGGGGGGGGTTATGTCACGATTTGGGTGTTGTGTGTTGAGTTTTGGGGTTTGTTTTGATGTTCTGTTCTCCCTGTCTCTTGTCTGGTCCTTCTCCCTGTGTGTTCCTCCCTGTCTCTTGTCTGGTCCTTCTCCCTGTGTTTTCCTCCCTGTCTCTTGTCTGGTCCTTCTCCCTGTGTTTTCCTCCCTGTCGTTAGTTTCCCTGGTGTGTCTGATTGTCTGATTGTGTTCACCTGTTGCCCTTGTGTTTCTCCTCCCCTGCCCGGCTGTTTCTCGTCTTGTGATTACCCCTTCCTGTATTTAGTCTTGTCTTTCCCTGTGTTCCCCTGTCGGTTCATTGTTTGTCTTCCTGTCTCCCTCCATGCTACCTTGTGTTACCTGGGAGTTTTCATGCCATGTTTTGTCTCCAGCTTTTGGAATAAAGCTCGCTTTTGTTTATAGACCTTTTACGTTTTTTTGTATTCTGCATTTGGGTCCTACCTTTTCCGTAACCCTGACAACTACAAGGGAAAAATATATGTAAGTATTGATCATGTGTGTTGTTTGTGCTGTACTATACGGTCTGTTTCTTTCTTGTGTTAAGTGAGAACAAACACTAAACAAAGCTGTGATATTAAAGTTAGCTTTTGCTAACTTTAGATCCATAACAATGCAAGCTAAGTAGCCTAGCAGCAGGGACAGTTATGGCGTATTTCCACTACAGCGCGGAGCGCGGTTTAAGCGTGCCGTGCCCGGCCCGTTTTTGGTTGCGTTTCCTCTAGGCGTAGTTCCGGCTAGCGGGTACTTTTTCACAGTTTTTCTGGCTCTCCAAAATCGAGGTTCTTTCCGGGCCAACAACCGGGCTGAATATGCTAAACTAGTGAGAGAATCGCTGGCAACTACAACAAAATGAACATATTTACCGTGATTTAATTGTAATACACGTTTCAAAATGATGCCGAAGTAACAACATACTGATACCGGTTAGTAAAAACCATGAATTAATGCTTTGACAAGTCTGCAGACAGACGGCAGGCGGAAAACCTTTTAAAATGGGTGTTTTCTGAATGGAGATCGGCTAAGCTAACGCAGTATATGCTCCGACCGTCCACACTCACAACAACGGCCTATACAGACAAATAAACCAGCGACTGTATTCGCCATGACACAGACAGTCTGTGATTTGTACTTGTGTAACTTTTGTCTAGTTTCTGAACAGATATGAGGAGCTGTGAGCTCTGAGGTCTAACAGCTAACGGCTGATGTTGGTTTTGTGTTTCGCATTGAAGATGACGTCACGGCTCCGCCTACACTGCGTTACTATAGTTACTACCCCAGTTCCTAAACTGTAATGGAAACGCAGCATAAAGTGAGCCTGGCCTACCAAGGCCTAACTATACCGTACTAAGCCGTGCGAGGCCCTGCAGCGGAAATGCGCCATAAGCTACTTAGCTAGCAGTGCGTGAGCGTTCAGACACCTGCAGACACACTCAAACGGACTCGTGTGCCTGACTCTACCAACATGCTTTCATGATTCTGTTTAGATATGCAAGTATAAGCCATGATAGCTTATTTTATTAAAACGCTAATTTGATAAGAAAATCAATGGAGGCTGAGTTTACCACTTCTCTTTGTAGGAAAACCTACCGTCCATGACTGCCCCTGAGCTGAGTTTTATTTGTCATACAAATGTTGAGCTTTGGCTTCTCTTCTATGAATTGCAAAATTCTACACATAGGATACTCGTATTAAAGGTCACCTTTTATGTAAAATCCACTTTTTCCTGTCTTTTATACATAAACATGTCCCCTCTGTTTAAAGGGAGGGAATGCTCATGACACGCATTTTTAAATAATTATCCTACGATAAAACAGACCAGCCTCTGCCAGTCTTTTCTATTTTTTTTTTTAATCTGATGACGTTATCAGTGATTTTAAGCTGATTAATTACCGAAATAACATCAACCCTGTGGGCGGCGCCATTTTGACGAGTCACATGACTTATTTTACCGGACGTGACGTGAACTATGCGTTTGGACAAAATGACTCTCCATTGTTCTCACAATTCCATTGAAATATGCCTCATTGTATTTTGTTGCAAATAGGATATAATTTTTTTTTTTGAACAGGTGTTCCTATCACAAATTATATTTCAAGATAAGCTAAGTTTCATTTTGACTTTTTAACAGCCAGTCTCAGTTCTGTCAAAATACTCACAGCGAGCTGAGTGCTTCTAGGGCATTTTGATTGTTTTCACCTGTTCATTGAGAAAAATGTCCACTTCATGTATATATTTATTCAGATTTTTTTGGCTGTATATATCTCTTTAGTGATTTATGTTGCCTGATACACGTCCTCGTGTTTTGGTTAATACATTTAATTTCATAGTCAATGTCAACATCATGCCACCATAATAATTAATCTGTGGTAGCAATATATGTATATTATTTACACTGTGAAATATCGGTATATCTAAGGAAATATGTATGAAATTATTACTTTTTAATGATGAATTAAACAAATAAGATGTTTGGCCTGAAATGAACGCTTTTCTTATTTAATATTCACGATTGATTTATCATCATCATCATCATCATCAGGCCTTTTCTTTTGGCATTGTATTTTTGACATGCTTGACAATCGGCACTACAATTTAAAAATATTGTGCATATGTTAATTTTAATTGTAAAGTATGTAATGCTAAGAAGAAAGGGCTGTACCCGTTAAAGTACCCACCTTTCATTTATTGGTTCAACCAAAGAGGTGCGTTTCACATCCTTCATGGCAACCAGTGCTGTTCTCAATACAGCTTCTTCTAACACCACAGTGCCGAATTCCCTGTGTAAACATATGCAATCCAAGTCGTCTGTGACCAGTTTATTTTCAAGCTCTTCAAGCTCATGACAACATATGTTCATCAGAGGATTGTCCATGGCTACACACCGACTGCAAGTACACCATTCATGTACAGGTCTCCCTACTCGCCCCCCGAAATCAATTGCACGAGTAAAGGGATCGTCTCCAGCAAGATCACCGTGCTGTTCATCCTCATCGTCACTGGATTCCTGACGGTTCTGGCCACTTGGCTCGAACCTATATGGCTGAATTCCCCCATCCAATCTCTCCACATTGCTCAAAACTTCTTCCTCGGCTGACGAGTCCGAACTCAAATACTCCGCCATGTTTTCGTCGAGCGAGCTGTTCGTGTGTTTACAAAGTGAACGCATAGATGACGTCACGACCTAGTTTTTCGGATCATGTGACTACTGAAAATGGCCAAAATGGCAGCTGCCTGACAGAATATACAGGTTTTGATAAAAAAGAGCTATAAAATCATTATTTACCGGGGAATATCGCTGATTTCTTCAGGGTATGGTTTAAACATAATGTTTCACTAAATACTGAAGTTTTTATTAATTATCTAATGAGTGGACCCTTCCTTTAAAGAGATTCTGAAAGTTTCAGGAAGAAAGATGCGCTCACTTTTTGTCCTGATCCATTTATATAAAAACCTGTCTGAAAATGAGCTGATCAGATTTTGGCCACTTTATGATGTCATAACGATTTGTTGGCTTGTGTAACCATTAGCCAATCACCAACCAAGGTAACCCCCCCCCCCCCCCCCCCCACCTTATCACCTGAATCTCCTCCTAGAGCACCATTGTGTTTTTTTTACCAAATATCTCGCAGAGGGGCGTGGGGAGTGGCCTCTTATTTTCATCTAAAGTAAAAGACAGAGAATGAGCACTTTTGAAAAAGGGCTGAAACAGAGGGGTTTATGGGATGCTACAATGCATGATCTGTTTGGTATTTCGAGGCCAAACACTTCACAGACATGTTTTGTATATACCTGAGACCTATACTAAAGTAATGAAAAACAGTATAATAGGGGACCTTTAAGTATCAGATTTGAGCTCTCTTCCTATTCATTTCCAATTCCATTTTTTAAATATGTTTGAATTAATGGCACAATTAATTTGTTTTTTTCTATATGGAGACCTTTTGATAGTTAACTTCATATTTTTCATTTCCTAAAACATTTATTTTCCTCTCATATTAACAGTGTGGATCATTGAGACAGCGTGGTGTCCAGAGGTCTTATCCCATTTTCCCACTTCCTCTGAGGGGACAGCAGAGGGGGGACATGAAGAAAGACCTGCACCAGCTTCATCCACGCTGGGCGTTGCTGTTATCACTTGCTCAGTGTCATTTAATTTGACCAAATGTCTTTACATATACATTTAATAGATTTTATTATTATCCACCTTCTTGTTTTATGTCCTTTTATTTAAAACATTCTTTGAGACTTCATCTTCTGGTTCAAATTTCAATAAATGTGATTTGTATAATCGCTCTTTAGTCTTTATTCTACATGAAAATGTTAGAGATTCCATTCAAATCTGTTGATTATTCAGATCTTCTTCAGGAATAGTATGTTGAGTTTTTAATGCTAAATGTATATCATGTTCTCACAGGATATAGAATGAGACAACACAGTTTGTATCCATTGTGTATGAATGCTTCAGCTCTTCAGACCAACATAGTAAGATGTGAGCATGTTCCTAATTGTGTTGGTATGCAGCCTAGGTCTGGTCTGTTTCATAAAGCAAATCTGCCACTTTTATATTGTAGAATTTGTTAAAGGAAAGCAGTCTTTAATTGTTTGTCCTAAACATAGCAATATATGCTTTTGAAATGTAACATGTCTTTAAAAAAATAACAGTATACAGTTTATATTGTGTATCACCTTTAGCTTGAAAATACATAGATGTGTTTTTTATCTGTAAAATAAATAGATAGACAGACAGACACTTTATCGATCACAAATTGGGAAATTATTTTGTTACAGCAGCAGTGTGCATCAGGCGCAGTCGGGACCCAGCCAGCCTAAGTCACATGTTTTGGCTCTGTCCAAAGTTGACCCTGTTCTGGACTGGTATATTTAGAACCTTTTTGTATATGTGTAATACGGATATTGACTGCATTATTTGGCATGGTCCCAAAGGAGACACGAATAACAACTGCTCAGGCTGAGGCTGTGGCGTTCTCTACCTTACTTGCTAGATGTCTGATACTCCTTTGTTTGAAGAAGGCTGCACCACCATCTCATAAGCGCTGGGAGGAAGTAATGTCCCATCTTAAGCTTGAACAGCTAAAGCACACTGCCTGGGGCTCTATCCAGAAGTATTATAAGGTCTGGCAACCATTTTTGTCCTATTTTGAGATTGAGTTATCTTCTATTAATACAACGTTGTACAATGAAAATTCAATACAAATATTTGATTAATAATAAGAGAACATTATTCCAAAAAACCTGATCCTGCTCACCCTGTTGCCGATATTTTTTCATTTATGACCAGCTCGCTGCACATTATCACTTATTCAACAAAGGCTAACTGCAGGTAAATCCACTTTAATAGCAGGGTCTGTTTGGATGTTTTGAAGTATGAAACATTATAGCCCAGTAGTTACACGTTTGCAATTGAATGCTTAATGGGGAGAATTATTGGATGTAAGTTTAAGAGTTATAACCAATAATTGAACATCTTGGTGCATCTGGGGGGACATTTACAAAGTTATGACAAAACATGGTGATGACAAAATATTAGGTGATTCAGTTATAAAATGTAATATGCATGTATAAATGATCTATCCATTTGGATTAATAAATGCATTGAATGTTTATGGATGATGACGACTTATATCCTTCTACTCTGTCAATTATCAACTACGAATAAATGATGTACATTGTCTTAGAATCTGACTATGTTGAATTCAACATGTGTAGACATTCTATGTTAAGAAGGCATATTTATTACTTATTGACTTACCCTAAACTTGTTGATGTGTTCCTTGTTCTGATCCATCTCCCTTTGGACTTTGAGCATCTCCTCCCTGGTTTTCTTCATCTCTGTAGTAGCTTTTTCAATGCTAGCTTTTATTTCATCCATATTCAGAAATGCAGTTATTGTATCTTTTAGTTTTTGTTCAACCTCTTCCCTGAGTTTCTGTATCTTTATCTTCGTGACATCCAGCTCATCTCTTTCTTTATTTGTCTTCTCCAGCTGTTGGTCAAGCTGTCTTTGTTTTTTTTTTAATTGAAAATTCATCCATTGGATTTTCCTCTCTTCTGTAAAGTCTGTCCTGCTTCGCTCTGTATCTTCTCTTACCCCACACAGCATCTTTCTGATTTCTTCTCCTTCAAGAATCACTCTCTTCATCTCAGTATTCACTTCCTGTGTTATGTCTGTGGTTCTGTCAGCCAGAGGAAGTTGTTTCTTCTGCTCATCAGATGTGTCCTCCACGTTCACCTGCTCCTTAGTCTTATCTTGTCCTTCCTGCATGTCTTGTTTAGCAGGCTCAGCCTCTTCCATCATGCTGCTGAACTCTTTATTTTTTCTCTTGCTCATTCTTATCATTTTTACTAGCTCCTTTTTCTTTATTTCAATCTCAGTGTTCAACTCTTCCTTCTCTCTTATTTCTTTCTTTGTCCTTAGTAACTTGTCATCCAGCTCCTGCATTTGCCTTTCAGTACTCTCCCTCACACACGTCAATGCAATCATTTCGGCTCTAGCTATCTGCCTCTCTCTTTCAATGTCCTCTCTCTCAGTTTGTATGTTAATCTTGATTTGATCAATATCATCCTTTTCAGATTTGGCCCATGCCAACTTTTCCTCTATGTTTTGTTGTTGCCTCTGCATATCAGCTTCCATGTCTGTTTGCCACTGTTTTATTTTAATGTTTACATCTGTGTCTTCTCTTTGCTTTTGAGAGTCACATGTAATGTTTGCCATTTGACTGCTCACTGTCTTCAGCTCCTGCTCCTCTGTCAAAGTCACCTCCAGCTCATCCCAAAGCTTCTTCATCTCCTTCTGGAATCTGCAGAGGTGAATCTTCACAATGCCAAAGGTGTGTCTTCCTTCTTTCTGCCTTTCTCTGCCTTTCATCTCTGGGACTGTGGCTTCCTGCAGCTCAACTCTCTCAGCTCTTTGAATGTCTGCCCACCTTCTCTTCATCGTGTTCATTTTTAAATGTATATTATGTTTGATGTGCTCAAGTTGATCTCTATGGTGGGAATTATTATTTTGAATAATAATCAACTCTTGCTTTATGTCTGTAATGATTTTCTCCATATGTTCTTTTTCCTGCTTTGTTTCAAGCATTACTTTGTTATTTTTGTTGATGAGGCTGAGCAGACTGTCTGTTATCTCCTGCTTCCTTTCTATCTGCTCCATGGCTTCTTTTGGATCAATACTTTTTTGTGTTGTCTTATCAACCTTGATCATTTCTAACTCATGTCGCTCATTGATGAGCTCATAACGTCTTTTTTCCAGGGTCTCTTTTTCTCTATATATTTCAGTTCTCATTTTAAGAAGTAGCAATTTTTCTTGAGCCGCTTCATTTTTATTCTCTTCAAGTTTCTCAAAATGTTTTTCTATCTGTGATCTCAGTCTATTTATTAATAGATGCTGCTTTTGATTTTCAGTTCTCAGTCTGACGATGTCCTCCTGTTGCTGCTCTGCTTTTTTCTCCAGGTAGTCAGTTTCATTTCTTTCTCTTTGTGCCTCTTCCCAAAGTTGTTCAATCTTCCCCATTACTTCCAATGTCAATTGTCTTTGTCTTTCAATAATCTCCATTTTGGTTTTCATGTCCACTATGGTTTGTTCATCTTCTAATTGCTTACAGTTTTCCATTGTCCAATTCTGTTCTGTTTGCTCATCCAAATCTTCTGTTGCTTTGCTCTGTCAGTCAAGAAAATGGACAGAATATTACTCAACACTGCATCCTATATTGTGTAAAACCTAGTCACAGAAACTCTCCTCTCCAATTGGACAACAAATGAGATGGTCAAAGAAGTACAGAGTCATTTAAGAAAGAGTATGTATGTCTTCTTTGGTGACACAGGTGTTTGTTCACAACAGAATGACACATTTAACATCACAAAAAGCTAATTTTCTGTTTAGCAGGCCACTCCTCTCACACTGGCCAGAATATTAAAATTCAATAATTCTTATAATCAGTTGTTGTTTCTTCTGCCTTTGCTCTCTTCTTTGAATACTCTTTTTACCATTTCTTTCAGTTTTCAGGGTATATTTTTATGTAAAACATGTGGAAGTTGACATGACAGCAGGTTAACGTGATGGTAAAGTGGTAAATGTGTTTTTTACACAATAAACCATGTTTTGCTTGTCAAAGTAAATGTTAACATGTCAGGTATGATAACTGTTGTGTCACAGTAAATCTATCCAGGTCTGAAAATATGTATCATATTATTCATATTATTATATTATTTAGCAAGGTGTAAAACCATGACAATCATTTAGCTAAAGATTAGCATGAATGACTAAACTAGACCGTTTTTATTCCAAAAAGTGGCTGTGGGGCAAAGTGGTTCAACTTAATCCCCCCTGAGGCACTGAAGTTAAGTTAACTCACTAACTAAATGTAGTTTTACACAACTGATGTGTTTTTTATGTTTTAAACATTGTAGAAAAGCTATCATGCCAAGAAAGTCCAAATAAATACTGAGGAGATGGAGAGAGCCACTGATGGCAAGGCTGGAAAATCCATCAGAGCAGTGGCAAAAGACAGAAATATCAACAGCCTGCATAAAGACATAAACGGGAAGGAGAAAAGGAAATGAAAACAGTAGGTACAGTCGAACAGCAGAGGAAAGAGGGTCTTCACACAGGAGAGAGAAGGAAACATTTGTAATTGGCTGACCAGTTCCATGGTCTTACTCCAGAGAAATGCTGTGAACTGCAAATTACAGACAGAAACAACATTCCTGTACCAAACAACTCAGGTTTAAACTTGAAAAAGTCAATTGTTCAATTTACTACTTTGTATCGGATCAATGTATGATGGGGCAAGTTAAGCCAGAAGACAATTTTTTTTAGAAGTCATATTTTCATGGCCCTTTGTGATAGATGCATTATTCTCAGTTTGATTGACAGAAGACATCCTGAAGTAAAGGTTTTTCCTTTCCTAGAGGACAACCAGGGGTGTAGTGCTATCGGAGCGCTCTGGCACCTAAAAAATTGCAGTACCAGTACCCATAATGAGCCGTACACAAGCCGCCTTTTTTGCGTGGCTGTGTCTTTAGTTGAAAGCCCAACCCCTGAGGGCAACATATTTAAAATTGGCTCATCTTACCACACTCTCCCCTACCATGGTTTCCAAATATATATGTACATATCCACAGACACATCTAAAACTGGTGTTTCCCATATGATCACATATTTGATTGGAATTATATACATTTGAACAATTCTGGTAAACTAGCACAATGAACAACATGATAACATATTGAAATATTTTTTTTTTACCTCATGTCCCTTTGGTCCAGAGAAAAGCTGGTATTTTGGAAGGTCTGCTTAGATGTTCTGCTCGGTGCATATCTGAACCTGAACAGTGTTGATCTCTTCAGCACGCGCGTGTTCACCACCAGTTCCGATGTGACACCCTGTAGGTGGTGTGTGATTGGGTGGTACGAGATGTTTGGGTGGGGAAACAGTCTGCTATGAGCTGATAAGGGTGGGGTCCATGTTTGGATTGGTGGGTTCGCCTGATGTATATTAGCAATGAGTTATCGCTATGAACACATATGGCTCTTCCTCCCAAACTATATTTTATATTATTTAAATATGGCAGAAAATAACATCACTAGAATGTATTCCATGAATTATTATGGATAAGATAATATTATATGCAACAATCTTGGTTTTCAACCATGCATCAGAATCACAAAAACACATGACTACACTGCACATGCAATGAGGGGACACTGGGCAAAGGTGAGACATATTCACTCTTTTGGGACTGTATTTGCGAGTTGTGTAAAGGGCCCACTTCTGAGAAACATGACAAACATTTGTAACTACTCCCTTTCTGTGCACAAAGATAACTCCAAAGCTAACCCAAAACACGACCTCAGATAAAAGATGACTTTGTTAAATTCATCAGAGAGCATACATTTTAGGGGACAATGAATGATAGATTAAATGTATATATTTCCTTAAATGTACACATAAAGCAAATTGACTTGAGGTAATTTAGGTGCTTTTACTTAGCCCTGAGCCTGTTTTTCAGGTCTCAGGCTCGAAAATGACATTCCCAGAACAAATGACAATATCTTCCCTTCTAAAAGGGGTAAATTAATAATCTTTTTTCTCAAAGCAAGGTTACATCTGTGAGTTGGATGTAGAAGTGTCAGAATCAATATAGATCTTTTTTATTTTAAAGTAAATTCAGATTGAACATAGTAAAAAAATGTAAATTATAGTGTCCGTCCAAATAATAAAAATTACTTATAGTGAAAACCACCCTTGAATGATGGGATAGTAGACTAAAAGCTTTAGGAATCCAAACTATAACATATAATAAGTACCCTGTATCAAGATTGATGCAAAACAAGTGAAACTTTACCTTTTTATTGAGATTTAGAAAAAAAAAAACACTTCTGGGGTCATTTGGGTGCATTTTCCATATCTCTGGCCCCCCTCTTTCAATTTTGATGATTGACACCTCTTTTTAACCGTTAGAGCCAATAGAATCGAGGGGAAGTTCCTAAAATCCATCTAAACATTACCCATTGGTGAATGAGTGCTGCGCAGCCAGAATGCCCCGGAACCGGAAGCTGCGATACACTCTGGTGGCTACCATTAGCAGCTAATTATGGATTATCAATAATTTTGTCAAAGTGACAGACAGATTGGATTAACCTGATTAACCTTCAGCAGCGTTTTTATCGTTTTAATGTCATTGCTCCGTAATGCTACGTGTTGTGATGTCTGTGTTTGCTTCCCCGGTCGCGAGTTCTGATTGCTCAGTGATGATACTGATACCTATATAATCTGTGGAATCTCAGTTTTAATCGGATATCTTGTATGTGCAGTTGCGATAAGTAATAAGGGTATTTTTACCTTGAGTTCTGTGCTAAGTGCGTTAGCATTTTTTCGCTCAGGGGTCTTTTAGACGCTTCTTATGAGACTTGTGTTTTGTTTTGGTAAAAAGGGTTCATACTGTCAGTTAGCTGAGTTTCTTCCCGTTAATCTGGTATGACACATTAATAGGTTTTTAAATATTAAGAAGCCCTGAGACACAGTTTCATGAAAAGAAACCCTGCGGCCCCCTCTACCGGGGGCTCTCGGGCTTAACAGGTTAACCTGACCTATTTAACCTATTAATGTGTTATATCTCTCACTCTCTCCCTCTACTGGACTCTATGGGTACTACCTTATCATGCAAGCATTCACCTACTGAGACTTCTACAGACGTAGCCGGCCCCGGGGCGGGCCTACCTGAATGCGCGCGCATCTCACCGTATAAAAGGAGGCCTCGCCTCCTGACCGTCATCCCTTTCTCTTCAGCGAGTGGAAGTGAACACTGAGCAAGACGTGAAAGAGAAAGAGATTGATTGAAACAAGCATGGAACCAATCCTAGAGCACCGAACCTGCCCGACATGCCCTGGCCTGATCGCGGGGGCTGACCCGCACCGCCTGTGCTTCCAGTGCCTGGGGCCGAACCACGCCGAGGAGGGCCTAGACCAGTCGCCGGCCTGTAATGCCTGCCGCATGATTCCGCAGCTGAGCCGCCGGCATCGTGGCGAGCATTTCCGGATGAAGCTCGGCCCGCATGTGGACGTGGAGGATCAGGACCTCAAGGTGGTCGATATGGATGAGCTCTCGTTGTCTGATACCTTCGGTTCCGGCGGCCAGGAGGTACACAGGTCTGCGCGTCTGGACTTCCCGGCGGTGATGACCCTGGCGGCGGAGCGTGTGGGCTTACCGCTCCCCCCACCGCTGCCAACAAGGCCTGTAAGCCGCCTTCGGCAGGGGTTTTACGGCCCGGTGCTTCCAGTAGCAGCCATGACGGGTATCATCAGGGTGCAGGGCCGCTCGGACACGGTGTGTCCCGGTGTACCCCCCCTCGATGAAAGCCTGGCGGCCCATCTGCTGGTTGGGCGGAGGGAAATAAACCTCTGCCCCCGCTGCCGCACCCTGGAATATTTAGACAAAATGTTCAGGCTCGGTGCACAGATGGCGGCTGCGGCCAATAATCTTGGCGTGTTGGGCGTCTCCTTAATTACCCCTCAAGCAGACGCCCCCGGCGATTATCCGGACCGCTGCATCGGTCAGATGAACAATCTGATCCATGGAGTGGCCGCCACAGCGGGGCGGGTGCTGTCCTTGGCCACAGTGGCGTCGCGTCACGTGTGGCAAGGACTCACCGCCCTATCCAAGAAGGACCGAGAGGATCTCCTTGGAGCCCCCGTGTCCACGGAAGGGCTCTTCGGATCGATATCCTCGGTCACCCAGCGCTTCAGCCGCCTAGAGGAGAGGGTGCAGCTTAGCCGGCACGGAGCTCCCGTGCCCGCGGCGCCCTCCACCTCTTCGGCCCACCCCGTGGAACCGGCGTACCGGCACTCACGGGGGCGGGCTGCCCGACCTCGGCAGACTCCACAGCAGCTGAGAACGGCCGGGTTGGGTGCTCCGTCTTCGCGGAGCTGACTGGCGGGGGGAGGAAGCGTCTCGACGAGGGGAGAAGGTCTCTCCACCCGGGACGCCAGGGCGAATCCCGCCTCCTCCCTATATAATGCACAGATCCCTATGTTGTCTAATAAACCTGAGGTTGATCTGTATCCAAGTCTGAGTGTCATTTGTTTTCACAATTCTACACTCACACACAATGTTGACCGTACAAATTCCCCACTCGCTGCCCCGGTTGTAGCTCCTGTAAGGGAGGTAGCTAGTGGGCATGTGCAGATGAGAGTGATAAACCGCAGGAAGTGCTATCAGAGCGCTATGCGGGTACAGTGGCATTATGGCCGGCGTATTACTGTCAGGGAACACACTACGCTAGAGTAAAGACTCAGATTAATGCGCTAAAGGGGACATTATGGTGGAGCGTGTGCTCACACAAGAGCGTGCGGTGGTGCATTCAGGGACCTCAGTAAAAAATCGGCCCTTTCTGTGTCGACCCTCCATGGGCAGAACTTCCCTTCACGGGGAGTTTTGCGGTGGAACGGGTCACCAGAGAGTATCGCAGCTTCATAGCTGGGGCCCCACAGCTGAGAGCTTGTCCCCTAACACAATGTTATGGGGAATGGAAAGTAGCTGTGTGTTAACAAAGTGGATGGACAGGACGCTGAAACTGATTGACTCCAGTTTTGCAGCATCCCACCTCCATTCAAAGGCATGCGAGAGGTAAATCTGTCATCCCAGGAGGAGATGGGTTTCCTCTCAGCAGAGATTCAGGCTCTGGTGCAAAAACAGGCGGTGTCTGTTGTGCACCCTCAGCACAGAGAAAAGGGTCTTTATTCAATGTACTTCCTGGTTCTCAAGAAGACAGGGGAATTCAGACCTATTCTAGATCTCCGTAGCCTGAATCGCCACATTGCCTGCAGAAAATTCCGCATGTTAACAATAAAACAGTTAATGGGGCTAGTGCAACCGGGCGATTGGTTCACCACCATCGACCTGAAAGACGCATACTTTCATGTGGAAATTGCTCCGGAGCACAGAAAGTATCTGCGTTTTGCCTTCCAGGGGATAGCTTACGAGTACAACAGATTACCGTTCGGCTACTCCCTATCCCCACACACGTTCAGCAAATGTGTGGCCACTGCGCTCCAACCGCTGCGCGTCCACGGCATGAGAGTTTTCTTTTACCTAGACGACCTCATAGTCATGGCCAGGTCCAGGGAACAGGCAATGCTTTGCACAGCGCAATTGATCCTACACCTAACCAAGTTGGGCTTTGCGATCAATTGGAAAAAGAGCACCCCCATACCTCACCAACAGGCGTTGTATTTGGGAGTGGTGCTCGATGCAGGCGCGCTGCGCGCCACCCTGTCAGAGAGCAGACGTGCGTCCCTGCTTCAGGCGGTTCGCAGGCTGCGACAGGGGGCAACAGTGACAGCTTTAACTGTCATGCAGACTCTGGGTCTCATGGCGGCTGCTCACGTTGTGGTCCCGCTCGGGTTACTGCATATGCGCCGCCTGCAGAGGTGGTTCTCCAGCTTGCGTTTGGATCCCAAGAGGCACAAACGACGTCTGGTGACCATCCTCCCCTCAGTGGAGGGCAACCTCCGGTTCTGGGGGTCCCCACTGGGACGGGTGACCTTCTACATCACAGTGTTCACGGACGTGTCCAGAACAGGATGTGGAGGGACCTGCCTGAAGAGAGCTATAGGTGGGCGCTGGTCTCTAACAGAAACACGGCACAGCAACCTCCTAGAGCTACGGGCAGTAGTGTTGGTCCTCCAGCATTTCATGCCCCTAATTCAGGGGAGACATGTACTGGTCAGGAGCGACAACAGCACCACAGTGGCATACATCAACAGGCAGGGCGGAGTCCGCTCTGCCGCCTTGTTGACCACAGCGGAGAAACTGTGGTTATGGGCTTCAGAGGTGGTGTTATCTCTGAGAGCCCTCCACATCCCGGGACTGGAGAACAGGCGAGTGGGCGCTTCACCCGGAGGTGGTGAAGCAGGTCTGGGCCCAGTTCGGGAGAGCAGAGGTGGACCTGTTCGCCAGTCGGCGCAACAAGCACTGTGCCCTGTGATTCTCCATGGCTCTGAGCGACGACCCGCCCTTGGGGGTGGACATGTTTGCACACGAGCCATGGCCAAGAAAGCTGCTCTACGCATTTCCACCACTGCGTCTCATTCTCCCTCTCCTGGGGAGAGTGAGGCGAGAACACCAGATCGCGTCGGGGCACCATGGTACTCAGAGATGACACAGATGAAGGTGGGCCAGCCCTGGGCGGTTCCCCAGTTCTGGGGGGCGATGTCTCAAGAGGCAGGTGCAATCGGGGCGTTACCCACTCTGGGCCGTCCTCTCCAGGCTTGGCTCCTGAGAGGGACAGGCTGAGACAGGGTGGATTGTCTGACAGTGTTATTCAGTCTATCCAGGCAGCTAGAGCGGGTTCCACCACAGCCTGTTACAGGCCAAAGTGGCTGGGATTCCAGCGATGGTATGAGGAGCGGAGAATAGAGCCCCTATCTTGTGAGTTGGGCTCTATTTTATCCTACTTACAGTTACTGGTGGATAGAGGGCTTGCTCATTCCACAGTGAAAGTGTATGCAGCAGCCATCTCGTCCTGCCATGAGGGGATTGACGACAGGTCAGCCTTTTCTCAGCCACTGATGTCACGGTTTTTACAGGGGGTAAACAGGCTGCGCCCAGTAGTGCACGCCTCCGCCCTGCAGTGCGACCTACCGTTGGTGCTCGAGGCTTTGGTCACAGAACCATTTGAGCCTCTGGAGCTCTCCTCCCTGAAAGCACTGTTGTGGAAGACAGCATTGCTACTTGCCTTAACGTCAGCCAAGAGAGTGTCCGAGTTAACCGCTCTGTCGGTGCACCCGAGTTGCTTGTTGATTCGGGTTGACCGGAGCGGGGCGACACTCAGACCGAACCCCTCCTTTGTGCCCAAGAGCCTAAGGAGTGCGTTCAGGTCGAGGGCTATTCAGTTAAGGGGCTTTAGTCTTCCACCCCATAGTGGGCCAGGGAAGCTAAACTGCACCTCCTCTGCCCGGTGCGTGCACTAGCATGTTATGTGGAGCGCACGGCTGCCCTTAGACGCACTGAACAGCTGTTTGTGTGCTTCGGGGGCGGGTTGAGCGGGAAAGCTCTGTCCAAGAAACGCCTGGCAGGCTGGCTCTGCGAATGCATTGCACATGCCTACGGACAGGCGGGGAGAGCCTGCCCCGCGGGGGTCTGTGCACTCTCCACATGGGCTGTGGCTGTGTCAACAGCCTTATTCAACGTTGTGAGTGTGGAGGATATATGCACGGCGGCGTCTTGGTCAACGCCAGGCCCCTTCATAACGTTTTATCTCTTGGACATGTCTGGCTCTTTATCCTCGTCTGTGCTTGCTGGGGCAACACAGGACTGGTGAGGAGGGGGCTGTGGGTCAGTGGGCATCTGACCCCCTCCCTGGCGTAAATGCGTTTACGTTTTTTCCGGGCCCCCTGGAGGGTCGCTTGCGCTCTCCCCGCGCTCCTTAGGTACTCGGGAGAGGTGGTGCATAGTGAACCCATACAGGGCTGGGGACTTTCTCCGTCTGCCTATAGGCGGACGGGGGAGCCCTCAGCACTGTTTCCGAGCACACTTTTCGCGAGGTAAGCGCGTCAGGGTGTGCTCTGTCAGCCGCAGCCCGGACTTCTCCACGGTTACAACCGAGGGAGAGGTGAGTGAGGCGCAGCGGCCGCTAAAGCCAGGGACAGTGAGGTGGAACGGTGTGTTGGACGACAGTGCGTGTATACATCGGGGCTCTTCCCACTGTACCCATAGAGTCCAGTAGAGGGCAGAGCCTGTGAGAGATATAACGAGGGGTTACGTATGGTAACCCTTGTTATATAAGCACAGGCGGAGCACTCTACTCGGGGCACTGTCTGTCCTATACCGCTCGCTGAAGAGAGGTGTAGGATGACGGTCAGGAGGCAAGGCCTCCTTTTATACGGTGAGATGCGCGCGCATTCTGGTAGGCCCGCCCCGGGGCCGGCTACGTCTATAGAAGTATCAGTAGGTGAATGCTTGCATGATAAGGTAGTACCCATAGAGTCCAGTAGAGGGCTCCGCCTGTGCTTATATAACAAGGGTTACCATACGTAACCCCTCGTTTCATATTAAATCCAAATAACAGCTTTGACAATGCAAATGGTGGACCATGCAGGGAGTTTATTTAAATGTAGTATTTTTTGGGAACTTTTGATACAATTTGCCTTCTGCATTGTGTTTTTTTTCATTATTTTTACAAATTCAGTTGCAATTCTTCTCCTTGACCAACGTTTGAGTAGCTCGTTATTTATTTTAACTGCCTACTTTTACACAACATGATAAAAAAGCTGTTGGAGAGGGAAGGCTCTCTACTGTTCCCCCATCCTGTATGATTAGAAAAAAATTGTATGTTTTAAAAAAAATAAAAAGCCTAACTAAAATAACAATTTCAATAAAATGTCTTCACAGAAACTGAGATACTGAGATACATCCCAACTGTATGGTCAAAAGAAAGTTTAACTGATGATGGATTAAATACTTCTTTTTTTTAAATCACCGGTTCACAACCCGGGGATCCGCAAAATAATTTGAAGAATCAAAATGCCATTGAAGGACATGAAAATGATATGATGTATGTGCCATCTATATGCATAAGACGAAACATTAATCCATTTAGCCTGATCTACTTTTTAAACCGCCCTCTGCTGTATGGGATTAGTTTGTTTCATAAAGATAAAGCAACACTTTCTCAGATAAAGCAAAACTAAGAGTTTAAGAGAAAAAAAAACTGAGTCAAGCAAAATCAATTTAATTTAAAAAATAAAACTATAAGTTGCAAACAAATCATTTGTGTAATCATGTAAACTATAAGTCTTTTTTCTTTGTTTTAACATATCTTTTTGTTTGCAGTTCTCTTTGCTTCTTTCTCAATGATCAGACTTTTGCCCTCGCTGCAGCTCTTCTCGTTTCCGCTCCCTCATTTTTTGTTTTCGATTTTGACACAAACGTCCCAGGTGGGCGGGACTTTCAGGGGTGCGTCCCCATTGGCTACTCAGTTTTTGAGTGACAGCCCAGTCCTCCAGCGATTGTACAGTGCAGGCAGCTGCGGTGCGGTAGCTGAGCGTGGATGGAACACCCCCAGAAGAAACAGCATTTCAATTATTATAATACTACAAGTGAAAATATATGTAAGTATTGATCATTTTTTGTTGTTTGTGCTGTACTATACGGTCTGTTTCTTTATTGTGTTAAGTGAGAAGTAAAGAAAAGCTGTGCTATGAAAGTTAGCTTTTGCAACCTTTAGATCCATAACAATGCAATCTAATGGCGCGTTTCCACTACAGCGCGGAGCCCGGTTTAAGAGGGCTGTGACGTCAGCGGCCCGACTTTGGTTGCGTTTCCACTTGGCCTAGTACCGGCCGGCGGGTCCTAATTCACAGTTTTTCTGGCCTCATAAAATCGTGGTTCTAGGGCCAGGAACAACCAGGCTGAGTTGTGACGTCAACACTCTCGACTGCTGATTGGTCAGAGAGAATCGTCACAATCGGCGCGCGAGATAATCCCTAGTGTCGCATATATATATATATATAGCGAAGCTTGCAGCATTTTTGTCAACAGAGGAGCTAAAATGGCAAAGAAAAAGCACGCCATGGTTGGTCGAGGAAGTGACGACGTTCCTACATTACATTGCAGATGATAAGATCCACTGGGAGCTCGACGGGACAACTCACAATATTAAAGTATTTCAGGAGGTCTCTACCACAGATGTCCACAAGCGGCTACTCGAGGACTGTCGTGCAGTGTAGGAAAAACTCAAAAAGATGAAGAGTGAATATCGCTTGGTCAAAGATAATAACAACACGAGTGGTGCCAGGAGGAAAAACTGGAAGTGGTTTGAGCTAATGGACACCATTTACGGCCATAGACCGGCTAGCGTTGGGAGGGATGGAGGCCTGGACTCTGCAACGGCGTTACTGGAGTCTCTGCATGGTACGTTTTTTCTAACGCTCTGTTATTTGCTTGAAAGCGTTGTGTCCCTATCTGTTCTAAAGCTCACTTCTAACAAATAAGTCTATTTTATCCTTACATTTATGTTCGCATTGAAGATGGCGTCACGGCAGTTTTAAGCAGCGTGACTCCGCCCACCAAAAAGCCGATCGCTCCGCCTACACTGCGTTACTATAGTTACTGCCCCAGTTCCTAAACTGTAATGGAAACGCGCCATCAAGTGAGCTGGTCCTAACAAGGCCTAACGAGGCCGAGCGAGGCCGAGCGAGGCCGGGCTCCGCGCTGTAGTGGAAACGCGCCATAAGTAGCCTAACAGCAGGGACAGTTAGTTACATAGCTAGCAGTGAGTGAGCGTTCAGACACCGGCGCACACACTCAAACGGACTCGTGTGCCTGACTCTACCAACAGGCTTTCATGATTCTGGTTAGATATAAGTATAAGCCATGATAGCTTATTTTATTAACACGATAATTTGATATGAAAATCAATGGAGGCTGAGTTAACTTTGTAGGAAAACCTACCGTCCATGATGCCCCTGAGCTGTGTTTTATTGTTAACTTCATATTTTTAATTTCCTAAAACATTTATTTTCCTCTCAGAAACAGGTTTATCAGAAACAGGTTTATTGCCAGGTAGGTTCGCAAATACTAGGAATTTGTCTTGATGTCATGGTGCATACATAAAATATAAAAAACAAGAAATCTAATATAAAACAAAAAATATTTTACACCGTAATAAAATACAGTTAAATAGCAATAAATAAAAAAAATATATATATAAAAAATAAATAAATAAAGCAGTAATTTACATGGAAATAGAATGCTATGAATTAATTTTAGAATATAAACTATGAAATGTGAAATAAGAATATGTGCAGAAAGCAGTATGAACATTGTGTGCATTAATGTAATGCATATAGTCTATGATGTGGCAGAGGTAAAGTGTCAGCGGGGGGGCCGGGCCTTGTTTAAGAGGCCGGTAGCGGAGGGGAAGAAACTGTTCAGGTGGCGAGAGGTATTGGTCTTGATGGAGCGCAGCCTCCTGCCAGAGGGGAGGGGGGTGAACAGTTTGTGTCCAGGGTGGGAGGGGTCGGCCACTATCTTCCCTGCCCGCGTCAGGGTCCTGGAGGCATGCAGGTCGTGGAGGGATGGCAGATTGCAGCCGATCACCTTCTCTGCAGAGCGGATGACACGCTGCAGCCTGCCCTTATCCTTGGTTGTGGCTGCGGCGTACCAGATGGTGATGGAGGAGGTGAGGATGGACTCGATGATGGAGGTGTAGAAGTTCACCATCATCACAGATGTTCTGCTCCCATTTGAGGTCCTGGGCGATGATGGTGCCCAGGAAGCGGAAAGACTTCACAGCAGTTACTGGGGAGTCACACAGAGTGATGGGGGTTGGGTGGGGCTGCGTTCTTCCTGAAGTCCACGACCATCTCCACTGTTTTTAGGGCGTTGAGCTCCAGGTGGTTTTCCCCACACCAGGTTACCAGATGGTCCATCTCCCAGAGATGAGTCCGATGAGGGTGGTGTCGTCTGCGAACTTCAGGAGCTTGACAGACTGGTGACTGGAGGTGCAGCTGTTGGTATACAGGGAGAAGAGCAGAGGTGAAAGAACGCAGCCTTGAGGGGAACCGGTGCTGATGGTCCGGGAGTCAGAGACGTGCTGCTTCCTGTCAGACAGGAAGTCTGTGATCCACCTGCATGTGGAGTCGGGCACGTGCAGCTGGGAGAGCTTGTCCTGCAGCAGAGCCGGGATGATGGTGTTGAAGGCGGAGCTGAAGTCCACAAACAGGATCCTGGCGTAGGTTCCTGCTGTGTCCAGGTGCTGGAGGAGGAAGTGAAGGGCCATGTTGACAGCGTCGTCCACAGACCTGTTGGCTCTGTAGGCGAACTGCAGGGGGTCCAGGAGTGGGTCTTTGATGGATTTCAGGTGGGACAGGACAAGGCGCTCAAAGGACTTCATAACCACAGAGGTCAGGGCGACGGGTCTGTAGTCGTTTAGTCCTGTGATCCTTGTTTTCTTGGGAACCGGGATGATTGTTGAGGTTTTGAAGCATGCTGGGACGTGGCATGTCTCCAGTGAGGTGTTAAAGATGTCAGTAAACACAGGAGACAGCTGATCAGCACAGAGCTTCAGGGTGGAGGGGGAGACATTGTCAGGGCCAGTCGCTTTTCTGCTATTGAGTTTTCTGAATAGTCTGTTTACATCCCTTTCATTGATCGAGAGAGAGTCTGATGTGTCAGGGGAGGTCAGCGGTGTGGGGGAGTGAGATACTGAAGGGGAGGGGGATGTGGAGGTGTGAGACTGAAGCTGTTGCGAGGTGTCATGGGGGATGGTGTCAGGACTGAACTCTTTGTCTTCAAATCTACAGTAGAACTGATTCAGATCGTTTGCAAGGCGTCGGTCGTTCATGGAGAGGGAGGCTTTTGGCTTGTAGTGTGTGATCTGTCTTAGACCACGCCAAACAGACGCAGAGTCGTTTGCTGAGAGCTGATGTTGGAGTTTCTCAGAGTATTGTCGTTTAGCATCTCTCACCGCCTTGCCAAAGACGTACTTCGACTCTCTAAAACGTGCCTTATCGCCACTCCTAAACGCCTCTTCCTTTTGCAATCTTAGCTGTTTCAGTTTTGGTGTGAACCAGGGCTTGTTGTTGTTGAAACTCACCCTGGTGCGTGTTGGAACACAGCTGTCCTCACAGAAGCTGATGTATGACGTCACAGCCTCTGCATATTCATCCAGACTTTGCGTTGCAGTCCTAAACATGTCCCAGTACATGTACAGTCCAAACACGCCTGAAGTTCCTCCATAGCTTTACTGCTCCACTGCCTGAATGACCTCACTACAGGTTTAGTGATAGGCTTCCTTGATGGTTGTGTAACAGTGATCCAAAATATTACTCTCTCTGGTGGGGCATTTAATAAACTGTTTATATTTTGGGAGTTCGTGGCTGAGGTAGGGCTGGGCGATAAACCGATTTTATCGATTAACTCGAGTGTGTAGTTCACGTCGACTTGTTTAAATGAAAATCGGTTTTCTCTTCAACATCCGCCAACGCTTCCCTCTGGGCTCCCGTAGTTCGGAATGGGCTCAGCCCTCCCCCCGCACAGTGCGCGCATTTACCAAATAGATTGATACACAAACAACATGACAACGAGCAGGGAAGAACTTGTTCCAAAGAAAGGCACGGTGTCATCCGTTATTTGGAATTGGTTTGCGTTCGCGAGGTCAGATTTAGACCAGACAACACCCCGCTGCAAAGTATGTTTGAAGTCTGTTGCTAGCAAAGGCAGCAGTACGACAAATTTACTGCAGCACCTCAAACAAAAGCATCCTGCTGAATGGGAGAAATGTTGCGCGCAGCGGAATGAAAAAGACCGCGGCACTACAAGCACCTCACGCACAGCCGCCAAAATACAGTCCACCGTAACACAAACATTTTCAAACTGCATCCCATATGACAAGAATTCGGCCCGCTGGAAAGCCATTACAGATGCGGTCGGTATGTATATAGCAAAGGATATGGTGCCAATATATACGGTGGAAAAGCCGGGGTTTATTAACATGATTAAAGTTTTGGACCCCAGGTATGTGTTACCAAGCCGAAAGTTCTTCTCCGAAGTTGCCTTGCCTCAGCTATATAATAGCACAAAACGGGTCGCAAAGGAGTTGGAAGAGGTGTCCTTTTATTCTGCCACCACAGATTTATGGTCGAGTCGGACGATGCAGCCGTATATGAGTCTTACTGTGCACTTTATTAACAACGACTGGACTCTGCGGAGCGTCTGCCTCCAAACGGCATACTTTCCAGAGGACCACACAGGTGAAATTATAACCCAGGGGCTAAAAAATGCCCTAAACTCATGGAACCTTGCCGAAGACCGACTCATTTGCATGACTACTGACAGCGGCAGCAACATGATTAAAGCTCTGAAGGACAATGCGTGGCCCAACCTCCAGTGCTTTGGACACAGATTGCCCAATGCTATCGGTAAGTAAGTGTAATGGCTATGCATCAAGTTGTGGAAATTGCGTGAAGAATGAGGCAAAACTATTTCTCACGTTGACCACGCAAGTGCGTGAGTCGTTTATTTCTGTGAATGACATGAAAGACATACCGCTCGTCTTAAAGGGGCCGTGGTCACTTAACAGCTAAACGTACAACATCACGACTGTGCATGTAAAACATGAAACACAATCACATTCACTACAAAGCGACATTTTTCCCATTCGCATTATATAATTATAAATTATATAATTGTATAAATTATAATAATTATAATTAATGCATTATATCAAGCCAATATTTTGACAAAATGTGTATGAATAAATAAATATCTAATCATAAGTGTGTGTGTGTGTGTGTGTGTGTGTGTGTGTGTGTGTGTGTGTGTGTGTGTGTGTGTGTGTGTGTGTGTGTGTGTGTGTGTGTGTGTGTGTGTGTCCTTTGTGCATTAATATTTTTGCAGAAATTGAAGCAAGACAAGTTTATGAATGTAGTGGTATGTTCCACTAAAATGTGTTGTGATTATGTATTCTTCATTTACTACAGAGAATGGTGTGAAGGACCCACGGATCGATCGTGCTATTGGGGTATGCAAAAAGGCTGTGTCTGCCTTTTCTTACAGCTGGAAAAAAAGAAGAGACATGAGTGAAGTACAGGCAGAGCTTGGTCTACCCACTCATCAGCTGATAACAGAGTCCCCGACCAGATGGGGTTCACGCCAAAGAATGATTGAGAGATTTCTCGAACAGGAGAAGGCTCTAGTCCGTGTCCTGGGTTCGGATAAGAAAAGTCGCCATCTTGTGCCCACTTGGCAAGATCTGGTTGTGTTGGAGTCGATAAATAAAGCTGTAAAACCACTCCAAGAATTCACTGATGCACTCTCCGGGGAGTCTTATGTTAGTGTTTCATACATCAAACCAGTGCTCCATCTGTTCAAAACCAGTCTCCTACAGCCAGAGGAGGAAGACGCAGAGCTCACGAAAACAATAAAAGGAAAAATAATGCGGTACCTTGACGACAAATACAGCGACCCTGTAAAAGATGAACTCTTGGACATGTCCTCACTGGTTGACCCAAGGTTCCGCACAACCTACATTGACCCAGACAAGGTGGAACCAGTCAAAAAAAGAGCTGTTGCTGAGATGATGTCTCTACCTGCTCCTGCCAACAACAGTACACCACAGCAGCCTGGCACGGCTGTGCAGGTGCGCCAAGAAGATGCACAGCCTCCACCCAAGAAAAAGATGACTTTAGCGGCCTTCTTCAAAAAGAATCCAGTGTCATCTCCCAACCAGTCAGAGGCAGAAAAGATAGAGACTGAGCTGAAATCTTTCTTATTGACCCCTGAGGTAGACCCAGACACCAATCCTCTTGAGTGGTGGAAGCGCCACCAACCGAATTTTCCTAGGCTAAGTGTCCTGGCAAAAAAATACCTCTCAATCCCAGCAACAAGTGCACCCTCAGAGAGGGTTTTCAGTGTGGGGGGGGGCATTGTTACATGCCACCGGGCATGTCTAAAGCCAGAGGTGGTAGACAGGCTTGTCTTCCTGGCTAAGAATGTTTAGAAAAGAGGATATTCAAACTAAAACAGCACAACAAAAAAACACCTTATGCTCTCATGCACTGATAATTAATGCTGTTGAATGTTTTGTTGGCACTTTATCAGAACTACCTCCAATCTACTAATAGCAAGATGTTCAACTTGTGTTTAAAGAAATATTGTATGTTACATTTTATGTTATGTTACATTTTCACTGTTTACAATGGCAGGGCCTGCCATATTGTCTTTTTGGCTAGTTGTTCTTGATTGCACTTTAACCCCAAGGGGGAAAATCAAAATAAATCTTTTTTTGGAACAATTACTTTGTCATCTGCATATGAATTGGGGGGGGGGGGAGAAAATCGATTTAAATCGTAAATCGGATTTTTTGTGAAAAAATCGGGGATTTCTTTTTTTGGCCATATCGCCCAGCCCTAGGCTGAGGTTGCCTTTGAGAAGCCTCCCAGCTGCAGCGCCAAGTCCGGAATCAATCCACACAGCCAGGTCTCAGTGAAGCACAAAACACAAGATGAAGAAAAGTCCCTGTTTCTACCAACCAGTAGCTGAAGCTCGTCCAGTTTATTGCTTATGGAACGCACGTTGGAGAGAAATATTTCGGGTAGCGGCGTGCGAAGTCAGCGGCTCCGGAGTCGCACAAGTGTCCCGGCCCGTTTCCCTCTCCTGTGGCGTTTGAGTGCTCGAATGCAGGTGAGGGTACCTTTTACGAGAATGTCCAGTAATTCCACGGAAGAACAGAGAAAAGTGGGAAAGGAATCCGCTGAAGTTGTTTCTCTAATGTTTAGGAGCTCTTCCCTGGTGAAAGAGTTCGGTGTACAGTATGTAAACACTGAATTAACGCCCAAAACAAGACAAAACAGAGCGCACCAAAACATCGAAGCAGCCATCCGCGGCGCCATCTTTGTCTAAGGCATATTAACAGTGTGTATCATTGAGACAGCGTGGTGTCCAGAGGTCTTATCCTGTTTTCCCACTTCCTCTGAGGGGACAGCACGGAGGGGGGGCATGAAGAAAGACCTGCACCATCTTCATCCACGCTGGGCGTTGCTGTTATCACTGGCTCAGTGTCATTTCATTTGACCAAATGTCTTTACATATACATTTAATAGATTTTTATTATTATCCACCTATTTGTTTTATGTCCTTTTATTAAAAACATTCTTTGAGACTTCATCTTCTGGTTCAAATTTCAATAAATGTAATTTGTATAATCAATCTTTAGTCTTTATTCTACATGAAATTGTTAGAGATTCCATTCAAATCTGTTGATTATTCAGATCTTCCTCAGGAATAGCATGTTGAGTTTTTAATGCTAAATGTATATCATGTTCTCACAGGATATAGAATGAGACAACACAGTTTGTATCCATTGTGTATGAATGCTTCAGCTCTTCAGACCAACATAGTAAGATGTGAGCATGTTCCTAATTGTGTTGGTATGCAGCCTAGGTCTGGTCTGTTTCATAAAGCAAATCTGCCACTTTTATATTGTAGAATTGTTAAATTAAAGCAGTCTTTAATTGTTTGTCCTAAACATAGCAATATATGCTTTTGAAATGTAACATGTCTTTAAAAAAATAAACAGTAAACAGTTTATATTGTGTATCACCTTTAGCTTGAAAATACATAGATGTGTTTATTTATCTATAAAATAAATGAATAGACAGACACTTTATCAATCCCAAATTGGGAAATTATTTTACAGCAGCAGTTTGTTCAGGTATTAAAATATTTAAAGTTGGAATAAAGTATAAACTACACAACACAAGTATAACGCACAGCAATCCATAAGAGAAGTCCGATGTGTTCATGAAACTCCCCAGGAGGCACCAACACTAACGTGGCCGAGTGGACTCCGGAGTTTGCTGCATGAGTTGCACAGTATGATCTGTGGTGTAGTGGGCTGTCACTCAAAAACTGAGTAGCCAATGGGGACGCACCCCTGAAAGTCCCGCCCACCTGGGACGTTTGTGTCAAAATCGAAAACAAAAAATGAGGGAGCGCAAACGAGAAGAGCTGCAGCGAGAGCAAAAGTCTGATCATTGAGAAAGAAGCAAAGAGAACTGCAAACAAAAACCTATGTTAAAACAAAGAAAAAAGACTTATAGTTTACATGTGATTTGTTTGGTACTTATAGTTTTATTTTTTTAATTAAATGTATTTAGCTTGACTCAGTTTTTTTTTCTCTTAAACTCTTAGCTTTGCTTGATTCTGAGAAAGTGTTGCTTTATCTTTATGAAACAAAACTAATCCCATACTGCTGGGCAGATATCACACTCAAACAGTCACACAAGATGTCTGGACCTTAACATGCAGCTTTCGTTTCCTCTCAATCAGTATTTCCTAACTGTAAAAATAAATAAATAATTTAAAAAAAAGTCTATATTATAGAAGTATTTAAAAGTCACTGAAACAAAGAGCAATTTCTTTGGAAAGGAACATTCAGGCTCCAAACAAACATCAACATCCAAACTTTTTTCACGGCACTGTCCGAAGACCTTTTTTGATTGACTGACCAACACATGTTGAATGATTCATTCCCCAAAACCATGAATAGTGAAAATGTTGCTTTCTCCAAACACATGTATCTCTGAGAGTAAATATCAAAATGTTACTAAATTTGGACTAGATTTTCAGAGAGGCCTTGTATACAATAAAGCAAAGATGTCAGTAAGTAGTTCACAAACAATTTTCAAAATGAAATTGTGTTTTGTAAAACTTTAAATGAATGAATTTAACAGCCAAATCGCTGATCCATTCTCCCAGCTTTATCTTCACCTGTCAACGCTTTCCTGCATACTTCAAACCAGCTGGTAGCATGGCTTAATGCTGAAAGACATCAGTAATCATACGTGATGTGTATGTATACTAGACACATATGTTTTAATGTTCACTCATATGTGAAGGATAAAGAAAAGACATACATTAAAGGTGGGGTAGGTAAGTTTGAGAAACCGGCTCGAGATACACTTTTTGTTATATTCCATGGAATGCTCTTAACATCCCGATAGCAATGAATATCTTAAGTGCTTTGACAAAAAATCCATAAATCTGTGGAAGCCGTAGTACTTTAAAAAGCACGACCAATCCTTTTAGCCGGCCCGGCTAAAGTAACTGGATGGCCTACCTGCCTCTCAGCCTTCCATCTGTGCACAAACTTATCGTGCCCTCATTGGTCATGTGCGCGTTCGTGTGTGTTGGAGGAGGGGCTCTGTAAGGAAGTGGCAGATTTTTTCCGGTTGTGTATTTTCAAATTCTAGCGCACTCGAGCTGGTTTCTCCAAAATACCTACCCCACCTTTAAATACCTTGTACACTCCAAGACTGAAGGGATAATATTCAATGCCTCATTTCCATCTGTAGATATGAAGTTTGATGTGGAGTGACATGGAAACCTGTAGCAGATCAGTGTGATGTGGTGAAGTGGTCTGAGCCTGCAGGGCCTCATGATGCTTTCATGTTTTGATTCATAATATAGGCACAGTAATTTCAGTGGAGCAGTGTTTAGTGATGAAAGTTTTTTTCTCAGGCTCTCTACAACTATGTATGAACTAAATGTATGAAATTGGTTAAAACTGTATGAAAAAAACCTAACCAAGTGATCGTTAAATGGAACGATCAAGTGATAAACATACATCTAATATCTTTAAAATTGCAGCCATGCTACCATTTCACAAAGCTAAATCAGATCCCATTAAATTAAATTGTATTTAGACCAATATGAAAAATGAATAACCCAGAATACGACGGCCTCTGTCACATAACAAGGAAAAATAGTATAGTATCAAGGCTTTTATTGGTAATACGAACATAGCTACAGTGTAGTTATGACGATGAAAATCTTAGGTCACAGGCTCCTCCAACAGTGCAACACAATAAAACAGATAAACAGAAAAATATAGTGCAAGTAAATAGTAAATACAAAAAGAAAAATAGTTAAAAAAAAAGTGAAATAGTGCGATAGGAGTCTATATACAAGTTATTGGAATATGATATATTAGATAAATAATTTCTAAGTAGCAGCCAGATTAATGTTATGGATGTTGTTTCAAAGTTCAGGTGTTTAATAGTCTTATGGCCTGTGGGATGAAGCTGTCCCTGAGTCTGGTGGTTTTAGTCCTGATGCTGCGGTACCGCCTGCCAGACGGCAGCAGACAGAACAGTTTGTGGCTGGGGTGATGGGGGTCTTTTGTAATCCTAAGGGCTTTCTTCCTGAGCCGCTGGGAGTAAAGATCCTCCATGGATGGCAGCTCCGTCCTGGTGATGTGCTGTGCAGTTTTCACCACCCTCTGTAAAGTTGCAGAGTATCCTGGAGTCCATGTTGAACCTCCTCAGCCTGCTGAGGAAGAAGAGCCGCTGTCGAGCTCTTTTGGTGATGGTGGTAGTGTGATGAGTCCATGTCAGGTCCTCAGTGATGTGGACACTGAGGAACCTGAAGCTGCTGACTCTCTCCACCGTAGTCCCATTGATGGCGATGGGGTTAATAGGTTTATCTGCAAAATATACCTTTTATAATTCAATCAAATGTAGCCCTGTTTTGACTAATGATTTATATGTGTACACATATATCACTTAAATTATTCAATACATCCTTTGTACTCAAGTATTCAAAAGTAAAAATTAAATTTGTAATATAAATGATTTGCTGTGGCCAATTGTTTTCATTGAATTTACAGACCCTTGTAACTCTCTGATTGTAGAACCACGCTAAAAAAAAAAAGCAGATAGCAACACCTATACAAACTGACAACAAATCTTTGCTGAGCCTAAAAATAATCATAAATAAATAACATAATGAAAATAAATATATTGCAATGCTCAAAACAGCAGCATCCAACAGTCTCTAATCCTTGGATATTACATGTCACTGAATGCATGCACGGAGCACCCGTAGCGCGGAGATCATGATATCATTCTGTCTTGTATTACTTAACAACAAAAAAAATGTCTCGTTCGCGGGCGCGAGCCGGCTCCCGTCGTTCACTTAAAAGAGGGGGGGTGGCTGAAACTTTCTCTCCCTCTTCTTCTCATACATACTCCCTGTCACTCTCCTTTAACTCCTCCGGTGACATTCTTTTATTTGAAGATAGTTTTTTGCCCAGCGCTTGGCCGGTTACCGCTGGTATTAAAAACATTTTGGTGAATGGTTAGGTGGCGCAAAAGTCTGTAGTGAACGAGCGCGGGGGTATCAGGAGCTGCGGGCTGCAGCTCCTGATCGGAGCAGAGACACATGTTCACTAAGCCGAAAAACTATATCCGGTCACAGAGATCTGCTATTTTAAAGTAAAGTCAACACATATCGACCATAAATATAGTCTATATAAGAACGAGAAAACTACTACAGACTTTAGCGCCACCTAACCATTCGCCAAAATGTTTTTAATACCAGTCGTAACCGGCCAAGCGCCGGGCAAAAAACAATCTTCAAATAAAAGAATGTCACTGGAGGAGTTAAAGGAGAGTGACAGGGAGTTCACTACTACAGACTTTAGCGCCACCTAACCATTCGCCAAAATGTTTCTAATACCAGCGGTAACCGGCCAAGCGCTGGGCAAAAAACAATCTTCAAATAAAAGAATGTCACCGGAGGAGTTAAAGGAGAGTGACAGGGAGTATGTATGAGAAGAAGAGGGAGCAAAAGTTTCAGCCACACTGGCTTGATCGATGGAGTTGGCTTCAATATGATGCCAATATAAACAAGGGCTTTTGTCGGCTCTGTACATCAATGCCGACGTTTTAATAAAATCACTAGCAATATAGGATTTATTCAACAGCAGTAAAGCATTAAGTTGCTACATTTAACGTACACTGAACTGTAAAACAACTTACCAGTATTTAGGAAAGGCTCTGATCAGAAGGGTTGACTAGTAGGACAGCAAAGAGGTGGAGGAGGTCTCTGTTATGTACAACCATTGGTAGATGTTATACCTGAAAGAAAGATAAGGACAACACGGGAGGACAAACATCTTCTTAAGTAAAAGACCAAATCATGTCAAGCTTTAACCTGAGCCTGCTTTTTCAGTCTTTACAATGCACTGTTGGAAATTACATTCCAAAGGCAAAATTCAAACTCAATACCATAAATAACTGGGTACCAAAGTGCTTTACCTGATAGAACACGTTCCACACGGAGCAGCAACCATCCGGCTGGGCCTTTTGCTGCATATCATCTCCTCCCTCTCCACTGTTTCCAGTAGATCTCTACTATCCAATAAAACTCCCCAAAATTCCCCAAAAAATCATATTAAAAAAGTTAAAAACAATAACTTGCTTTTGGCATTGAAATAGATTAGAATCTCACCTTTTTCCTGGATTTCAGGAAGGCCAGGAAGTCGTTCCCTTCAAGTCCGCAACCAGTCATAGGAGTTAAAATGCAAAGCCTGACTGATGACAAGAACGGGAGACTTACATTTTACAGTTATATTTTTTATTAATACCAGAGCAGTGTGTACATAGGCCCTGTACGACATGCAGAGAACAGATCAAATCCCCTGACAGAATCACACACTTTGGTGATGTCCTCATCTAATAATGTTTCATTTTTTAGCAGCAAAGTAACATTACTCAAAGTATATGTCGGACCCAACTCATTTACAGTATGTTTTGCATCTCCTCAACAATGTCTTTATCATTGAGTAGAAAAAAACTGTCCCTACAATTTCAGGTAGATTAACACACATTGTAAGAAAAGTTTACAATGAAGCACCCTCTTTGTATTAAACGAGCTGCCACATAAAGTACAGCTTAAAATGCTAACCTTTGGTAGAGTGAGCTACAGTTAGCTAACTTCATGTTCAACACAAAACCTCTAATGCAAGGACGTGCACAGGTACGGGCTAATGTTGCCCGGGCAACGGCCCTTTTGCCATTTTTGGCTGACCTGCCCCTCTGGAGAGAGCAAGAGGTTTATGTTTTTTCTGTTGTGGCCAAATAAACATGATAAGCCCACAATTAGTATTGTAGCGTCTCGCTGCGATAAAACACACCTTGTCAGTGCTGTCATCTGCCCCCAGTCACGTGACTTTGTTTACAATCTGACAGCTGGAAGCAAAGGAAAGCCCTCCGGCCTCATATGGCTATGGTGATCATACCAAATGCCCGCCTGGCTTTGGTGGCAAATCCTCGGGTCAATCTGTCCCCGGAAATGTCCCCGTTTTTAAATATGCTTAAATTGATTTTGAGTTGTCTCATGGCAGTTAGAGTAGGGGACAAACAAGGGGACTTTACGACACCGTCAGTTATTTACACCAAAAAATCTAAATATACTTGTTATTGTGCTTCTGTCTTTCTGTGTCTTTTCATCTGCTCCGTAAACTCCCTCAACGGGGCCGCTCGCTCTCTTTTCTTGATCGCCCTCTCACGGAGAACACTTCACTGTCCCGCTTTATTGTAGGATTTCTGCCATGTCTCTACCACTTTACAACAACCCCTTTATTAAGTTATGGAATACTAAATAAATAAGTAATTAGATACCTTACCATTACTGCGCTCATAAAGAATGGTAAGAATAATGCGTATTGAACTGGTTTAATTAATCAGTGAGTTTATTTAAGAAAATTACTTAGAAGCCCTATTTTATCAGTATGTCTTCCCAGAAGTTACAATGGTCAAACTAGCCTACATTAAAACAGAATTGTCCCCATTTTTTCTTTAATAGTTAGTAACATTAGATATTTTAATGAGATATGGACCGCAAAACAAAAATTTTCCCTGGATTTCATTTAGAAATCGGGGGGGGCAGGGCCCTTTTCCTAGTTTAGAGCAATAGCCCCTCCAAATGTCTGTGCACATCCCTGCTCTAATGGCATTACATTGACGATTTTCAACAAAACTTAACTCTTGTAAGATAATGTTAAGTTAACTTACCCTTAAATAACTACATCACGTTTTTCAGGAGAAACACAAACTGCAGAAAACGTTAGCTGCTATTGTTAGCTAAGACAGCTAGCTCTTGTTAAGGGAAGTAACAATAGCCTCCTAGCAAATGTAAGGTTAAAAGGGACCTATCATGCTATATTTAAATAATATATAAGGTAAATATATATATATAAGGTATATTAATACGTTTTAATTTTCAGAATACGAAACAGATCATGCATTTTAGCCATGCCTCATTTTGCCTCACTCCAGCTCTGTCTTTGCAAGGTCTGATTCAGCTGACCACGCCCCCATGCGGAAGAGGGGGGTGTGACACGGCCCCGGCACGAGCGTCATGTTATCATGCTTGCTGTGATTACGAGTGGAGAGTCAACATGGCCCAACCTCTCATTCCCCTGATTGGTGTAGAGTTGACCACTCAGGCGGAGTGCACCTACATTACGTCAAAAAGGTGAAAATAAAAAATCCACCCGTATCAAATCCGTTTTTAGAGATCTGGGTATGGAGGAAAAGAGAGAGGGTTGTGTTTTCTGACACTTTGTGAGTTCCCTGGAACACCGGGGACACATATGTATGTATAAAAGACATCACAAAGTGCATTTTGCATGATAGGTCCCCTTTAAGTTAACATTAACGTAACGTTGTAAGAAAGCAAAACGAACCTTCGAGAAAGCTTTTACTCTCAGACTTGGTGAAATTGTGTAGTGTTGCTTACCTCCAGAAGGACTTTTAGTGCGTTTCCCAGTAGACAGAGCTGTCAGAGCGGTTCCTCTCAGAAGAGCGGCCGCTGGGCGGAGTCACAGAAACGTTCAACTGATCTTCACTCCCCGACCGTTAGTGCCAGTCAAAACCATGTTTTATACCGCTTTGTTTCAACCACTGCCGTCTCGTCGTTCCCCCGTGTCCCGCCCTCTCTGTCTGTCTGTGTCTGTTTCAGTTTCGCCAGCAAGACTGCTGGTAGACCAGCATAAATACCAGCTTCACCAGCATAGACCAGCTTAACTACCAGCTAAAACCAGCATAGCCCAGCATGACATCCATGCTGGGCTATGCTGGTTTAGCTGACCAGGCTGGTAAACCAACTAAACCAGCCTAACACCAGCTAAAAACAGCTAAAACCAGCAACCATCTTAAACTGGTCTATGCTGGTTTTTTCAGCAGGGATGGCTATAGATCTATGCATTATCATTATGGATAGTTATATAGTACTCCTTCATCTACTAAATGAACGTTTAAATTAATTGATTAACTTTGCAAATAATGTTAGCCAGTGGCGGCTCCAGAGTATTTTTATTGGGTGATCTATGGTAGGGCTAACCCATACAGCGGTGGGGCTCAAGTCAGTATTTGCAATGTAATTACATACACGCTATATCGCCCCCATTGACAGTGAAACGCCACGCGTGAGGTTTAGATTATTTCCCTGTCTCAATCCAAATTGAACTGTATGAAATAAAAAGGCACATTTGTCTTGTAGTAAATAAAAAGGGCGACCTGGAGCCAATCCTGCAATTTCCCCCCAGGTGAAAGAGTTGACATCCTGAAAACCCAACCCCTGCAGGGGGGTCTCGGGGGATTCTCCCCCAGGAGATCTTTTGAAATACTAACATAAAATACACATTCTGGTACTCTCTTGAGAAGAAAATAAATACATCTATTACTACACGACATATTTAAAAAAGAATTATGCAATTTTTGTGATTTGTTACTTTGTTCTGAAAGCTGAAGCTCACAGAGAGAAGAGGGAAGAGGCTGTGTGAATTACTTTACATTGTGGATAAGGGTGGATAGCCCCCATTGTTCTGTGTGTCAAAATGAAAGACAGCCCACACACCTATCAATCATCAAACCGTGGGGTCTTATTTCATTACGTGTTGATTTCTATCAACACGTAATGTTGTATCGATGTAGAAGAGAAGAGAAGTTCTACCGCAAAAGTATTCTCCGTCGGGGCTTCCTGCAACAACACCACGCCGTTATCGTGATTCTGATTGGCCAGAAGACATTAGCGAAGATATTGAGAAGACGATCACTACGTGACAAAAGTTTTCAAAACCGTTTCTAGTCTTCGGTATTTCCAGAGAAGTGGCTACTGAAATCAATCTTACTAACTGCTGTCTGTGCAATTTACTCCGCGCGAGTTGGCGGACTTTTTTTTGCTTACTTTAACATAATTTTTCATGGTGGGGCTAAGGTGGGGCTAAGCCATTTCTTGGTATGGCTGTAGCCTACCCCAGCTATACCCTGGAACCGCCACTGCTTATGGATGTTGATAATAAAAACAGTCCAGTACATGAACAGCTTGGCTGAGCTGCAGAACTATGTTGCATTGCAGTTCACGCATGAGCATGCAAAATTGATAAGAATGTTAAAAGACAAGTGTATATACTTTTGGGGGATTTAGTAGCAGAAAAGCATTGAATACAATATTCATAATTACGTTTTTTTTTAAAGTCTATAGTCTCCAGACACTAATAATTAATGTATTTTGTTATGAACCCTATACATAGAAAGTGGGCACGATTCCACACCGTGTTTCTACAGTAACTGTTGGGTTTAAGCACCCTTCAGTTGTTGAAGGTTCGAGCCCGCTCCGCGCTGTTCGTTTGATGAGTGGTCTGCTGTAAAAAGGAACGGCTCAGACAGAGATATGAGATTAAACAATAAGCTGATTTAATGGTAGAAACAACAGTACAATATAACGAAGTACTTATATAACGAAGTACTTCGGGCCTCAGCTCTTCCACCGTGCGATGTACGTATCAGACAGTCAGACCGAACAGAGGCCGCGAGTGTACAGAATTCACAATATTTATTCCCACAAACGGAGAGGAGTTGTGTGGGAGGAGTTGTGTCGGTTGCTCCTCCCTAGGTGTTCATCCACTGGTGGACTCACTCCTGGGCGAGCCCTAGGCAGCGAATCAGAGTGAGTCAGCCATTGACGAGGTCTAAACAGCGAATCAGAGTGAGTCAGCCATTGGTGTCAAGTGATCTCCATAGGTGTGGGGTTTGGATCTCCTGCGCCGCCGATCAGTCCCAGGTCATCTTTTATGGCAGCCATAAAATAAACAATTCTGGGTTGAACGGGGGTGAGGTACCAATCCTTATCTTCGTTTATCCTCAGCACCTGGCCGTACCACTCCGCATCCCAATCTTTCTCTCAGTACAATCTCTGCATACTCAATGGTGTCAGTTTTATTACCTTTCTCCTGCAACCCCCCCATGCTCCTATCCGGCCATTAAAACCCGGGGGGGCGACTGGATCCTCTACATTCCTAAGTCAACGCACACACAATTGACCACAGCAAACAAAAAAATAAGAACACTTGGTCTAGTTTCATAAGTATACATTTTACACAGACAAAGTTATAATTATTAAAACAGGTTATATAGGATATACAGGTTACTTTAATCCCCCTTTTGATCTCACCTCCAGAGATCAATTCACACAAAGCATTCAAAACATAACCACTGTCATTCTTTTCTACTGCGTCTGTCCCACAATGAGCGGATACAAGGCACACAACAACAACCACATGTTACTAAAATGGCAATACAAGTAGCTATTGAAATCAAAAGAGACATTATTAAACCTTTCCATTGACCAAACATGTTTGTAAACCATTCCTCCAAGGGGTTGTGTATCCCTGATTGTTCATGCATAGTTATGGATAGTGTGCGAAAGCCTTCTAAAGCCTTTGTGACGGAACCGTCCGGAGCCGTATTGTTTGGAATGAAAGTACAACACATATCACCAAACATTGAACACACACCTCCTTTCTCAGCTAACAGCATGTCAAGGGCCATTCTATTCTGTTTCAGCCATAAGGGAAGTCGGCCCCAGCTGTTCAGCGAGTCCTTCTACAGCGTCCCTAGTGAGATTAGCTAAACGGAGCACATTGTAATGTACATAGTTGATCCTGTCTACATTATTCCATCACTACCTGCTTGGAAAGTGAAGGTTTGTTTAGGAGACATTTTGGTAACAACTACCTCATGTTTGGCCCGTTTGACCCTAGTTACGGACTCCTCTGGCGGGGGAATGGAGTCTGGGTGGTCAATGGAATCATTAAAACAAAAATAAAGGCAAGGGTGAACACACATTATTTCTGTTATTAATAATAGGAGATTTACTAGGACACAAGGAATTAACACCCAATCAAATAATAAGGCAATTCGCTAATGGGCCATATAACTAAGAATGGTGTTCAAGATACAAACAGTGTCCCAAGTAAAACCACGATTCCCACTAGCAGAGTACACCAACAAACAATAAGGAAGTGTAATCCACAGTCTGTCATTGTTGAGTACCTTTAATCAGTGGTCCGTGTTATTGTAATTAGGTTCCTCTGAACACAATGCTAAAATCTCCTAAGGAGATTTTTTAAAACTAGGGTGTAAAATAGTACCCTGTAATGGTAAATACTGTGCTCCCAGAACCTGTTAAATAGAAGGTCTGGTGAGTGGGGAGACTTTCACTGCCCTTTAACTATAGGGATAACCTCTCGTTATATATAACCTACTACTCTTATTAGAAAGAGGCCCTATAGGTGGGCATAAAAATGCTGCTACTTATTGGAAAGTGCCCCTAAAGGTGGGAGTAAAAAAGTCGGGTCCTATATGGAGTCGTGTGTTTCAGAGTAGACTCGTGTCCGCCTCCTCGCCGGCCGTAATCTCCTTTCCAAGATCGCCTGTTGTTACCTCTGTGTCTTTGTCCTTGTCATCTGTTGTATGGGTCGTTGCTTCTGCTGGGCTGTCGTCGTCAGATGTGTCGTTCTCTCGTCCTGCTGCAGCGATGTCAGTTCTGATGTCGTCTAACGTCCTTGCTGGAGGTTTTCCAACGGCGCACTGGCTCCAATGATACCACGTTTCCCCCTTTCCTTCGAGGCGAACTGCATGTGATGTCCTCTGAGTCACTCTGTGCGGGCCGGTGAACCTTGGGTTGAGCCACTTCGGACGGATGACCTTCAGCCAGATGAATTCTGCGGTGTTAGCCTCGTGCTTCTCCGGTCCCCCTTTGGCGTCAGCCACCTGGGTGGAGAAATCTCATACCAAGCCCTTAAGTTGCTGGTATATGGTTTGCTATCCATCTCTTCTACTTCTTTCCCTACTGCTAATGCTCCAGGACCCGGAAACTGATGGCCGTGGGTCAGCTCAAATGGGGAGAAACCTGTCCCTCAGTTAATGTGTTCATAAACAAAGTCCGACACCGGCTATATCAACCTGTTTCAGAGGAAGGTGGAGTCCCCTGTGCCGTCTTGACTTGCCGTGTCTTCTCTGTCAGAGGCAGAGGTTTCATCCTTTTTTTTTTTAGTCCTAAAAAATTTGACGCGTTTTGCAACAAAGTCAAGTATTTCTTCATCTGTAGGTGTATGTGTTGATACAGGTGTTCCTTTAATGTCATGAGGGGAACTGGGTGAGGGGGGGTTAGAGGTGGAGGGAAGCGTATAGGGGGGGGTCGGGTCTTAAAGGGGTTGTATAAATCTGGATAGAGGAGGGGACCGCCCTCTGGGATGTCTGGGAGGGGCCCACCATATGGCTTCTCCTTCCTGACTGGCTCTATCACTTCTGTGGGAGGGGCTGGTGCAGGACTGGGTGGGGCTGCTATGGCGGGCAGATTTTTGGCGGGAGTTTTGCTCAGAGAGCAGGTTACTGCCACTCCATTCATAACTAAGGCTGCGTTATGGCCTATTCTCCTTAGCTTGTCAACTAGCTCCCTTTCTTTGTTAAGTTTAGAAGCCCTGATAAAACCTGCCTTCTGCTTGTTGAGAGTTTCTAATTTCTGAACCAACTGTCGCTCGTATGTATTGAGTGCTGTGGCTAGGAGACTTATTGCCTCGTCACCCTCTACTCTATTCTCTGCGATCATCTGATCGTGTAAGAAACGGAGATCGCTGCTCGCCTTTTTATGATCTCCGGGCTTAAGTCCGCTAAGTATCAATCTCTCTGCTTGTCCCCACTGTTCCCTTAAACTCCCCGGAACAGGGACTCCTAATTCTCTCTCTTCACGTTCAAATTCTCCTTCCATTTTGACTTCGTTCGTATCTGCTTCTCCTAAAGGTTTTAGTTTTTTATAAAAAATACCAGTATTCTGCGTACTATAATTTACTAATTATTGTAGTTTTATTCCCACAGGTATACAGTCTGATAGTTTTCGGTGCGAGGTGTATTATTGGCGGCGCGTAAGGCTCAGGTTTGGGAAGGCTAAATAAGAAAAGAGATCAACTCAGTGAAAGCACCGCCTGATCAGAGCTCAGCGTGCGGAGTTTAAATCTATCAGTCATATTACAGGATAAAGGAAATACAGTTTAAACTGCCGTATGAAGAGAAGACGCCGACGTGTCGCACTTATCATTCATATCACATCATCGATCATATAATATCATAATATATCATATATTTCCTTGTCTAAGTCAGCTTCTCGAGCCGTATCTGACGTGCAACACTTACATTGTCACATACTGTATGCAGAAGTATTATTTTAAGCAACACATTAGGTTGACGAAACACTCAACTCAAATGTAATTAAAGTCAGATCCACTCGTGTCTTAGATGGGCAACAGTGATAACATAAAACTGTTGTACGCTTTCAAACACTCGGTAGTTTATTTATTTTTTAACCAGTTGCTCTATATTCACCTTGCAGGTGCAACTATGTGGCTTGTATCCTTTATTATATGTTTAAGTCATGGATGTTTAAAGTTCATATTTGTCTAATATTAATTTACTTTTCATTAATGAAGTATGACGCTGCGCTGTTAGTACACTTGTCCCTTTCACGTGAACGCGCTCTCAGCTGGAGAGAGAAACCCTGGCTCGATTTACCGAGTTGATAACCAGCGTCGTAGGACCGCTTAGCCGTTACGTTAAGCCCGCGCTGATTGGTCCAAATTGACCAATCCACGGACTTCCTCACACACACACACACTCAGTGCAGGCAGCTCTGCTGATTTCTCCTCCCTGGCTGCAGGCTGATAACAGCCAGTTGGCATCAAGGCGAAATTCTCTCTGCAGACCCATTCTCACAGCGCCTATCAACCTTTTTCTTACTCAATATCAAGCCACACTTAATCACACTCAAAATAAATAATCTAACGTAACCCCAGATCCGTCTAAGGATTGCCTGTTCATTAGTCGTGCGCCCCAACCCCAGAATTCGTCTAAGAATTACTGTGTGTGTCACCTTATTTCTCAGAGTATTTCAGCTGGACTTCCTTTACCAAATTTAAAACCACTGAAATCTCGGACGACGATTGCAGCTGGACTTCCTTTAACAATTTAAAACCACTGCAATCTCGTTACACAGTTAATATATTCCCCGTACAGTCTAGTTGACTTTTATAGTGCAATGTATATTTCAACAGATGGAGAGACTTCCAAAAGCGCTTCGACACCCTCTTCCGAGGATGTGGCTTTTGGCAAGGAGTCGAAACCCAGTCTACAGAATCTCTTTATCGTCACGTTTAGTCTTCTAGATTAACCCCACAGCAAGAGTTTGCGAGATCCGGTCATTTCAAATTGATTTTGAAAGTTGCGTTTCTCCTCTTGAAATACCCCACATATAACACAACTGCAGTTCCTCTTTGAGACTGGAAAGTGTTATTCTGTAGTACTGTTCTTTCTACCGTAAGACTAAAACACTGAAAATGCCGCTGACAACTCTAAAATGTTGTAGTATAGCCAATCACAGATTTTGATAATAACAGGTATCTGCTCACCTTTCTGTTGTGGGGCGCCCTGGTTTAGTTGTCAGAGGTATTCGAGGTGTCATCCCTGGACCGTTCGTCCGCTGGCTGCTGGTGTGCCTTCTATGAGACCCTACTCATCACGTCGGTCGGTCACCAAATTGTTGGGTTTAAGCACCCTTCAGTTGTTGAAGGTTCGAGTCCGCTCCGCGCTGTTCGTTTGATGAGTGGTCTGCTATAAAAAGGAAGGACTCAGACAGAGATATGAGATTAAACAATAAGCTGATTTAATGGTAGAAACAACAGTACAATATAACGAAGTACTTATATAACGAAGTACTTCGGGCCTCAGCTCTTCCACCGTGCGATGTACGTATCAGACAGTCAGACCGAACAGAGGCCGCGAGTGTACAGAATTCACAATATTTATTCCCACAAAC